>OW240912.1:373072675-373211326 GCA_933207985.1 Pelobates cultripes
TTCAGTGTGGAAAAAAGCAGTACCCTTTTAGCTTCTTTCAACTGCTTCTGCAGAAAGAAGGCACAGCAAGACAGTCAGGCAGGACAAAACCACTACAATGAAAGGCATTCAAAAAAAGGAAGAGCAGCAGTAGAAGTTATGTTTTTTTTTTTGTTTTTTTTTAGGTGGGTGGACATGGGGATGACCATTAGTACCAACGCCATATCTTCTCCATTTAGCCCTCTTTTTTTCTGTTGCCAGGAACAGCACTGTAAGGACCCAAACCAAACATGTTCGAGCTTCCATGAGTCGGTTTTCCTGAGATTCTGATGCCTATCGGCTTGAAAATTCAGAATTTTGCCTGATCAGCCGAATTCAGTTAAATTATGATTTGGCACGAAATGAATCACCAAGTCTAGTTATCATCTATAAAAGAGTAGGGTAATTTATGCCTACCTGATCTTGAATATTATTATCAGGCATCCCACTTATCTTGTTTAATAGTCAGCCTGTTACATGTCCACAACATTATGGATAGTTTTAGAATAATTTTACACCCATACCTTACTTGTTGCTTTGCCCTAAGATATCTATTGTATGTTATCCTGCTACATAAATGCACACTTTTTGTATGACTACATTAAATATTAGGGATGTGCATGGGCAAGAAATTTGGTTTGGTTCGGACTTCCGAAATTCAGGACTTCGGCAATCCGGCATTTCTGTTCGGTTTCGCACTTCCAAACTTCGGGACTTTGGGAATTTGGGACTTTGGGAATTCGGGGCTTTGGGAATTCGGGACTTTGGCAGTTCCCTACTCCTAACCCTACCACTAACCCCACCCCTAACCCTACCCCTAACCCCTAACCCTACCCTACCCATAACCCTAACATTACCCCAACCCTACCCATAACCCTAACCCCAACCCTAACCCTACCCTAACCCTATCCCTAACTCCTACCCCCAGCCCTAATCCTACCCTAACCCTACCCCAACCCTAACCCTACCCCTAACTCCTAATCCTAACTCCTAACCCTAACTCCTAACCCTACTCCCACCCTAACCCTACCCCTATCCCTAACCCTACCCCTAACCTTCACCTTAACCCTACCCCTACCCCTAACACCAACCTTTCTCTACCCCTAACCTTACCCCTAAACCTAACCCTACCCCTAACCCTAGCAGGGTTAGGGTTAGGGATAGGGTTATGGGTGGGGTTAGGGTTAAGGCTAGGGTTAGGAGTAGGCTTAGGGTAAGGTTAGGGTTAGATTCCTGTCATCGTTCCCTTAATTTTCCCTCCCTGTCCTGTTTTGCCATTTTTAAAAAATCCGAAGCACTTTAGCACTTCCAAAATTCGGCACTTCCGAAATTCAGCACTTCAGCACTTCACCAATTCGGACATTAGGAAGCATTTAAATTCGGACCGAAACTAATTGCACATGTCTATTAAATATATATAACAAATATGCTAGTGGATAAAGATTAATGTCCATATCTTCACCTCTTATATTTGTATTTTATAACCCTGCTTCCCCTTGTTCATCACCCCCTATATATATTTAACCCTTTTTCCCACCCAGGGCAAGTAGTATTGCATTTAGGGATAGTCCATTTCTTAGATCTGAAACTTTTATTCCATGAAAGGAAACCTATAACTTTAGAACTGTGGAACCAACTCTATATTGCAAACTTTATTTCCTCTTTGCTAGAACATTACTAGTTGTGGTATTCTACCACTACATTTGAGGATATTGACCCTAAGGACATTGTTTCTCACTCAGCATACCTCAAGACATTCAATTCTGCCTTTTTATATCAAACTTTGGGGATGGGAGTTTGGTGTCACTCTGAGGCAGGACCAATGGCACACCATAATTCTCTCAATTCATAAAAGTTTAAAGAATGTTAAACATCAAGAACCAGCATATAAACATCTATCTTTTTGGAATAGCATCCCTCTGACCAGCTATCACATTTTTCATGAAATATCAGATAAGTACTGGAGGAGCCTTAACATTACATAATATTTATTAATACTTAAATCAAGGCAATTGTTGGTGATCTGACTCAAAATAAAAATAAAAGCCACTCCTTATAGATGTCTGCCAAGAAAAATAGAGCAAAATATGTTTGTATAACTTTATGGCTGCAAATGCAATAAAGATGTTTTTATACTGATGGCTTGAAGAGAATTATTTGAAAAATGCAACAATATCTGGAGGGCCAAGGCTGGACATCTCTGGTCTAGAATAACATAATTTCCTTTTCCATGGGTTTACTTTCTAAGCATAGCATTGAGAGTTAAATAGCAACTTTTGCAGCAAAATAGGCAAGCTTCAATTACAGCTGAATTTCCCCAAAACAGATACTTAGACTTATATTTTGCAATTGATTTTCCAACTTGCTACAATTTAGAGTTTAGAGAAAATATCCCTCTGTTTCAAATTAATTTATATTAGTTTTTCCTTTTTGCCAACTTTGCTAAGTGAAACTTCCTTTATTTTAAACAAATTTTATATACATAGACTCATGAACAAGTAATAGTTTAGAACTGTAAACTGATGGGTCTCTACCTTTAACTGCGAGGTTTCATGCAGAAATTAGTTAAAATATATGCCCATTAGGGGGCAGCACAATGCTTTATTTTTTGTTGGTGCATATTACTAATTTGTGATCATTCATTACAAAACTCTTAAAACTTGTCATGCACCAACGTGAGAGCCAAATGCTGGTGAAATCTTACAGTAATATACTTTATTGAGCAGAATTTTTAATATGTGTTAAGTGAGTTGCATAAATGCCATGAGAAAGAGCCACTAACATAGAAATGACAGTTAGTGATTTGCAATTCTTTAAAATCCCTATGCATTCTACCAGATTCCACCAGAGAGTACAGAAGCAGAACTTAATAATTATTTGCCAAAAGATAAATACAAATACTGTGTAAAAAACAAACAAACAAACATACCAGCTTTCATAAAATATGAATAATTTACAATCTTTTCTAATAGTTGATGTTGCATTACTGATTTTATTCTTATGTGCATACATTTATATGTTTAGAAATATGATATATACTACTGTGGCATAGGTGCCAAGAGTCCCATATATGCCGGGATAGTCATATATAAGACTAAGGGATCCTTGATGGTATAAATCTAATGTGCATAGTCACATATATGACTAAGCAACATTGATGGTATAAGAAGCGACGATCATCTTTAGGGTTCTGGAGATATTAATGAACCATTCGACCATCTCCTGATTTAGTAAAATGTCTCCTGTTGATGGCATTATTTACTTATAATATACGGTTCTTTCTATATCTATCTATATATATATATATATATATATATAACAATGGCTGCTACTTTGGAAAAGTTGGCCTTAAGCTGCATCTCAAGAACCTGCAAAGACACTTAATCGAAATCCACATGGAAAACAAATATTGTATCCCAGACTGATCACTCCATCCAAAACTTCAAGATTAAAGTACTTAAAGGGAATTTGAAAGACTCTCATGAACGGAAAACATCTGAGATGAAAATTATTACACATTTCAACATCATGAATGAAGGACTTAATGTAGACTCTGGCTTTTCTTATATAAACACAGATATTAATGTTTTATGCATTTGTTTTTCAATATTCCTGCAATACTTACATTTGAGCGGTTTATGTATACACAAAGTATGCAGCTCTATATTTGTATGCCTTTCTCTGCTGTTTTTGTATGTGCTTATCTTTTTTTTATTTGCTCTCTTCATTTCATTTGCTTCTTCTGGCTTTTCTCAAGCACATCTTCTGCTATATACACTGATTAGCCACAACATTGAAACCGCTGACAGGCGAAGTGAATACAAGTGATAATATTGTTACAATGGCACCTATCAAGGGGTTGGATATATTAGGCAGCAAATGAACAGTCAGTTCCAGTTCGTGAATTGCATGTGTTCGAAGCAGGAACAATGGTCAGGCAAATACATCTGAGTGATGTGGACAATGGCCAAATAACGATGGCTGGACGACTGGGTCAGAGCATCTACAAAACGGCAAGTCTTATGGGGTGTTCCGGTGTGCAAGGATTAGTACCTACCAAAAGTTGTGCAAAGGAGTACAATTGGTGAAGGACAACCTGTGAAGGACAAGGGTCAAGGGCACCCAAGACTCATTGATGCATGTGGGGATCGAAGGCTAACTCATCTGGTCCGGTCACAAAAAGAGCTACTTTAGCACAATTTACAGACTCCATTTGATCAATCTTACCTTGATAAGCATAACTGAAGTGACATATTCTATTTGCTCTACCTTAACTGTGATGAACAATCTTCAGGATATGTCATCTTCTCTATTTTAGCTTTGACAGCAACATTTAGGAGATAGATTTTGATTTATGTCAATTTTGATAAGCTAATTTAGGTGATAAACTCTACTTGACCTTTTTTAGCTTGAACACACCTTTTGACACCCACTTTGCTATAATAAACTATATCTGCCGTATCTAGGTGGAATATTTGAATACATGGATTTTTTATTAGTTCATAGTCCCGATGACCAGATTATTTTGAGGTTGATTTAGTTTCGTGGCACATTAGGAGTACCACTTATAAGTCCTTAAACCTGTGAGCACAGTTATAATAAAACCTGGTTCCCATTAGTGAAGGTAGTATTGGGACATCTATCTATCTTATCTTATCTAGCTAGCTATTATTTATATATCTATCAAATCCATCTTTCTATCTAATTCATCTATCTATCTAATCCATCTATCTAAGCTATCTATCTATCTATCTATCTATCTAACAATGACAAAATAATAGTAGCTTTCTTTAGATTTGGTCTTAGTAACCGAGATGAGTAAATTTGTCAATGCAGTACATCTGCTCCGTTAAATAAAAAGGAAAACAGTTCACAATGTCAAGAATATCAGAGCAGATGCAAAAAAAAAAAAAAAACCACACACACATTGCGATACTTTAAAAAATACTGATATAAATGTTCATGTGGAAGAACTCGGGAAGGTGCATGTGCGTAGCAGATGTGTCAAAAAAAGGATGTTAATCAAAAGCAGCAACTGAAGAATTATGTGTATTCTGAACAATTCAAGACAGAGAGAAGCCTCACAGAGAAGTGAAGATATTATATATGTAAGTTGGAAGCAGATTTGATGTGGAGCATAACTTTGAACACAACTTTAAAAAAAATAATAATAATAATGTTTACCAGAGCCAAAATAATACAGACAACACTAAACAGTCAGCAGAGCAGTAATTTAAACCCTGCAAATGAGGACATTCTGAGAGCCTGTTTATTACCATGAGAAAAGGGAGGTTAGGACCATTCCCTTAACCCCTTCCTGACAGGTGGCTCTCCAGGAGAGACATGAGATAAATGGATTTGCCTTGGTCCAGTCATCAAGGGGTTCAAGTGCGCAATGCCATGGACAATTTATCAAAGTGTTTGTGACTCACACAGACGTATTTAAGTAGCTCAACAGATTTAGATTTGGTGTAATGGAGTCTCTTCAGTTTCATTTTGCCTTCCTCTTTTTTGTGAACCTCAAAAATGCTGTTATTTATGTGTGGTAGGCCAAATCCCTGTGGGTTAATTGTGGATTAATAATTGGAATGCACATACAGGTTTTTCTCCAGCTAAGAGCATTTAGAAAGGAAATCAAGGAAATGATTCTCCCAGTGCCAAGGATTCATGAAAAAAGGCAGAATATTTTCCCGGAGAAAGCTGAAGTAGGGAATGGAATAAGCTCATTTCAACTTATTTTAAATTTTTTTGATGTATGTGTTCCGCATTGCAACCAGTTAGAATTGTCACATTTTTCTCTTGAAACGTGAGAAAGCTGAAACTTTAAAAGGAATATGTTTGGCTGCAAAAAATTTTTCTGGGAAAAAGAATGCTTAAAGGACCACTGCACAGTTATAATATATATATATATATATATATCACTGTCTAATAAGTATACCACCATTGAATATATGCATTCATTTTTCATGCACGTGTTCATTGGGGGTGTATTTTAAAAGTGCTTATAAAACTTAGTCCCGGAAGAAACTTTTATTCTCTTAACTTAGTCAGAGGCTCTTATTAAGAAGCCTCTGAAACTCACACTGCATAGCGTTGATCTGAGGTCTGAGAAGGACGTATGTTTGGATAGGTAGACCATTCAATTAGAACACGCCTTCCACTTCTATTAGCTCAGGGAGTTTGGGCTGTTCCTTTTATGTTTTCTGCAAAATAATGACAGTAAATATAAAATTCCCTTCTAGGAGAGACTAAGAGCTGATATTCATACCTAGTAAAGTACCTGTATTGACAATTAATTCGTTAGGATTTCAATTCAAGTTGACAGAATACAAATCTAAGACTGTTCCAGCAATCAAGCAAGGGAATTGGTTGGCTTGGTGAAGGTAGAGGGGATCAGTGAATTCCGAATTATTGCCTTCCTGGCTCAACTGGGAAATGTGGAGATGTTGCAAGAGTACTCCAAAAGTTTGATAGTTGGGCTGTTTTGAACAAACATTTTCACCTTTTATTCATATATTTTAAAATAGTTATAAATAGTTATCTGTTATATTGACTGTATGTTTATTTATAGAGTGGCGTCTTGACACCATGCATTTGTTTTCATGTCAATCTAAAAATGTTTTTCTAACAAAATGTTTTTTTCATATAATGAAAAGCATTAGTGCTACTACCATAGTCTAGCATTAAATGGCCACTATAGTCATCTAGATAATTTTTTTCTTAGTGATGTAGTCATATATCATATGTATATCAAGGTTTATGTTCCTAATGCTATAGTGTTCCTTTAACTGTGACAGCAAGAAGAACAAAGATACATTTACCTTGTTTAAAATATTATTTATCAGCCCATTGACCAAAGAATACGCCTCAGAATATGTCCAAATAGAATTTACATCTTTTTGAATTTCTAACAACTACATTTGCATGCCTTTGAGTTCTACGATAGAAAGTGCAGCTGTGACGGTAGTGACCATGATTTCATGTAGGTCCCTGGATGACTCTTATGTTTAAGTCACCCTGTGCCCATTGTAGGTACAGGGTGTGTGTTGTAATGTTATTTGGGGAATGTCTTGTGTTATCCTTTGTCTGGCTGTGGGGCTGGGCAGCACCACCTGTTGGTTGTAGATTAGTTTTTAGCAGTTATGTACATTGCCACCTGTTAGTTGCAACAGTTATGTGCAGTACCTAAATAGCAAGGTTCGTTAATTTGCATATTCAGGTAGATTTGTATATTATGGTTTATAGAGGCAGGTGACATATTTCTTGTTAGACTTTGTATTCTCTTCCTCTAAATAAATGTTTGTGTTATTATGAGTGCCTGTATGATTCCCCATAAAACATAATTGTAAATACTGGTCTGAGTGTGTCCCCATCAGTTTAATCTAATGCGTATAGGGGTTAGTACCGAGTGTAAATAACGTATTAGGTGCTAGTTCCATTGGGAACTGTGTTTCCTGTCTGGTTTGTTTGGGGATTCCAGCAGCAGAGTCTTCAAACTTGCTGGGTGCACTAATTCCTGATCCTGGGGACATATTAAGAAAGAGCGATGCCTTTGTAAAAGCATTAATTGAAAGGAGGACAGGCCGAGGGGTCGATACCTGCCTGAGAGACAAAGCATGATCAGAGTGTTCTATACCTGCTTGGGAGCAGCAGGATGGGCAGACAGGTCAATACTTGCCTGGGTGGACAATCCCTTCTGGTGGCCAGCCCAGCTGGGGTAGCTGTAGCTGCTGGCTTGACCCTCAGTCTTTGCTGGTAGACCTACATCCCCAAAGGCACTTTGTCACAACATTTACAAGTTTATATTATGGGAGTTTCATTTCATGGAAAAATAAACCTCCAGTTTACAACCATAACAATTATATTGCAATTCTTCAACACGAATGCTTGCCCCATCCATAACTATGTCAAATTCATGAGTAGACCCCATCTCTCAACTTGTTATTAGTAGTTTATCTATGTTGGAATCTTCTAAAGTTAACTTGTTTTTCAGGAAAGACATCACTCTTATAAATGAAAAAAATTCTTTAGAGAATATGTTATATTTTACCTGGATATGAGAGAAACCCATTATTTTCCCCGTGTCCATATTATCCCCTAGCCGTTTTAGTCCTTGGTCTATCCAATTTATTAAACTTAGGTCATGGATATATATTTCTAAAACTTTGTCTGAAAAGTAAAGTATTTTTCTTGTCTTACATATTTTCTTTTTAAATTTCTTACTGATGTATATAGCTCGTGTATAATTTGATTGCTTATATTAAAATTTTTAAAAATGTTAGGTTCTAGCCAGAATATCCACTTTAAATTCAATCTTTTACAGCATGCTTTCTCGTATAAATACCATAATGGTGAATCCTTTCCAGCTGTGTTCCAAGCAAGATAGTGGGAAAACATTATTGAGTTGGAAACTAGAAAAATATCCGGGAAGGACATTCCCCCTTCATCAGATTTCCTCATCATATTGTTCTTAGAGATCCTAGACTTTTTTTTTAATCTTAATCGTAGTTCCACATCAAGTTTCGAAGGTTTATTAGTATCTTATCTGGGACTTTTATAGGGATATTCCTCATCACATATTCTATTTTGGGCATTATATAATCCTTCACTATGTTATTCTTCCCTAACCATGAGACCCACACCTTACTCCATGAGTCTAAGATTATTTTGGTTTCTTTTAAAAGATTGGTATTATTCAAAGACACTATCTTATCCAAATCGAAACACAATTTAATACCCAGATATTCAATTGTATCTTTATTCCAAGAAAGATTGTATAGTGACTGAAGGAACTCTTTCGTCTCCTCTATAATATTAATGGAAATGATCTGCGTCTTATTCAGATTTAATTTATAGTTGGAATATGAGCCAGATTCTTTAATTACATCTAAGGTGGCAGGGATAGAACTTCTTAAGTCACTAAGAGTTAGTAGTATATCATCAGCATATAATAGCAGGTTAACAGTGTATATTTATTTAAATAATAATTCTCTTTAATAGTCTCTTTCAAAAATCTCTACTAATCTGTCTTAAAGTGTTAACCATTAATCTAAGCAGGCATTTATCTTTTTTTGTTACAATTGTATAAATGGGTCATCTAATATAGGCTAATTTATCTTCACTGTTTGTTGACATCCTGAAAAGTAATTACTACTAAAATGTTTTCCATCCATGATGTGTTAATCTATCATTTTCACTTTCAAAGCTTAAGAGCAGTTTGGCTGTGGTGAACATACACAACATTAAAACCACCTGTCTAATATGTGTAGATCCCCTTGTGCTGCCAAAACAACTCTGATGCATCGAAGCATGGACTCCACCAGACCTCTGAACATGTCCTGTGGTATCTGACACCAAGCCATTAGCAGCAGATCATTTAAGTCCTGCAAGTTGTGAGGTGAGGCCTCAATGGATTGTATGGATAGCGCCGGCTCTGCATGAGCTGACAGGTGAAATCCCGGCACACCCCGTGCGCACGCCTATGTAACCATGACTCTAAACTATCCCTAACACTAAACCAAAACCCAGATTATCCTTTAGCTTACATTATTTTTAACCCTACCCTAACTCAACAGTATTGATATCAGCAGATAGGTTTCCTAGTTAAAACAGTAGAGTGGTATGTTGCCTCCATCTACTCTATCCTTTATTACTGAATCAAGCATGCTTTCCCAGCTAATTACACTATGATCAGTGCTGGGCAGCAGGGAAAGCCCAGCACAGATCACAAGTGGCTTGGGGACATGCTTGTAGGCCCTGTGAGATTCTGAGGCCTCACTCCAGCAGCTTGCAGCACTAGAATCTCTATCAGTTGGGGCCATATCTAAGGGCCCCCAGACAGATCGATGAGCTGTATGCAGTGCTCAAATTAAGTGCTGCATTCAGCCTTTCAAGTTGTTACGGCTCCCCCGGTAGTAGAGGGCTTACTGCCGTATAGGATGTTCCCTTACCGAATGCAGAGGTAGCTACTGAGCGCTCCAAACTGCTGAACAGCAATCACACGAACCCGTTGGTCTCCAAAAACAGCCGAACAACAATCACACGAATCAGTCAGTCTCCCAAATAGTCGAACAAGCATAATCCATACGAATAATCCCCCCAATGACGAGACAAAGCTCCGTATTGAGGGTCAGCAGGAATCTGTTTTACAGAGGGCTACCTGCCCGGTATTTATGCAGGTCTCCCATCTGGTGGACACTCCCCTAGGGGATCAGATGGGAGAATGTGACAAGGACATTACAACAACCAATCACAGTGTTACACATGTAACCATGCCCCTTCAATTACCCAAGACCCTCTGCTCTGCCCGGGAGATAATTGTGAAGTAATTCAATTATCTCCATGGACAGAGACCAAACGCCATTTTAAACTACTATAACAAAATGCATAAAAATTTCTAAATTTACAATAACTGGACATAATACAGGCATTCAACGTGTCCCCAGATAGCTAGGATCTGAGCGCACAAAAGTACCGAATAGCGCTCAGATCCTATGCACACAGTCCAGTCGCCGTGGAGTCAAAGTGTTCACAAAGTCTGTTCTCCATACGAATAGATTCCATGGGATGGCTATTTGGGGTATGGCTTATTCGTGGACAAAATACCGAATACAGGAATTTTCGGGAGTTGTCTACCGAAGGAGAAGGGAGGTCGGCGGCTTCAGCGGTGTTTGGGCCAAAAAGTGTCTGTTTTGAGTTCATTGGGTTTACCGCCGAACACCGCTGAGCGTTCGCGGATGTAAAATGGCCGCGACCTCGTGTTCGGGATATGAATGACGGCCACCCAGCTACAGGCATCAATTAAAAGGTGTCTGCGGTTAACCTCAATGTTCGAATGGGGCCAAGAGGTTAACCAGCAGCACACTTCTCTACTGGGTGGCCGGGAGTTTTATTCGGTAGTAAAAAAAAAAGGGAATGGTATAGAGTCCACATGAATGGGAAAATATGAATTAAACCAGCAAATGAACGATAAGTCTCTGTAAGTTCAAGACAGAGAGATCTGTCACACAAGTCTACTGAAAACACTGAGGCTAAGTGATTGCATTCAGCTACATTATTCTCAATGGATTAAAAAGGCTGTTTGCAGTGCAGCTCATCAATCTGTAGGGGGCCCCTTAGATATGGCCCCAGCTGATAGGGAGAAGCCCCAGGTGTTGATACCTGGGTCTCAATGGTGTGAGCAGTTATTGCAGCAATAGGCATTTAAATGCCTGTATAAATGTATGTAGCACTGTATCTATCAGTCTGGGGTCACTAAAACTAGCCCCAGCTGACAGAGGGAAGCCCTATGTATCTGATGCCTCGGTTTCCTGGAGCAAGCATGGATTTAACCCTGCTCAAACTGCACTGCAGAACTGCATACAGCTTATTTGTTAATCTAGGGCCAATAAAAATGGCCTCAGGTGATAGAGGGGAGACACAGGTGTTGATTAATACCTGTGAGTCCCTTGTGTGAGCATGGATTTAACTCTAGCAGTCTGTTAACACAGCAGAAGATAAGAAATTCTAAATTAAGTAGACAGCTAAAAAAAATAGACTTCTTTTCAGGAAGTGTGTAGGGAGGTGGTGTGAGTCTAAGCCAGGAAAGGTGTGGCTAGGGTAGCATAAACCATGCCATTTAACTCCAAAATGCAAGAGAATTGAACATTTAGATTGCACTGGCATGATCTATACACCAAAATCACTCTGTTAAGCTAAATTTGTTTAGGTGCTTACAGCGTCCCTTTGAAAATTACCATCTTCAGTGTGTACATTGCATGTTACTAAATAATCAGTTATCGTATTCAATATCAGAAAACATACAATGCAATTATTACATACTTTAACCCCTGAAGGACACATGACATGTGTCACATGTCATGATTCCCTTTTATTGCAGAAGTTTGGTCCTCAAGGGGTTAAATTATGTTTTTTTGTGAGAATAAGTCCTGTGTGCTTACTTGAATATAAGTTAAAGCATTTCAAATAATTGAATTTACTCTAATGACATCTAGGGAGCTTCAGCGAATTTTATAAACAGAAAATATATAAAGTTAAACACAGCAGCATGCGTAAATAAACTCTCAAACACCAGTGGATATATTGGTAACAAAGGAAAAATATACCTTTTAGTATTGCTCCAGTTAGCCGACCTGCAATCTTGCTATCAATTCTGAAGGATAATAAAATGTGAAATGCATGGGACAGAAACTGAGGTTCTTTTGAATCTCATTGTGAAAGGTACTGCACAAACACTTCATTGTGGCAGTAATTATAAAGGTATTAGTGCTAGCATCATACTTGGAAGCTAATAGCTTAACAGGATATTAAACTTTCTTGCATGAATTAGCAAAATCTTCAGAGGGACTCCAGACTTAAAGCTAGCCTTAAGAAGATAATGATTGAATAAGATGTAATTACACCACTGTGCCTTCTCAACAGAGTAAGAGACTGTCCTTGATACTGAAAAGTTCACATTAAGGACTAAATTTTAAATATGCTTCTACTACATGCAGAGATCAAGTAGAATATATGGAAAAACTAAAGAACATGTCAGTGTTTCTGTATTTCACAAAAATCTTTGCTTAAATTATCTATTTTCAAAATGCATGACCGTAAAGTACATACGGAGCATACATAGGGTAATGGTATGCAAGGATGCTTAGGCAGTAAGATGTCCGATAAAATTAGATTTTTAATGTGGAATTCTAGACATTGTGTGTTCTAAAAATAGGTTGTGTGCTTTGATGTCATTAATGATTAAAAAACAACAACAAAAAAACAACTTTTTACGATACTGGTTTAGTGGAAAGTCTGAAAGTGTGTGTTTCTTGTATCTTTCCAAAAAACGTCTCCATCTGTAAGATGTGAAGCATTACGTCTTACATGTAAACAATTAAAAAAAAAGTTTTTGGCCGCCCTTTAAGATATATCGAAGAGAAGAAATACATGGTGCGATAATCAGGGATTATGTATGTTTTTCGTGGTCTCTATATTCTGAGACAGCTGTTGATGCTGAGAAAACAAACAAGATTAAAGTTCCTCATTTTACTGAACATTTTATGCCACAAACTCACCATTGTTTATCTATTTGTGTTGGGTGAGCTTTTATTGAATACTAGCCTCTTGATTAGGTGGCTTAAGTTATGCTGTTAAATTTTCTGTGTTTTAAACTTTTTGCCAGATAAAAGAAAAGTGCCCTGTGCTTGCTTTTGAAAGATGACCTGATATCTAATGGCAAAGTATAGTACATATGTTACTGATCTAGAAGCCTCGCGAGTTTAAGATTTAAAAGTAGCAAAAAATACAAAATGATATTAATATGTATGTGGTATAAAAAAAAAAAAATATCCCCAAGAGTAAAAATGCTAAAGAAAAATAAAATAGAAAAATCTTGGCATGGTAATATATAAACATAGCAGGTTGAAAAGATAACTCCATTAAGTTCAACCCTTCACTTATTTTGTTACTGTTGATGATGATCTAAGGAACCAAACATCTGAAGAGATTTCCAGATGTGCTCGAAAAAATAACTCAACCTAAAGTGTCTAAAAATAAAACAAAGGAATTCATCTCTTTACAGAAAAACTTGAAGAGATGAGGCTTGAAGCTCTAAAGAACATCGTAATCCACACACATACACCCTAGACCCCTTGAGTAAGAGTGGGGTGTTCTGGTCTGGTAGATCTTTGATCTTCCCACCAGCTCATAAATGGATAAATCACCTTCTGTGACCTAGTAGCGGCAACACCGTATCAGGCCAGCTGGTGCGATCATTTGAGCATTTGCCCAATTTACCCAACAGCCAGTCCGAGCCTTATCATATGGAATATGCAGCAAGTCAGGAATCATGCAGGTGTTCCCTTTGAAAGAAGAAGAACATATTTTGGCAGATACCTAGATGTATTGTGCCTGAAGATAAAGGAAAACTATTTATATTATGATTTAAAATAAAAATTACATGTACAGTGCATTATTTTCTAGTGCAAAATAGTTTTAGAGAATCTCATTGTCCTTGTTTTGTGTAGATGGCCAACATTAAGTTCACTTTAATTGCAAGCACCACTTATGTGACCAAAGACTACACACGTGTACAGCTGAAATCAGTTTAGAATACAGGTATGATATGCTTGAAGCATGTGCTTGATGTCAGGATTTATGAATGTGTACTAGTTTTGTTTAAGTTCACGGTCTTTGGTCAGAATAGAAGCCCCACTTATTTGACCAAAGATGGCTTAAATATGTTAAACCCTTTTGGTTTTCCACCCATTCATTTCACTGTGCAACACAAAAGATGTTGCATTACATGATGATTGTCCCTCCAGGTTATACGAGTTACAACATAATCTTAGTTCATTAGACACCAGCTAGGGAAAGTGTATATAAAAGAACGTTTTGAATCAGTTGTAAAAAACACGATCTGGTCTGGCAAAAACTCAGTTGAGAAATGTAAGTGTTTCTGGAACAAAATATTAAAATCTTCTGAAATACAATCCAGGTGGCCATTTGCAGAAAACTGAGGAAAAGTTCCATAAGAAAAACTAGGTTTGGCTCACTGCAAATTAATTTTAAAATGCTATTCTAAATTCAGGTCATTTCTCTCCCAAGTAAGGGTTTGCTCAGCTGCTACAAAGGTGCATATTATTTTATTTTGCTTTAGTACTGCAATTTGGCTATGCTGCTAACCAGAGAAACCACAAATTGCAGACAGAAAGCTCTGTTTTTAGTTAGTGCTTAAAAAAGCAAATGTTCTGCTTTTGTTTATTTTTGTTTACCCATGCTGGTTTAAACAAAAAAAGTCTACAGTACACCAGTGAATTAGGTTAAGGAGACTAACGATTAGTATGTTAGGGGCTTTAGGGCACAGAGATGGGTGGCTCCTTTACCTTTCTGGAGTAACATAGATTTGTAGGTGCTTAGTGTTCCCAATAGTCATGCACATGTATAAGTGTTTGTGCTTGAATTTGTGTATGTGTGGGTATAGTCATGGAGAATGTTTGTGTGCTCTTGTGTATATAGCCTACCTGTGAAATTGTGTTGTGTTACTATATATGAATGTAGGGCTGAGCAGGCATGTGTAGGGTGGAGCAGCCATGTGTACCATAAGGTATTTTAATGTGTGACAAGTATGCGTGAATGTCAGGTAGAGATGTGTAGTGTGTGTGTGTGTGGCATGTTATTGTAAACTTTAGAACCGTTACTAGATTGGGCAACTCAAATTTTATTGGGGCTTCATTAGTCAGCTTCTGCTTTGCTTATACCAGTGGAGTGAAAACAAAGAGGGACCAGTAGTTCCCACAGTTAAACTCTTCTTTATTTTTAAGCTATGACGCAAAAGATAACATGTCTACAGAAAACCTGGATCATTAATGAATACACTATGATGACAACACTGACCAACATCAGTAATTTAAGGAGTTAAGAAACATTATACTTTGTACTGGATTGAGCTGTTATTCTGTTACATCGTTTTTTTTTTTTTTTAATCTTGGATAGACACATTATATGTATGAATATAAGGAATAAACTATCCTGGCAGAGCTGAGTTCTGGATACTTCTCAAACTCTGCTGATCAGTCAGTGCTATACAATGTCTACTGTGTCTGTTGCATTGTGAATGTGGCTCTGTGCGTGTTAAGTTCTTTAGTGCCTAGTTTTGTATCCCACTCCACTATTACAACGAAATGTATGGGAAGGATTCAGATTTGCTCTGGACAGGGAAAAGAGGGACACAAAGTCCAGAAGAGTTAAATGAGATATATTTAATTGGAGAGACACCAAACTGGTGGATGTGGGCACACAAAATAAATCCCAAGGAGATGAGCTCGGGATAGATACAACACAATGGTGCTGAGATGGGGATAAGAAAAGACATTAAAGTTTTAGGGAGCTGGGACAGTAACACTTAGGGCACTGTTTATTACTGAATGTAAGAAAAAGTAAGCAAGAAAAGATTTATGCTTTATTTTTTTTTTAAAGAAGCTTGAGACTTACTATATATTTTTACATCTGATATATTTGTTTATATTTTTGTATTCTGAATTTTTTTGAAAGTTTATCCAAACATATGAAATCATTTTAAAGGCTTATCTAGAAATACTAAACTGATACAGATATTAGATACCCCTGACCAACCCTATGTTTATCAAAAGGATGCTGGCAATCCCCAATAAAAACTTTACCAACAGTGAGATTACATATATATTATAAATTAGTCAATTTGGCGAGTTAGTGGCAGCTGTTATAAGTAGTGACAGTTATCAAACAGATGAGGCCATCCTCAAGAGTAGCAGAGCAAAGCAGATACCTTCCAATATCAAGGCAAAGTTCTCCAGTTGTTTCAACACCTGTAACCAACAACACAACAATGGAGGATATAGGAAGCTGATCACAGACCACCTAAAAAGCCACATGAGATCCAGGTCTTTAGTGGGGGAAGACATTCGTGCTCACAAATTTGCAGACTAAATCCAACAGAATTCATGTGGGGCCTGGAAATCAAGGTACTGGAGAACTTTCAGGCATTCCAGAAATCTCTTGCACCCTTCCAACCTCTCCCCAAGGAATGGCACATGGCAGAAGAAAAGGGGATTTGATTAATAAATCATGAGAGTTAAGTTGTTAGCACAAGAGTTTTCATTGTTTTATTCTTATGCCCTACTGTTCATTTGAGTTAAAGTTTGTACTTATGACACTATAATTTCTAGATAAGCACCAATCAACCTGTTGTTTAGGTACAACTCACCCAAACAGGTAAGAGCTGGGGAATATTGCACTGTATTTTTTCTATAAGGGACAGCAGGGACTCCCCTGGACCTCATATGCATGGCAGAAATATGGGAATGAGACCCATACAGACAAGAAAAACAAAAGCATAAGTTTGCAACAGAGGGCTAATATTTTCACTTTTCTCATTAAAAACAAAAGCAAACAAAAAAAACTTTTAATAAAAATCCCCCAAAAAGGAGAAAAATCAAAACAAAACATCACCACATCTGTCTTAACATGAAAAGAGAACATATTGATTGATTAACAACTAAGCATGCAAATCTTACACAGCCTTAGGAATATAGACAACCATGCAAAAAGAACTTCACCTAGCATAATAAGGGGACCTGAGTTCAAATAGGAGATAACAAACACGTACATAAGTTGGGCATAATTGGAATGCTAATCTTAGGACCAGGGTCAAAATTGGCCTGCAACTTGGTATTTTCACTACTAATAATTATCAAGGCTGTATATGTGTTTACTATTCTTTTGTAATTGTTACTTGCAAATTATTTTTTAGCTCTAAAAATTAACATGGTGGAGGCTCTGGAATCTATTTCCTATTTGTAGATGATGAATTTTGCTGCAAGCAGAGATGGCCACCCCTCCGCTCCCACAAGTCACAAGACTCATAAGTCCAGAAACCCTTTTTTGATTTGCGTTTCCTGTTATTGTTTTTCTTTTATCTTTCCTCCTCATCCTGACCCTTTTTGTGTCTCTCAACAAGATTAAGCATCTTGGAGGAAGCTTTGGAACAGGTAAAACCCTCACGGACGGCTTACTAGAAAAATTACTAGCAATGCAAAATGACAGATGCCCTGGATGTATGATATGATATGACTACATCAGATGCATCAAAATGACTTTAAAAATTACTTCACACAACATAAATGGGCTCAATTCTAACAATAAGTGATGGATGCTATTGAGGGAACTAAAATGTCAAAATGCTGACACTGCTTTTCTTCAGGAGACCCTCTTACCCAGGTCATCACAGATTAAGGTGACCAATTATGTTTTTGACAGCTCTTACATCTCCAAGGCACTCAATAAATGTATTTGAAAACACAAACAATGTAATTTTAAAGTAACTGCTGAGTCCAGAGACAGCAAGATCAGTCTGTATGTGTTACCTGTTCACTGGGTGTTAGGATCATTCACTTGGTCAAAACATATGCTCCTAACCTTCCTGATCCCTCATACTGGCCAGTTCTGTTAGCACTGATTGAGTCACTGCTGAGGGGGACTTCTGGGACTTTTCTTCACACATTGGATCACTTTGGGCTTCCCCTAGATTTCATGGGAACCATAAAAGTTCTGGCACAAGACTTTGCCACTGTACCTCTTTACAATATCCATTAAACCATTACTACACCACATCAAGACAAACTCTGAAGTTCAGGGAACAGAATTTAAAGTGTCTGTCTATCAAGATAATATTCTTTTCACATTTACAAACCCACCTGACTCAATGCCCATTATGCAATCCATACTCACAGAATCTGTGTCAGGATACAGAGTCAACATAAACAAATCTATAGCTTTGCCTTTGAATACGTTGGCTGGGGATGTGGCATTCGTTAAGGCAACATATTAAATACAACTATCCTACACTTACTTTAAGTACCTGGGGTTTACTGTAATATCAGATCCAACAGCACTATATAGAGAAAACTATACTCCAATGATCAGAACCCTGATTTGAGATTTGGAGAAATGGAGTGACCATCCTATCTCATGGAGGCACACCAGGAAGACACCAACAATTATGTTAATCATGTAAGTTATGTATTTAAAGGAAGTTTTTGATGTATGCTATTTACACTTCTGATGAAGCCATTGGCGAAACGCGTTAAGTGTTATCTTATATAGCATTTTATTTTACTTGTGTTATCATTAAATATATATTTTTTTAAAGTGATACCCTATTTTACTATATAATTTATTTTCATCATCAAACTTCCTGGCCTACATATCCCACAGTGGGGATTATACCACTGCAAGCCCTATATACTAGAGCAAGTTGTTTGCTCTAGCAAATGTGAGTATAATTACTTCCATTTATTAATTTATATTTGGAGCAGGAAATACTATACTATTGGAGTTTCTTTTTTTCCTTTTTTATCTGCACCACCATACCATCAGAGTGCCAAAGACGTTGGACCTCTAATCCTAAAACGGGGATTGTACCGTCCATGCAAATTACGGTAGAGCTCCCATAATAGCTCTAACAAATGTGAGTTTAAAATACCTCAGTTTTCTTTGTCACCATTTTTCAATATTGTTAAACATACTACACTATTGTATATTTTTTCTTTGTGTTCTCTTTTTGAGGATAAATTATCCACAACTACTAAGAAACATCAAGTGTATGTATATATAACTTATGTAAGGCGCGGTTTCCTCCTTCTTCTTCTATACTATCTCATGGATAAGCTGCATACACTCCATAAAAATGAATATCCTACATAGGGTTCTTTTTCTGTTTCAGGGACTTCAGGTAGTGGTCACCAAACACACCCTGGCCAACCTCCAGAAGACAAATTTGCTAAATTAATTTAACAAAGAAGACTGCACTGTGTAGCTAGAAATTTACTTCATAGTCCCCAAACTAGGGGCACTCCCACATCTCCACAATTATCGCCAGCTGATGGGTAGATTCAGAACCACTCCTCATGGGGTTGGACCACAGTTTTCAGTGTGGGTCCAGAGAAAGATAGAGCAATTCTATGAACCCAATTCCGGCCATACTTAACTCCATGGGAATTTGGGATACTGTATCAATAAAATAATCCCTTGACTATTTCCCTATATCCTATAACATCATAGCTGAGTAACAAAGCTTTTGCTCCAGGCATAAGTTCTAGGGATTTCTCAGAGATTGAGGGTACGGGAATCCAGTGGTACATATTCCTATACTCCAATGGTAGGGTGATCCATTTTTAAGATGTTCAGTCTAGGAGCTCAAACCCAGGGAAACCTATTTAGATATCTCAAACTGCCAACTATTACAGCAAGGAGAGTGGTCCACAAAACAGCCAAGACTCCCCTCACATTTTTTTGAATGACTATGCACAGATGAAGCTACCCAAAAGAGACTAATTTCCATCATATACAATCACATTAGAGAAAACTCACCCACTTGGGTAAACCTCAAATATACAATGCAATGGGAGGTTGAACTAAAACAAGTATTGGGTGGTATAGACTGCGACCAAATATGTGAAGATCCTCTAAGATCTCTATTTGTGACAACTCTTAGTAGCAGGTCTAAAACCTATAAATAATCTGTGTTGGAGTGTATACGGGGAAAGGGGGTCATATCTACATATGTGACGAAGAAATGTGGTGAAAATATATCAATAAATATCAAAATAAAAATATTTTTATATTAAATTATTTTAAAAGTTTATGCAAAAATATTAAATAATTTGAAAATCTTATCCAACAATATTAACCAGTCTTGCTATTCAAGAAGTGCATGTTGCTGTTGCGACCAACAGAGGGCACTACACAGGCTCCATAGCCAATTCCACCTAGTTGGTAGCAATCCTCAGCAGTACAGGAGAGCAGGCAAAACATTTAACAGTACACACACACACACACATTATAAACAATTACATTACACACACCCTGCACCCTATAATGGGTACAGGGTGACTAAAACATAAGAAAAGTCCAGAGACCTACATAAATAGTCTGTCTGAAGGTCCAGGTTATGGTGACTACCGTCACACTAGTAAATGTCATCTTCATGTAATGTTATCCTGGTGCTTAAATTATTTTAACACTGTGGCCACTAATACATTGAGATGTCACAGGGAGGTGTGAGAAAAATACATTCAGATTGACACACTTTTAAAATAAAAAAGTACCTCCCTGTATTCACGCATTGCCCAAAATGCATGCACACACTCCACACACATACACCTCTGCAATCACACACAATGCCACATTACACAAATGTGCCATACGTTCAGTTTTCACACTTTGTATTCTCACGTGCTTTCTCATATAGACTGTAGCATTCATAATACAGAACAATACAGCAATATACAATTTTAACTGATATATACAGTAATCTTTTCAAGTCTCCAATATACTGCTAAAACATTTTATTATTTATATATATTCTCTGCAATCTAGTTATGTACTTCAGCCTACGGGCTGCTGTTATCATCATTCGCTGGTCTACATACGCTTGCACAAACAACAATCAAAACCAACAGGTGCCATGACTGTATTTCTTATTAATTTAATTCAACCTCTCCAGGTAATAGTACATATATTTATTATGGTATGTAGAACTCAATATAGGGAAGGATTGCCAAACCTATTTTAATGCAGCAGAATGTTCATAGCATAATTTAATCTGTTTTGCCTTTAGAAACAGCAGTATAAGTTGCGGTTTTTAAATTCAGAATTTCAACACTGGTTTTTTTTTTCGCCTTTGTTACTTTCTGTTGAACAGCAATTTTATTTTTCTTGTGTCAAATATTACTTGATTTTTTAAACTTACTGGGACTTTTCTTTTTTTTAGAAGGTTCAGTCAAATCAATCATTCATTTGACAACATACAGCTTTTTAGCCTTTGGTAAACGTTCTCTTTTGGCCTTTGAGATTGTACACAACTATAAAAACTAGTTCTTCTTAACTGATGCATGCTGGGGTGATGGATTGATGCCCAATAATTTATATGGCTGTAGTGAACTCATATTAAGTCCTGCTGCAGTCGTCTCTCTCAGTTGGTTTGTATTACATACACATAATTCAGGGTATTTCCGCAATTCAAACCAGCATTTTTCATCTCTTTATGTGTATAAAAATGCTCTATATCTTTTCTGATCTGCTCTACATCTTTTCAATGTGCTTATTTCATTCATCTAATCATGTGTTTCAAGGTATATATAGATACCCTGCGGGTGGATGCTACATGTTTAGGTATATGTTTGTTTTGTCTTGGAGTTTGGAGTTTTCACACTCTTAAGCACACAGCAGAATAGAGGATATTATATATGTTTTAACTAGGCATTTAACTACTTCATTACCAAAATCGAGTATAAACCATTGCACTTTTATTTTACAGAATAAAAATTAGTCCATAGAGTCTCATTTATGCTCTTAAATTGATTATAAGATGATATCATTTTTCTGTCAGAACCTGCTGGTCACTGATTTAAAGTCTCAGGATTACTGGAGTCAGCTCGTACCTTTTTCTAAACAATAAAGGTAGATTCAGTGGGTTAGTTCATTCCTACTGTTGGGAAGGTGGTGTTAATGGACTCTATCATTTCACTGTTAGCATTGCTTTGACATTTTAGAGAGTGATCATTGCTCTCTTTTTGTTTTTTGTCTTTTAGAAATATATGTTTTAACTGTATTCACTGTATGTGAACATTAAACTGCATGGTTATCCATGCATGGCTAAGTTCATGTGGATGGACATTGTATGTTTACTTGTATCTCATGTGTACCAATAAACTTTATTATACAGGACTGTGTAGCTCATGGATTGTGTCTGAATTCTACTGTGAGCAAATGTGGATCCCTCTACACCGGGCTTTTCTTGTTCTGGAACTAGTGACTACCCAGAGTGCCACCCCACTTGTACTTGTATTTGTACTGTCTAAAGTTTTTTTTTTCCATATATTTTTTTAAAAGCTGAATGAAAAAGTAAAATTTTAAATTGTTTAATTTACATAAATTCCATTTTTACATCTGTCAGCAAAACAATCTATATACAAGATTGCAAGTTGGTCAAGAGCTATGCCCTTATCCATGTTCCAATATAGTTTACCACAGCCAGATTAGAGTGTTTTCATATACCTGTTTTGGATCAGAGGTTTAATATACTTGAAATGTCTAATTTAGAGAAAATTTATCTTTTGAACCAAATCAAAGATGTACTATCTATCTATGTCACTCCTACATTATGTCCAGGCCTGTTTTAGAAGCATACTTCCTGGTGGAATGGGAAAAAGATTTATGGGCACAATACGAACTAGAAGATTAGAAGAAAATGTCTTCTTGCTTTAAATAAAATAATAATGAAATGTGCCAACCATCTGGAAAACCATTATAAAATCATTTACAGATGGTATTTAGCCCCATTTAGGATGCATAAAACAAATGCAAGTGTCTCCAATAAATTTTGGCGTGATTGTGGTTATATTGGCTCTCTGTCACATTTATGGTGGTATTGTCCCAAACGTAAGAAATTTTGGCAAGATATCCATGCACTAATTAACAACTTAGGTTCATCCATTAAAATGTTGACATCAGAGTTAAGTTTAATCAAAATGTTCCCAGAAAAGATTAATTAAGTTGATACAGTTATAAAAGGTCACTACGTCATCCATACCCTGATATATATGTAGTCACCCACTCTCCCATCTCTTAATGTATTGTATTTAGCATTAGAAAATTAGAAATATGAAATGATCCTTAGGCAGCCATTTCCTATATCAGATCAATCTAAATATAATTTTAAATTCATATGAAGAAAGTATTAAAAAAATATACTCGTTGTAAATTACATTAATTATTGACCTGTAGTGTTTTTTTTTGTTTTGTGTAGGTTAATAACCATGTCATTGCCTGAATGTTGTTACATCTTAATTCAATTTAATAGGTACATATTACATATATTGTTTGTAAAACAATCATATTGTTTGGATATATGCTTATGGATGGATAATTTCTTCCCCCTTTCTATTGTTATTCATATAATATTTTGAAAAAGTTTCAATAAAAACTATTTGAAAAAAAAAACACAAGTAGAATTTTGCTGTAAGTGTCATGGGCCTCTTATTTGTATGTAGCACGGGAACAATTTGTATTATGGCATTTCTGAGTACCTCCACACTTACATTTAATTTGGTCTTTTACCCTTTAAACTGTCAGTAGTGAACTATGGATGTCAAAATGATTTCAGTTGAGATCATTAATTAGGAACATCCTGCTCCTGAACCTCTCCTGAAGTCACCTATTCATCTCATGTTTTTAATGCTCATTTAACAGATAGAAGATTAATGCATGGAGGTGATATGCAGACTTGTTTGAAAATGACAGCAACTATGCAGTAGCTATTGGTACTGGTGCATAGGGTGAGTATTTTGCAATGAATCACTAGTTTAATGCTGTATAAATATCTGCATAAATTATGATAAATTTAACCAGTATCGGATACCCCATACTCTGACTGAGTATATCCGTTATACTTCTCCCAACTACCAAGTGAATCAGTGATTAGAGCTTTTGGTTACACAAACATCAGACTTGATGAAAGGTACAACTCACAATGCTTTATTGGTACAGGTTTAATTTATACACAGACCCCGCAGGGGGTCTCCATTCTATTCAGCATAGTTTCTCAGTCTCCAGCTGGAGGGGGGTGGTTTTCAGATAGCCATCTCCTGCTCTGGGAGATACCAACAGACCAACAATTACATACAGGAAACCACATGATATAAATTGGGGAAAATGTAAGGGGCTCCGCGCCCCAGGAAGGCTACAAAATTAAAGCACACATCCCTGGATAGCCCTGGGTCCCAGCTAGGATCCCTGTAAATAGCAGGGCTATCGGATGTATAGAGCCCGAAAAACCATTGTATAAAGTCTAGGCTTGGTGCTCTGTACATCCCCACAATTAGTTCCATGGAGTTGCTTGGTTTAGTCCTGTAAAACTTCGCGCCTAAACCAAGCAACGGTCAATCAGGAAAAAGGGCGCAAACCAATTTGCACCAATCAGTGCTCTGGAGGGGAGGTGTTTCGCTGGCCAATCTAGCCCGACTTCCAGATGGCCAGCTGGAATCTGCAGCTATGAAGCTGACTCTCAGTTCCAGAGGTTCTCTGCTGAGCTAGCGTATCTACCTCCGGTGGATATCTCCACGTAGGTAGCAGCGGAGAGAGTGCCCTTTTGGCAGCCACTAGCCCGGACAGTGATTAGGCTCCTTCAGGAGTAGTTGCGGCAATCCCTTGCCAGAATAGCCAGTACCCCAAAAGTGTCCCCATCAACCCCAGGAACCCGTTCTTGGAGTTCCAGTGCGTCTACTTTCGGGATACAAATGCTCCCCCTGGCTGGTGTTCATCTATACGAAATGTCAGCCACCCAGGGGAGCACTCATTAATTACTTCCCTTGAGATTTTGCATGTATGTTATAGGTGCGAATGTTCTAATTGATTGGTGTGAACATTCTAACGGGGTACCGGGGTGGTCCCTGTTCAGGAGACGAATGGATTCTGTTTGTATGAACGCTCCTGAATGGGTAACAGAGCACAGTACTAAACACACGAGGAAACAAGGGGAAACACATGAATAAGCAGTGAGCACATATGGATATGGCACTCAGTGACGGCATTCCGTCACAGAACCTTTCACATTATGATGTCTCAAGCTACTGAAGGGGACCTTTATAGAGGGGGTTGTACCTATGGCTTCTAGACATCATAATCACTATTAGCAGGTTGGAGTGTCCATTTAATTGCCAGGATATAGCCATATGAGTACATGCACTTAAACATATTTTACTGATAGACTTTTCCTTAATAAGGTAAAGAAGTGAAGGGTTATATAAAGAAGTGAATTTCAACACTAAGACAAAAATTACCATATTATAAAAATTCTCCAAGTTGTCAGTTTGGCGATTATGCCCTTTAGTTTGAAATTCACATTAAACGCCTGACACTTCATACTTTAGTGAATTGCAAAGAAGCTGTTAGGAAGTCAACGAAAGTATAAACAAATCATTTTGACATTGGAAATGTTTGTTGGAGTTGAAGCAATTTTAGTGAGAAAAAAAAAAAGCCAAAACATGAAGAAACCAAAAAAACTGAAGAACACCAATATTTTTTTACTGTTACACTAATTCTAATGTATGATAATAATGTTGCAGTATTTTATACTCTTTATAGTTCTCCCTTAAAGATATTCCTATCCTCCAACATGCAGCATCTATCCATTTGTGAAAAACTGGCTAAAAGTATTGGACAGGTATGAAACGCATTCAGCAATTTTGATTTTCTCTGTTATCTCCCTCTCTTTCATTTTAATAAAAAGTTAGTATTTTCACATGGATAGTCATTAAATTATTTGAAAACTGTATATTTAACGCTCTAAGCACCATAAACATTACGACACGTGTAAGGTTTTGGTGCCAGGAATTCCCATGCACCCTACTCCTTGAAATTCTTTCGAGGGTCTCCTTCCTTCCTCCACTACCATCAGCTGAGAGCATTAAGTAGGAACGTCTTTTACCTCTACTGAGCTAAACGCTGCAATGCAGAGCTTAGATCAATGGTTTAGAG
Organism: Pelobates cultripes; assembly: GCA_933207985.1. NCBI lineage: Eukaryota > Metazoa > Chordata > Amphibia > Anura > Pelobatidae > Pelobates > Pelobates cultripes. Next base: position 373,098,749 of record OW240912.1, read on the forward strand.
CAATAAGTTGATCTTTGCAGCCCATGAAATAAGCCCTGCATTGCACGGTTTATTTTAAGAGAGCTAGCAAAAGTTTCAACTTAGCAACTTCTTGCGGTCAGATGATGGTGGTGGAGGTGGGGAGAAGCACCCAGAGAACCACAGATAAGAAGTCAAACCTTTTGAAACCCGCCTGTAGTGGTTGTGGTGCATGAAGTGTTTCTTTAAATTCATTTACAATTTACAGCCACCTCTCTAACCTGCTGCTCTCTAAGTTAACCGTTTGAAAGAGATATGTTATTATAACCTTTATGTGTATACCTCTGTTTGATTTAGACACTAAATCTTTCAGTAAATATGTAAATGCATCAATCAAAAAGGCTAGTAGGTAAAATACATAATACATTTGTGAAAAGTAATTATTTTAAACTCAGATTTCCGTTTCATTTCCTTTTGGCAAAGCAAATTAAAATTCATTATAAACACTGCTAAATAAATGATATAGATTGTTATACAACTGGAGGTTTTTGAAAACTCAATTATGATTTTGTTTTGATGTTTTTTTTGCATGCATTATTGATTAAAGTATAAAACAATGTCCACTTGCTTTTGACAAATAAAATGCAGCAGATTTATTTTTAATCATTACAATTCTGATTGTAAGTTCTTTTTTCCCTTTGGCTTCTTCTCAGCCTGACATATACTATTAACAGGTGTGTGTATGTACTGATTTGTGATTTTGAATTCTGTCATGGTGCCAAAAAAATAAAAGGGATGACTGAAGGGGAACAACAATGATTGATGGCCATGGGACAGTCAATCAATGTTAATTTTATTAACCTTTATGTATTAGTATAGTAGTATGGAGGAGCCACGGACGGGGGGGAGGGGTTAATACTTTGGTTTCCCTGGGAACACGTCAGGAAGCAAGTGCGCCTGTTCTATGGTTTCTATGGTGATGCACTAAGTGGCCATGAACGTTCACGGAAGTGGGAGGCTCTGCATGCATGCAATTGGGAGACAACTGGGTGGTAACTTTATGTTTGTCTATAAATTGCCGCTTTTGCATACGACATTTTAGTTGTCCTGAAGAAAGTTTTATCAAAATTACTGCAATGCAATCTATGGTCTAATAGTCCCAGGAAGAATGTTTTGTTTTAGTCACAACAATTCTTTAAAGGAACACTATAGTCACCTAAATTACTTTAGCTAAATAAAGCAGTTTTAGTGTATAGATCATTTCCCTGCAATTTCACTGCTCAATTCACTGTCATTTAGGAGTTAAATCACTTTGTTTCTGTTTATGCAGCCCTAGCCACACCTACCCTGGCTATGATTGATAGAGCCTGCATGAAAAAAAAAACTGGTTTCACTTTCAAACAGATGTAATTTACCTTAAATAATTGTATCTCAATCTCTAAATTGAACTTTAATCACATACAGGAGGCTCTTGCAGGGTCTAGCAAGCTATATCAGGGGATAAGAAAATCTCAATTAAACAGAACTTGCAATAAAGAAAGCCTAAATAGGGCTCTCTTTACAGGAAGTGTTTATGGAAGGCTGTGCAAGTCACATGCAGGGAGGTGTGACTAGGGTTCATAAACAAAGGGATTTAACTCCTAAATGTCAGAGGATTGAGCAGTGAGGTTGCAGGGGCATGTTCTATACACCAAAATTGCTTCATTAAGCTAAAGTTGTTCAGTTGACTATAGTGTCCCTTTAATTTAATTTTGGTTCCTGGGATGGAGCATTTCAAGAGAAATGAGGGCCAAAGTTCCACTCCACAGTTTACAGCACAGCAGGTGAGGAATCCAGTCCAGGAGTTCTGGATCACCCAGGTAGTTCCTTACCTGTTAGCAAGAAGCAGCACAAGGCTGCTGTAAAATTTCCCTGTTAGAGATTTAGGGAGAGAATGAAACAAGCAGTGGGGGAGACGACAGTGCTCTCTAAAAGTGCCTGAGAAAAAATGTATTCTTAAATTGAAAAAAAGGTCTGTGCTTCATTTTGTATGTTTTGTTATTTTGGCAGAGGGTAAGCTGCCCAATTATAGTTAGTTGCAAATGTTAGTGCTAAAAAGATAAAGGCTTTTCATTGGTTTGCTTGCTTTATTTAAATTGCTTGTTTGTCAGACCTATTAATAAAAGGACTGTGATTTCCAAAGAAATACAAACTTGTGTGCTATTTCAAAACCCTAAAGGATCACTCCAGACACCCAGACCACTTCTGCCCATTGGAGTGGTCTGGGTGCAAACTCCCATTACCCTTAACCCTGCAACTGTAATTATTGCAGTTTTTATAAATTGCAGGGTTAAGTCCTCCTCTAGTGGCTGTAAACAAATGTGTAACAAACACATACATGTACACATACCAATTTTTATAAAACATATTTTAATTTTGTCCATTGCTAATTCCATTGCACATGAGGGATATAAAGCTGTTTATAAAACTCCTATCTCTCTTTTTCATTAATTCATTCATAATGATGCTAGACTTAAAAGTATCACAGACCTCTGTTTAGTGGAGCTGCAATGCTAAGACTGAATATCTCCGCTGTAATCCTCTGGAGCTGGAAGGGAAGCACTGGTTAGTAGATATAGCCAATTCCCCCAATAACTGGACGACACACAGTTCTGGGAGTCAACTGATCTTTATTACTCCACACATGTCCATAGTATGGGGTCTCCAGGACAAGTTGACAGATGCACTGAGTCTGAGAGATAATTGAGCTAGGAATTTTAGATAACTCAATTATCTCTCAGTTACATACAAGATATACTTTTTATAAAACACCACAAAAACATAATAAAACAGTACAGGAACCCCACAATTTTTATATTCCCAAGTAGCCTAAATCTGAGCGCACAACATACCCCAAAAGTGCTCAGATTGGTTCAGTGGAACAAGATCGCTATTTGGGCGAAGATTTCACCTGCCTGCCACGAGGTGATGCCCCAAAAGAGTTCCAGAGAATCCAGGGCTGTAGCCAGTCTTGAATCGGGAGTTACTGCATGAACACTGACGAACGCTCCCCTCTTGCTCTTAGCTAGCGAATGCTCCCTCAGTCGGTAGATCATATCTCCCAAAAGTGGTTTGTGTAGTTGTTCTGGAAAGTATACAGTCAGCAGTACCATCTTGACCAGGGTTCGTGAGAACGTGGTGCATGAAGTGTTTCTTTAAATTCATTTACAATTTACAGCCACCTCTCTAACCTGCTGCTCTCTAAGTTAACCGTTTGAAAGAGATATGTTATTATAACCTTTATGTGTTATACCGCTGCCTGCATTCGGGAGACAAAATCGCCATGCACTGAGCCACGTGCATTCAGTTATACAAACGGCGGTCACCCAGGGAAAAAGCACTCAAGTACTCCTTAATTGTGGTTAACAGCCAGGGGTCGTTGGCGATTCAGATTTGTTTGTAAGAATTTCAGATGGGTTCGGGCAACCCCAGGGACTAATGCCAGGTCCGCCACACTCTCAAATGCTACATCAGTAACTATATTGTTACGTCGTTTCCATAAACCTTAACCATCTCCATACTAGCCTATTCAAAGGAGCAGTCAAATCATCCTCCATATACAACACAACAACATAGATTAACAACGCACAATAGCTGAGCATGGCATATTTTATAATCGCTATCATATAACACTGGAAAGTAAAAAGATTTCTTTTCTTTTTTTTACGGAGCACAAAGTAAATTTAAACAATACGTACGTCTACCATAGTAAAAACCGAGTTAAATCATTTTTTATAATTAAAACAAAGCACCGACAATGAATCCAATTAAATCCAAAACAGCAATATTTATGTATAAAATTTACTTAATTAACACCAGGATAAATATCTCACGTTACACCATTACAATGATGTTACATTAAAATGAAACGGAGATGTCCCACTCGACATTCAAGGGAAGCTCTGGTCTCCAAATAGAATATCCAAAACATCTCCCTCTTGGAAAGAATATGGGTCACCACCTCTCAAAGGTCTCTTCACCCTTTCTAGGTCTTGAAAGAAAAAACTGTGTCTCTCCATTTTGTTCTTACAAAAAATGTCTGTTGACAGTTGTAATACGTTCCTTCAATATGTATAGCATGGCTGGACATGGGCCAAATGTACTAAACCAAAATAACTATGTAGTGTGGCCGAACATAGACTGAATGTACTGAGCCATAACGAACACGTAGCATGGCTGAATGTATTAAACCAAATGTATACTACGTAGCGCAGCCAAATGTACTGAATCACAGGGAAAATGCAGTGCAGCCTAACGTAGTTTGGGTAGATAAAACTCCAGTTTAGGTAATGAGATATTTTAGTGACTTTTCTGTATCTTGAGTATTATATAGATGAATTGTAAATGTGACAAATTCTAGAATGATACCTATCCAACGATTGTAACACAGAATTCATCTAAATAATAGAAATCGTACATTTCTAGCTAAGCAGATGTTTTTGTATATCTTTGCAAAATTGCTTTAGATTTAGCTCATACATTTTCTAAAATTAAGTATATTCAATTTATGTATGGATCTTGTGTCATTTTGGCAAAACTAAATTTAAAATGAATATAATTTAAACCTTTTAAGATCCTGGATGTGATGCTTCTTTTAACCTCTTATTGAGGAGAAACTGTAAGACTCTTTGATTTTTTGTGTGAATTACAATGTCTAGTTAATGGAAACATTAAGATTGTCAGAACAAAACTCTCTTGGAAAACTCTAGAGGATATGAATTGTAATATGAATTAAAAGTACTTCATAAGCTGGCAAAATGTTTGAATTAAAATGTAAAATTGTATCAGCTATTCTGTCATTACATAGTTTATGCAGAAAATGGATCTGATAATATGATATTATTTTGAAAAACGTCCAAGATAAATGTATGATATTATGCATGGGTCTTTAACATTCGTTGCATCCTATTTTATATTGTGTGCATAATATGGGGATTTTAGCCACTGTATAATGCAAAATACAAAAATAAAAACCAAGCTATATTTTATTTGCTTCCTTTCTTGGAAGCTTTAAAAATGAATTTACTTAGCATGAAGACCCTTTAATAAATCCTTATCAGTACACATTAATAAAAAAACTTCATGTGCAAGACATCAAACAGGAAATGTCCAAAATGAACAAGAGAATTAAAGAAAATGAACACGAAATTTAAACAATCCAATTTGACATGAACGAACAGAGAAATAGATATATCAATATGGAGGAAAAAATAACTACACTAGAGGTTCAATTTACTGATACAGAAGACAGGGCAAGAAGGAAAAACCTGAAAATAAGGGGTATCGCAGAAAAGATAGATACAGAAAAAATTAGACTCTACTTAATTGCTCTTTTCAAAGCTATGAATGTCTAAGAGGCACAAGAAGAAGAAGTAATAGAAAGAGTCCACAGACTCCCCAAATCTAGCTCTCTCCCAGCTGAAGTACCACGTGACATTTTTATAAGATTTAATTCATACTACATAAAACAAAAAATACTATCCGCCTCGAGAAACTTTCATACAGAGGAAGGGAATTTCCATAATCTTCAATTCTATCAAGATCTCTCCTCCAGAACTTGACAACAGAGAAGAATCATCAAACCAACACTTGATGTCCTTAGAACTAAGAACATTAAATACCGATGGGGATTTCCGACAAAATTGATACTGACATATGAAGGAAGAAACTGGATATTTAATGTGACGAGTCAAGCTCAGGATTGGTTGAACAAATCTTTAAAGGGTTTTAAAGAAACAAGTTCAAATGATCTAGAATAAGGTACTAGAGGGCAGTCGTGAGTGCGATGGGGAGGGAGAGGGCTGAGGGAGAAGGTTGACTTACTTACTGTTTATTTTTTATTTTTTTTTCCATCTCATTATTATACCACAAATTAATTTATTTTTTTCCTCTTTCTATATTGAAGGGTTTTTAAGCACTATGAAACCATAGGGTTAAAACATATTTCCCCCTAATAATTAATACTTGTATACACAGAATGTAGGTAAGTTTTGTCACAATTAAGGGGTAAGATCCCACAACTGGGAATTTAAATAAATTAAATTAAATAAAAAGAAGGGGAATGGGTAAAGAGGTAAGGGTAGGAGAGAGGTAAAGGTAGTGGAAATAGCTAGCTTGGTTAGCTTGGTTAGTTTAGACAACCACAAGATGATGTGAAATTAAGTGAATGGTAATAGTATATATGTAATTATCCATGTACGGCCTTAAGGCCCCACAAAAACTGTGGGTTAAATTATATTCCTCACTAATACATAAAATAGGATAACATTGAAATTAGTTTGATACACTTAAGGGGTAAGAACACACAATTGGAGCACAATTATGCTACAGTAGGGGAATAGAGATAAGATTAAAGAAAAGGTGAAGTAGTTGGAATAGATGACTAGGCTAGTTTAGATGAACACAAGCCGATGTGAATTACTATAAAAGATAATAGGATACACGCTACTTTACAGATAGGAGCACTTTTAAAGTATTTATTAACTATTTTTTCACTCATTTAAACAGTAGAAAGGGTAAAGGAATACAATATAAAAAGTTTGAGGTTTATGGATGGCACAATATTTTAGTGGGTTGCAGGGGGCGATCTTATTATTCTGTGGTTACTGATTATCCGCCAACAATCTGGATATGTATTATTGGTATATTTTTGGAATAGGAGGATGATGCCCTAATCTCTCTCCTCCTCTCTCCCCTCTAAAACACATATAATTTTAATTAGTTGCCTGCCATAAATTTATGGGGGTTGTAGGAGCACTCGCCTCATGGCAAGTAATCACTTTTTGGAAGAGATAAGGAGTCAAATTAATCTCTTGGGGTGTGTCAGTCCAGATGAAATGGTATTACTCTTCCTTTTGGGATTTTGTTGTGTGTTATGTCTGCGCGACCATTTTGAATTCAAAACTCTGGTATTGACTGTATGAACCCTTGTAAGATGTATAATGTTACAGAAGGATGACATTAATTTAACATTACCTTCTGAACTCATATCTAACGCCGGACGCGGCTAAGGTACTGGTTCATGCTGTTGTTCTCTCTCGCCTTGACTATTGCAATCCCCTTCTCACCGGTCTTACATGTTCCCAGCTTGCACCGCTGCAATCTATAATGAATACGGCTGCGAGGCTTATATGCCTGTCCGGTCGCACCTCCCACGCCTCCACGCTCTGTCAGTCCCTGCATTGGCTTCCAGTTAGATATAGGGCCCAATTCAAAATCCCTACATAATGCTGCTCCAACATACCTATCCTCCCTCATACACAAGTATGTCCCGTCGAGACCTCTGCGCTCAGCCCAAGACCTACGCCTATCCTCTGCCCGGATCCCCACCTCTGATGCTCGCCTTCAAGACTTCTCCAGGGCTGCACCTATTCTGTGGAACTCACTTCCCTCCTCAATCAGACTTTCACCCAGCCTCCATTCCTTCAAAAAATCTTTGAAAACTCACTTCTTCATTAAAGCGTATCAATTAAACTGTCAGCAGGTTTCTCATCCCCCACCCCATGACTCCATTCCTGCACCTGTCAAAAATGACCTACCAAGCACTCAATAAACCCTTCTGTAACAAACTATTTAATTCCCCTACTTTAACCCTTTGTGTCACTATACCCCACTCCCTCTAGCATGTAAGCTCATCGAGCAGGGTCCTCAACCCCCTCTGTTCCTGTACGTTAGTGGTCTGATCTCAATTATGTGTCTGTTAGTCCACCCATTGTACAGCGCTACGGAATTTGTTGGCGCTATATAAATAATAAAATAATAATAATAATAGTAATAATAACTCACTATTTTCACAGAGACAAGCAACGGTGGAAAAATAATTCATGCCCATATTTCAGAACCAACACCCATGTAATTTTCTAGACCTTCTTATCATTGGAAAAATTGAGTAACTTGCAGTTTCTTTTAAACAATTTGGTGTTCATATTGCGCATTTGTATAGTAGATAAGATAAGTCAGATAAAGTACAAGGCAAGATGGAAAAATGAAAGGTAAAATATCTGGCTCTGAGAATGTCAAACAAAAGGGTATAGAAACACTGTGAAAAATATAATAAAAAATGCAAATGTAATTAAAGGTGAAAAATTTACTTAGTTTGTAAAATATAGGCATTAACTCTCAGCAGTAAGAATCATAGGTGAAAACAGTTCTCACTTGAAAACTAAACTAAACGGTTTTTGAAAACTAAATGTAAACATTTTAAAATTATAAACATGTTATTTTATATTTTATGTACAAGGTTTGATGGTTAATGCTAGATAAAGTTTATAAATTACTTAACAGTACAGAATCACATGCGACACTGCTCGAGAAACTGTTCACAAACACATGTACGGAATTTCTCTATTCGATGCGTGAGAACAGGTAAGTGCACCTAGACAAGATAGGGTGGCAGAGCTAATTTAGAGCATTCATGAAAACTTTCAATTTTCAGCATTGTTTCTATGCTTTTCTCTGGCGTGTTATATATTTACACTGACGAAAAAAGTTAGGAGAAATATATTTGTCAGTGCCACTTTGGGAATCGACATGTTAGTGTCCTATAGACTTTCCACTGTTTGCTGATTTTATGGTGATAACAGATGTTTTTACTTTCTTAAAGACCTAGTCAATAAGTCACTAAAAATATATATATCGTAACTGAAGAGTCGTAAATCTATGGAACTTGTTGATCTGTTCTCTATGCAGTAGACTTATGCATGTGGTTTCAAACAAATTGCGATTCGTCCAAATTTGGTAACTCTAAAGTGTTATATGTACATATCATGAATTTAATGTCATGGAAAATTAATAAACAGTTTCCTTTGATTCGGGGTTCCATTCATGATACCAAAGACTTATAGAAAAGATGATTTATGATCTGAGGACAGCCTCTAAATATTGATTTTATTCATAGATTAAGTGACAAATGTGCACTAGAGGGGAAAAAGGAGAAGCAGAAATGAATAAATAAATAAATAAATATAAACATCCACGAACAAAGGCACTCACCGGATTTATAACTCAAAGAAGTGTGTCTTTATTTACCACGATTAGGTTAAATCACATCAACGTTTCAGTCCTTACCCGGATTTTCATCAGGATCCTGATGAAACCATGGCACTGAAGACACAATTGTGAGTGCAGGACCAAAATAAATATTTTTTTTTTTTGCTACTCTTCCTTTTTAACCAAATGGTGGGACAATACATCTACCAGTATCCTGCAAAATATATACCTAATATCTACATTAACATCCAACAAGAAAAGGCTGCTCTCCGGACTTAAATTAAAAGTGTATACAGCTCTACATTTAAGCTTATACTTCTTAGTTTGTCTCTGACCCTGAGGAAGGTCCCGATCGGGGACCGAAACGTTGGTCATCATTTTTAAATTTTTTCAATAAAACTTTTGATTTTAAGTCCGGAGAGCAGCCTTTTCTTGTTGGATGTTATACCTATTGGAGCTTTGGTGGTGCGCCCGGCATTTGGAATACTTCAAGCGTGAGTGCAGGGGATGTTGATATTCTTTTAATATCTACATTATGTATATATTTCTCAGTACTCTGACTGACCCATTTTTGTGTCCTTTGGTTCATTCAAATAGTTTTTTCCTCAATGACTGCATGGGTGAAATTAGTCTAAACCAAAAAGCCACAGGGACGAATTTCGAACCACCTGAACAAAATGTTTTTTGGATTCAGTTTAGGTGAACCAAATTTTTATGCTATTTAAGAAGTATAAGCTTAAATGTAGAGCTGTATACACTTTTAATTTATCCCATTTTTCAAAGGCTAGATATTAGAAGATGAAATATATTTAAAAAGAAAAAATAATAATTATATTTAAAATCATTTGATACATTTTCTAATGATTCATAGAAACAATTTATACACATGTTTAGTGATTTTCCCTGATGAATATATTTATACGTCTTTGCTCATTCAGACTCATTAAATATACTTTTACACTATAAGAAAACAAGATATGATATGCCCCAGGTTAACCTGTATCCACGTGATAACAGGAATTATCCTCCAAACTACCAAGTTTCAGAGAATCAAAGTTATAACAGAACGATTATTTTTATACTGTATGGAGATATTTGATCATGGAGAGACCATTTTCTTTAATGTAGTAATCTGGCCTTGTTACAGTATCTCCAGGGGAGAAATAACAAATTATGCATTTGTATTTCTGATAGCTGACTCTTTACAGCTTCAGGATGTTCATTACTTTCTGGCATCAACTCTTTTAGATGAATGAAATGGTTTCCTTGTGTAGATCATGCCCCTGCTGTTTTAATGTTCAATTCTCTACCATTTAGTAGTCAAATCACTTTGTTTAAGCAGCCAAAGAAGTATATCCCCTGGCTGAGACTTACACAGCCTCCCTAGACACTTCCTGAAAAAAGTGTCTAACTTTTTTAGTTTCCCCTATTGCAAAGTGAGTTAAATTTAGAATTTCCTATTCCCTGCTTTGATAATAAACTACTAGATCTGCTTTGTTTATTTTGCCATAGCCACAACTCTTGTGGCTGTTGAGCACACAGCTTCCCTATACACTTTCACTAAAAACATATCTAATTTTTATACTTTATTTCTCATCTGCTGCTCTGTTAAGAACCTGCTACAGCCTACAGAAGTCTCCTGTGTGTAATTCAAGTTAAACACACTGTGCTGTAAGATCTGATTAAAATGGAACTATTTATTTTTTTACGGAGCCTTTGTGAGTTACAGACAAGGGAGGTGTGGCTAGTCCTGCGTAAAAATAAACAAAAGTGATTTAACTCCAAAATGGCAGAGAACTGAGCATCGACACTGCGGGTGCACAAGCTATACACTAAAAGTGACTCATTAGGTTAAAGTTGTTTTGGTGCTCACAGTATTCCATTAATAGGAGTTGTGGATGGACATCCACGAAGTCGTAACAGAGAAGTATGAGAAAACAGAAGATTACAATTTTGCAATGTATGTAAAAGCAATATAAAATAAGTTAGAAAAAATGAGAAAATTACATTTGTTAACCACATGTTTTTTTTTTTTTTTAATTCTTTATTTTTATTGTGCAGGTAGGTACAAGCATTGTTGATATGCCACAACAGCGTTTATTTGCATATGCATTCAGTTTAGGCAGTGGCATGAGTTCTTTGCGCATTTTTAACATATAACCAAGCTTAACGTTACGAGTACATGAGTTATCTATTTAAGACTTATATCCTAGCTTAACGGTACATTGCGAAAAAGAAAACTGTTTGTGAATCATGCTGATGTTACAGAACACAGATTATTCAGGCTAGTTTTAGTACAGGCTACTTTATATAGCGACATTTGTGGCTCTTCTTTAGTGTGAGCTGGTCTAGTACACTTTTAACAGGCTGGTCAGTTAGCTTGTAAGTGGGGTGAGTATGTAAGATTAACGTGTTCTAAAGTGAGCTATCTATGTAAGCTTGAGTGAGTATCGTTGCTTATTCGGTTATCCCCTGGGTTACCCCTTTGTAGTGTGCTGTGCACCCCGCCTCCGGTAAGCGACTAAGGAGTCTAAAACACTCCTGGCCCACGACATGAAACGAAAGAAAGAAAATGTCAGAAATAATATAATATAAGGTCATAACATAAATGTGTATCTTGGTGTGGAAGGATGTAGTGGAGCACCTCAATGCCTCTTGCGGGATGGAGAACCAGGTCCTTGAGGCATGCAGGTGATGCACTGATGGTGGAGTGTCCATGTCAGCCTATGCCTCGGCTCGTTATAGTGGGTGAGTCTCTGTTTTTTTCCACCTGTGGAGGGTACGCCTGTCTGTCGGCTTGGGGTCTCCAGACTTGGGAGCGAGAATGGTTCTGGGGTCTATATTCCTGGTCTCCAGGCGGTGCCAACTCCCTCTGTGCCCGGTAAGTGTGAGGGCGTTGGGTGATCCTCTGCTTGATGCGGGCGCTGTTCCGTCTTCTCCATCTACTCCATGCCTTTGCGGCCGGAGTAGCAGCTCCACCTGATCTGTTTATACAGTAATGATGTCTGAGGCAGGTTTCTTACGTGCAGTCGTGGGAGTTGTGCTTTTAGGGGGCTCAGTTGTCATGTTTCTCTTGCCCTTCCGCCGGTCCCCTTGTTGTTGGGACTGTCCAGGCATCGTACGAGCTTCAATCATCTGCCAGAACCTCTCCAGGATTCTGTCTAGGCGCTGCAGAATGTGGCCCCCCAGTCCCGGCTGTTTCGTCTCCAGCTTGTGCAGTTCGCGCCCCTGCTCAGGAAGCGCGTCCGCCATCTTAGATGACATCGCCGGGCCCTTTCTGGGGCCCGTGTCTGGTCTTCGAGTGTGGTAAGAGTATGAGTATAAGGGACTCTTCAGGGGGGGCCGGGATGGACCGGCGGGGGGAGTCTCGTTACGTGGTAGTCTCACCGCTGGGCAGTGCAGTAGGAGAGCGGCCGTCTCTCCCCTGCTTAGTCGCTGGTAGGCCGCAAGGCCTCGAGTCAGGGTGTTCTGTGGCGGAGAGACCCGTGAGGGGTATCCCCCGCACCACCGCCTTTTCTTAGTTAAGCTTAGGCAAACTTTGCATCCAGGTAGGTGTTTATCTCAAGAATATTGTCGATTTTACGGTGCCAGACACCGGACCACATGAACACACGTCTGGTCGGCTCAGTGGTCCAGCCCCGCCCCCCACCATATGGCTTTTATAACTCATCTAAAGTAATTTAAACAATTTTAATTTACTTTAGCACCAAGTTTTACAAAAACAATAGAAGCCACATCCCAGGGCAACTAAGTTGTGGGTTCTTCCTTGAGCATACAGATCATGAACCTCTATTGACCTTTTTTACTCAACTGTAACAAACAATTCCTCTAAGCATGCTGCTCCCACCTATCTATCCTCCCTAATACACAAGTATGTCCCATCTAGGCCCTTATGCTCTGCTGAAGACTTACGTCTATCTTCTGTTCGTACTCCCACCTCTGATGCTCGCCTTCAAGACTTCTCGAGGGCTGCACCGTTCCTGTGGAACTCACTTCCCTCCTCTGTTAGATGCTCACCCAGTCTCCACTCCTTTAAAAAATCATTAAAAACCCACTTCTTCATAAAAGCGTATCAATTAAACTGTTAATAGCTCCCGACTGATTCCTCTTCTGCAACTGTCACTAGTCTAATACTATCCTTACCTTTTTGTGCCATTTTACCCCACTTCCTCTAGCATGTAAGCTCATTGAGCAGGGCCCTCAATCCATCTGTTCGTGTGTGTTCAACTTGTCTGGTTACAACTACATGTTTGTTCGTTCACCCACTGTAAAGCGCTGGCGAATTTGTTGGCGCTATATAAATAATAACATAATCATTACTGTATAAACAAGGATACAATATCATTCCTTTGCATCGGAATGAACTTTCCAGTGGCATTCAGTAGAAATAAAAAAGTATGGTGTATGATCACATGACAGGTTTTCTCTAAAATGAGCTAAAACTTTGTCTAACTGGCTAATAAAATAGATCCAAGTGAGTTAATTCTATTGCTTTGCCTAAAGCCCACATTGGATTTTTTTAATAATTGCACAATTTTCAATTATGCTAAATCATTATATGATGTTTCATAGCAATAAAATGTAAAGTTTGTATGTAAATAAAACATGATTTTTGCCACTCCCACAAAATAAACATTACATAGATTTAACTCCCACATGGCCACAAAACAAAGAAGGTTCAGTTTTATAAAAGACTTAGAAGGCCAGCTGCAAGGGCAAATGATGGGGAAAAGGCAAACAACTCCACAGTATTGACAGCCACAGTAATGTGCGTCTTGTTAACAAATTAAGAAATGCTTCAGTTGTTAACATCTGAAAGATGTCAAAATATTAGCTTCATAGTCCACTTAATGTATGCACTGAAATAAAAGTGTCATCAAAGGTAACATGTTTTGAAAAATGACACATGACTTATCTATCACAGAATTTTGGAAAAGACTTTTAAGCATTGGAGGATAATTTACATTTTGAGGACTGGATGGTGATCGGAAAGTAGAAAGTTGTAATCCCAATATTATATCACAGTATGATGATATAAAGACTGTGTAAATAAAGAACAAAGAAAGAAATAAAGAATGAAAAAATGAAGAAATGAAGAAAAATCCTGATAAATATCCAGTCAAAGTTTGTAGCATTGACACAGTCCACTTCACAAACATTTGGTGTATGGGTTGCTCTTTAACTCAAAGTATGTAATAACCCATGGCTTTGAAGTCTCCAGAAGAGAAAGGATGAAACACGATTTATAGCTCTTCCATGTGAAGTTTGACATACTGGAATTCAAAGGCACACCAATGGCTTTATGAAGCTCTACTAACAGCATTTGGAAAATATACAATGTACTCTAAGGTTCCTTGATTATAAAAAAAAACAAAAAAAAACCTTCAAAGCTTTTTTATCATAACCAGGTGGCATTACCCAACCAACATCATCGTTGTTTATTAATACCGAGCTTTTTTTTTTTTTTTTTGGTTTCTCCTTAACTAAACCATTTTTTAATCAATTGCCCTGTAAATATGTGTTTGTATTCATTTAACCCCTTAAGGGCCAAACTTCTGGAATAAAAGGGAATCATGACACGTCACACATGTCATGTGTCCTTAAGGGGTTAAAAAATAATAATTCTGTTTTACAATCATTGGATCATGTTCAGTTTTGCGTTTTATTAACAGTTAGTGATGTCCCGAACGGTTCGCCGAACGGTTCGCCACAGGTGGCGAACATATGCGCTGTTCGGTCCGCCCCCTATTCGTCATCATTGAGTAAACTTTGACCCTGTACCTCACAGTGAGCAGACACATTCCAGCAATCAGCAGCAGACCCTCCCTCCCAGAACCTCCCACCTCCTGGACAGCTCACTAAGAATGCAGCTTCACAATGAATGTAAAATGGATGCTGTCCAGGAGGTGGGAGGGTCTGGGAGGGAGGGTCTGCTGCTGATTGGCTGGAATGTGTCTGCTGACTGTGAGGTACAGGGTCAAAGTTTACTCAATGATGACATAGGGGGCGGACCGAACAGCGCATATGTTCGCCATCTGTGGCGAACCATTCGGCGAACCGTTCGGGACATCACTATTGACAGTTTTAAATTCGTCTGTGGAGACAGTGAAGACAATATAAGTGCTATAGTGGGTGCCAATAAATGCAGGTTTTAAATATATTGGTTTTCCTGATGATTGATCATTTTAAATCACTTTGTCCCAATATAGAACCCATTTTGGTCTTAAATAATCTCTCAAAATATAATGAATGCTTCCATATGCTTGCTGATTTTTTTTTTTTTTATATCACTATTAATGGTCTATGTGCAGGAGAGTACATATTTTCTCCTTTTGACATTTCCCATGTTAAAACAAATCTTTATTTCCCTATATATGATCATTCCTAAGCAAATCAAAAATTGCCCACTCCATCTTAGCCAAAGTACGGGAGAGAGGGGAGGGGACATTGAACTTCTAAATTATTTTTTGGCACTTTCTGTGTTGTATACCACTTACTACCCATTAGGTCCTGAATTTCCCAGTGTTATGTTTGGAACTTAGAACAGGCACTTGCAATGGGAACATACTGTGCTTTGAATTTTTTATTATAAAGAATTAATCTGTCTTAACTGTCAATTATAGTGTTATTTATATGTATTTCCAAAATTACTATTCGGGTATTAAAATTAGTAATACACTATTGTATATTATATATTATATAGATATTGTCTATTACCCAGGACATACTTGAAAACGAGAGAAATCTCAATGTATCTTTCCTGGTAAAATATTTTATAAATAATACATAATTGTTTAATATTAGTCATTTAAAAATATAAATTAAAATTGTATGGCATCTAAATATTGATACTGAGGTTGTGACTTATAAAATAAAAAATAAATGTTTAAATTGTCTTTGTTCCAGTTTTAATCTCCGTTTCCTTTAATTTCTATGCATAAATCAACAAGCCAATCAGCTTCCACGTGCCTTATTTCATCTATATTCAAACATATTGCCTCTTACTAAAAAAGTTAAGTAAATGGGTAAAACAAGGTCACTTTTTTCACTTTCTTTCTTTACAATTTAAAAAAAATAATGCATTAAAATAGCTAGAAAATTTGGAAAATAAGTATGATGTTATTGGCAAATTATGTATAACATTTAAAATGTTCTTTTTTTTTTTGCTATTTCTTTAGATTAATTATACACGTGCAGATGTGCTCTTGAAATTAATATTGATAATATAAACTATACTAAAAAAGCTTGCAACAATGCCAAATGTTCATTTCGTTTTTATAAAAGTAATTTAATATATTTAGCTAACAGCAAGGTCTAATAGATCTAAAGGCTCAGAATGTATGACCTTTGCAAAATCTTTTATTTACACTGTGTTATTAACCCATGAGAGATTTCCAAGAATTACAATATGTGTTTAAATCCCTAAATCTAAGTAAAATGTCTTCTGGATTAATTTATTGATCTCACAATAAAGTTCAGTTTGACAAATGCACTTAAATCAAAAAAAGTGTGTGTTTATAAATATATGAATGGATAAACAAACAAACATAAATTCATATATACATATAGAAAGATCTTTTTGCGATGAATGATAAAAAAGGATTTCAGTAACGACATATATGGTTCCCTTATGAAGAAAATGAGGTCGTATCATATTTAAATGGTCACAGATGATGCAAAAATATAGAAACTGGTTATTTTGTTACCTTGATCAATGTATTTATATTTTACTTTGTATTATTATACTGTCTTAGAACTGCCCTGATCACTTCAGCTGGTTCTGTGAGGATAGTAGCAGCATCTGTAGAACCTGCTAAAGCCCTAGGGTTGAGAGTTTGATACAGCTAAAGTCATTCATTTCTGAGGTCAATAAATGAATTCCATTTAGTCAAATAGTAACATTGATGATGCATCCTTTTTGGCCATACAGGCATTTCCCGATTTATGAACTTCCGCTTTACGTTTTCCCACCTTTACGAATGCATTCTGGACGTGCTGCCATTTTTTTCTGGTACTCCGTGGAAGCAGACCAAGGAGCAGAGATTGTGGCCAGAAGAAGAGAAAGGTTAGTGTAATCATCATGGTGAAATCATGGTGACCGGTAGGAGGGGAGCGCTGTGCTGCTCCATTCCTGCCGCTGTTGTTGCGTGACTGAGCGGACTGCAGTCTGCCAGAAAGTGCTCACTGAGAGAGCACTTCTTGTCAGACCAGGCACTGTGCCCCCGGTGAGAAGGTACAGGCTGGGAGGGGGGAGAGACACATCAACAGGTGCAGGAGGGGAAGGAGGAGAGGCCCATGGACAGGTACAGGAGGGGAGGAAGAAGAGACACCTGGACAGGTACAAGATTGGAGGGGAGGGGGGAGAGACACATGGACAGGAGGGGAGGGGGGGAGACACATGGACAGGTACAGGAAAGGAGAGACACATTGGAGGATAAAGAAGGGGAGAGGGAAGAGACACATGG
Source organism: Pelobates cultripes (assembly GCA_933207985.1). NCBI lineage: Eukaryota > Metazoa > Chordata > Amphibia > Anura > Pelobatidae > Pelobates > Pelobates cultripes. Next base: position 373,116,199 of record OW240912.1, read on the forward strand.
ACAAGGAGGAGAGGCAGGAAAATGGGACACATTGATGGGACTGGGAAGGGGGAATGAGACACATGGAGTGTCTCAAACGAACCAGAAACAAGTGCAGTGCCTCAATTCAACACGTGCTACATGTCATTGAAGAGGAAGATGACTGATGATGGTTTGATGCACATTTCACTATGATATGTCTTCCTTTAATGTTCCAACAACATACATGTATTTGCTACGCTTTCATTTTGTATTTGTACTTAATAATTTAGGTTTTCAATGGAAAGAATTTTTAGTCAGGAACAGAACCCATGTTTATTACAATGTGGTCTATGGGAAATCAATTCTCACATTATGAACTCTCACTTTATGAATGAGGCTTCGGAACCAATTAGTTTGTAAAGTCAGGAACTACCTGTATATGTATTAAAATATAAAATAAAAGGAAAAAACATTCATACATTAAAAAATGCCATTAAACATTAACAAAATACGTTTGTCAATAGACATAAAAACAAGAAAAATAACTAGAAATAGTCACTCAGTAAAAATTATTACATAAGCCAAATGGTCAACATTTGTTCCTAAAGTTATAAGGTTTACCATGATGTACAGGTAAGCATCAAAGAAATTAAAAAACAAACAAACTGGGTATTAAAATGATAATGTATTTTACCAGAAGGATACGTTTAAGTTTTTCGAAGAACTGGAAATTGTGGAGAATTGACCAGGAAACTATAAATTAAGGACAAAGTAGATTAAATGGGAACATTAATTAACTCAGCTATTTTGTCTTAAATTTGCAATTCACTTGTCAGTTCTCCATGATTCCCAAATTTGTGGTGTTTAAATGAAATGATAATCCTGCACACTTAGATTCTATAAAAGGTGGGAAAGTATCTGATGGGTTATAAAGAGATAATATTCAGGAATTCCTTGGTGAAATCATTATTATTGGGGGGGGGGGGGGGGGTTTGCTTTTTTTTGGATCAAAGCAACAGCAGATGTGAGAAAGGCTCAATTTTATGGACACATTTCTCTTTTCAGCTATGTAACTATTCACTCTTGATTTCATGCATGTCCTGGGATATATATTTTGTTATTGCCTAAGTAAATAGTCTCAATTTAGTGACCTGAGAAATACAGATGGTTAGCTTGTTTAGATCACTATATTTATCACTATAAAAAACACTTTCACTGTAATGCTGAGCATTTTATATATTATATATTCAGAAACTGGACTTTTCCTTATTGTGCAGTTAGTTCTTTTCTAATTGTGTGCAGATGCTAATATGCTTTCATAACAGCTTTTATAATTCTTCTACAAATTAGCACGTTATAATACTTGAATATTCAATAAATTTGTGAATGCATTACTTACAATATGCAAGCTCATTTATCCTTTGTTTTATTTTTCTGTTTATGATTTCAATTGGTAGTTATAAAATAAAAATATAATCAAAGCACCTCCTGTTTAGTGATGTTATTGAATTTATAAATGAATACAGCTGGTATGTCAGAGCAGTAATGGCTATTTCGGGAGGTCTTACTTCATGGGAAATCTGGCCAGAACAGTCTTCCGAAGAATAGTCATAAATTTAAATATTAGTAGGGATTGTATCTGAACAGTGATATAGTAAAGGGAATTTAGAAGTAAATTAATGGCCTGGTTTATTGTTCATTCTACTTACATAAATATGGCATCAACCTTTATTTACTTAGTCAATTTATCGTATGCCGCAAATGCTTTCTAATATATAGCCAACCATATATTTGTTTACAAATCTGTTATCTTGGCCTGAATTTTGCAAGTTGATTGCCAAGCCAAGGTAACCTGCCTAATAATTAATTATACCCAGATGACAAATAGAATTTTTAAAAGCACTGATATAAATCACTTTACTAGAGATGTTTTAAGGCTTTTTTTTTCCTGTTTAGTACATTCTGCATGTAATAACTGTAGCATATTCATAGATTGGATAAATGACTTAAAATGTTATGTCCTCTTTTTGTCCATCAACTTCAAAATTTTATTGAGAAGAGATTTGGACATTTATTTATTTTATGACAACTTTCTAAAGAATATTAGTAGTATTATGGCAAGTCAAGACTTTACAATGTAGAATTGCAACCAGTAGTCATAAATGTTGCCCACACAAAACCATACCGTTCCAAGCCCTTTATGGGCAATATGAAAGACCAGTTGCTAATGAATGAAAGCATGCATGACCTCGACTAGCATATGTGCATAAAAGTAAATGGAGATGTTTTAGAATTAAGATGTAGATCGCCACATGTTGCCTAAACCTGTTCGCATTATAAGCGTAGCTCCAGGGGTTGGACTGTGGGTGCTGGAGACAGTCTTTTTTTCATACCACAGCAAAACAATATGCCCATAGCATTATAACCAACCCAATGAGATACAGTATTTTAGTGCTTATGGTGCACCTTTTATGTGGACTTGTTTGTTTATATTCCAATTTTGTTAATTGAATTATAATTATAATAACAAATATATATTAAAATTATTTGTAATTTTTTTGGGGGGAGCTGAATTCATTAACATATAGGCTCCAAAACTAGGTAAGAAAATCCTTCAGGTAAGAGTGACCCTGATCATAGAATTCTTTCTATGTCAGCATTCTATGATCTCAACCCAACAAAATGGAAAATCTATAAAAAAATAATTAAATAATGAAGGTTCTTATTAAGTGAATGACTGGTACCTTGTTTCAATGTTTTATGTTTAACCTTACAATGTATCTTAGACTGTAGAAAACGCCTTACTGCTTCTTGAAAAAGCATGATATACATTCAATTATAAGTGCCTGTATTTGAGTTCATTTTTGAAGGTCTTCGAGATTGTTTGTTTTCTCTACGGTATAGCTGTTCTGTTGTACATGTTGATGAATCGGTAATGATTCTCATAATTTATTCTAAAAGATGAATAACATACCTTGTATTACAATTGTATGGAATCTCCATTGATGCCAAAATCCCCATGTGTTTTGCAGGTTGGAAAACGGCAATTGCTCATCAACCTTACCACTTACTTATGCAAGATCTGACATTTATCTCACATATGGTTTGGTTATTTTAAGGACTATTCTTTCCAATATCGTTGTAATTCTATACTATTAAAATAAGTCTGCTTATTGTCAGTTTATTAAATGTGATCTGACTAACATGTGCTGCAGTTTAACATCTTTTTTCAGCAGTAGTATATGAAGTGTGATACTATATACTCATTCTGAACTATGATCTATTTCTAATGAAGTTATATGTGTGATCGTATTGATCTCACTGATTTGTTTGATGTCCAAAAGACACTTCATTACTATCATTTTTTTTATAGTGTCAATATATTCTGCAGCATTTTACAATAATAGAAAGGGGATATTAAGGGTAAAGAGGTTTCTGTTCAAACAAACTTACAGTCTATAAATATTTGAGGGAGACAGATGTATATGATTAAGTAATTTGATGCCACAGTACAGTATTTAGATACATAGATAGATTCCCAGATAAAGAGCACCACTGGACTTTTCTTCCAATGAGTGTGAATTTAATATGATATATACATTCAACATTTTCGTCCTTCCACAGGACCTACGTCATACTCACACCTTTTCAGGAAATAGAAGGGAGCCCATAGTTAGACAATCGCCACACTAATCCATCTGTGATAAAACTCAGAGGCTATATGAAAAGGTCTTTCAATGTATAGAAGGTGGTAAAACGAAACTAACAAAGAAACTAACGTTTAACGATATATGTTATCTTGTTACCTTGTTCACCCAGTGGTGAGCTCTTATGGTCTGCACCTTTGTTAGATGCACACCTTGCATAACCTTGTTGTGAGTTCCAGCTCTCTAATTGTGTGTGAGCACTGCCTTGGGTTAAAACAGCAATGCTCCAACACTCTCTGAGACAGTGCCAAAGCTTGAGAGAGAAATATAGAGGGTCCCCACAACTAACAAAAGTGCAGACCAGAAGCCGGTACAGTGGGTGCACTGGGCCAATTATTGAGATCTTTCACCTGCCTCACCTGCAGATGAATGGAAACTGCACCCCTCTCTGATAGTGTCATCCGGTGAAGTTTCCACCTCACTTGTGACACCACTGATAAAAGAATAATCATCAAAGTGTTTTACACAAGACGTGAACGTTTATTGAACATGCTATTTAATACATTTACTTGTAAAATCGTGAGTCTATCCAGACCTAGAGCTGTAAACCATAGAACAAAATAAAAACTTGAGACAAAAATAAAACCATTGCAGCCAAATATACTAGGAACAGAGGCTCATAAATAATGCTATCAGGAATTATGCAAGTATTGCAGATGCAACCAATTAGAAATAAAAAACCTCATAAATCTTATGACACAGAGCTTATATGATCACTAAGATTCCACCTTCATCTTTTTATTAAGCAGGAATGTTGATTTCTTTAAATCCATGTGGCGTAAGGGTGTTTAGTATCCAACTCTACAATAACTAGTGTAGAAATTAATCAGCATTTGAATGTTCTGTTCTATCCCTGTGTGTGATATTTTTTTCACACATAATAAATTGCAAAATAGGTTGTGGCTAGTTTCATCGAAGTGTCAGGTCAAGAGTTTGTGCAGATCTAATTGATGGTGTACAATTGTGTATCGTTTCACTTAGATCATTAATTGTACTGCCAGGAAGACAAATGTGTCTTGTAAATAATATTTTGGATGTGCTTGTTTTATATGTTGTTGAATCTAATAAGATTTACTGGAAGGATGATGTTGAAAACTCTCATCTGGTGGCTGCAGGTAATGCAACTGACATACCTGGAGCATCTTACATTTTGGTTCAGGGTAGTTAACTCCTTAAGGACCGCGGTACATACTAGGTACTAGGTAGGTTAAAACTGCTCTTAGGGTATTGCAGCAATCAGTGATCAGGACCGATCACTTGGCGCCACCACGTGGCAACTGGCAGTGTAGCAGAGCATTGGAAGCCATCGGGCAGGCTTTTGATGCTCTGCCTGTGTGTTGAGGGCCTCCAGGGGTCGAGGATCTCAGCGAAGACCCCCTTGAGGACCGATGACGGTTCAGGACGTCATCAGAAACATCCCCTTGAGGATTGATGACGGTCCTGAAAGCTGAAATGCATTTATCACTCTATCAAGCTTGCCATGTGCACTTTTTAAATTTGATCAATCAATTGGTCAATGTAATGTTTACTATCTTTACTCACTCCAAACACTCCACACAGTTACTCTGCCCAGGCCAACCTTTCCACAGTTACTCCAGCCACTCCAACCACACAACAGTTACTCAAGCCACTCCACCCAGTTACTCCGCCTACTCCAGTTGCAGACTACTGGTGGAGGCAAGAACACTTCACACAATTTCCCCAGAAATTGTAGCTTTTCTAGTTATTAAGTGTTCTTGCATAGCAAGAACACTTAATGTTATCTCATATATATATTATTATTATTATTAAGTATTCTTGCATAGCAAGACCACTTAATGTTATCTCACATATACAGTTGCAAGAAAAAGTATGTGAGCCCTTTGGAATGATATGGATTTCACAAATTGGTCATAAAATGTGATCTGATCATCATCCAAGTCACAACAATAGACAATCGCAGTCTGCTTAAACTAATAACACACAAAGAATGAAATGTTGCCATGTTTTTATTGAACACAACATGTAAACATTCACAGTGCAGGTGGAAAAAGTATGTGAACCCTTGGATTTAACAACTGGTTGAACCTCCTTTGGCAGCAATAACTTCAACTAAACATTTCCTGTAGTTGCAGATCAGACGTGCACAACTGTCAGGAGTAATTCTTGACCATTCCTCTTTACAGAATTGTTTCAGTTCAGCAATATTCTTGGGATGTCTGGTGTGAATCGCTTTCTTGAGGTCATGACACAGCATCTCAATAAGGTTGAGGTCAGGACTCTGACTGGGCCACTTCAGAAGGTGTATTTTCTTCTGTTTAAGCCATTCTGTTGTTGATTTACTTCTATGCTTTGGGTCATTGTCCTGTTGCAACACCCATCTTCTGTTGAGCTTCAGCTGGTAGACAGATGGCCTTAAGTTCTCCTGCAAAATGTCTTGATAAACTTGGTAATTCATTTTTCCTTCGATGATAGCAATCCGTCCAGGCCCTGACGCAGCAAAGCAGCCCCAAACCATGATGCCCTCACCACCATACTTCACAGTTGGGATGAGGTTTTGATGTTGGTGTGCTGTGCCTTTTTTTCGCCACACATAGTGTGTGTTTCTTCCAAACAACTCAACTTTGGTTTCATCTGTCCACAGAATATTTTGCCAGTACTGCTGTGGAACATCCTGTAAACGTGCAGCAATGTTTTGCTTGGACAGCAGTGGCTTCCTCTGTGGTATCCTCCCGTGAAATCCATTCTTGTTTAGTTTTACGTATTGTAGATTCGTTAACAGGGATGTTAGCATTTGCCAGTGACTTTTGTAAGTCTTTAGCTGACACTCTAGGATTCTTCTTCACCTCATTGAGCAGTCTGCGCTGTGCTCTTGCAGTTATCTTTACAGGACGGCCACTCCTAGTGAGAGTAGCAGCAGTGCTGAACTTGCTCCATTTATAGACAATTTGTCTTACCGTGGACTGATGAACAGCAAGGCTTTTGGAGATACTTCTATAATCCTTTCCAGCTTTATGCAAGTCAACAATTCTTAATCGTAGGTCTTCTGAGAGCTCTTTTGTGTGATGCATCATTCACATCAGGCAATGCTTCTTGTGAAAAGCAAACCCAGAACTGGTGTGTGTTTTTTATAGGGCAGGGCAGCTGTAACCAACACCTCCAATCTCATCTCATTGATTGGACTCCAGTTGGCTGACATCTCACTCCAATTAGCTCTTGGAGATGTCATTAGTCTAGGGGTTCACATACTTTCCCCACCTGCACTGTGAATGTTTACATGGTGTGTTCAATAAAAACATGGCAACATTTCATTCTTTGTGTGTTATTAGTTTAAGCAGACTGTGATTGTCTATTGTTGTGACTTAGATGATGATCATATCACATTTTATGACCAATTTGTGCAGAACTCCATATCATTCCAAAGGGTTCACATACTTTTTATTGCAACTGTATATTATTATTATTATTATAGCCAAATTTAACACCCTAACTTCTCCCACAGTTTTTACACTACATAGACAGTAATATACCGAAATGTGCGGATTGTTCCCGATTGGATTGCTATTACTTTGTGGAACGTTTCGCCGAATGGTTCACGGAATATTGTTGTTCTTGTGGCGAAATTGGTCCCATAGGAATGAATGGTAAAATGTTCAAAACTAGAGTGGGAGCTGGCAAAAGCTGAAAAATCAGGACATGATATCTAAACTGCCACCACTCCCTCATTTTCAAGCCCACCTACACAAATTTTATATCAAAACGTTCAGCTATCCGTGCTGCCACTAAAAATGTCCACGGCTAAGCCATAGTTCTGATTTCCACCATTCCCCCGCTGGCGATCAGTGTTGCTCCCGATCTTTGGGGACTGCCTGACAGCCCAGACAGTCCCCTCTCTACAAATGAAAGAGCGATCACATGCCTGCCATAGCCATCCATGCATCTACCTGCAGAAGGACTGCCTAAACTGACAGGCAGTCTCCCTGCTTCTGAAAAATACAGGAAAATATGTTAAAAAATAAATAAACATATATAATATGTATATATATATATATATATATAATGACATACTAGTGTATTTTTATGTTAATGTATACATATATAATTATAAAAATACACTTATAATTAAATTAAACATATATATATATATATATATAATAAAAATATAAATATAAATATATGTCATTTTATTCTAACTGCATTTTTATATTAATATATATATATATTTATATCAAAATACACTTAGAATGAAATTATATATATATATATATATATATATATATATATATATATATATACATACATATAAATAAATAAAAATAATACGAAATATATATATAATTACATGAATAATTTCATAAATATACATGTAGACTTCAAATATATGAATATGTATGCACATTTAAATTCTGCTTGCATATTTATGTAATATTTTTACAGAATTAAGTAATTTTATTGATTGCAATTTAAGGGACTTGCCTGACAACCCAGGCCGAAAGTCCAGAGAATTTATTTTGCTAGCACTGTGTTTAACCCTGTAACTTTCCAAGACACCATAAAACTTGTACATAGGGGGTACTGTTTTACTTGGGAGACTTTGCTGAGCACAAATATTAGTGTTTCAAAACAGTAAAACATATCACAGCGATGATTTGCATTTTTCACACACAAACGGAACTTTCACTGATGATATCATCGCTGTGATACGTTTTACTGTTTTGAAACACTAATATTTGTGTTCAGCGAAGTCTCCCGAGTATAACAGTACCCACCGCCCCTAAAACCTAAGAGCATGTTAACATTGGGTATTTCTAAACTCAGGACAAAATAAAGAAACTATTTAGCATGGGTGTCTCTTGGCGGTTGCAGATGCGTAACAGATTTTGGGTGTCAAATTTAGAAAAAGTGTGTTTTTTTTTAAAATTGTTTCATCATATTTTTACATTTTTTTATGATAAATTATATGATATGATGAAAATAATGGTATCTTTAGAAAGACCATATAATGGCGAGAAAAACTGTATATAATATGTGTGGGTACAGTAAATGAGTAAGAGGAAAATTACAGCTAAACACAAACACAGCAAAAATGTAAAAACAGCCCTGGTCCTTAACAGTAAGAAAAATGAAAAACATTCTGGTCACTGAGGGGTTAAAGGGCAACTGCCATCAAATGTTCATTTATTGTTTGTTTGTTTTTTCAAGATTTATTATATTTAGCAGCCATGTTGGATCAACCAAACTTGCTTGCTGCTGTGATTACTATGTGTGAAACTGCTGCGGCAGGCAAGTTAGGTTGAGCAGGAGTTTATCAGAAAATAGCAGCGTCTGACCCAACATGGATGCTCAGCCAGGTAAAAAGTGATTTTTGAAATTATTGTTTTTTCAAAAATCATCAGTTTATAATTCAAAAAAATCTGAAATTATATAATGAAATTTCATTCTATGCCATAATTATTTTTTAAAAATTGAATTTAAAATTTGATTATAGTTGTCCTTTAAATACAGTATATTATATTTTTTTCTTATGCATCAACACGTGTTTTGAAAACAGCCAGGTAAGGGTCATGGCTCAGTATGCGACAATTTTTCTTGTTAAATGTCTGTAAAGGAGTAAAATGCTTACGGTGTTTGTCATTACTCATGATGGATATGTTACCAGCACAGTGTCTGTCTGACCTTGGTCAAAATTGTTGTATAATATATTTGTCCAATATCCATGAGCTAAAAATATTTTACCATAAAACTTCACTTTTTGCACCTTGAGACGGGAATTATTATAGATTGAAACACACAAAGCACCAGGAGATTAATATAGAGTTTTAGAGGAGAAAATGTTAGTACATAGAAATGGATTCTGATCTGTAGGTCTCTTGCTCAGACTGTAATCTCATGTTAACAAAGGGATACGTTACTACAAATAACAAAACAAAAAAAACTACTACAACTGGTGTACTGGCTGTGTCAACTGTGTGTCAATTTCACCATATTCATTTTAATAAAGCATATATAACTGGACAATGTATTACATGGACATCTAATAAATTATCCTCAGAATTCAATTCTCTTTTGGGCAAGCCTATATTGGCACACACACACCTGTTTATGGTCTGATGATTATTCTGTTTCATGACACATCGGTGGATTTATGTAGGTGTTTTGTCTGCTCCACATGTTTGTATTCCGGTGTAATGTAAAACATTTTATTTATTTATAGTATCAGGGCTCAGAGTTTCAAATTGCCTACTAATTACTGGTGAGTGGAAATTCAGCCCTGGCGAGTAGCAGGGCTGGACTGATAATACAAAGCGGCCCTGAAAAAAAAATGCATTCCATCCCCATAAGCCAGTGTTCCACGTACCAGCCCCAAACACCTCCTTCCTAGGTAAAAAAATAAACAAAAATAATTACAATGGTATTAGGGGTGCCCGTCTGGTCCCAGGTGCCGCTGCCCACCGGGAAATTTCCCAGTCAGCCAGTACAGCCCTGGCGATTAGAAATTCACCTTTGGTGGATGTACCATAGACCATTCAGGCTTGCAGTGGTGAGTAACTTTTAGGCCCGTTTTGTAGTGTAGGATTTTAAATGTTAAACTTTGATAGTATTATCACAGTTTGGCAAATTTGGTTTGTTTGTTTTTTTCCTTAAGAACAAAAAAAGAATCAAAAAAATCTGTAATATCGTTAGGGCGCACTATATTTTATAAATAACTGAATTTTCTAGAAGATATTTCATGCAATACTTCTCACTTGATAGATAAAAGAATAAAGACAAACGGTTTCACTATTTTTAGGAAATTTGAACACATTTTATTTTAGACTAAAGTAGCACACTAAACTTGAAGGAACGGTCACACAGTTTTATTGAGTTTGACAATCTTTTTCAGGTTATTTTAGAACATTAGTAATACAGTTCCCCTGTATCACATAGAGTCAATATATTTAGAAATATATGGTTTGTGCTTTCGGTATCTGTTTTTCTTTGTGTGTTGTAAAATCATGTGATTTTACAAATAATGGAACGGACAATTATAACACTTGGCAGAAACAGCAGATACCAATTTATTTACTTATCTAGAGTGACTAGATTCCTAATTAAAGCACAGCCTTCTTTATATATTAAATTCTCCCATTATACCTATCTCAAGCTGACTTTAATTTCTTTCCCTAATTAGCCCCCATCACATATATTTATATTGCTGAAAGGCTACTGGTTTCTATCACCAGCCACGTCACAGCCCCCAAATCTACCGCCTCTGATTTCAGACTAAGACTTTTTATTTAAATACGGTACAAAAGTCTGAATGTTTTCACTCAGTCCTTTACACTGTGTACACATACAACATTATTTTGCTAAAATTAAAGTGTGTAATTTAGGAATTCTGCATTTTTAGAATTGTTTGAGTGGAAATGTTAAACAACATAAAAAAAACAATACTTCTAACTCGAGTTTTCTTTTTCTTCCAAATACAAAAAAAGTTGCATAGTGGTAATCACTGAATTATTTTTCAGTACATGTAATTGATGTGGGAGTTCTATATGACTGCACTGGAAACCATCAATTTATCTGTCATTTCATGTAGGGAATCAAGCTTTTTAGCTAGCAGTCAAAGCTTTACAATGTGTAGTTTTTGTAATAAATAAATGTAATGTAAATGGTATTTAGATTTTTTTTTTTAATAATAGCTTAAACTGAGTGTGTCATTACTAATACAATTGCAATGGCACATTATTTTTATCCTCAAACATTTCTGTGTCATTCGCATTGTCTATGTTATGTATTCACTATTGCCTGTAATAAGACTGTAGAATGTATTGTCTCTTTAACAAACACTATTGATAATCAAAAACCATGGTTATAAAATAATTAAAATTTCTGTCCTGCTTTTCCACTGATGAAATTATATACTTTATCCATCTACTAAATTGAAATTGAACATTTTAGCAAACTGAGCATGAACGAACAACACAAATCATTACCTATCATTGTATTTACTACTATTTTAATATTATGTTTGTTAGTTATTGCTAGTTTTGCACTTCCAATTAGCAATATCCTACTATTTTTGTTCATGAAGCTAAATAATTTAATTTATTTTTTTTGAAATTATTTCTTTAAACATGTTTTCATTATGTTAGTATATAATACCAAATATTTAACATTTGTCTTAATGTCACAGTTTAAAAAAAAAAAGGCTTATTATGACTTTAAGATAGCTAGATTTTGTCCATAAAAAGGCAACACAAAAACAAGAACCTGTTTATAAACAGCATTGCTTAAACAAAGAAATAACGTAAGCACAACAAAACTTAGAAGCCAACTTGAAACTTAGAAGCCATTTTTTCTTCCATGAATCTTGAGCTCATATACGACTTATTTCTTATTTTTTCTAGTGTCCAAAGTTGATGGTCATGTTCTGATAGTAACATCTAATTATGTTTATCTCTGGGTCAAAATTAATTTAAACATTTGAATTCAAGGGATTTGAACAATATACTTTTGCATAACAAATATGTATATATATATATATATATATATATATATATATATATATATATATATATATTAGTATCAACATGGGTTGTCTTTAAAAATTTTGAAATGTTAGAGTAACACAATTATCCATTTAAACTAATCCTTTACATTCTGAAACAAAATATGTATATTAGGTATATTTGTCAGTTTTAGAGGAAAATGGTCTAGAATAGAGTGACAAAAAGGATAAAACCACACAAATAATTAAGGTAAAGGTCAAAAACAAAAATGTACCTGTTCAATGACAGATGGGGTTTCAACGCTTTAAAAGATTGGATCCAATGGGTTTTGGACTCTATAATGTACAACTAAAATATTTTTATAATTTTCAAAAACCACATCCAGCAACGTCATACAGTAGAATTAAACAAGATATTCATGTAACATCACTTTCTGACAACTAATGAACTGGAAAGTAGTTTATTGGAACATTGTCACACCCAATTAACAGTCACACCCAATTAAACACCTTTGGAGAAAACGCTTTTCTCTGGGATTAGTTCTCAATTCAAACATATCCACCAGTAACAACTGTTTTTTTTTTTTTTACAATGAAACATTTCTATGATTCAATTTTTTAGGTTAAGCATTTCTAATTTGCCACTGGCGGGCTTGAATATTTATTGCCCTTGAGCTTCTTGTTGTGTTACCCCTTTGGCATTCTCACTTGACCATGCCAATTAAGTCTTAAAATTATTACTCTTATCTGCAGTGTTCTAGTAATGAATGGATCATTCAGATTAGTTTGTTTCAGATTACTAACACAGTTGCAGTGAATTTCCTTCGGTAAAATTATAGCCCAAGAAACGCATTGACCTTGATTCTAAAAGTATTCAGAACATAAACAGTCAAGCCAAGAGTAGAGCTCTCTTACAAGGTAGGCAGCTGCAATCCTTAGTCATTTAATCACTTCAGCTAATTTGGCATGATCTTCCAAGAGAAATGCTGCCTCTTTCTGAATGTTTTCCGTAACATTTCCAATTCATTCATCCATTTGTTTGTAGCTCTTTTAGTCAATGAATCGTAGTAGAGAAAGTGTAATGTATTAAATGAATGTAATATTTATTTATCCCTTTTTTCCTCCCAAACTTAAACAACTGCAAACTATAACCACACTTTTAAATTCACTATTAAGCACTTATTATTAATTCACCAAGAAAGAATATAACAATTGTACTACATCATTTCATCATACAGATTACAAAGGCAGTTCATAAGCGGTTAAAAAATAAATTCTATACATATGTGTACGCCAAATCCTTTAAAAATCTCTTTGAGTGACGAGTATGCCATCAGCATTACTTTTGTTGAGTGCAAACATTCTGAATTACAGTTTACAACACTGAATAAGATAGATAGATCTTTCTAATGTATAAGCAATTCACATTTCAATTGGGGCTGTGGACAGAAAATGTAACCTGTGTTTAAAAAAAATTAAATGTGTTCACTTGCTGCATTTTGATGTTAACTAGGCAACATGTCAGCGACATGTGAAAATAAAGATTAAAAAAATTATAATATATAATTTAATTATATATATATATATATATATATATAATATATAATTAATTATAATTATACATAATTATAATATAAGGAAATGTGTTCTTTATGAATGCCTTTTAGGTATAAGAAAAATATGTTCGGTATCAGAAGTGAATATATTTAACTTGTATTATAAATCGTATGTCGTTTTATAAAGAGTTAATGTATTTGGAAATAGGAAAAAGTGAATGATTCAACTTTTTTCTGCTCGAATGACGCTCTCAATGAAGCAATATAATGAAGATAAATCCCTTCAATGACACACGTTACTAAATAAATATTGAAATAAAAGTAATTGGGTTTATGCAACAGTACCAAGGCACATTTAAGAGCCATAAATAATTACATAAATGATCACCTTTTAATTGTATCTTTTAATCCATTCATTAGATCAGCGTTTGTGAAACAACCGAGTAATGCACAGTATATAATTAGTCGAATGGTATATTCATACACCACAAAGAATTATGACACAGCAGATGCCTTACCTTTGATGTACAGAAGAATAGCCAGATGAAGAAAAATATTCATTGTAGCCAGCAAGCGGAGTTATTTCAGCGAAAATGCAGGGATAAGATATTACAGCTACCGACTTCCAGCACTGCTTCCTTGCACACCTCAGGAGCTACTACAATACAGAATCCACTAGGCAGCCTTCTCACACTGCAGAGCATGCTCAGATGGCAAAGCAGACACACAGCTACTGAGGCAGACCTTGCTTGGCACAGAGCAGCGTATCGCTGTTCTATAAATTACAGCAATAGCAGAGTTCCATTTGCTAGACTTGTGATAAAATAGTGGATTGAACAAACCGAATCCCACATTTGATTTGCCTGAACAAAGAGACTGTGCGTTTGTTTATGGGGAGCAAATCAACATTAGTGCTGTCATAGTGACAGCATGTCATCAAAATTAGAAAAAAGAGAGACTTTCGCTATGAAACTTGGATACACATTCTCTCTTCCAGCATATCTTATGCAATACGCTTTACTGTGGTATCCAGTCATATTATTATTATTATTTTTTTGTTATGATTATCACTGAAAATAAAAATTGCTCTGCATTTATTTATTCTCTTTTTGTGGTAGATGGTTAAAGCAAAATGAGAACAAAATGAATATTAGGTTGGCATTTTAAGGTATATTTGAAGTTCGTCCAAGCGCCATTATAGAACCCACACCCGCTATACAGGTGCAAAGGGGCAGTTTTCTAGATGTCCACCCCCTCCATTAGATACATGACAGTTGGAAGCTAAGCTACCTATGGCCATACATGTACTTGTACAGAATGCAAGTGTTTTTTGAGAGTGTCATGGTCACATGTATAGCTTCATGTAGTAATTACTAAGCATGTGCAAACATTGGTTTGAACCAATTCATCTAAATAAAATGCCTTTTAATCTACAGGCAAATTAATTGATATTTTCAGGATTTACCTGTGGAGTCTTATTCAATGAATATTATTTGAGCAAATTGATTTGTTCAAGAGTGGATTAAAATATATTTGATTCAGGTTGATCACAGGCTTAGTGATTACAGTTTTAGCTTTTTTCCATGATTTTTTTTTTATCAATTAAAGAATAATATAGGTTATAAAATGCATATCCTTCACCCAGCAGTAAATCTACTGTCACTAAATGTTTTTTTCCCCTAAATAGTGTGGAAATGAGCTTTAGAAAGACCACTTTTAATCTTTATTTGATCAGATTGTCTGCTCCTTCTTTGCTTTAATGTCATTTCCCCCCTTGCTTTTTCCCTGCCTCTTGTATTTCAGTCAGACTGTCCACCAATGCCATGCTCCAGGGATTATACAAACATAAAATTACAGGAAAAGCTCTACTGAAAATTGGTAATAAGTGTGTGGTTTATAAGGTACAGGGTGCTCTTAAAGGAAGATAATCTGTTCCCATATCAGATATATACATGTAATAAAAAATAAGAAATGATCCCAAGGCACACCACGGTTTTGCACATAAAAATAGTTTTTATTCATGCATAGAAAATACAACAATATATCATTATAGCAGAGAGAAAGTGCATAGTATAGTGCTAAACCAGTATATAGTACCATAACTAGAGTTGAGCAGGCACCTGGATGTTCAGGTTCGCTGGGTTCGGCAGAACATCGGCAAAAAGGTAGAGTTCAGCCTCGAACTTGACCCGAACTTGACCTCGATCCCGAACCCCATTGAAGTCAATGGGGACCTGAACTTTTGGGCACTAAAACGGCTCTAAAAAAGTCCTGGAAAGGGCTAGAGTGCTACAAAAGGAAGTAAAATGGGGGTAAGAGTAAACAATTGGGGTAGCTCCCAAAATATTGGGACATATAAAAAAAGAAAACAAAGAAAAAGTGCACTTGAGTATAACAATGGCTGGATGAGGCCGGTATAAATGTCTATTCTGCACAAGGTACAGACAAGTCTGGTGGGATCCATGCCTGGTTCATTTTAATCAACGTGAGCTTGTCCACGTTTGCTGTGGACAGGCGGCTGCGCTGGTCTGTGATAACGCCCCCTGCGGTGCTAAACACACGTTCAGACAATACACCTCCAAGGCATAAAGGGCAAGCTCAGGCCATGTGCCCAATTTGGAAACCCAGAAGTTGAATGGGGCAGACCCATCAGTCAGTACGTCTAGGCGTTTGCACTCGTAATGTTCCACCATGTTGCTGAAATGCTGCCTCCTGCTAAGACGTTCCATATCAGTTGGTGGTGCTGGTTGTTGTGGCGTGCTGACAAAGCTTTTTCACATTTCGGCCATACTAACCCTGCCTTCTGAGGTGCTGGCGGTGCCCCAGCTGCGTTGGCGACCTCTTCCTCCTCCGCCTTCACCTTGTGCTTCCACCGAGCCCCCGGTGTCAGTTAGGAATGCCCTCAGAAGCGCTTCTACCAGCGTGCGCTTTAAGTCGCGCATCTTCCGATCACGCTCCAGTGAGGGAACTGAAGACGGCACGTTGTCCTTGTAACGGGGATCCAGCAGGGTGGCCACTCAGTAATCAGCTCAAGTTAGAATGTGGGCAACTCGGCAGTCGTTGCGCAGGCACTTTGGTGACTCTAGATAAACTTGGGCCGATCGCATGTCCCCTTGACAGCGACAACGCATTCGGATGTCTGCCCTATCAACTTTCGATGGTAATTTCTGCTCCTACCATGGTGACCACGGGTAACGGGGAATCAGGGTTCGATTCCGGAGAGGGAGCCTGAGAAACGGCTACCACATCCAAGAAAGGCAGCAGGCTCGCAAATTACCCACTCCCGACGCGGGGAGGTAGTGACGAAAAATAACAATACAGGACTCTTTCGAGGCCCTGTAATTGGAATGAGTACACTTTATATCCTTTAACGAGGATCTATTGGAGGGCAAGTCTGGTGCAGAGCAACTGACCTGTGCGTGCTGCAGCTGAAACTCCGCTATCGCCTGCTGCTGCTCGCACAGTCTCTCCAGTATGTGCAAGGTGGAGTTCCAACTTGTGGGCATGTTGCATATGAGACGGTGAGCGGGAAGGCCGAAGTTACGCTGCAGTGTAGACAGGTGAGCAGCAGCAGGGTGAGAACGCCAAAAGCGCGAACAAACGGCCCGCACTTTCTGCAGCAGCTCTGATATATCTGTGTAGTTTTTCAGGAATTTCTGCACCACCAAATTCAGCACATGCGCCAGGCAAGGGATGTGCGTCAAACCGAGAGCCGAGAGCTGCTACGAGATTTCGCCCATTATCGCACACCACCAGGCCGGGCTTGAGGCTCAGTGGCAACAACCACTCATCGGTCTGTTGCCCACTGAGCTACCAGAACAGGATTAAAGTCATGTGCCTGGCAAACATGCAGTTGCAAGTGCCTACCTAACAAACAGACTGATTGCTTATTTCTCTGTGGCACTGGGCTTAGGGCAGGTTACAAAAATGTAGTATAGCACCCTCAACAGCACCCTTAACAGTTGGTAGTGAAGTTTGCTGATGGGCTGGAGGGGAATTTATTGGGAAGGAGGGGAAGGAGCACATATGGGATGGCTGGGAACAGGGGTGGGTATATCAAAGGAAGGAAGGATAGGAGAATAAGGCCCATCAAAGCTATGAAATAAAAATAAACTAAAGAAAAACAGAAGTGAAGGCAAACAAAAACTATATTTCACATACTGTTCTTAGCTCTACCTTCTTCTCTACAGTGCAGTCTGTGCTGTGAGCATTTTTTACACTAGAGAAGACATGCCTCTATTTTCATTGGCTAAAAAGGGTACTTTTTTTTCAAGAGACTGGGAATAAAGAACATGTTGAAATTTAAGAGGGAGTGGCTATGGAGGCTGGGTTACACTGCTGAAATCAGCAAAACATTTTACAGCACTGCAGAAAAACTGCACAGAATGTTGTGCCCATTCACAAGAAATGTAGTAGGGAGAAGTCATGTAACAATAGGCCAGTAAGCCTTACTTCAGTAGTGGGGAAAGTAATGGAAACCATGTTAAAGGATAGGATTGTTGAACATCTAAAAACACATGGATTTCAAGATCAGAGACAACATGGGTTTACTTCAGGGAGATCATGCCAAACTAATCTAATTGATTTTTTTGATTGGATAACTAAAATAATAGATCAGGGTGGTGCAGTAGACATTGCTTACCTAGATTTCAGTAAGGCTTTTGACACTGTTGTACATTGAAGGTTTATCAATAAACTGCAATCTTTAAGTTTGGATTCCAATATTGTTGAATGGGTAAGGCAGTGGCTGAGTGACAGACAGAGGGTTGTAGTCAGGGCCAGACTGGCCCACCGGGATACCGGGAAATTTCCCGGTGGGCCGCGGCACACTGCTTCCACTACACACAAACACACTGCATCACCTGCACAAACTGGTAACCCTAAACACTACATACCATAAGCACACATATTAGATCCTCTACAATAACACATAACACATCCCCTACACACTCCACTCCCTGTGAGCGAACTCATGGGTGGGTGGAACTTATGAGTGGGCCTTATGGGCATACTCACCGTCAGGCCCTGGGGCCCAGACCTTGAGCTGTGTAAGGCGCCCCCCAAAAATTGAGCTGCTTCCAATTCTCCCAGAACATTGAATTTTGTGACCACAGTTGCAAACAGCCTCCAGAGATCCTGTTCTACTCCAGACCAGTGGAGCCAAACTGCAGCCCATCATCATCCTCATCTGCTTGTAAGTAGGCAATCTAGTATATTATTAGTGACACTAATCTATAATTTACCTCACATTAAAGGGACACTATAGCTTAATGAAGTGGTTCTGGTGTCTATAGCTGGTCCCTGCAGGCTTTTTAATGTAAACACACACTGTGTGCAGCACTGGCGTTAGTTCATATGGCAGATCATATGGGTGGGGCATTGTGATGTGACATGTGGGGGCAGCAAATTTTTATTTTGTCTAGGGCGGCAAAAATCCTTGCACCGGCTCTGATCCTGGGCAGGTGCACCAGTCTACTTGACTGGTTTTGCCCCCCAGGCCTAAGGCTGCCAGCCCTCCCCTGGCCGCTGGGGAGGTCTTTTGGCGGCCGCTGGCGGACTTGTCCTGGCGGCCGCTGAGGGAGCTGCGCGAGCTGCGCTGGCTCTGCTCCCCAGCACGCAGCTGAATGAGACCGGCGCCGGAATATGACGTCATATTCCGGCGCCAGTCTCATTCAGCAGCGCGCGAGGGCGGGAGGGCACTAACACAGGAAGCACCTCTAGTGACCGTCTGAGTGACTGTCACTAGCAGTGTCACTTTGAAGCAATGTAAACACTGCCTTTTGTCTGAAAAGTCAGTGTTTACGTTGAAAAGCCTGTAGGGACATGCTATAGACACCAGTACCACCACATTAAGCTGTGTGTGTGCGTCTGCTAGTGAGTGAGCTTGCTTGCATGCGTGTGCCTGCTAGTGAGTGAGCTTGTGTTTTTATGTCAATGAGCTGATGTATATCAGTAAGATTGTTTGTCTATGAGGCTGTGTATCAATGAGCTTGTGTGTGTCACTGAAATGTCAGTGAAATTGCCTGTGTCTGCATGTGCGTATGCTTACTGTATAATTAAACGTTTTACCCTGAAAGGACCAATATTTTATATTAGAAAAAGCAATATATATATATATATATATATATATATATATATATTACTCAATCATCTGTCCTGGCAAGACATAGCCTTACATATTACACGCGACAATATATAGCGCAGTGACTTATGGGGCTGGCACAAATTGTTTTTCCAGGGCTGCTTTGTATCCCCAGTCCGGCCCTGGTTGTAGTCAATGGAGGATATTTGAAGCATGGGTTTGTCACCAGTGGGGAACCTCAGGGATCTGTACTTGGACCCATTCTCTTTAATATTTTTATTAGTGATATTGCAGAAGGTCTTAATGATAGGTATGTCTTTTTTGTAACAGGGTTAATGTTCCAGGAGGGATAATCCAAATGGCAAATTATTTAGGTAATCTAGAAAAATGGTCAGAGTTGTGGCAACTGACATTTAATGTGGATAAGTGCAAGATAATGCATCTTGGATATAAAAACACATTGGCAGAGTATAGAATATTTTATAGTGTCCTAACCTCAACATCTGAGGAAAGTGATTTAGGGGTAGTTATTTCAGATGACTTAAAGTAACAGAGCAGCAGGCAATGCTAACAGAATGTTTGGTTGTATAGGGGGAGGTATTAGCAGTAGAAAGAGGGAAGTGCTCATGCCATTGTACAGAACACTGGTGAGACCTCACTTGGAGTATTGAACGCAGTACTGGAGACCATATCTTCAGAAGGATATTGGATACTTTGGAGGGAGTTCAGAGAAGGGCTACTAAGCTGGTTAATGGATTACAGGATAAAAAAAAACTTACCAGGAAAGGTTAAAGGATCTTAACATTTATAGCTTGGAGGAAAGATGAGACAGGGCAGATATGATCGAAACATTTAAATACATAAAGGGAATCAACACAGTAAAAGGGGGAGACTATATTTAAAAGAAGAAAAACTACCACAACAAGAGGACAGAGTCTTAAATTAGAGGGACAAAGGTTTAAAAATAATATCAGGAAGTATTACTTTACTGAGAAGGTAGTGGATGCATGGAATCGCCTTCCAGCTGAAGTGGTAGAAGTTAACACAGTAAAGGTGTTTAAGCATGCGTGGGATAGGCATAAGGCTATCCTAGCTCTAAGATAAGGCCAAGGACTAATGAGAGTATTTAGAAAATTGAGCAGATTACATGGGTCGAATGGTTCTTATTTACTGTCACATTCTATGTTTCTATGTTTAAGCTTTGTGCCGTCATAGTACTGCCTTATTTATAGAAGGCTATAAATAACAGTGTCAAAAAAGTGCCACAGTGGTCTTTGCATAGTGTGTCCTAACTGGGGATAACTGGGCTGTCAGTCAGACTAATGTGCATTCACTCCAGGCTGACATGGCTCTTTAATGGGCATGTTTTTTCTTTACCATGTTGTTCTGTGATATGAGTTGCATAAAGGGTAACACCCGAGACTCACCCAGTCCTGATTTATATGGAATGTATCCATTTGACAGGGTTTTATGTTTTTCATTTTTGGAAGGTGTAATGGTATTTATTAATTAATGACTTTTTGTCATAAAAAAAGCATAATGAGCTTAATGCTTTAGACGCACCACTAGATGTCAGTAAAGCATATTTAGTGTAATGCTTTGGGGGCACCACTAGGGGGAGTGTGTAGGAAGACCTGTGCTTCTGGCAGTGACATCACAGGCCAGCCTACTTACACTGAATAAAAACCAGATGTTAGGAGAAGCTAGCTCTCTCTTTTTGCCTGTACCTGACTGATCATGTAGTACCAGCTCTGATTTAACCCCAGCCAAAGGGCTGGGGCCTTGTAAGTAAAATGTTGTGTAACATGTAGCAACCTTTTGTAAGTAATATGTTGTAGTTTTGTATTATCATTATAGTAGTAAATTGACATTCCGCTAGCATCTGTTTATTTATTATAGTTATATTAAATATACATTTAATATTACAACGTTTTGTGTATTTTCTATCCACATATTCGACCATAATACCATGAATTATAAAAATATTAATGTTGTTCCGTATTGCTTAATTATTATGTATTAAGAGATTAATATTCATATTTAGGTCACGACCACAACAGAAGGGTACCATCTGACAACAAGCCAACTAGAGGAAAATAACCTGGAAGACTGATATAAGGAATTCTTTCAAAAGAACACCAATGCATAACATTAGTACGAATTATAAATTTCAGGAGGAAACTACTTAAATGTTAAATAATACACATGATCTGACTGATCTCTAATACAAACAATGAGATTAGGTTTGGATCTGAGAAAAGGATACCATTTTTAGCTTTTAAAGAGCCTGGCATCACAACCTCAGCTACGTGGGGGAAAAGCAATCACGATTTTGGATACCAGTTCTGCCATCCTGGATTTGTTGGCAGGACACCATGGAATTATCCTCAATAATACCAATAGGACCACAGCAAGTGTTTTATTAAAAAGCATGAACCTTTCTGCCAATACAAGAGCAGTTCAAGAGAGCTCTGCAGGAGGGAGCAAGGCCAACACAGCTGCACGTGTTGTATCACCAGTAAAATTAATTGAATCACAAGCATGCTTCCAGCTCCCTGTCTTGCCTAAATATATATCTACCAATAGTGGGCAATATGTTACCTGGCATAGTCTAAGAATCTGATATATCCTCCTTTTGTTTATCTGGGAAATGCATTCTTTTTTTTTTAATTCTTTTTTTTCGTTCTGACAGTCAAGCATTGTTACAATAGTGCAGATATAGGCATGTAAATAACTGTACAAGTTTTTGTTTGCATGTGGTACAGAATGCAGAGTAGTATAGTTAGTACAGGCATCAGTCACATACTGTGCACTTTGTGTGCGTTGCCGCCAGAGTTTTTCTTTTGTGTTGGCAAGCAAAATGTAACTATGTACAGTGGTAGTATTGTTGAGGAGTGTGCTGTGTCATGAACTCTCAGGTTGGCTTTGATGAGTGTGTTGTGCTGTTGTGGCCCAAGCGTATGTGTGGGGTATTCTGAGCTTGCCTGGTTAGGTCAGGCATTGTGCCTTTCCTGTCTGCTCTGTCCATGCCACCCCCTGGGTGCTGTCATTCCGCTATGTGCTGTGATCCTTGTCAGCAGGTAGCACGGTCCTCTAGGGCAAAAACATGCACAGTCTTTTAATGCAACTTCATTCCAGGCACTTTATTTGTAAGTTTACATATGAGGCAGCAGCAAATGAAAACATAAATATAACAGGTTTCCCTTTAAACAAAAACCTAGCTCGTCTGAGCACTGACTCACTTTGTATAACCCTCTCTATCAGGGTTAAACTAACAAAAACATATTGCACCAACCTTATTAGATAGCAACACTCTGCTAGCTAGCCTGTTGCTTTCCTTTCTGCACTCCCAGTGCTCCAAGCCAGCCTTGCCCTGACTACTTTCCTCTCTGCACTCCCAGTGCTCCAAGCCAGCCTTGACTGCTTCCTCATACACTCCCAGTGCTCCAAGCCAGCCTTGCCCTGACTGCTTTCCTTTCTGCACTCCTAGTGCTCCAAGCCAGCCTTGACTGCTTCCTCCTGCACTCCCAGTGCTCCAAGCCAGCCTTGACTGCTTCCTCCTGCACTCCCAGTGCTCCAAGCCAGCCTTGACTGCTTCCTTTCTGCACTCCCAGTGCCTAGTCTCCTTGACTCTCTATCTGGGGAGAACAGCCTCTCTCCAACCTGCTTCCTCGGAGGAAGTCAGCAATCCCTCTCCTTTTCCTGCCTAGCCGGGAGGGGTTTATTCCCACTGCAACAGCTCATTAACTGCAGCTGAGCAGTGGGTTGGAGATGGTCCAAAAAACCCTGGCCTGGATCTATGTCTCCCCAGAAAACCACTAAACTGTGGAGTGGAGCATTGGCCCACCCTTCTCTCCAAATGCTCCACCCCAGGGGCCCATAACTAAACAAAACTTTGTGTTGTGCAACACACAAACTACACGTACTTCCCCTGGGGTTAAAAGGCCTATCTGCCTTCACTTTATCACAGTGCGTAATCAGGCAGAGTATGATAGTGTTTGAGCTTTTCTCTCCTCCTGTTTGTTTACAGGTCTGGTGTGCTTGCAATAGATAAAAACATATAAGGAAAGGATAGATATGTAGAGACAAGTAGAGATAGTAAAGTATTGAAGTACGGAGATGAAGTGATCTCCTGGGGGCCGTGAACCCGGTGCCGAAATGCATTTTTAAGCATCTTCTGAAAGATTAAAATTTCAAATAAAATACATTTTATCTTGAATAGTGACTCAATGAAAACAATTTAGTGTTAGTTTTCTAAGTTAGCCTCATGCTAGACAAATAGAGTAAACCGAGACTAGAATGAATCATATTATGACACTAGGCGAAGTTCAGAAAGTCAACATGTTCTGAAATAATTCCTCTGTCAGAGCATTAATTGTCAGGAATACTGGAACCTGAACACACACACAGAATCACTAAACGAAAATCTAGTTAGAATGGCCGAGTTAATGAATACACAGAGTTAGTATAACAAGCCGACGTCAAAGGAGTACAGAAGGCGGTATAAACATAATACAAGAGCCAGATAATATAACCAGATTATCACAAGAGGAACGTGCTATTGGGCTACCAAAAACAACAACAGGCCAACAAGGAATGTGAGTGGTAAGTATAAATAGTCATCACTTCTGATTGGTCCAATTCTGCTTAGAATTGACCACTATTTGTGGAAGGTACTTGACCTTCCTAATTTGACCTCTGACGTCATTTTCATGCGCCAAATTCAGTCTACTGAATTTCACATTCCGTTTGGCGAACATTTTTGGTAGTTTAAATGGGGGCGCATACTTATACACGTTGCACGTTTGTTCAGACTGAATGCTGAAGGGGATCGCGGCACCCGGAGCTAAGCCAAAAGGTAGGCAGTCAGAAAGCCTGACATTACTATTGTTAAAGTTCATGCATTGCATAATATGTTTTTTATAGGTAGACTAGATATATCCCTATTTCGCTACTGCCATTTGCCTCCAAGATCCCCGAGAGAGTTGTGTATGTGAGATTAACAGACTTCCTCAAATCCAACTCTCTGCTTGACCCGCTTCAATCCGATTTCACGCTAATCACTCATTTGAATCAGCTGTGACCAAAGTATCCAATGATCTTATCACTGCAAAATCCTGTGGCCACTACTCTATCCTAATTCCCCTCGACCGTTCTGCTGCTTTTGACACTGTTGATGATCAACAGCTTCTTCTCATCCTCCGTAATTATGATCTACGAGATACCGCCTTCCTGGTGCTCTTTCTACGTCTCCCAGCGCTTTTTCAGTGTTTCTTTCTCTGGCTCTGCCTCTTCTCCCCAATCTCTTTCTGTTGGTGTTCTCCACGGGTCTGTCCTTGGTTCCTATTGTTCTCAATCTACACTGTCTCCTTTGGTAAACTCATCGGATTCCAATATCATTTCTATGCTGATGACACACAAATTTATCTGTTCTCTCCTGAGTTTTCACTACCCCTGTTGACTTTTGTCTCTGACTGCCTCTCTGCTATTTCCAACTGGAAGGCTGCTCATTTCCTTAAACTGAACCTATCCAAAACATAACTTCTGGTCTTCCCTCCTTCAAGTGTTGCTACTCCCTTGTCTGTTTCCCTCCAAGTCAATGGCACTACCATGCACTCTACCTCCAAGGCTCACTGCCTAAGTGTTCTCTTTGACTCCGACCTCTCCTTCACCCCTCATGTCCAATCTATTGCTTCATCAGAGCGGAGCTGTGGGCGAAAGGTGCGCCTCAGGGGCTCTCGTTGATCCTGGAAGACAGCTAAATCTATGAATTTATTATTAGATAGGAACGGTTTTGTTCATACAACCAGGATCCCGAGCTTTGGATACATTTGATACATCCATCAAACTAGTATCTATCTGTGCGATACATTTATTTAAAGAGTATCTATCTGTGTGCTTGTAATTTACAAGTGTGATATACAGGATCTAAAGGGATTGTTTGGGGATTAAGGGAGATAGTGCATGAATGACTATTTTTATCAGATTAGGATCAGTCTGTTTCTTGCATCAAGATCCTGAGCCACTATACCTTATCTTTACTGAAGACCAACAGCCATTTAGGAAATATCAGAAGTCTTTTAGAACATAAAGCAGCCTTAACGGTTTCCAGTAGCCAGCTTTCTACCTGTTGTACTCATTGGAACTACAGGGGAGTTTTAGAGATTCTAAGCCAGACCAAGTTACTAATTAGAACCTAGTGTAAGCACTCTTGAAGGGAAAGCAACAGTGTTTATTATATA
This sequence comes from Pelobates cultripes, assembly GCA_933207985.1. Classification (NCBI taxonomy): domain Eukaryota; kingdom Metazoa; phylum Chordata; class Amphibia; order Anura; family Pelobatidae; genus Pelobates; species Pelobates cultripes. The sequence goes on from OW240912.1 coordinate 373,142,217, forward strand.
TCAGAGCGATATAGCAATACAACTACAAGAATATCGATCAAGCAGTCTCAAAATGATTCACCCTAAATGCTCTTTATATGGCAATGAATGTATATGTCTCTTTGATCAAAAATTAACAAATAACAAATAGACCTGAACAAACCAGCACAGATTTACATGTATCAGCAAACAACCTAGGCACAATTCTGTACCATTACAAACAGGGAGACCTTTCCTTACAAATGCATTTCTTTAAATAATTTAGGCATCACTTTGCATTTTAACCAACAACCTAGACATTATTCTGTATAATTGGAAATAAGGAGACCTTACCGTACGAACACAGATTAAATGCATATAAGTACAATTGTGATACTACTACCTAGGAAACATTAATTAATGCCATACTGATACAAAACATCACCGAATAATCTTGACATTATTTTGTACCATTGCAAATAAGGAGACCTTACCGCACAAATATAAATTTAACTGTATATGAGTATAATTTGGGTACTATTAACTAGGAAACAAATTGCATATGAGTTTAATTCTGATATTGTCACCTAGGAAACATCATTAATAGTATCTCACACTAAATGCTCTTTGATCAAAAAGGAACAAATAACAAACAGACCTGAGCAAACGAGCACAGATTTACATGTATCAGCAATATAAATTCAACTGTATATGAGTACAATTTTGAAACTATTACCTAGGAAACCAATTGCATATGAGTATAATTGTGATACTATCACCTAGGAAACATCATTAACAGTAGACTTTTGTATATAGATCTGTATATAAATTTCATTTTTTAACTTCACCTTGAGCACTAAATAGCACTTAAATTTAATACTTTCACTCTATTTATATTGCTAATAAAAGCTAAGTTTTATCTTTATTGGGACACTCAACTCTTGCCTATTTATGAAAATTCTCTCCAATCATTTGGGTTACCTCCAGGAAGAGTGATCCCCAAGCTTCCACTTTGTATAAAATCGATACATAACAGTGTGGATCCACAGCAGCCGGCGTCCACAGGCATTATTATTATTATTATTATTATTATGTTATTTATATAGCGCCATCAAATTCTGCAGCGCTTTACAATGGGTCTACGAACAGACATGTAGTTGTAACCAGACAAGTTGGACACACAGGAACAGAGGGGTTGAGGGCAGGGCCGGATTAACATAGGGGCTGATGGAGCTGCAGCTCCAGGCCCAGGCCCAGGCCCATGGAATAGGCCCATTGATTTATTGAAAAAAAAAAAAAATTTTTTTTTTTTATTTGTTTTACATTTTTTTTTTTTCACACACTACTCTTAGGGATTCCACCTGGCTTTTATTTTATTGGCACAGCCAGTACTTGAGGCTGCCTGGCTGGTGCCAATATTGCAGTGATACTGGCAATACAAATGCTGGTATTTTTCTCAGTATAAACAAGAGATTACTCTGCAATACCAGCACTGGCCAGTAGGGGTCACTGTGTGTGGAGACAGGCAGGGATAGGAAGTTCCAGCATATCCCTCCCTGCTTATCTATACTCACTGATCTGCAGGGGTGCAGCTACAGAGAGTCCAGACAACAACTCCCACCCTGCAGAGACAGCCTACAGCTCAGGGAAGTAAGGGATGGGGGAAAAGGCTGCAAGGAGACATGGGGACACTGAGACACTAAGGGACATTGGGAGACATTATGACACAGACACATGGGGACACAGTGTCCACATGTCTCCCAGTGTCCCCATGTCTCCCAGCCAGTGTCCTTGGTGTCTCAGTGCCCCCTAGTCTCCCAGTGCCCCCAGTCTGCCAGTGTCTCACTGTCCCCATGTCTCTTAGTGCCTCCATGTCTCCCAGTGCCTCAAGTGTCTCAATGTCCCCATGTCTCCCAGCCAGTGTCCCTGGTGTCTCAGTGCCCCCTAGTCTCCCAGTGCCCCCAGTCTGCCAGTGTCTCACTGTCCCCATGTCTCTTAGTGCCTCCATGTCTCCCAGTGCCTTAAGTGTCTCAATGTCCCCATGTCTCCAAGCTAGTGTCCCTGGTGTCCTTGTCCCCATGTCTCCCATTGCCCCCATGTCTCAATGTCCCCATGTCCCCCAGGCAGTGTCTCTAGTGTCTGTGTCCCTGGTGTCTGTGTCCCCATGTCTTCAAGTGTCCCCTGTTTTCCCAGTGTCCCCGTGCGTCCCAGCCAGAGTCTCCCAGTGTCACTGGTGTCTCCGTGTCCCTAGGTCTCCCCGTGTCCCCAGGTCTTCCCGTCTTCCTAGTGACATGGGGACCCTGGGATACATGGGGACACAGGGAGACATGGGGCATTGAGACACTGTGATACATAGGATCACTGGGAGACCTGGGGACACAACACTAGAGGACACTGGGAGACATGGGGCACTGAGACACTAATACATAGGAACACTGAGACCAGGAGTAATTGACACATGGGGGCACTGGGAGACATGGGGCCACTGGGAGGAATCCATCTATACAGCAGAATCAAACTAAGTAGTTTTTTGGGTGATTTTACAGCATTTTCTGTCACTCCTTGTGATTTGCATCATGTGATGTCACCCATACATATTTAATTATGCAAATTAGCAAGGCCGGTATGTTTTTCCAAGAAAGGTGGCAACCCTAACTTCTTTTCACATACTCTTACTTAAAGGACCACTCTAGGCACCCAGACCACTTCAGCTTAATGAGGTGGTCTGGGTGCCTGGTCCAGCTAGGATTAACCCATTTTTTCATTAACATAGCAGTTTCAGAGAAACTGCTATGTTTATGAATAGGTTAAGCCTTCCCCTATTTCCTCTAGCGGCTGTCTCATTGACAGCCGCTAGAGGTGCTTGCGTGATTCTCACTGTGAAAATCACAGTGAGAGCACGCCAGCGTCCATAGGAAAGCATTATCAATGCTTTCCTATGTGACCGGCTGAATGCGCGCTCAGCTCTTGCCGCGCGTGAGCATTCAGCCGACGGGGCGGAGAGGAGGCGGAGAGGAGGAGGAGAGCTCCCCGCCCAGCGCTGGAAAAATGTAAGTTTTACCCCTTTCAGAGCCGGGCGGGATGGGAACCCTGAGGGTGGGGGCACCCTCAGGGCACTATAGTGCCAGGAAAACGAGTATGTTTTCCTGTCACTATAGTGGTCCTTTAAGTATGGAAACTTAAGAGGGATGTATGGGAACAAAACTTGTGTGGACTGGCTGACAATGAATATAGTTAAAGGGACACTAGAGTCACCAGAACAACTACAGCTTATTGAATTTGTTCTGGTGAGTAGAATCATTACCATCAGGCTTTTTGCTGTAAACACTGTCTTTTCAGAGAAAATGCAGTCTTTACATTACAGCCTAGTGATAACTTCACTGGCCACCCCTTAGATGGCTGTTAGAGATCCTTCCTGGGTCATGGCTGCCTAAAATGCATCCAAACATTCAGTGTCTCCTCCCTCTGCATGCAGACACTGAACTTTCCTCATAGAGATTCATTGATTCAATTCATCTCTATGAGGAGATGCTGATTGGCCAGGGCTGTCTTTGAATTATGCTGGCTCTGCCCCTGATCTGCCTCTTTGTCGGTCTCAGCCAATCCTATGGGGAAGCACTGTGATTGGATTAGGCCACCACTTCTAATGATGTCAGCAGACTGCTTGTTTTTCTGAGTCTAACAGCATGCAGAGTTACAGCTTCAGGCTTGAATACAGTAAGATTTTGCTATATTTATGGAGGCATGAGGGGCCCAGGGGGCTAGATGGTGGTGTTAACACTATAGGGTCATTAATTCATGTTTGTGTTCCTGACCCTATAGTGATCCTTTAAGGTAATGCTGACTTTGGTCTCTAACACTGTGGCATGTTCCCTTTCTTCTACACTCACTACATACAGCTTTTCTCTGTCCCAGACTATATACCAGGAGCTTCTGCCTGCTAGTAAGAAGGTAAGGAGACAAGTGGACCAGCGAGTGCTAGGGGACAGTCCATAGAAAGAGTTGAGTGAGCGCATCATTAGATGCATTTATGCCAAACTCAGGGTGCTGTCTGCATAGTATGCCCTTAGTTGGCCAGCTGCATGATTGGCAGGCAGCCTGACATGCATTCATACCAGGCTGGCCTTCTAATTCTTTGGTCAGACATATCCTCTTTTTGGGCATGTTCGCCCCTTTTGGCAGGTTACGTGATTTGTGTCAGTGGCACACCCTTTTACTGTGCCCATTGACTTCCTGCTTGACTGGACACTGCTGTTAGGGGTTATGGATTTACTTGAACGATGAAAACATAAATTAGTGAGAGATTAGCCTAGGGTATGTGTTTTCTTATAGCTGCTGTTTTCTTTCTTTCCAGCACCATCTCCATCAGATACATGACGCTTGGCAGTGTTTTACTGTTTTTGGTCGATATGATTCTGTAATTAGGCCCGTCATAATTGTCAGCACCAGGCCCACTGGGCTCTTAATCTGGCCCTGGTTGAGGGCCCTGCTCAATGAGCTTACATGCTAGAGAGAGTGGGGTAAAATTACACAAAAAGGTAAGGATAGTATTAGACTAGTGACAGTTGCAGAAGAGGAATCGGTCAGGAGCTATTAACAGTTTAATTGATACACTTTTATGAAGAAGTGGGTTTTTAACGATTTTTTGAAGGATTGGAGACTGGGTGAACATCTAACGGAGGAGGGAAGCGAGTTCCACAGGAACGGTGCAGCCCTCGAGAAATCTTGAAGGTGAGCATCAGAGGTGGGAGTACAGACAGAAGATAGACGTAAGCCTTCAGCAGATCATAAGGGCCTAGATGGGACGTACTTGTGTATAAGGGAGGATAGATAGGTGGGAGCAGCATTATGTAGAGATTTGATAGCAAGAACCAGAATTTTAAATTGAGCTCTATATCTTATAGGAAGCCAATGTAGGGACTGACAGAAGGGTGAGGCGTGGGCGGAAAGGAAGATGAGCCTCGCCCCCGCATTCATAATGGACTGTAATGGCGCAAGTTGGGAGCACGTTAGACCACTGAGAAGCGGATTACAGTAGTCAAGGTGAGAAAGGACAGTGGAATGGACCAGCACCTTAGTCGAATCTGGCGTTAAGTAGGGGCGGATGCGCACAATGTTTTTAAGATGGAAATGACAGGATTGGCGATAGACTGATCATGAGACTTGAAGGAGAGGTCGGAGTCAAAGAGAACACCTAGGCAGCGAGCCTGCATGGTGGAGCTGATGGTAGCACCGTTGACTTTGAGGGAGACATACACATGAGTAACAACACTTGAAGGAGGAAAGACCAGAATTTCAGTTTTGGTCAAGTTTAGTTTAAGGAAGTGGGCAGCCATCCAGTTAGAAACAGCAGAGAGGTAGTCAGAGACACTAGACAAGAGGGACGGGGAGAGATCAGGAGAGGACAGGTAGATTTGCGTGTCATCTGCATATAAATGATATTGGAAGAGGAGCAAATGAGTTTACCAAGGGAGGCAGTATAGATGGAGAACAGTAGGAGACCAAGGACTGAACCTTGGGGGACACCAACAGAGAGGAGTTGGGGAGAAGAAGCAGAGCCAGAGAAAGAAACACTGAAAGAGCGCTGGGAGAGGTAGGAGGAGCACCAGGAGAGAGCAATATCTTGTAGACTGATATTGCGGAGGATGAGAAGAAACTGTTGATGATCAACAGTAAAAGCCCGGTCTTATGGCATTGGACCGCCGAGCAGCACTTCTCCTATTCCTGGAAAGGTGATTTATGTTGTGCATAGTGTATGGAGAGGATGTAAAGGGGACATCTACACAATGCTGCTCCGACCTACTTATTTTCACTAATACACAAATATGACCTACGTCTAACCCTTGTTCATACTCCTACCTCTGATCCTCGCCTCAAAGACTTCTCTAGGGCTGCACCGTTTATATGAAACGCTCTCACCCTCTCTGTTAGATTTTCACCCAATCTCCACTCCATTTTTAGGAAAGCATATCAATTAAACTGTGAGCAGCTTTCCCTCCCCGCTGGACTCTGATAAAACCACCTCTTCAGGCAGAGAATTCCACATCCTTATCGCTCTTACTGTAAAAAAAAATAAAAAAAAAATAAAAACACTTTTCTTTGCCTTAGATAAAATATCCTGTAATGATATTGATGTAACAAAGTTTTGGAGTCCAGTAGCCAGATCAGCAATGTTTTCTGCCAGAGGTAGCCACTCGTTACCCAGGTGGTTGAGCCCCTGAGCCTTGAGTGGCCTTCTGGTCTTTAGCAGAGATGGGAGACTGGAACAGAAAGATGATAATCGTAGTGAGGCAAGCCGAGGTCAATGGGAAGGAGAAGCAGCAAAGTCAAAACAGTCCAAATTCAGCAACAGGTAGAAGAAACAGGAACCAGCTTGATTAGAGAGTACAGGAACAACAATAATCTGGCAAAGGTACAGAGACAGGAAGTGGCTTTTATAGGCCAAGAACCAGACACCTGACCAGACACAGCTGAAGAGAGTTGTCACTGATAATCTTGACTCTACAAGCAATGGTATCAGATCTCAGGTAAATTTACAAAAGGCAGGCTGGTGTACTGGTAAGGAAGAGGTTTAGCACCATGTAAACCAGGGTTCGAGACCCAGCAGAGTCAGTTCCTCACATTACCTCCACCTCTACAGGCGCAGCCTCTGGATGCCCTCTTTCCTGGTTTAGCAGGGTACTGTGCATGGAAGGACTGAAGAAGATCAAGAGCATGAATATTGTCCACTGGTTCCCATGATCTATCCTCCTCACCATAGCCTTTCCAATGAACCAAATATTGAAGCTTGTTGCGGAAGATCCTGGAGTCAAGAATTTTTTTCCACCTCGTATTCATCTTCACTATCCACGAGGACTGGTGGTGGGGCAGGCAAGGCTCGACCAGGGAAAGTATTTTCATGAAAAGGTTTAAGCAGTGCCACGTGAAACACCGGATGTATTTTCATGGAATCCGGAAGTTGCAGACGGAAGGTGACTGCATTGATCTTAGCGATTATCTCAAAAGGTCCCATGAACTTTTGACCCAATTTATGAGAAGGAATCCTAAGCTTAAGATTCTTTGTTGACAGCCAAACCTTGTCACCAACATGATAAACTGGGGCCTCCTTTCTGTGCCTATCAGCAGCTCTTTTGTAACATTCCTGAGCCTCCGAAAGAGTCTCCTTCAACAGTTCTTGGGAATCTCGTAAGGCGGTTAGCCGGTCAGTGACTGCAGGAATGGGAGTAGTAATTGGGAGACTCACTAGAAAGGTTGGATGGTAACCATAATTGGCAAAAAATGGGCTCAGAGAAGTGGAGCAGTGTTGGGCATTGTTATAGGCAAACTCCGCCGTGGGTAGAAAATCCAGCCAATCATCCTGCAGGTAACTAATATAGCACCGCAAATATTGTTCTAATGTCTGGTTGGTTCGCTCAGTCTGTCCATTACTTTGTGGATGAAAAGCTGAAGACAGATTTACATTAATACCTAGAATAGAACAAAAATGTTTCCAAAAATGAGATGTAAACTGCACTCCCCTGTCAGAAATTACTTCATCAGGCACTCCATGCAAGCGAAATATTTCCCGAATAACAAGGTCAGCAGTCTGTTTAGCTGAAGGGAGACCACGAGCTGGTATGAAATGACTCATCTTAGTTAACCGGTCCACAACAACAAGAATGGTAGTGTGTTCCTTAGAGGGAGGTAGTTCCACAATAAAGTCCATGGATATAGATCCCCAGGGACGATGAGGAATCGGAAGAGGCTGAAGCAAGCCAACAGGGGATGAGCGAGGAGTCTTATGTCTGGCACATACATCACAAGAGGACACATACTTCTTAACATCCTCATAATATTTAGGCCACCAAAAGGATCGGGTAAGTAGTTCTTGTGTCTTTCGGATTCCTGGATGACCTGCTGGTTTAGAGTCATGGTAGAGGCGTAAAACGTCCAGTCGCACTGATTCTGGAACAAACAGACGTTGTTGAAAAATCCAAAACCCATTAAGCATGGTCATATGAAGATCACGAGGAGGATCACGAAAAACTGGATCTTTAGAGTAGCCCTTTTTAATGCGAGACATTAGATCAGAAGGAAAGGTAACTCCTAAAAATCTGCTCTCCGGCAAGATGGTGGCCTTGGTTACTGTAGTATGGAGGGGGTCAGCTATCCTAGACAAGGCATCCGCCTTGCCATTTCTGGAACCAGGGCGGTATGAAATAAAAAAATTAAACCTTGAGAAAAATAGGGACCAGCGTGCTTGTCTGGCTGACAGTCTCTTAGCGGATTGAATACATTCCAGATTTTTGTGATCTGTGAGGACAGTAATTGGATGGGTGGCTCCCTCCAAGAGATGTCTCCATTCGGCGAAGGCAGCTTTTATAGCCAAAAGTTCTTTATTCCCTATGTCATAATTTCTTTCTGCTGGTAACATCTGGCGGGAATAGAAGGCACATGGATGTAACAACATCTTAGGTCCAGTCCTTTGAGACAGTATAGCCCCAACAGCTGAATCAGAAGCATCTACCTCTACAGTAAATGGCAATTCTGGCTGAGGATGTACCAAGATAGGGGCAGATGTAAACAGAGTCTTTAATCTGGAAAATGCAGTGTCAGCCTTATTGGACCACTGAAAAGGAGTCCCTTTACGTGTAAGTTCAGTGATCGGTGTAATAACGGCAGAGAAATTCTTAATGAAACGCCTGTAAAAATTGGCAAACCCCACAAATCTCTGTATATCTTTTTCATTCTTGGGGATGGGCCAGTCCAGCACAGCTTTAATTTTACTTGCGTCCATAATTAAACCTTTAGGAGTTATTACATACCCCAGGAACTGAATTTCTGTTTGTTAAAACTCACATTTTTCCAGTTTAATGTATAGGTGGTGGGTACGAAGGCGCTCAAGAACAATGCAGACCTGTTTTCTGTGATTTTCAAGATTATCAGAAAATATCAGGATATCATCCAAATATGCCACAACAAACTGATCCAGGAGATCCCGTAGTACATCATTGATTAGATGCTGAAAAGTTGCAGGGGCATTACAAAGCCCAAATGGCATTACTAGATATTCGTAATGTCCGTACCTGGTTCTGAAAGCTGTTTTCCATTCATCATTTGGTCTTATGCGAACCAGATTATATGCCCCCCGTAGATCAAGCTTCGTAAATATTTTAGCTGAACGAAGTCTCTCCAGAAGTTCAGGAATGAGAGGCAAGGGATAACGGTTTTTAACAGTGATTTTATTAATGTCCCTGTAATCGACACATGGCCGTAGACTGCCATCTTTCTTTTCTACAAAGAATATAGGAGCTCCTGCTGGAGAAGTGGATGGTCGAATAAAGCCTTTGGCAAGATTTTCTTGTATGTATTCACGAAGTGCTTTCAATTCAGGCTCAGAAAGGGAGTATATACGGCCAAATGGGATAGCAGCTCCAGGTAGCAGCTCTATGGGGCAATCATAAGGCCTGTGAGGTGGAAGTTGATCAGCATTCTTCTTATCACAGACATCTGCAAAATCCCGATATTGTAGAGGAAGCTTAGTTAAGTTTGTAGCAACCATTTCATTAATTGTTGTGGTAACAGGTGTCGCCTTAGAGGGTTGACAATTCATTAAGCAGTGTTCTGAAGGAAAGGACAAAGTTCTAGTCTTCCAATCAATCTGTGGGTTATGCAGAGCAAGCCAGGGTATACCCAAAATCACTGGAAACTGTGTTGAGAAAATTAGGTGGAAAGATATAGACTCATGGTGATTCACTTCCAGAATCAATTTTAAGGGCACAGTCTCATGTGTAACCGGGCCTGACGTAAGTGGAGAACCGTCTACTGTTTCCATTAACACAGGTGAAGATTTAGGGATAGACTGAATTTTATTTCCTGCTGCAAATTTAATGTCCATAAAGTTTCCGCCTGCTCCGGAATCTATCATAGCTGTAGTTGAAATTTTATTATCACCATATTGCAAAATGATAGGCACCACCAAATGAGGATGTTGAGTCATCACACCTTCTTCACCCTGAGCCAGAGAAAACAAGGGTTGTGTGACAGAATCCAGTTGGTCTGAAATCTGGGATTGGTGTTGGATCTGTGCACCCTCAGCAGTCATAGCTATTGTTCTTTTAGACTTGTTAGGGCAATTGATGGCATAATGCCCTGCACTACCACAATACAGGCATAAGTTGTGAGTGCGTCGCCACTGTTTTTCTTCATTGGATAATGGCCCTCTTATTAGATCTACCTGCATAGCCTCAGGTTCAGAGTCTGTAGGTGTTTGTGGGGTCGGAGTAGAAATTCTTGAATAGAAAGTAGGAGTAGCACTTGGTTTTAAAGAGCCCTGTCTTTCCAATCTTCTTTCTGAAAGTCTCCGATCAATACGGATAGCCAACCGCACAAATGCATCAAACTCAACAGGAAGATCAACACGAGCTAGCTCATCTTTTATAGCTTCTGAGAGACCCCTTCTGAAGTGGAACCTCTGGCTGATTGGTTCCAAGTAGTATCAGTAACCCACTGTCTGAATTCAGCAGCATATTCAGCCACAGAGCGCCTCCCTTGATGTAAATGAAGGAGAGTGGCTTCTGCTGTAGCACAGCGATTGGGATCATCAAAAACTAGGCACATGGCCTCAAGAAAGTCTTTTAAATTTCCCAAGACTGGACTGTCCTGTTCCAGAAAAGGGGAGCCCCAGGCCAGGGCTTCATCTTTGAAGAGGGAAAAAATAAATCCCACCTTCTCTCTTTCAGATGGAAAACGGTTAGGTAACATCATGAAATGCAAACGGCATTGATTTAGGAAACCCCTAAATTTTTTGCGGTCTCCTACAAATTTTTCTGGTAGAGGCAAGCGGGCATTTTGTGCAGGTGTAACAGTAGTAGTAGCAGCAGCTGCAACATCATGTGCCCTGTAGCTGGTAAGCTCACTATGCATTGATCGAACTTCATTTTGCAGTTCAGCTACCTGATCCTGCAGCACTTGAATGGTCTGTGCCTGGGTCTGCATAGTTCTTGCATTAAAAGCAACCTGCTGGGCCAATGCAGAATCTGATCCGACGGTCTCCATGAATGGGCCAGATTATTCTGTAATGATATTGATGTAACAAAGTTTTGGAGTCCAGTAGCCAGATCAGCAATGTTTTCTGCCAGAGGTAGCCACTCGTTACCCAGGTGGTTGAGCCCCTGAGCCTTGAATGGCCTTCTGGTCTTTAGCAGAGATGGGAGACTGGAACAGAAAGATGATAATCGTAGTGAGGCAAGCCAAGGTCAATGGGAAGGAGAAGCAGCAAAGTCAAAACAGTCCAAATTCAGCAACAGGTAGGAGAAACAGGAACAAGCTTGATTAGAGAGTACAGGAACCACAATAATCTGGCAAAGGTACAGAGACAGGAAGTGGCTTTTATAGGCCAAGAACCAGACACCTGACCAGACACAGCTGAAGAGGTTTAGCACCATGTAAACCAGGGTTCGAAACCCAGCAGAGTCAGTTCCTCACATATCCTTTCTTCCAGTCTAAATGTGTGACCTCATGTCCTATGTATAGCACTGTTTATGAATAGATTTCCAGATAATGGTTTGTACAGGCCCCTAATATATTTCTATAATGTTATCATATCCCCTTTGAGACACCGTCTTTCCAAATTAAAGAGATTTACATTTTTTAACCTTTCTTCATAACTAAAATGCTCCATTCCGTCTATCAATTTTGTAGCTCGTATCTGGACCCTCTCCAGTGCCATGATATCCCTCTTTAGAACAGAATTGCCCCAAATTGCACAGCATTGTCAAGGTGTGGTCTTACCAGCGATTTATAAAGAGGCAAAATTATATTTTCATCCCGAGAATTTATGCCCCTATTTATACATGACAAAACCTTACTGGCCTTACAGATTGACATTACATATTGCTGCCTAATTTGTTGTTTATAACAATTCCCAAATCCTTCTTGTGTGTGGTTATCTCTAATTCACTACCATTTAGGGTGTAAGTTGCTTGTGCATTCTTGACCCCGAAGTGCATTACTTTGCATTTCTCTACATTAAATTTCATCTGCCATTTTATCCCACAATCTATCCAAATCCCTCTGCAGCAAAGCAATATCCTGCTCATATTTTATTACTTTACAAAGTTTTGTGTCATCTGCCAACACTTTTTATATAAGTATAAGTTAAAATTTAAATCTGTCTTATGCAAAACAGTAGGATCACTTCCCTAAGTACATTTCAACTCTATGATATTTTCATTAGAAAGTTTCAAATTCGTTTCTAAAGTCTTAAAGTTGTTGATCCCACTGAAACAGAACATAATGATACGGTTTAACTCTATTACTAAAACCCAGAACAAAGGAGAGAGTAGGCTGTTAATGTTTGGCATTAAGTTGTGTAAACTGTGGAAACACTTTCCATTCTCCTCACTACATGTGACTAACAGTCTCGTGGCCACAAAGAGTCAGAAACCAAGACTGGTAAATATAATGTACCATTAGAGAACTGCATTTCATTTCAATTAGGATCTATGAATAATCATAACATTTAAAAAATACATAGTGAAAAACATATATAAAAGGTAGAACTTGCAATGTACAATTTTATTTATTCATAATTGTTATAAAGCTCATCATATCATGCAGATCTTTTCAAGTTACCTTTTTAAACTTAAACATAAAAACATTTTTTTAAATATGAAAGAAAGCTTTTCATTTTGAAATGTTTTACACATTTATGCTTAATTAGAAACTTAAAGGGACATTATAGTCACCAGAACTACTACCGTGTTTCTCCGAAAATAAGACCGGGTCTTATATTAATTTTAGTCACAAAAAACACACTAGGGCTTATTTTCAGGGTAGGGCTTAGAGCCAGTCTGTCAGCCGGTGTCCGCGCTGTGTAACCCCCCCAGAGACCCTCACCTCCCCCTCCCTGTAATATTCTCCCCTCCCTCCCTCCTTGTAATTCTCTCCCTCCTCCCTCCCTGTAATATTATCCCCCTCCCTCCCTGTAATACTCTCCCCTCCCTCCCTGTAATACTCTCCCCCCTCCATCCCTGTAATACTTTCCCCCCTCCCTCCCTGTAATATTCTCCCTCCTCCCTGGGTGTAGCCACATCACTTCCCTCCCTGTGGCCACATATTCTTCCCTTCCCTCTCCCTCTCCCTGTGGGCTTACTCTCTCTTGTAATATTTCCCTCCCTCCCTCCCTGTAATATTCTCCCTCCCTCCCTGTACTCTCCCCCTCCCTGTAATATTCTCCCTCCTCCCTGTAATATTTCTCCCTCCCTGTATACATGCTCTCTCCCTCCCATACTCTCCCTCCCTCCCTGTAATATTTCTCCCCTCCCTCCCTGTAATACTCTCCCTCCTCTCCCTGTAATATTTCCTCCCCCTCCCCTCTCTCTCCTTTCTGTAATATTCCTCCCTTCCTCCTGTAATACTCTCCACCTTCTCCTTACCTGCTCTTCCTGTGTGTGGCTGCAGCTCTTGCTCTTCCTGTAAAGGGTTTTAAATGCTGCTGTGCCGGCTGGAGCTTAAGTGAGAAAGAGCCTCAGATGCAGCTGCCGCACTGCCTCACCTCCCCTTTCCTGTAGTACCTACTTCTGCACCTGCGTGCACTTCCTGCCAGTCCGCCGGCCGGTATCTGGTGAGAGTGGTGCCGCCAATGCTACAGGAAGGGAGGTGGGTGCGCGCAGCTGCTTGAGCGCCTATAGAGCGCTCAGTCGACTGTGGCATTTAAAGGGCCGGCAGCTGCCGGCCCTGCCTAGGTCTTATTTTCGGGGTAGGGCTTATATTGCAGCCCACCCCGATAATCCAGCTAGGGCTTATTTTCGGGGTAGGGTGTATTTTCGGGAAAACACGGTACAGTATATTGTAGTGGTTCTGGTGTCTATAGCCTGTCCATGCAGGCTTTTCAGTTTAAATACATCCTTTTCTGAGAAAAGTCAGTTTTTACATGGCTGCCTTGCAGTTAAACATTGCTTCCTGGATCAGTGCTGCTATGTGTGCAGCACCTACATTCAGCAACTCCATACTCTGCATGGAGACATTGACAGCTCCCCATAAAGATGAATTGATTCAATTAATCTCTATGAGGAAATGGTAATTGGCGCAGCGTTGCAGTTTGCCGTACATGTGCAATACCTTTTCAATGCTTTCCAATGAGAAAGCATTGGATTGACTGAGATCATCAAGACTGATAATCTCAGCCATGGAGGCTCGGCCTGCCGCAGCAAGTCGAGAGTGGCATGAGAGCAGGTCCACACTAGCACTAGTTAGGAATGCATGTTGGTATTCCTGACACTATAGTGATCCCTTAAGCATTAAAGTTAAAATAAAAAATGTAATTTATTAAAATTCTCTACCTACACAGCTGAGATGGGCCATTTGCAGCTATAGACAGACCCCCTCTCACCAGGAACGGGGTTCTCCAGTAAGGAGTTTCTGTAAATAGTTTATCCATCAGCTGAAATTCCACTCGTGATAAAACTATTATGGCAAAACTACCATGGCTGCTAGTTTTTTATTATTATTATTATTATTATTATTGTTATTGCCATTTATATAGCGCCAGCAGATTCCGTAGCGCTTTACAATATTATGAGAGGGGGGATGTAACTATAAATAGGACAATTACAAAAAACTTACAGGAACAATAGGTTGAAGAGGACCCTGCTCAAACGAGCTTACAGCCTATAGGAGGTGGGGTATAAGACACGTTAGGACAGGAAATAGCGATCAAATAGGGTGGGAGTGAAGCAGAGCTAGAGGAGAGAGTAAAGCACTGCCCTATAGGAGAGAGCAAGAGACAGGTATGTAAGGTAGAGGTTACTCTGGGAGGCCGTAAGCTTTCCTGAAGAGATGGGTTTTAAGGCTCTTCTTAAATGATTTGAGACTAGGGGAGAGTCTGATGGCGGTAGGCAGGCTATTCCATAGGAAAGTCCTGCAAGCGCGTGTTGGCCGTACGGGTGTGAGCAGCGGTCAAGAAGTGGTCACGGGCAGAGCGGGGTGCGCGAGGAGGGGCATACCTATGGATCATTGAGGAGATATGAGAGGGGCTGGAATTGGTCAGTGCTTTAAATGTATGGGTTAGCACTTTGAATTGACTCCTATAGGATACAGGTTTGTAAACTGGACAGCAATCAGATGTTGCCAGACACCACTCTCACGAGTTGCACTAAATTCCGTCAGCAAAGCTGGCTTACTGTTGCATCCATTTTTACAAATATAAGCCACTCTCAAATACAAGAGTGGGTGCAGTTCAGTCTTTGCAGTATAACTTTCTTTAAATGAAAAAATATGATTGTGCTTAGAATAGCCCTTTATGTTCCTGTGTAATCGGTGTATGGATTGTTCATGGATATGTAATCATTGCCATGGAAGTCTTTATCACTGTTTTATCAAGGAAAAGCTTAAAAATTATTTCAGGAGCAAATCATTAAAAGTTTATATTTCAGTAGATAAACCACGGGATGTAATAGCAAAATTCCATTATCTAAAATCTAAAGAGTTGCTGCTGCAGTCAGCAAGAAAGAAGCCTAGCCTCCCTGCTCCTTACAAAGATGTACTGATTTTTGCTGATCTGTCCGTATTAACTATAGCAAGGAGAAGAGAATTTGCGGAGTTCACAAAAGTATTGAGAGACCAAAAAATCTCATACCGTTGGGGCTACCCGACTAAACTGTTGATTTGGCGGAACGGAGCATTATATGTAATAAAAGAACAAGAAGAAGCGAGGAACAAATTAAAAGCATGGGGAATGTTAACAACACAGAATGGGAATTCAAATAAAGCAGAAAAGAAAGAAAATACAAGCACAATGGACAGTTGCTGGCACACCTGGGTATAAAAGCTTAGATGTTGCAGAAACTGTAAGGTGAGGTTCAGGGCTTTAAATTTTTAATTTTTTTTTATAATTTTTTTTTTTTTTTGGAATAGACATCTGTGATCTCCCTTTACTTTAATTAAAGTTGACTATAGCAAATTAAGTAGTGTGCCAACACCATTTTAATGTTCATAAAATTAGTGGCCTTTTGCTCCCTGCAAGTGGTGGTGGGGCTTCAAGGGTTTCAAGACAAACAAAATACTAGCACTTGAAAAGAATAATAAAGAAATAATAGTCTGCAATATGTTATAGTACACGAATTAGGGTTGTGCTTAGCGAGTAAATTAGTAAAAAAGTAGTGGTCGGCTGCCCAGGGCAAGAAGAGTAGCATAACAACTATTCACATTGGGTTTTTTTGGGGGGGGGAGGGGGTTCTCCTTCCTGTGTGGTTTTTTTTTTTTTCGTTATTAAGATTGATGTAAATAAATGCAACAGTTACAAATATAGATTTATAGTAAACCTTGGGTAACCCTTGGGTAACAGTTACAAATATAAATTTAAAATAATAGCTAGGGTAAAACAAAAAGAAAAATATAAAAATTAGGTATATTTAGTAATAGATTAATTATAATTAAAAAGGGAGAGAGAAGGAAGGAGTGGGGGGAAAAAGAGGGGAAATGTGTGTGACGGACCGCTGGCACTCCGACTGAGTACCTCCGCCAATCGATGCTCCTAGTGCTCGCTGAGGACTCCAAGCACTCCAACCGACACCATCAGCACTGCAGACCCCACTTCCAGCGATGCAACTGCGGGGTCTCTGCTGTCTCCACCCACCCTGGACCCAAGGCCAGGATCCAGCTTCCAGTGGGTGAACCTCTCTTTCCCCAGAGAGCAGGAACAGGAATAAGCTCTTAGCAGAACTTAGTGATCATACCCTGGGGAGTATATTGATTATAGCAATCCCCAGAGTGTATTTCTCCAATCCCCCAAACATGAGCCAAGGCTTAATGCTGGAACAAGACTGATTTACTGGCACACAGAACACAATTTATGCAACACAATACTCCTCCTCTGGGCCAGGCTAGATAATTGAGTTTCTACAATACACAAAGCTCAATTATCTGCTGGCCAGAAATAATACAGTTTATAAAACACATCACAGGGACCCCAAAACATGCAATAACCCCATAAAAAGTATATCCTTGGAACCGGGGGATCTGGTTGAACCACATATCCAAAATTCACCCAGATCCATTCAGTACTTTGGAAAATACAGTTTAATGCAGATTCTGCAGAACATATACAGGCTAAATGAAAAACATCACTGTATAATGTGTCCCCTGCTGTATAGTCCAAAACCACTGCACGATGTCTCTGTGCACCAAATACTGGCGAGATGGCACCGTGTTGAAAAGTCCAAACAGTGTCTGTGAGTTAAAATGGCCGCCATTCATTGTTCTCACCATGTGCTTCTGATACAGGAAATGGTGGCCACCCAGTAACTCCACAGTATGTCCCCAGATGGTTCTCAAAAGGGCCAGCAGCAGCACAACACAAATCCATTATGCCCAAATCATGTCTTTAAAGGGCAATACATCCCAGGGGCCATAGTTACAGGGCAAGAGGCGGGCAAGCAGTCCTCTCCAGGCACAAGTGGCGAAGGGCACTTCGTCACAATGTGTATGATAGTTTTTTTTTTGTTTTGACATTTGCTACTAGCTTGGCCCCGCATTGAGTGGGTCGTTTTACTCCCGCCCCCTGGCCATTACAGCAAAAATGGGTATCCCTGAAGAGGAATTAATTTATCATTTTTGATAAGGGTGTGTATGTACTCAATGTTTTTTTTTTGGTTGTTTTTTGGTTATGATTTTTTTATTTTTACTACTTGTGTTCTATTTTTTATTATTTGAAGTCAGACAGTATTGCTGGTTACTCTAGTTTTCTTTCTCTCTAGCGGAAGCACAGCATAAATATTAGGAATGCACAAGTAATTAATAGTGACTTAGGCCCAAATATGGTAAAAGTTTTAAGAGTTAGAAAGATGCAACTGAAAAATAAAAACACATAAAAAGTATCTATGGATACAATATTTAGAATATTTAACATAAATGTTAATGGATTAAATAGTCCACATAAGAGACGGTTGGTGCATCAGGAATTGAGGAAATCTAAGGCAGCTGTAATATGTTTACAGGAAACACACTTTAGATCTCAAGATGCCTTTAGATTAAAAATAAGACAATACCCACAGGAATTTCATGCATATTCAGCTAATAAAACTAAAGGAGTAGTAATTTTAGTACATGCAGATCGGGGTTTTCAAGTGAATATACAATATACAGATGAGGCGGGACGGCTATTAATTTTAGTAGGCTCCTTGAATGGGATTAAAATTACATTGGTCTCTTTATATGCCCAAAATACTTTCCAGATAAAATTTATAAAGGCAGCATTAAAAAAATAATTGGGAATTGCGTGTGGGCCATTTGATAATATGTGGCGATTATAACACAACTCTAGATCCAGCACTGGATATTTCTAGAACAGAAGAAAAAAGCCCTCATCCCTTGGCCATTAGTAATAGTGAGAAACTAAGGAAATTGATCAATAATTACGATCTATATGACACCTGGCGATGTCTCTATCCATGGGGTAACGATTATACGTTTTATTCTTCTGCACATATGACATACTCAAGGTTAGATATGTGCATAGTAGATAAACCTACTTTGAATAATATATTAGAAGTGAACATCGGCCTTAGAACTTGGTCAGACCATTCACCAGTTATAGTTACATTTCATGCTAAATACCCGGGACGGGGAATGGGGTCATGGAGAATGAATGAGGCAGTGTTGGACGATGATAAAAAAAATGTTAGAAGCTAAGGAGGCACTCATTAAATATTTTCAGGAAAATGACAAGGATGATATAGCAGCCTCCTCGTTATGGTTGGTACAAAAGGCTGTAATGGGGGGCTTTTTTATGAAATCAGGGGCTAACAGTAAAAAGAAAATGGATGCTGAACATTTAAGATTACTTCAGGTACTATCTAAATTGGAAGAGGAAAATAAACTTAAACCAAATAGATTGCATGGTAGTCAAATAGCTAAAGTAAGAAAGGAACTCAATGTATTGGCATTAGCAGAAACAGAAAAATATATGAGAGCATTAAAATTGAAATTTTATATTCACAGCAATAAAGCAGGAAAAATGTTAGCTAATATGCTAAAAACGAATTATCTTCAAACAAAAATCCCCTAAATGATCTTGATGAATAATTGTAAATTATTTAACCCAAAAGACATTGTAGCTGAATTAGCAAGTTATTATAGGAAACTTTATAATTTAACGGAAGATTCAAATATATTACAGCCTTCTAGCTCTGAAATAGAGAAATTTTTGGAGGAAATAGATCTTCCTAAAATTTCAGTGAGTCAACAACAGATGTTGGTGGAGCCATTACAGAAGACGAAATAAGCAACGCTATATTGGCTCTTCCCAAATATAAAGCACCAGGGCCAGATGGTTTTTCTAACTATTATTATATCAAAATGGAACCGATCTTGACACCATTTCTTCTTATGAAGCTTTTTAATAGCTTTAAAGCACCAAGTGCGATACCACCGGAAATGTTAGAGGCATTTATAGTAACCCTTCCTAAGCCTGGTAAATCACCAACAGAATGCGCCAACCTCAGGCCCATTTCACTCTTAAATGTAGATATAAAAATATATGCTAACGTATTGGCTTCTTGAATAAAACCGATCCTATTGGGGCTTATTTCAGAGGAGCAAGCAGGTTTTGTTTCAGATAGACAAGTAGAGGATAATACAAGACATTATATTAATTTTATAGAATGGGCAAGTGTTAATAATTATCAGGGGATTTTGCTTGCTTTGGACGCTGAAAAGGTGTTTGATCGTTTAAATTGGGGTTATATGGAGCATGTCCTCCAGAAATACAATTTCCCACAATCCTTTGTGAACAATATTATGGCATTAAACTCAAAACCATCAGTGAAGGTTATGAAAATACTGGTTTTATATACTCTAAATTTGAGATCTCAAATGGAACACGCCAGGGGTGCCCACTTTCCCCATTCATTTTTATAATAACCTTAGAGCCCTTGATTAGACACATAAAACAACATGCTGGTATATGTGGATTAAAAACCCCGATTGGGGAACAAAAATTAGCTCTTTTTGCTGATGATACACTTTTATTTGTATCAAAACCTAAAGAATCATTACCGTATTTAGTAAAACTGTTAGAAAGATATAGCATGATCTCCTATTATAAAAATAATGTTAAAAAAACCTAGGCGTTACCATTGGGTGTACCTAAAGCAAAGATAAATCAATTAGCAGGTACTTACTCGTTCGATTGGAGCAAAGATTTTCTAACATACCTGGCGATAAAACTTACTAAAATGAGCTCTCTCTTAATTAAGCACAATCATATTCCTGTATTACATAAATTAAAAGATCAGCTAGAAAACTGGGGGGCTTTGGGGACATCTTGGTTAGGGCGTGTACATACAATTAAAATGATTGTATCTTTTTCGAACTATTCCTATGGCTGTGCCAAAAAATTTATTAAAAAAATTTCAACATATGTTTAACTCATATATATGGGAAAAAAACCCCGCCAAGGGTTGTAGCTAGGCTTACAGAGCTTTCATATCTACAAGGGGGATTGGGCATTCCTAATATTATTAAATATTATCAGGCATCTATGTTGTCCTATGCTTTGGCAGTACTTTTCCGTTTAAATTCACCAGTATGGTTAAAACTGGAACAAGCTTGCGCTAAACCCTATTTAATAGAAAAGCTTTTATGGAAGACCTTAATGAATGGGTCAATACGCAAAAACATGCTTTCTACGACAAAATTAATGCTCTGTCATTGGTCAAAATGGACTCCTAAATTGCTAAAAGGTGTAAAGCTATTAGTGTTAGCACCATTATATGTAATAAAGTACTTTATACAAGATTTAAATTTGAATACTTGGGAAACTACTGGCATTAGTAAAGTGCATATGTTATATAATGAGGTAGGGATCAAATCATATCCTAGTTCGCAGGCAGAGTTTGCCCTTCCGAATAAAGAGGTATTTTCGTATTTAAGGATCAAGAATTTTTTGTTAGAAAATAAGCTGTCAAAATTAGATATGGCCTTAGTAACTTGGTTGGGTAAATTCTGTTTGAACCCTAATATGGAGAGTAAACCTCTTTCAATATGCTATAAAAGCCTTTTATATGTAAATGGGGAAGAAAAGGTGCCTTATATGATATTATGGGAACGAGACCTATTAAAAACCTTTGATCTATTCCATTGGTATCAAACCATAAAAATCACTAAACAAATATCTCACAGACTTACATATTGGGAAGCTTATAGCAAAATATTAATGCGTTGGTATTTAGTTCCTGCAAAATTGTATTGAATGTATGAAGCTACCTCTGACAGGTGCTGGAGGTGTCAAAGGGAGAAGGGAACTTTATTACATATTTTCTGGGAATGCTCTCGTCTTGCACAGTTTTGGAATGATATTAAATTATTAATTCAAATTTTAATGGATACAGTGATACCAAATTTCCCTCTATCTTTTACATATATACCAAGAATGGTGTTGAATAAAAAATAATGTAGTTATTATTCATATATTAATCGCTGCAAAAATAAGCATTGCTCAAAATTGGAAAAAAACAATCCCACCAAATATCTTGGAAGTGCAGGAGAGAGTAAACAAGACGTATCAATATGAGAGAATAGTAAATGAAATAGAAGGAAGAGAAGGTGGCCATGAAAAAGCATGGCAAGATTGGTTAGCATATAGGTGTAAGGTATAAATAGAGGTTGTAGCAAAAGGAGGAATAGACTAAAACAGATATGAGGTTAAAGCGTGTACATTATTGCATATTAATGAATAATTGATGGGGTATGACTACAAAGTTGAAAGATTTAAGCAAAAAATTGTTAAAACTGTTAAAACAGGACGAATATGCTGGGCATTCCGCTTGTGAGTAAGAACTAGTTGTCAATGACAATTATTTTTACTTTGAACACTTGTATGAGTTGAATATAAGGATTACAAATGAAATTGAGGCAATAGCAAAGAAAAGCAAAATTTAATTTATTTTATTTTATTTAATTTTATGTTGTTGTGTTTTATTATTGTTTATAATTTATGTTGTTTTTTCTGTGCATGTAAGAAATGAAAAAAAAAATTAACATTGAAAAAAAAAGTTTCTATTAGAAGCATTTGGTTTTACTCTATGCACATGTATCATATTTGAATAGCATGATTGCTGGCTGTAATACAGAGTGCAAAATGTACCCTCCATTTTTGGTTGGCATACAACTTCCATAGTATAAATGCCAGGATTGCAGACTATCATGGATATTGTTCTCTTAAAAGAGCTATTAAGAAATGTTAACAAATTGAAACCTCTTTAGTTTAGAAAAATGTTGCCTTAGAATGAATATGATAACACTATACAAATATATCCCGGGCCAATACAAACCATTTTGTGGAAATCTATTCACAAACCGGACTAAACATAGGACACGAGGTCATGTCTTTATACTGGAAGAAAGAAGAATTAGTCTAAGGCAAAGGAAAGGTTTTTTTTTTTTTACCATAAGAACAATGATGTAGAATTATATGTCTGAAGAAGTGGTTTTATTGGAGTCTGTACAGATGTTAACTCCTTAAGGACCAAACTTCTGGAATAAAAGGGAGTCATGACATGTCACACCTGTCATGTGTCCTTAAGGGGTTAAACAGCAACTAGATGCATACTTGCAAAAATATAATATTCAATGAAAAAAATTTTCAACTGTTGCTTAGTTAATAGCTTTTTGATCCAAGGATACATCTAAATGCCATTCTGTGGTCAAGAATTAGTTTTTTTCCTAACTTATTGCAAAATTGGAAGTGCTTAAAACAGTTTTTGCCTTATTTGGATCAACAGCAAAAAATAGATATTAGGAAGACTGAACTTGATGGAACATCTCTTTTTAGCCTATGTAACTATGCAACTGAAGTTTAAAGGCTCTACGTTAGAAGATTTGGCACAAGAAGGACCTTTAGGTACAGTGTTCTTGCCCAATATTTCAATGAAATCGTAAAATAACCTAAATATACAGAGAGTTAAGACAGCATGAGAGAAACTGTTTTTAAAACCTATTTCTTGACTGAAAGTCAAGCTTGAACAAAGTTTGAATCTGCTTAAAGAATACAATGAATGCTAATATTATGTATGTATATATGTATAAGTAAACATATAAAAGATATAAAACAAAGCTAAGGAGGCATATTCATGGTGAAGCATTCTGCAAATTAAAGAAGCCAAACCTATCATATGCATTTATGTTTGTATCCCTTTAATTCCACTTTGTCTTCACAAATCCCTTCTGAGGCTGGTTTTCCCCATAAATATGCTTCTTTTCCCTCATACTCCCTCTATCATAGAATATTAATAACACTGAATATCTCACCATTTTCAAATCCCCAAACCATATCTATTTTAACTGTCCTGTAAATTAAAATGCCACTAAATTAATAATGGTCTGTAATCTACATCACAGTCAACACATATTCAGTTTTAGCACAATAGTGCTTATTAATATACATCATTATCTATATCGTGTATTTCATCCATGCCATGGTTTGTTATATTGCTGGCAGGCATTGCTTTTGAAAGCTACTCTATCAGTGCGTGTTTTCGGTTCTGCTAACACATTATCATTACCCTTATCCTGATGTATCCAGTGCTGATGCATATGTTGCTGATTTGTGGGGGGTGCTAATTGTTATTACAGATGATGCACTAAGGAAAAGTGAGCAAAAATAGTTGTATAAGTGTTTATTAGAATTAATGCTCACTTAGATAGTTAAAAAAAAAAAATGTAAGCACCATTAGAATATAATTTAAGAGAAAACTGGTAACTGAAACAGACTCTCACAGTTAAAGCAAGTTTTGTGATATATTAGCTCTAATTCAGAATAATAAAATAAAATAATACCCAGACCACTTCAGCTCAATGAAGTGGTGTGGGTGCAGTGGTCCGGTTACTTTAAAGGACCACTATAGGCACCCAGACCACTTTAGCTTAATGAAGTGGTCTGGGTGCCTGGTCCAGCTAGGATTAACCCTTTTTTTTTTTTATAAACATAGCAGTTTCAGAGAAACTGCTATGTTTATAAATAGGTTAATCCAGCCTCTAGTGGCTGTCTCTTGACAGCCGCTAGAGGCGCTTGCGTGCTTCTCACTGTGAAAATCACAGTGAGAGGACACAAGCGTCCATAGCATTATGAATGCGGCTGAATGCGTGCGCAGCTCCTGCCGTGCATGTGCATTCAGCCGAAGAGGAGGAGAGGAGGAGGAGAGGAAGCGGAGAGGAGGAGGAGAGCTCCCCGCCCGGCGCTGGAGAAAGAGGTAAATTTAATCCCTTCCTCCCCCAGAGCCTGGCAAGAGGGGGTCCCTGAGGGTGGGGGCACCCTCAGGGCACTATAGTGCTAGGAAAACAAGTATGTTTTCCTGGCATTATAGTGGTCCTTTAACTCTGCAACCTTGCAAAACAGTGCAGTTTTTTTAGGTGGATTTAGGGCAATATCCTCCTCTCAAGGGTATCTTCCCAATATCCACTAGAGGTGCTTATTCCTTTACACCGAGTATTAATTCAGTCTTGGAGTCAAATGCTGCTGATAGCAGCACTTGATTGTACTAGAGCAGCTTTGGTTACCTCTAATACATTGCTTCTCTATGAGAAAGAGGGATTGACAGAACAGAAGGGAACCTTTAGTACCAATGTATGATTGCTATTTTTGGGACTATAGGTTCCCTTTAACCTGGAAAAAGTGCAATAAATCTTAGGACTTTTCTCAGTTCAAGTGCTATTTTCAGCACCTTGTATTTAATAATTAGAGTTTGTTGAATTTAAAGGGTTACTATAACTTTTTTTTTTAAATTTAGAATGCCCTACTAAGAATTATTCATCTCACAAAGAATTTCCCCAGCTCTGAGTGCATGTGCGTGCGTTCATGTTGTGGTTGGAGTAACTCTTTAAGTTGTCATAGTCACGCTACAGTAACTAGTAACTACTCTTCTTCTTCCTTATGTACTAATTCCAATTCTGCCAAAAAGGTTAAAAAATATCTGTTGGCTATTAAGACATTAAAGTGTCTTACTAGATCAATAGTTCTTGTGCTTAATATATAATATACAATTATTACAAAAAGCAGACAACCTTTTTTAGAATGTTTTGGCAGTATACAGCAAAATAATGATATTTGGAAATTAGCTTCACTTCATAACTGCTCTTACTGAAAAACTGAAAATCCATTGCTAAATATAAAACCATCTTTTTCTGCAAAAGTAACAAATACCAATCGATACCAAGATAACAATCGTTATCTGCAAAGTATCCTACTGTCATACTTTTAGTAAATTTTGTTGCCTGCCACTGGTGATGCTGAAACTTTGATAGTGCCATAGCCTCTTTTTTTGTGAAATAATGTCAGAACTTATATTGAATTGTCAAGGTGATGACTAGTGCATAAAAGCATTTACTATAACACATTTTTTTATTTTGCTATTTATAAAGTGGCTATGTGCAATCGACTTGTATTTTGCCAAGACATTTGCTATAATTTCAAACAATAGTTTAGTGTTCAAACTAAAAGAAATTTGTCTAGATGAACATTCTTGTTCTTCGGTAGAAAACCGACTTAAAGAGAGAATACAGAGAATTGTCATTGATGGTGCAGTTTCAAGCTGGATTAAAATGTTAAGTGTCCCTTAGGGTTCTGTCCTGGGACCTCTTCTAACATATGTGATCTTTGAAAGTCATTTTTACAAAATGCTTTGAAGTAATATAATGTGAGCAGGATATTACTTTGCTGCAGAGGGATTTAGATAGATTGGAAATGGTAGAGGAAATTTAATGTGGAAAGATTTAAAGTTATGCACTTCGGGGTACAGAATGCACAAGCAACTTACACACTACATGAAGAATTGGGGATGATAACAGATGAGAAGAATTTGGAAATATTATAGACAACAAACTAGGGAACAATGTGCAATGTCAATTAGCAGTAGCTAAGGCCAATAAGGGATTGTCATGTAAAAAAAAAGGGCATTCCTTCTTGAGATAATAATACAGTTTTGCCTCTTTATAAATCAATTGTAAGACCATACCTTGACTATACTGTTCAATTGTGGGCACCTGTTCTAAAAAAGTACATTATGGCACTAGGAAAAGTGCAAAAATACACTGCACAATAATAAAAAGAATGGAACTTTTCAGCTATAAAGAAAGGTTAACAAATTGAAATCTGTTTAGTTTACACATATATCCAGGCCCACTACAAACCATTTACTGGAAATCTATTTATAAACAGGACTCTACATAGGACACAAGGTCATGCAATTAGACTGGAAGAAATGAGATTTAGTCTAAGGCAAAGGAAAGGGTTTTTTACAGTAAGGACAACAAATATGTGGAATTCTCAAAAAACTTAGTCCCTGGAGTGGACTTGTTGTTGTGATAAGAAAGCCTAAAAAGGGAGTAACCCTGAATATCAAACTGAAAAACACGTAAATGTCTAATGAGCTATAGGGCCCAAAAACACACAAAGGTCCCTTTAAGTGTAATGCCAGAAACATATAAAAACACACAGCTTTATTAATTATATATGAAGGGACAAACAAACAAAAAAAGAGGGATAGGAAAACCCATTAAAAAACTCTATCTGGCTATACGGGTAATAGGAGAAGGGGACGAGTGGTTAGGGAAAATCCAAATCGCCAAAAACATCAATACTTTTTCCTATATGGATAGAATGCACTCACTCCTTAGAGAGCGCTACACTAAGAGGTAAAGCCAAGTTTGTGATTACATCAATGGAAGTGGATTAAGAGCCTAGATAGCGCTACACTAAGAGATGGTATTTATAGACCGACCTAGTTGCTCAGAAAGTATTCAGTAAATAAGACCTATCCTATATTATACACATGTAGCTAAATAGATAGCAAGACAAAGCATATCGGTAGACCTCCTTCAATAGAAATAGAAACTATAAAGCTATAATAGGGCTATATCTTTTCAACTATATAACTATGTAACAAAGTTTTTGTATCGCATTCTGTATTAAAAACGGATTACATTTTAATTACATGATTATTGTTTTTAGTAATGATACGGCAGGAACTCATTTGCCTTGGTATTACTATTAGCAAGGTACAGAAAGGTATGGGAATGTAAGTTAAAGATACTCTTTAAGCACCAATACAACTTTAGCTGAAAGGAGCACTATAAAATTAGGAATACTCTTTGTTGTTGGCTCAATTCCTTGGCTGAGATCATTCAGATTGATGATCTCAGCCAATCCAATTATTTCCCATAGGAATACTTCTGGAGGCTAGTGTGCATGCACACCAAAACGCTGTGCTGCACCATTCCTATTCTATCTCTGAGATTGTCTGATTGAAAACTGCCTAAGATCTGTAGAAGCCCCTCTAGTGGTTGGCTGTTCCTGTTTAATTTATAAAACACATAAAACATATAACTTATCTCCAACTTATCTTCTGTTCTGTTAATTGCCTAATAGAGTGTGCAACTGCCTCTTGTATTTGTGTAAGTTCAATTAACAGATCAGGAGATAAAATAAAAACATACTGTACTATAAGATCAGATTGAAAATTAAACAATTTTTTTTTCATGAAGACTGTGTAAGTTAGTCAGGTAGGTGTGCCTAGGGCTGCATAAACTGAAGCAAAAGTGATTTAACTTCTAAATGGCAGAGAACTGAGAATTGAGACTGCTGAGGTTATACACCAAAGCTGCTTAAGTTTTATTGAGAGCAAAAAATGGGTCGCAAGCGTATTCTGAGAACGGACAGCAGCTAAAATAGCCTGCCCTTCGGTGGGTCCCCGCTCAGAACTCAAGCTGGTTTCAGCGCATCTTGTGCCATTACAGAGAGAACATATCTGAAGCATATCAGACTGGTCCCACCCATACGGGCAATCCAGATCCGAAATGCCAGCAAGTTCTCTCTGCACGAGAGATACAGCAACCCCAGATGATCGTTTCAGCCTTGTTAGGCATCATCAGTGAGGCATAGCTGATATCGTCCTAGGCACCGTGAGCAAGGGGTCCACGTCTGGATTATCCCTTTAAACTAATGGAGAGCAAAAAATGGGTCGCAAGAGTATTAAGTATTAAGTATTAAGTTTTATTGATATACATTTATATTGACCAAAATGGTGTAATTAATTTTAGTGCTTAGAATGTCCATTTTACTTATAGCCATTGTACAACTTTGCGGAATTTGTTGGCGCTTTATAAATAATAATAATAATAATCCACCTCTACCTTTCTCTGACCTTGTCAGCTGTAAGAATGACTTTGAACCTAGCCAGTATATACTGCAAAGGAACAAAATCTACCTTTAACAAGATGTATCTTCAATAAGGATTTCCCAATAAATAATTATTAAATAATTTACTTCTTATTTTTATTTCTAAATTTAACACCCTTATAATGTTGAGCCTCATCAGCCATTGCAGAGCCCACAATACCATTTTGTAAGCATCCTTTTGCAAGAAATATTCTGCTAAGATTTTATTTTTGTCATTGGGAAAAATGGAAACATATTTAATAAAAACCTCTTTGGCCATTAATCATAAAAAAAAAAAACCTGAGTCACAGAACAGAATTTTGAGATGAAAATCCTTCCTGCATAAAAATGGGGATTATTGTTTAAATTGTTTAAAGCAATATATGCATTTCTTTATGTATTGATGGAAATACAAAATATTCCTTTCTTTTTCAAAGTGTTATTTCCCATATATGCATATATTCTTTTACATAAAAATGAATTTATGATTCAGGAGAATTTTATTATGAAAAAAATTAAAATAACGGAGAACTTGTAAAAAATAAAATCATACATTTTAAGACACAGCAGTTGAATTGTAAATATTGCGATTCTCAGTATTTCCAGCACAAGGCAAAACTTGCTAATTAAAAAAAAAAAAAGAAAAAGAAAAAGAAAAAAAAAGTAAAAGAAATATTAACTAAACAAAAAAATACTTTTTTTTTCAGCAGGGAGCAATAATTATTTATTTTTGTGCAAAACATTTTACCCATTCCTATCCAGGAGTGCTATTAACTTTATTTACCCCAAACATGTTAACTGCATCATCAGTTTATCTGTAAATGTTAGATAGCTTCTATTGCAGTATCAGGAATTTTTCCTTTAATTAATTAAACCTTTGTTAGTGTATATATTGTCTATATATGTTTATCTCTATATGAAGCAAAGCTAACAATTCAGGACATGCAACTCACACTAGCTCTATATATACCGGGGAAGGTATCCCCAAAAGCAGATATATTGTTACTGCTTGTGAGTACAATGTTCTTATGTTTTCTTTCAATCTATATCCCCTATTGGCTTGACATTATACTTGTGAACATACATAGTAGA
This sequence comes from Pelobates cultripes, assembly GCA_933207985.1. Taxonomy (NCBI): domain Eukaryota; kingdom Metazoa; phylum Chordata; class Amphibia; order Anura; family Pelobatidae; genus Pelobates; species Pelobates cultripes. The sequence goes on from OW240912.1 coordinate 373,171,459, forward strand.
TAGGACCAAAATCTATCTTTCTGATTAACTATTCATAAATAGTTGATTGCATACTGGGTAGAGGTAGTAAGAGCAATCTGGAGTGGATTTTCTTACATTTACATCTTATTTCAGTAAATGCATTTGAAGAATTGCTTTTTAGACACTTGATACAGCTAAACATTCACTTATTCCCTCTGATTGGAGAGGTGAGCTTTTGCCAAGTCCCCAGAAATTGGTTTGAAGGAGATCAAAATGATGGAATGATTTTAAGTTTGGCAAGACAAAAAGATTTTCAAATTAGTAGACTGCGGTCCTCTTGGGACAAGTTCGATGAATCTGATTTTTTTTCAATTGGTTTTAGTTTTTTGCTTTTTTGGGGGGTTTTATATAGGGAAATCCTATAATAAAAATGGTCTCTGCAATTCTGAATCCATTCCAAAATCTTCATAGGGCTTTACAGCTAATACATTCATATGTACTTCTTACCTTGAAAGGCATTTTTACAAACGTATTCACTAGATATATTTGCTCAAACACACATTTGCCAAGACAAAAATCTTTGCTTCTAAAAATAAGCCCTTAAGTACAGAAAACCAATATTTAATAGCATTACTTACTCAGCATTAAAAAAAAGACTGAGAATCAATTAATTGTAAGCTAATTACTAAGAACATGGTACTGCAATATAAATGTACAGTACCATATGAATCAAACAGTGGAACCTCAAAGTTATAAAAAAGAACTTTGTACAGCAATATCCTTAATTTGTCTTTTTTTTAATTATGTATTTGCAAGAGTAGTGACATCAGCTCTTAAAGTATACATCAAGCACAATACAAAGTAGAACAAAAATACATTGTACATAAGTGCAATACAAAATACATCAATATAAGATTAACAAATGTCAGACTCCTTTAGTCAAAGAATTAAAGGGGCAGTTTAGACACCATAAAAACTTCATCTATATGTTATGGTGCGAGAAGGTGTTATGGTGCCTCAAACGGTTTAACCCCAAAGTTGATTGCAGCGCTGTCCTCATGCATTAGATATGCCCTTTGTACCTTAAAAGATCCACAATAGACTTCCATTTACTTTTCCCCTGTGTTGCAGGGGATAGGTCTTGGTAAACCTGATTCTGGGTGCCCTAATAGGAGCACTCTGAGCCTCTTCTGTGTTGCCATATGGCTTCCATGGTGGTGTGAACATGGAAGCGCACTAGGACATCACTAGGGGAGCCCCCCTCAGATGTATTTGCTCTAAGTGCCCTGTTTGCCTTTTTAACTTCTCATTTCTGTTCTGAAATCTTGGGCAATAGCGACTTAAAAACATCTAGAATGTTGAGAGATGGAGGTTCCACTTTCCAACAAAGCTTCTAATGTAGAGAGCTTGCCTTGCATATTGTTTGTTGCATCCACCATTACATTGTTGCCTGCCACTAGCGACTCCACCTTCTGCTCCATCTCCACTGTGTGTGTTCCCAATGCCTGAATTTCTCAATTTCTTGTGCCAGGTAAGTCATATCTGATCATATTTGAGACAAAATCGCCACTTTGTCCAAACATGAGATAGAGGAGTCAGAAGCAGCATCCTTGTGGTTGTCAGTGGGGCTTCCAGAACTGAAGTGGACAATCTTAAGAGCCTGTCTGTGTGCGGCGGGACACCAGGAATAGAAAAGCAAACAATACTATTTTTTTTTTTTTATGAGGCTTTCACGTTTAAAAGTTGTGGAGTAACTCCCAGTGTAGGGTATACATGCTGAATACTTTGGCAAAGGCTTTACCTTGACGTGATGACCAGAGCTCTCAGCTTAGCCATCCATACAGCTCGATATTCAAGACACGCCCCCCCTCCCCCTTTTTGTCATTTAAAAACATAGGAAATATGCTGCAGTGAATGTGGTTACTTTTGTTGGCCATGTTGCTTGGTTAGTCTGCTTTTAAGCAAGCCGATAAAATTTTGATCTAACAAACAAAGAAAAAAAATGATACATCTTTCTTTTATAACTGCCAAAATCCACAACACATTCAAATGGAAATCTAAGGACACTACTAAACAGGACTATAAAATTGCATTAACAAAATGTGAAATTAGAAAAGTGCAGAACAACTAAAATAATTACTTAGAAATCTGGATACACTGGATTAACTCAATTCAAGTTTATTTACCAACACATTTACAGTGTTTATAAAAAAAGAATATTATATTAACCATTGTTCTTTCTAAACACAAGTCCTTGTTTAAACATGTTTTACATAAAATGTTTTGCATGTATGTATATAACTTGTATTGTCAGGCAGAGATACATATTTGACAAAAGGAGAGGAGAAAAATTAGAAGGATTCTTTACTAAACTGTTAGTTCAAAGTGAATTTTAATACCAGAGTTGAACTAAAAGCATAGCTGACTTAGATAATTTTTTCATGACTTTTTCAGTCATTAACGTTCAACATCTCCACACTCTGCACGGAGGCGCCGGACTTTCCCCATGGATCCATTAATTGAAATGCATCTCTATGAGGAGATGCTGATTGGCTGGACCAGCATTTGGCTCTGCCCCTCACCCCTCCTCCTTGGTCATCCTATAGGAAAGCATTGGATTGGCTGAGACTGTCAATTCTGATTTTCTCAGCCAAGTAGGTGGATCAGGGGCAGAGCAAGCACCGGCGGACCTGTGCGGTTCTGAAATAAAGGTAAGATTTAACCCTATTTAAGGAGGATAACGGGGTCGGCCACCTAAATAGTGTTTTTAATACTATAGGGTCAGGAATACACATTTGTATTCCTGATCGTATAGTGTTCCTTTTAATTAAAAATGTACTTTGCACTTTACTAATTAACCCTGTAAGAATAGCAATTGCTTGGCAGAGTAATCAAAACATTTTCCAAACCATATAAGAAAATACTTTAAGTTATATTTACTTAAAGGGACATTGTAGGCACCATAGATATCTCCTCTCATTGAAGTGGTTATAGAAGTGGTTATGGTCCCAATGCTTCTCGACGATTCCCTTCTCCATTTACTGTGGTGACTGAGCAGGAAAGGAACAGGAGAGCATAGACGGGCACCTTCGGTGTAAAACAATCAGAAAACAGTTACATTCTTAAACCAGGGACTTCAGCTCTGAAAACATCTTCAATGAGATAAAGTTATTATGCAGGAAAAAAGACACTTTAATCTGATATAAAAAAAAAAAATATATATATATAAGCAAATACAAAAATGGGATGCACTCACAGGTCTCCATCAAAGTGAAAAAAATTGTGTTTTATTACTCCAATAGGTGTATACAAAAATCGATCAATGTTTCGACCCCGATGGGTCTTTTTCAAGATCATTGAATACAAATCATAAATTTACTTATATACAAAATGTAAAGGGTGGCACTTACCAAACAGTGAAGTGGAGTGGAGTGTCTCTGCCCGTTACAACCCGGAAGTGAATGGAAGCCGCCCGTGACATCACGTGATTCAGACGCACGGCGGAATGATGTGGTTACCATAGTGACAGTAAACAAATAAAGTACCGATCCGTTACAAGAAGAACGCTTTGGAGGAGAACTGTCAATATGCTATACTTAAGGGAAATAGTGGCAGTTAATGCCAAAGTATGAGTAGACCAAGGAAGCAGTGAATAAAAAGTGCAGCCCATGTAGAGTGAAATCATGCAGCTCAAGTGTAGTGACTAAAACATGTGAAGACTACTCAAAAAGTGCACAATGCCTAATAGAAAAAAATAATGTTAAAAATAATGTTAAAAACATTACAAGGTCACACAAAATTACTGCAAACTACTAATTATAATAACAATCATCAATTTACAGAAAAAAATATCTTAGACAAGACGTAGTACTAATATGGTGCTGATCACGACAATTAGATAATAGAACAAATAATATATATTAAGCAAATAACATATATTAGACAAAGACAAATTGTGTGACTGACAGACCTATATTGCCACAAAAAAGACAACCTGTCAACTACAGCGTATGATTACTGCGTATATCCAACATGTGTTCAATACTAAAGTGCAAACATTCTCAATAATGAGAAAATTCTCCATAGTGAAAAAAAGGGCAACATGAGGGCTGAAACAACTAATATATATATTAAAAGCACAACCACATATTAATAATATATGCAGATAACCTCAGACTATAGGGCAAAATAGTATAATGAGCTTTAGATAAGGCCTGATCATATTGTGAAAGGCTAAATGCTAAAGCAGATAATGTATACTAAATAGAAACATTGTGTAACTAACAGACCTATATTGCCACAGGAAAAAAACACTTATCAACTGTAGCGTGTAATTGCTGCATACATCCAATATAAGTTGAATACTAAACTACAAAAATTCTAAGTAGTGAGATAATTCTCAGTAGTCAAAAAAAAGATACAACATAAGGGCTGAGACAACTTATTAAAGGCATAGCCTCATATTAATAGTGTATGCAGATAGTCTCACACTATAAGACAAATTAGCATAATGAGCGTTAAATATAATAATCCAAAAATACTGCAAATTTTATTATTTCTCAATATAGAGAAAAAAAGAAAGAAAAGAAAAAACGAAAAAGAGGACCAGAAGAATGCTTAACTTAAGCATATGAATGATGCATACACTCAAAAAATTGAGCTATTATAGATATAAATTAAAGGATAGCACACTATACATTGCGATCTGTTTACAAAAACATAGAGTACACAATGTTTTCATTTAAGCCTTAGGGAGTTACAGTGTCCAGATAGTGGATCCAGTAAGCCTCTCTCAGTAAGAGAATTTTAGATCTGTCTCCCCCTCGATCCAAAGGAGGAACATGGTCAATGCCAATAAATCTGAGTGTGGGTAAAGGATGTTGCATAGCCAAAAAATGTTTGGCCACTGGTTTATCCGTTGCTTGGTCACGATATGCGGTCATTATCCCAGAGCGATGACCTCTAATCCTGTCGCGTACGGTAAGGTCTGTCTTCCCGACATATGCCAATCCACAAGGACATGTCACCATGTAGATGACATGATCTGTGGTGCATGTGATATAATGAGTGATAGGTATACGTTTTCCAGTGTGTGCAGATGAACTGCTTGACAGCATGTGGCTGCAAGTCCCACATCCAGTGCATTTAAAGCACCCTTTCTTTTTGATCAATGTTTTTTTCTTATAGCATTGTGTGTGATCATTGCGAACTATTAGATATCTGAGATTACGATTTCTTTTATAACTAATCATGGGACATTGTTGAAAAATAGGATGAAGGCTGTTGTCAGCCTGTATAATGTCCCAGTGCTTTTGTATAGTACTCTTTATTTTCACAGTTCCTGTATGATAGGTCATAGGGAGAAATAAATGTGTATTTTTGGCTTTGGCATCTCCTGTCAGCTGTAAAAAACGTTCTCTAGCCCTCCGTTCAGCCATATCGAATGTATGTGGGGCATAGCCTCTATTTAGAAATTGTTGTTTAATTTCATGAAGTTGGATATCCATCCGTGAAATATCACTATTATAGCGCAGAACTCTAAGGAACTGTGAAATTGGAAGGGAATCCTTCAGGTGCTGAGGATGGAAACTGTCAGCTGATAAGATAGTATTTCTGTCTGTTTCTTTACGGTATAAGGTGTATCCAATGCCTCCTGCCATTTTGTACAGTAAGACATCTAAAAATTGAATTTGATCACAATTGTAATTTAGAGTAAATTTAATTGGAGTGGGCAATGTGTTAAGTTGCTGGACCATCTCATCTAATTCATCTTGCGTTGTTGTCCATAAGAGAAGGATATCATCCACAAACCTAAAATACTTCAATATTTTACTGTCATATGTAGAGAAAATGTACTGATGTTCAAACCATGACATGAAGATGTTTGCATATCCAGATGTTTGTAAATAAAAATTACCTTAAAAACTTAAAAATAATTGCAAGAGAGTGCAATCTTGAATAATTCAAGGATGAACTCAATTGGGGGACCTTTGTATACGTGTGACTTGGAAAGGATGTCTCGAACCGCTTCTATGCCTTCTTTCTGTGGAATAGCTGTTTATAAGTTTTGAACATCCAGGGTAGCAAAAATAAACACACGCTGTGTGTCAGTCACAAGTTCCTTAAGTTGATAAAGTAGATCTTGAGTATCTTTAAGGCAGAACAGTAACTCATCTTTTCATTATATATATTTATTTATTTTTATCTGTTTTCATGTTTCTGGTAAAGCATATTATCCAATAATATAATGTTATTTATACTTAATTATGTATTTCTTATTTGTAATTTTGCTATACAATTCCTTCTTTAAGATTTTGTTTTCTTGACTATTAGATTGGCACTTTTATTTCCATATTCATAGCACTTTTGGATTTTATGTCCATTGCTTTTCCTCTCTGAACATAGCTTTTTGTTATAAATTGTATACAGTACGTATTTTTTTCCTATGGAATCATAGTAAGTGGTTTATTTTGTTCTATTTTACCCATAATATTTACGTGTGCCCTTTATTGAATCTGAATTTCATGTATTACATCACTCATAACATAGTCCTAGCAATTTATTCTCAAAAGTTGTTTATTGTGTCCTATTTTCTTTTCCTAATTCCTTAGCTGTTTAAAAGACTTCCATACTATCTCCATTTATTATGATTTTGTTCTATGATGCCAGCTGTAATAGTGAAATACATTGATTCATGCTAACAAACTACGGATTCTTTTTTCATGATAAACAGGGGCATGGGAGGAATGTGTCATCTAGTTTTGAATATTGCAAGTGGATATTTGAGTATCATTTGCATGCACTAATTATTAACTGTTAGCCTTTTTTAAGCTGTTAATTCAGGCAGAGCTTTACATCTGACTCCGATATTGGAAATATCTTTTTAATTTTTAATTAATGTCACAATACATTACATGCAGCAATATGCACATACACATACATACTTATATTTATTTGCAAATGTCAAATATGAACACTTTTCTAGAAACTGTTATGCCTGCAAAGTCCAGTTAATGAATCCATACCACTTACCTTTTCTGCATTTTTGCATTCTGCAATATTTTTTGTTAGGGGGATGGGACGGGACGGGCCGGGGGGTAAGAGAGGTGAGGGGGGGAGCAGGTGGCCTGCTGGCCCCTGACATGTAAATCCAGACCTCAGATTGAATAATGGTGACTTAAAGGCACCAGATATGAAGGTTTTTCACTGTTTACAGAATTATAGTTGTCTAACCTTGAAACAATTGTAGCCATTTACAATTATGCCACAAAAAGGGGAAAAAATCCTTCTTGACTTTATAATGGTAATCAAATTTCTCTTTGGATCAACAACCTGTACTTATCAATCATATCCTTAAAGGGATACTATAGTCACCAGAACAACTACAGCTTACTGAATTTGTTCTGGGGAGTAGAATCATTCCTTTCAGGCTTTTTGCTGTAAACACTGTCTTTTCAGAGAAAATGCAGTGTTTACATTACAGCTTCACTGTAACTTCACTGGCCACTCCTCAGATGACTGCTAGAGATCCGTCCTGGCTCATGGCTGCCTAAAATGCATCCAAACATTCAGTATCTCCACCCTCTGCATGCAGACACTGAACATTCCTCATAGAGATTCATTGATTCAATTCATCTCTATGAGGAGATGCTGATTGGCCAGGGCTGTGTTTGAATCTGGCTCTGCCCCGATCTGCCTCCTTGTCAGTCTCAGCCAATCCTATGGGGAAGCATTGTGATTGGATCAGGCCACCACTTCTGATGATATCAACAGACTGCTTATTTTTCTGAGGCAAACAGCATGCAGAGTTACAGCTTCAGGCTTGAATACAGTAAGATTTTGCTATATTTATGGAGACATGAGGGGCCCAAGGGAGCTAGATGGTGGTTTTAACACTATAGGGTCAGGAATACATGTTTGTGTTCCTGACCCTCTAGTGATCCTTTAAATATTTTGTTTTTGCAAAAATGAATCAAAGCCGTTTATAAAATATTTATATAATCTGATTATACAAACATTTTGGCTGTGAATTTCACATCTTTTTTTTGTTCTTATTGTAACATCCTTTACCCCTTATTTCCTCTGCTGTAAGTGAAAATGCATTTCTTCCAGTCTCAATGACTGACCTTTTTTTATACATATAAACCACAAACATCTACAAATATATTAAATATCACATATAGTGTAATAAAATCTAAACACTGTATAATAAAAAAGTTGACTATTGCACTCACAAACGCAGGTAGTTAGCAGGCAGGACACATAATCACTGTGTAAGGGACCCATTAGTGTTCCAGCTCCCAATATTCTCGGTAGTACATACATAGGAATAAAGTGACAAATTTAGTGCAAAACTCTAATATTAAAAACAAGAACTTTCATAATATTGCACTCACAAATTTCCAAATGGTTAAAGGGACACTATAGTCACCTGAACAACTACAGCTTAATGTAGTTATTCAGGTGAGATCTATAGCTCCCTGCAGGCAATCTAATGTAAACACTGTATTTTCAGAGAAAATACAGTGTTTACATTGATTGATAGGAATACCTTCAGTGGCCGTCACTCATACGGCCACCAGAGGGACTTCCTATCATGTATGGCCCTAAAAAGGCCATGTACACGTCAGACGTATTAAGATACGTCTGACGTGTGCAGGAGAGAGAAGGCACTGTGCGCGCGCGCATTCTCTCTCCTGCCTGTCTGCAGAGGATAGGGGGCGGGCAAAGACCATGAGCTGAGCTGTCAGTCAGCTCAGCTCACGGCCGCGCACACCGCGCGCATGCGTGGTAGTGTGCTCAGGACTTCATAGGGCGGCATAAATGTGCACAAGGGAGCAATGACGCTTCCAAATGGAAGCGCCTGATTGCTCCCTGCTTGCGCCTGCCTTTTTCGTCATTTTGACGAAATAGGGGGTGCGGCTTCACGAGGCTCCCGGCACTGGAAGGAAGTGAGTAAAACGGGCTGCCTGGAGAGTCCCTTTTATTAAAGGCATATCTACAAAGTAAACTTGTTATAGGATTCATAGCAAGGGAAACTTCTCCTAAGCGGTGTTCCAGATGATAAGGTCAGCATACAGCATTAACAATATAAAAGCCATACAAAATGCAGTCAACACTATGCATTTCGTCCGCTTCCTCAGGAGTATTTCAGTAAATCTGCAACCTGCTGTCCTGATCCTCCTTGATTAACATATCAATCTCAGATTCCAGTGGACAAAACACTTTCTCTCTTAACCTTTTGGGCATTATTGTACTTAAACAAAGTTTTTGGGGTTGGTCTTGTTCTCTATGGCTATAAGCTTTTCATTATCAAGTTAAGCCCATCTTATTGCCCTTTTGCAAGCCCTATTGGCATGCTTGTACTGGTTATTAATGCTATTGCCTTTTTTTTTTTTTTTTAAATGACCCTCTAGCCATGAAAGTCTACCTGACAATTCTCCTGTGGGTACTACCAGGGACATTTTAGCTGCAAGGCAAACAAGGCATTTTCCTTGGGCAGCATTTTCCAGGGGGCGGCAAAAAAAGCTGCCCCCAAATGCCCAGGGCAAATGTCTTGTTAGCCTTGCGGCTAACTGACAAGCCAGACGGGCTGCTGGGTGGGCGGCGCCGCAGAGTGAGGCTGGGAGCCGGAATATGACGTCATAATCCGGCTCCCAGCCTCTCTCTGCGGCACGCGAGGGAGCTGAGCAGAGCACTCAGGGGGAATTGCTCCCTCGCCAGCCGCCCGCCCAGCAGCCCCACTAGACCCCAGAGAGAAAGAGAACCCCCCCCCCAGCCCCACCAGCATTACCAAAGGTAAGGAGGCTGGAGGGGTTAAATAAAAAATGTCAGGACAAAACCAGGATACACCACTGGGTACTACAGGACAGATTCATTGGCTAACCTCTCTGCTAGCTGAACTGAGTAAATTAAAATATGATATTTTACCTGAGAATCAGGCATATAGAGCAGAGCAGGTTGTGGATGAGGTAGAAAAGGACTAATAAAGGGTAGAATAACTGAGCTCATAAATATCCAAATAGAGCTATTTTCTTTAAGCTAAATTTACTATTCTCTCCTCCAAATACATGTAAAGTATTTTGTAAATATATACTAAATGTTCACACTTTTTTTTACTTTCTTTTTTACTGCGTTCTAAATAAAAATGAGAATGTCACTATTTAAGAGCAGTTTGGAATTTTAAGATCCATATTTCATCCTCAGATAAATTTTGATACAATAATAACACTACCAAGTTTTATATATTTGGTTTCTCATTGCAGAGTGTGATGTAATTTACATCAATCTACACACTTCAATCTGTGGCGATTTGCAGAATAGAAAATGCTTGGTATATCAGGAAGTTCCACAAGACGTAAGCTAAATAAATTAGCCTATGCATAGCCAAATGCTTTTTAGTATGGGGAAGCAGAAAATGGTTGGCTATTGTGCATGTTCCAGAGGCCTGCACCATATCCCAGAGGCCCAGCAACATCATATACGCAGTTCCTACATGTATACAAAATATTATAGTCACTGCTCAACTGGTATGGGTTAATTTAGTGAGAAAAGCTGAAAAAAGCAAACAGAGTGCTATAAGAGAAAGACCTGTTCCCTCACCAGGTATATAACAGTCATAGAATGCAAATAATTTCCAAGCAAACCAATGATTTTAGTACAAATAAAGTTTTATTTATTTTAATGTATATTTAATAGGAAAGTGCAAATGTGCAAAACAGAAGTACAAAGAAATGCCATTGAATGTACAAAACTGCATGCATGGTAATAAAGTGCTTAAGACATAACGTGCTTTTACCAAACATCCATATTCATATAGTATACAAAGTATGGAGAGACTATATAATAATGTAAACAATAAACACTTGGGTGCTACTCACAAATGGTACTCCCTCAAATACCAAAACAATCAGTACATACATGAACAGAGAATGCACACCAAAAACCATACAAAATTAATATCTTGGTTTAATAAGCCAATATCTGATTTACAAGTATGATATAAATATAATACAAATAAAGTGATAGTAAACAGGCTAAACAAAAAATCCACAGTAAATATTTACCACAATTCCACAACCTGATAGGGCAGAAACACGAATACAATGAACCCCCCAACCTGTGTATTAGCAGAGTAGGATTAAGATTCCACAGACCCCTAGGCAAGATTCTGGTCTGGAGCCCCCTTTTATTCACCGTACAGGAATGGTGAATGGGGTCAAACAAATTCTAACTCTGAAGCCCTAAGCAGGTGCCCAAGTTTAGTTTATGGTTAATATGTTCTGTAAATAACTATAATGACCAAGACATACATTATACTTCTATGGACTAAGGAATTAGGAGTTTACAAAATGTTACAGTCTAATGGGCATTAATTGTGGATAATTATTGATGTTTAATATCTCCTCTACCAATAATGGTAATGTTCACTTGCCCAAAATTCTCTACGAGAGATCACCGATCTGCCGATTGTTTGATAACTCACAACTGATAGATGGTAATATATCTTTAAGTTCACTATAGTAATTAACTGGACTATTTATGATATTGTTTGGTCAACCCACCTCTACCGATGAATGACAAGGTCTCTTTACATAATTGTTCTGTATAGAGATGACAAAAGATATCTCAAGATAACAATAATTTACAACAAAAAAACATCTAATATTGGATAGATACAGAATATGTTCCAGAACTGAACACTGAAAATAGTTGTTTCTGTTCCCTTGCCTAAAAGTTCTCTATAGAGATTTATTTAGCTGAATATAAATAAATATTGACTTTTAAAACAACAGTCATGCACTGAACTACCTGCAAATATTAAAAACACCAGTGTCAATATATTGTGTTTTACATAAGGATTCTATGCAGAGATTACCAAATATATTCTAACTACTGTAGTAAATTAGTGTTGGATATTAGAGGTGTATATAGCCCCATTACTGGAGGGAGAAGCTGGCTCACAGATACACTTATCCAGCTTTTGGCTTAGTACTGAGAGGGTTGAAGTATGTAGGTAGGGAAGGTATGTTTTGTGTATATGCAGTCATTTCTTCCATTAGTTTGATGTCTTCTTTCCTACTCTGCCATTCTGAAGACAGGATGTAGAGTCAATATTTTGAAATTTATGGTAATGGACGGACAGTTGTGGTTCTTTGTTTCCACCTCTTCCTTATTTGAGACAGGCCACTGACACACTTCTGCAGCAATCCTGGACTGCGTTCCGATGGCCGGGAGGATTGGATGGAAGCTGTAGCTTCTCTCTCTGTGCTACTGTCAGTGTTGGAGAAGCGGCAGCGCAGAGCCCGTATTGCTCGTCTCAGACGGGATCCCCTCTTTCTCTGTTTGTTTCCCTCATTCTCAACTTTGTCGCTGTCGTTTGAGTCACTCAGGTGTTCTACTTCATTCTCATCAGATGTTTCCTTCTCACTCTGAGCTGGTATTTCCTCAGAGTCTTCTTCAACTTTGTTTGTTTCATCTTGAGCCGGCTACCCATTAAACAAAAATAAAAGGTCAGAATGTATTCATTTAAGGAGCCCATTGTGCAATGCTATTCATTAGCACTGATAGAAAGGACTGGGAGCTAATATATATAATGATATCTCTATATAGGGAGGAATATAAAATAGAAAGCTGCTCTATTGTTAACACAAATTACCCTAAGAATGTATTTAGTAAAATATAATATTATAACTGTTCATGCTGTATGTCTATGTTCATGTTATAATTATGAATATGATAATTAAAAAAAAAAAAAAAATTGGGGGGAGGTGGGGAATTTAATTAACATTGCTATGCAAAACTGTCAAAGTACAATGTTGCCTCAGTGTAATTCCTAATAGTTTTTTACAGGTTTGTTGAACATCATAAGGGGGGCAATCATGGAGGTCCCCCTCATTACACTAACATTCAGCACAGGGATTGGGGTTATGGAGAGAGGGCTTTGCAACTGACCTTCTCTCTCTTACCTGCTATTGGATAAGGGACATGGGGGGGCATTGACCAGAGTCTTCTTATTAAACATATTAAAATAAGAAGACTTAGTACTTACACAGATATGCCCAGAGTTATAGCGTTAAGGTCATGCTAAAATTAAAAAATTTTTAAGGCCACCTGTTTAATAAAAATCTTTCTGAGGTTAGTCTCTGGAAGCAGTTTAAGCAGTAATTATTGCAGTTAGCATGTAAATCTCTAATGTTAATAATAGTGTGGGACCCACCGACATTGGGGTACTATGAGCAGAGGCGTATTTTGAAACCACTGGGCCCTGGTGCAACAAATGCCCTGCCCCCAAATCCCCCCCATGTGTCTCAATCCTCTTCCCCCCAACCCCTCTATGTATCTCATCCTCCCACCTCCTGCTCCTTCATATGGCTCAACTTCCCCCCAGGTCCTCTGCGTGTCTTATCCCCCCTTGTGTCTCCACTCCTCTACAGCCCCTTGATCACCATATTTATTTTTGTTCTCTGTTCCTTAATCTATATTTAATAAAAGTAATTTTACTATGATTCACAATGTAATATATATTTACCTGCAATTTGCAGATCTCCATGTCTTGGAGGCAGGATTCTACGCTGTAAAAAGAGAGTGAAGGACAGTAGGGTGTAATTATATGGAAAGGAAAATGTCATAGTGAAAAATATTTTGAAGAAATAAAAGTGTGGAATGTTATGTAAAGATGGGAACAAGTGATGAAGAGAAGAAAAAAGGACATAAAAAGTAATAAAATTATTGAATGAAAAGGGTATTGCATAAAGAATAATCACATTAAGATTTACTGAATAAAACCTTCCTTCCAAGGACAGAGACTTAATAATTGCAGTTGCTATTTATAGTAACCCATACTTTCACAGTCTTTTTAAAAGATCACTGCTTTAACCTGTGTTAAACAGCTTTAGAAAGATGTAACATATGTGGATGCATGGATGGATGGATGGATGCATGCATGGATGGATAGATAGATAGATAGATAGATAGATAGAAACTGTTACCCCCTTCCCCTGCTTGTCACTGTCAGTCAAACTCACTACCCACTGTTACCCCTCCCCCGCCAGTCCCTCTCAAGATAGATAGATGATAGATAGATAGATAGATAGATAGACATGTATTATTTTAAGTATTTAATTTATTATCTATTTATTGGCAGACCTGGAATGCCACGATCGATACTAGATCTTTTGTTCATACAGAAATCAGGCCATTTTTAGTCCGTTCATGGCATATACATGGTATATCTCTCTTTGAAAGTTTTTTATACGATTTATGAATTTAATTAACCCTTTTACTCCCACATTAATATCAACTTTCCCAACATTTCCAAGCAACCTTTTCAATTAGCAAAGAAAATAACGTACTATGAACTTTGTGAGAAGTGTGTGAGATGAGCCATGGTGATGAAGGGATGGCTGAGAAGGTCTATGGGATTAATCCTCTTCTCTGGTTCTATAGCAAGCATCTCTTTAATGAGATCAAGACATTGCCATGCATCACTCATCTCCACCATTGTGCAACAGATATCTGCCTCTGACAGTGCATATGTCTGAAGAGAGAGAAAAATTGTGTGAGATATGTTAGTGAGGTTTGTTAGCATAAAAACATGTAATCACAAAAAAATGTAACTTTTTTTTTGTATCACAGAGCCACCATTAATGGCAGTAAGTACAGTACTCTCTACCTCCTAATTTCTATAGTGTTTGGTTGGCTTCCTGGTAAATAGCCACCATGCCATTGGAAAAACTGTTTGTGGTTATTGACCGATCTTCAGACTCGAGTTACAAAATAGATATCTGAAGACAACATAGGGGTTTGAAAAATAAGATAGGGGTTTTAATTTTTTATAAGATTTTGGAATCAAACAGCTACATTTTAAAAATAAACATGTAAAAAAAGAGGGAAACAGTAATTATATTAAACTACAACAAAATGTAAGTACATATGAACCATGCACATATATTTTTGTGTCCTCATGCTGTTGCTCTTCAAACCCAACGTTAAGCACAAAGAGATTGCTCCACCATCTCCTCTGTGCATGATCAACCAGGCTGTTTTAAAGTATTTTTTCAGGATATCCAGAATATCTTAGAGAATATAACATGGGTTAGGGCAGGCTGCCATATAAACTTCTATTTTAGGTGAATGAGAGAGCCCTGGAAATACAGTACCTTTGCCAAGTCATCAAGACAACTGAAGATATTTTGCCTTCTTTCTATTGGCTTAATACCAGTCTCACGTTCGTAGCGGTCTTTAGACTAGAGGAAAACAAAAAGATTCTCCATTAGTTTCTAGAAGGAGAAACTCATTCACTGTAGCATTTTCCAGTGTCCCAATGAGTTTCCTGATAATGTAAGGATGGAACCAATAAACATTTCTTGCAATTAACTTATCCATTAGCTGTCCTGAGTCTGAATAGTTTGGTCTTTTTTTTATTATTACCATTTAGTTGTGAAAATTTATTTTTTAATTGGCTGCAAAGCTGACGGATAAAGGGGGTTACTAGTTAAAACTCTTTACAGAGGAACAGTTATCTATGATTTATCACATCTACACTTCCAAATTACTGAATATTAGTGTGTAAAACTTCACTTTAATAAGATAAACGAACTAGGAATCTTGGAATGTCGCTTTACCCACTCCATGGTAAATCATGTGCTTGGACTGTCATAATATTGTAGGACTTGCAGAACCTTTTGTCCTGTATTTAATTTTATATACATATGGTTGATATATAAGGTCTCACCTTCAATTTCCATGGTGAATGCTGGTAATGTCTGTGTCTTTTAAAGAACAGATGGGTCTTTTTTGCCCTGTTGAGCATGTATTCATCGGGCAAACCCTGGGTCTCAGAGATGTAGCGGATCTGCAGGGAGAAAGAAAGCGAACATAAAATTTAATGTATCCACATTAAAACTGTAACTTATCCATAATCTCCAGCTTCTCTTCTGTCTGAACTATACAAACAAAAACAGTGATATTAAGTAGACTTGAGTGCTGCCTAAATTTTCAAAACATTTTGTCTAGTCCAAATTGCATTTAGTCCGTTTGTTAATTTCTTTTCGGTCGAATTTCAGACATTAATTTAGATTACGCAATAAAAATGGAGGGTGGAGCTATTGATCCATCCCAGCCCCCACCCATTGACTGCAAATTTGGTCTAATAGTAAATAATTACTAAGTAATAATTCCACTATCCCTGTGATTACGGGACCCAAGCCCCAATAACAAAATACTTTACCTAACCACCTCAACCTAATAATAGTTAGGGGGAGGGGGCAATGAACTTAATATGTGGAAAATAAAAAAGTAATACTTACCATTAGATGTCAAGTTTGGACTTTTGCCTAACTTTAGCAATTAAAATACGAAAAAGGAACAAGTGGATATAAAGGCGCTAATAATAATTGTCCTCTAATTAAATTTATAGCACGTGACAAAATATTAGTGAAAAAAGCGCCCTAAATAGTGTAACAGCTCATAAGAACACACAATAAATACAAGAAATCTATATAGGTGCGCTATGTCTTTAAGACAAAACTCTGAGACTCCTGCATACACTGTCTGTGTCTACGATGCTAGTTGCTTGAAAGATACTGCTAAGTAGATGAAGGTCTTACTTGCTATTGCTTCCCATAGATCATGCTCAAGAGGTTACTTTTATAATTCTTATTCCCCCACTAAATAAGTGCTTAAAAATCATAATAGTGCTACATGCTGAAAAATCGTGCTGTGCTAAATAGTGAAACCAACGCGCGTTTCGGCGCTACTTGAGCGCCTTCAACCAGGGCAGGTTTTATCTATAGGAAAATATCCACCATATTAGTTGGGAATAGGAGCTTTGATTTAATTTATGTACACTGATTTCAGTACTCAATTGATAATGTATCCTGTCCCTTACCTTTTCCTTGTTATTACTTTTTCCTCCTGGGTGGTCCACTATAGAGTTTATATCTCTTTATAGCTCTTTTTAATTGTGTTATATGTCTCCCTTGCAGTTTAGTAATACAATTTACTTCATTATATGTTTTATGAAGTTTATCCAAAAAGGAACCATTTCTGTGTGCCCACTATGACTCTGTCCCTTGGACATACACTTTCTCTCTATGATTAAAATTTAGGGTTACCCCCTGTCTAGGTTTGCTTGTACACACCACAGTCCCTTTGTGGGACACTCTGTGTTTTTTTAGCAGAATGCCATGTAGCAGCTTTATCCAGAATCCCCCCTTTATACAATGCTGCAGTTCAGGTGGTATATTTAAAAGAGTTTTTTAAAATTATTTGCATATGGATGTCATCACGCTCGACCACGCACGAACGTACATTAGTACACATTGCACGCCTGCAGACTTGCAACTCCGCTCCCGGGAAGTCTTTTGATTGCGGCACACTCGGTTAACTTAGTGAAAGAAGCCAGCTTTTTACTCTTGGAACTTGAACTGCTACATTGTATGAAGGGGGAATTCTGGATAAAGCTGCTAAATGGTATTCTGTGCAATCAATCTGTGATGTGGATCGACTGTTTTAGCCATTTTTTACCCCAGGATGGAATATTTGGAGCTGTCATAGTCAGAGCAGGCTCTTCTGCTCTACATTTGTGAGTGTGTATTTTATCTATTATATTTGGCTTTTGGTTATATAGATTTACACCATTTGTATTTGTTTTCCTCCTTTTTTATGATACATGGAGATGACCAGCATATGCATTTTTATGTGAGTGTTTTGTGTATTTTTATCACAGTTTTGTACATATGTGCCCAATATATGTGTTAAGAAATTTCATGCACTATAATGCAAATCACACTTTTGCACATTAAATCACTTGTTGCACTTTAAAATAATTTTGTCTTAAAGGACCACTCTAGGCACCCAGACCACTTCAGCTTAATGAAGTGGTCTGGGTGCCAGGTCCCTCTAGGATTAACCCTTTTCTTTTTTTTTATAAATATAGCAGTTTCAGAGAAACTGCTATGTTTATAAAAAGGTTAAACCAGCCTCTAAAGCCTCTAGTGGCTGTCTCATTGACTGCCGCTAGAGGCGCTTGCGTGCTTCTCACTGTGAAAATCACAGTGAGAAGACGCCAGCGTCCATAGGAAAACATTATGAATGCTTTCCTATGAGACTGGCTGAATGCGCGCGCAGCTCCTAAAGCGCATGCGCATTCAGCCGAAGAGGAGGATTGGAGGCGGAGAGGAGGAGGAGAGCTCCCCGCCCGGCGCTGGAAAAAAGGTAAGTTTAACCCCTTTCCTTGCCATCCAGCCCGGCGGGAGTGGGACCCTGAGGGTGGGGGCACCCTCAGAGCACTATAGTGCCAGGAAAACAAGTATGTTTTCCTGGCACTATAGTGGTCCTTTAACCCCTTAAGGACACATGACGTGTGATATGTCATGATTCCCTTTTATTCCAGAAGTTTGGTCCTTAAGGGGTTAAAGACACAGCTCACCTATATAGATTTTTTTAATTTTAACAATTGTATATCTTTAAGTCACTACAATTCCTTGTTTAGTGAAAACATCTATTTAATTTAAAATGAAAATGACCATTTTATTTTACATTGCAATTTGACTCCTGTCTATACAATCAAATAAAACAGCTACACAATGCCTTTCTATGTGAATTCAGTCTGGATTCTGATTGAGACGTTAACATACAATTAGACATAAATATGTATTGGATTTTCACTCACCTGATCATACTCAGATGCTCCGGGATATAAAACATATCCTGTGAACAGCTCTGCCATGATGCATCCCAAAGACCACATGTCAATAGCCTCACCGAATGGATATGCCAATATAATTTCTGGAGACCTGCAATTTACAAAAAGGGGAGACATAAGGTTAGGACATGTCACTTGGGGAAACTGGGTATAAAACATGCCCACTGTAAGAGCACTGTGTGTAGACATAGTTGGCTGATAAACTCCTCCAGAAGCCATAAACTGGTTTAATAATGCCACTAAACATTTCATAAAAACAGATAAATCACTAATGTCACTAAATATTTCATAAAAACTGAAAAAAAAATTATGTGATCTGATTAAACGAACACTATAGGGTCAGGAGCACAATCTTGTATTCCTGAAAAGGTAGTGTTTACAGCAAAACCCCTGCTGGAACAGGCTATAGACACCAGAACAACTATAATAAGCTGTAGTAGTTGTAGTGACTGTAGTGTCCCTTTAACATTATTCTTTATATTAATTTCATAAAAGTAGAGAATATCAATGCACTAACAATCTCATTTAAGCTTACCTATAACATCTTGCTTGTATATAACTCGAACACCGAGCCTCGGACACATGTAATGCACAGCCAAAGTCTATCACCTTGACCTTTAATGGGTGTGTGATATTGTCCACCAGCATGATGTTGTCTGGCTTCAAGTCTGAATGGATTATTCCAAGACTCTTGAGCTTTGCCAGTGCAATGCCCACCTGTGCCACGATAGGGCGGATCATTCTCACAGGAAACGAGCCACCAATGGATTCCATGTAGTCAAAGAGACTCATATGTAGCATCTCAAACACAAGGCAGATGATATTGTTGTACAGGAAGAACTCATGGGCTTTAATGACATTGAATTCATCTGGGCGTTCCTTGTTCAGCTGGGTCAGGATTTTTATCTCTTCTTGTGCATCTTCAGCGACATACTGGTGGTTCTTTAACATTTTGATGGCCACATTCTCGCTGGTTCCTTTTTTAACACACTTTACAACCTGCCCAAAGGTGCCACTGCCCAAGAGTTCTTGCACTTCATAAGTGTCAGTCTCAGAGTACAGGGCTTTGAGTTCCTCCAATATACTAAGGGGAAAAAAACAGGAACAGATTAATTTTAACCCAATGCTAAGTTTCAGGCACAATATGAAACCATCTAAATGAAGTTTGACATTTTTATCACGTTAAAAATGGAATGATGTTTTCTTAAAACATATTATTTAAATTTATGCAACATCTTGTATTTGTGAAGTTTAATTTGTTTTGTCTGTTAATTTGAATATCCTTCAAATCAGTATGAAATTTCCATGTTATTTAAATATTAAGGTTGATCTTTCACCTCCATATCTTTTAGCGTTGTTGAAAGCGTTTATCAAAATCTACAGTTGTTTTAGAGAAATATGGGATATCCAATAGAGACTATTGGATATCACCTCAGGGGTGTTAAGATCAGTCACCTGTAGGGTAAAACCTGAATGATTAATTATAATACATTGTAGCTATGCCAATCAAATTCCACCAAAGTGGAACTGAATGGAGAGTAGTTTTTTTAGTTAGTAAATTAGCATTACCGTATGTGACGAACTAACCTTCGCCACTGGTTTTTGGAGAGGACTAATGGCCAGCCTTTTGCCCAAAGACTATGGGCCCTGCAAAAATACGAAGACGGCGAGACTCCAGTTAAGCTACGGTGGTTGTGGAGACTGCGGTGGTTGTGGTGTCCAGTGCGGTGCTTATGGTCCTCAGCGTCAGCTAGGAAGCGTCTTTCAATGGAAGTGCCCAGTCGGGGTGCCAGGTGATCCGTTGCACCATAATAAACATATCTCTGATAGCGACCAGCAAGTGGCTAGGTTATAATGTCTAGGTTTATAATAAAAGTAGTGGACACTGGACATTGAATTGAAAACCAACTTTTTAAAGTATCCCCCAGTAATTTTAAACTGTAGATTTGGAGGCATTCACACAGTCACACACTCATTTTGTTACTGGCTGTCTGTCAGGATCCAAACCCTTAATTCAGAACTTTATTCAGAACTTTCATTCAAGTTTGTACCAGCAGTAACTATGTTTTGCCACTAGTGGCCTCCCTAACCAGTAGGTCTGAACGTTCCATCCCTCTACCTCACCATCCTCGGCTAATTACTTATCCTACAAAAGGCTACACCCTGCTCAATACGAAGTTGATGGTTAACCTGAAAAGACTTCTATTCCTGGCTCCTGTGAACTTACGTACTTTATTACCATCCTGTTGAATGCCATCCTTATTTACACTACCAAGCTACTTTATTCCAAGCTGATCTACACAACAAACCTTCTTTGCTACCCAGCTTCTTTATATTCCCCTGAACTACTCTACAAACCAACCTTTGTTACCAACCTGCTTCATACCAACCTGAACTACTCCATCAACCTGCTTTATGATACCAACCTGCTTCATACCAACCTGATCTACGCAACCAACCTGCTTTGATACCAACCTGAACTACGATACTAACCAATACTGCAAAGCGTAATTTACCTGCTTTATCAGTGCTCCTTCCAAAAGGGGGCTGATTCATTAAATTTCTATTTTACTTGCAAATTTGAAACCTTTCCGTTCTGTACTGATTTGCTTGTTTTTTTATATATCCTATACTTTCTGCTACAGGTATTTGCTACTATCTAATTATTTCTTGATAACAACCTGCCTGGGGCATATTGCCTAAACCTATATTTCTATTACTTCACCTACTACCTACTTACCTATAATTCTGTTTATAGGTTCTCTTTCAATCTCATCTATAATTCCGCTTATAGATTTTCCTGCTACCATTTGCCTAACTCTCTTTTCTGTTCTCCATTCTTTACTTACCTCCCTCTTTGCCTTGCTAAGTATACCAATTGTGTGTATGTCTAAAGTCTCCGATAAACAACCAAACGTTAACCCTGGCATAAGTCTCTTACCTGACCTGCTCAAGACGATGACACTGTCATTCAAATTAAAGGACCACTATAGTGCAAGGAAAACAAACTCGTCATTAGGTCCCCCCCACTCTCAGGGCCCCCCTCCCGCTGGGCTGAAGTGGTTAAAACCCCTTCAGCCACTTACCTTTCTCCAGCGCCAGGCTCCCTCGGTGCTGGGGAACTCTCCACCCCCTGCCGATGTCAGGTCCAAATGCGTATGCGCGGCAAGAGCCGCGTGCGCGTTCAAACCGCCCATAGGAAAGCATTACCCAATGCTTTCCTATGGACTTCAAGCATCTTCTCACTATGACTTTCACAGTGACAATCGCGGAAGGGCCTCTAGCGGTTGTCAGTGAGACAGCCACTAGAGGCTGGTTTAACCCTCAGTGAAACATAGCAGGTTCTCTGAAACTGCTATGTTTTCAGCTGCAGGGTTAAAACTAGAGGGACCTGGCACCCAGACCATTTCATTGAGCTGAAGTGGTCTGGGTGCCTCTAGTGGTCCTTTAATTGTATTTAGCTATGAAGTAACTTATTGTGTAGCAATATTATTACTTTAGTTATACAAAAAGCAAACTATTTTTATATAAACCTACAGCAAGTCATTGTGTTGCTCCTCGGGTTCAGACATTTTGGAGTTTTCCTTCATTTTATATGCTGCTTGTCTTTCAAATTGATCCAATGTGGTTATCACTGGAATAACTGTTAATCACTGCTTACTCAGCACTGGATATAACAGATAATGAACCCCAGATACATCATAACTTTACATCATAGTCCCACTTTGCAACTTTTTGTTTGGTCTGTTGCTAGGCAACACCACCTGTGAATTGGAGTACAATGTTCATGCATGGTCAGCTGTCTACAAGCATTGAGAGGTTCTGACGAGCCAACAATACCTTAATATGAACATATATTATATAACATAGCGCACAGAGACACATTTGCCTATGTATTGAAATATTATGTGCACCTGTTTGTATTGTTAGAAGAATTCTTGTATTGCAGGGACAAAATGTATAAAAACAAACTGTATATTTCAAATCACAGAAACCTAGAATATAAAGGCAGATTAGAACCATTCGGCCCATCTAATGTGCCCAATTCTCTAAATAGTTTCATTAGTCCCTGGCCTTATCTTATATCTAGGATAGCCTTATGCCTATCCCACACATGCTTAAACTCCTTTACTGGGTTAACCTCTACCACTTCAGCTGAAATGCTATTCCATGCATCCACTACCCTCTCATTAAAGTAATGCTTCATGATATTATTTTTAAACCTTTGCCCCTCTTGTTGTGGTAGTTTTTCTTCTTTTAAATATAGTCTCCTCCTTTACTGTGTTGCATCCCTTTATGTATTTAAATGTTTCTATCATATCCCCCTGTCTCGTCTTTCCTCCAAGCTATACATGTTAAGTTCCTTTAACCTTTCCTGGTAAGTTTTATCCTGCAATCCATGAACCAGTTTAGTAGCCCTTCTCTGAACTCTCTCTAAAGTATCAATATCCTTCTGGAGATACGTTCTCCAGTACTGTGTACAATACTCCAAGTGAGGTCTCACCAGTGTTCTGTACAATGGCATGAGCACTTCCCTCTTTCTACTGCTAATACCTCTCCCTATACAACCAAGCATTCTGCTAGCATTTCCTGCTATTACATTGTCTGCCTACCTTTAAGTCATCTGAAATAATTACTCCTAAATCCCTTTCCCCAGATGTTGAGGTTAGTAGTTTATCAAACATTCTGTACTCTGACCTTGGCTTTTTACACCCAAGATGCATTATTTTGCACTTGTCCACATTAAATATCAGTTGCCACAGCTATGACCATTTTTCTAATTTACCATTTGGCTTATTCCTTCTCGACCGTCAGCCCTGTTACAAATATTAGTATTATTAGCAAAAATACATACCTTACCATCAACACCTTCTGCAAGATCACTAATAAAAAATATTAAAAATACATTTAAAAAATCAAAGCTATATTCTGTTTAGTTGCTATTGTAAAAATGGGAAATTCAACTCAAAATTAGATAATAGTCAGTGACCAAAATAGTTAAATTATGCTTAACTATTGATTGTATCTTAAAAGAAACCAAAAACATCCCCAATGTTAAAAAACCCTCTTAGCACCAAAACACATAATCATTTAGAAGTAGTTTTGGTACATAGAGCCTATCCCTATTATCAATACTGAAAGTCTTTACATTTAATGTCATCACACATACTTCCTCATTAGCCATGGCAGCACAGAGATGATGGGCTGCCGGGACTCTCGTTTAGCATTAAAACATAAAAACTGTTTAATGCTGAATAAAATGACGGTACCAAGGGACTCCAGACACTATAACCACTTTAATGAGATGAAGCAGACACAGTGCCTACAGTGTCCCTTTAATGCTTCTCCAATAGAAGCATTTGATTGTCAGAGCACAGAGCCACCCATGCCTATTTCTCCTCAATGCTTCTAATTACTGATGAGTTCACAGGAGGTCAAGTGACTGCACCAATGAGACTGACCTGGTGCTGCATTACAGCTAACTTATAGATATGGTTTTACTTATTTTTTTAAACCGAGGTGGGACTGAATCTGAACACTAACAAGCACAATATGTGCTGGATTCTCTTAACAGAGTAACGGTTTATTCTGCTTACTGAGTAACAATGTTCCACTAGTCTTCAAAGGAGAAATTACTATTCACTAAGCAGTGTAAACCCTTACTCTTGTGTGAGAATATAGTACAATAATGTTAAACTCAAATACCTTTATTTAATGTCAGATTGTTCTTTTTAGTTGAAACATAAATTTTGTGTTATACGATATCTTCCCCATAATGCATTAACAGCTCCTTCTGTTCTACAAAAGCATAATTAAAGGATCACTATACGGTCAGAAACACAAACATGTATTCCTGTCCCTATAGTGCTTATCCCACCATTTAGGTGGCTTGCAACCCCTTAGCCCCCCTATAAAAGTTTAAAACTCACTGCCCCCTTTGTGACATCATCAAAATGGCTGATCCATAGGGAAAGCATTGGTTTGGCTAAAATTGGCACAGGGGCAGGACCAAATGCAGTTTTGGCCAATCTGGACTTTCTCATTGGAAAAAACCAAATAAGATAAAACAAAAAAAATATTGACAGACTTACAGTGCCTTGCAAAAGTATTCAAGCCCCCTTGATTTTTTTTACCTATTTTGTTACATTACAGCCTTAAGCTCAATGTTTTATTAATCTGAATTGTATGTGATGGATCAGAACACAATAGTCTAAGTTGGTGAAGTGAAATGAGAAATATATATACATAAAAACTATTTTTTAGAAATAGAAAACAGAAAATTGGCATGTGCGTATGTATTCACCCCCTTTGTTATGAAGCCCATAAAAAGCTCTGGTGCAACCAATTACCTTGAGAAGTCACATAATTAGTGAAATAATGTCCACCTGTGTGCAATCTAAGTGTCACGTGATCTGTCATTACATATACACACCTTTTTTGAAAGGCCCCAGAGGCTGCAACTCCTAAGCAAGAGGCACCACTAATTAGGTGTGAGGCACCACTCTGTGCGTGATTTGAAGCTAGGATGGACGTTCACCTTCCAGCAGGACAATGACCCCAAACACACTGCTAAAGCAACACTTGAGTGGTATAAGGGGAAACATGTAAATGTGTTGGAATGGCCTAGTCAAAGCCCAGACCTCAATCCAATAGAAAATCTGTGGTCAGACTTAAAGATTGCTGTTCACAAGCGCAAACCATCCAACTTGAAGGAGCTGGAGGAATGGGCAAAAATCCCAGTGGTAAGATGTGGCAAGCTCATAGAGACTGATCCAAAGCGACTTGGAGCTGTGATTGACGCAAAAGGTGGCTCTACAAAGTATTGACTTTAGGGGGGTGAATAGTTATGCACATTGACCTTTTCTGTTATTTTGTCCTATTTGTTATTTGCTTCACAATAAAAAAAAAAAAAAAAATCTTCAAAGTTGGGGGCATGTTCTGTAAATTAAATTATGCAAATTCTCAAACAATCCATGTTTATTCCAGGTTGTGAGGCAACAAAACACAAAAAAATGCCAAGGGGTGTGAATACTTTTGCAAGGCACTGTATCAGCTATGGTGATATATTTTAGGGGAAAAAAATATTAAAATAATTTACTAATCATAACATTCTGCAGGAATCGTTTTCAAAGCCATCCCCTCAGGGAGTGAGTACTGTTTTGGGGTTATTTAGGTTTACAGATGCAATTATCTTTCTTTTTTGTTGTTGTTTTGTTTTTCATAAGTGGAATTGGATCTGACCTGAATCTATGCTGATTTTAAAAATGCACATTTACATAGAGGCTCTGATAATTTAACAGCTAAGCAAATGGCAGCCTGTTATTAATGTAAATAATGCTTAGCTATATTGCAGTTAAACCCATGCATTTACAGTAAAATGAAATTCAGCAACTGGTTGGTATTTACTGAATAGACCTCATACTAAGTTTATTTTAAACATTGGATAATCAATAAACATAATACATATCAACACTGAAAACGTTTGCTTAATTGTAAAATTGTAAAAAAAAAAAAAAAATCATTTCAATTTGTAAATTTAGCATTAAAATAATTCTTATAGCTCTTGTACCAGTATCCAGTAAGGTTCATGGGATAAAGTTAAATATGGGATATTGAAATAATAAACAACTTAACAAAATATCAACCAGTCATCCTAATCTGTTACATTATATCTAACTGAACTGCCATACAAATAATTACTATGTGATTTACCTTCTAACAATGATTACATTATTAATAAATATATATATATCTAAAATAAACTATTTTCATAAAAACCTACAGCAAGTCATTGTGTTGCTCCTCGGGTTCAGACATTTTGGAGTTATTCTCCATTTTAAATACTGCTTGTCTTTCAAATTGATCCAATGTGGTTTTCACTGGAATAACTGTTAATCACTGCTTACTCAGCTCTGGATATAACAGATAATGAACCCCAGATACATCATAACTTTACATCATAGTCCCACTTTGCAACTGTTTGTTTGGCCTGTTGCTAGGCAACAAGGTTAAGTAGAATATTCATGCATGGAGAGGTTCTGATAAACCAATAAGACTTTGATATAGTCATGTTTTTTATAACATAGTGCACTGAGAAATATCTGTACATATACTAAAGCATTACACCCGTCTGCTATGTATTAGACTACTTCAATATAAAGGGATAAACATGAGAAACACATGAACAAATTAAAAAATGTAACAAATTACTGAAATCAAAGCAGTCTTCTGATTAGCTGCTATTTTGAAAGTTAAAAATACAGTGAGAAGTGAAATTATAGTTCACAAATCACAATATAGATAAATGATGTTAAACTAATTGTCTGTATCCTGTTTCTATAAAATGTTTGCTGCCTGGAGCAGTACTGTTATAAATAGGACAGTAATTTACATATATTTTTTTTCAAAATGCGTCACCCTATGTCCTTACCACAATGCAATGCACAACTCCATCTCTTCTATAAAAATCCAGCTAAGGAAAAAGGTTCCATTAGTTTGTCGGTTTACAAATAATCGATGAACCTAGGAGCTAGGTTGACATATAGGTAAAAGCTTAATTAAAATTATTCCTAAAGGTTAAGAGTCAGCATGAATAATTTTAGGAGCCATGCCTCCTCTCTAACTGCTTCAATTCATCTCAACATTCCCTGATCTTTAGACACAGGGTAATAAACCTAAAATAATATTTGTCAAAAAAATTCAAATTAAACACTACTTACCACTTTCGAGTAGTGGATATCACAGGAAGATGATCACTTTGGAAGGGATTCAAGTGTAGAGCGATAGTTCCTTATATGAGGTTGTTTAATAATTTGTAATCCAGAAAAGAAACAAAAGTAACAAATGATGAGAGTTTCCTTGAATGATAACAAACTAGAACGGCAACTTGGTAATTAATTTACATAGGGAGACCCAGGAGCGTAGTTTTGACGATAATCCGGTTTGGTAACATGGAATCAAGGTAAGACGAGGAGATTCAAGAGAGAAGTGAAGTCCTGTCCAGGTCTGTAACAAATAAGTAATCCGTAAGAGAAACAAAGTCCAATCTGGTTCGGCAACAAGTATTCAATCCTTAAGAGAGATCAAAATAGAAAAGTAGGATCCTGTCCGGGTTGGTAACAAGCAAGTAATCCGTGAGGGAGATCCAAAGGAGAAACGGTGTCCAGTCCGGGTCGGCAAAGTGTGAAGCAAATAGGTAAGTTGGGTAAATCAGAAGAGGGGAGATGAGTCACTTGGACTCGGGAGAACGGCACCTAAAAAGGAGAAATTAGGGATAATCCATACTCAAGGTAAAACACATTAATTGTGCCCCGAAGCACTGACGTTGAACGTTTAAAAAAGTTTACGTTGTGAACGTCAGTGTCTCCTTAAAGGGGTAGAGATGTGTTTTTTTAAGAACCTTATGAAGAAACCGTTACATACAGTCTCTAGTTTTGGCCGAAGAGCCAAATCTATTATATTTACTTTAAATGGCTGACTGAGTAATCTTTTTTAAAAACAAAACTAACAATTTTGCTTTGGAAATGCAAAGAACATTTGCTACAAAACTACCTATATTGACTTAAATTAACTAACCCGACACACTAGCAAATCTAGCATTTTTCTTTATTATATACTACCTTTTTTGTTTTAACCCCACCGCCTAGAGACTGGGATCCACAGCCATCCAGTCAACTCATATCTACTTTGCTTTTTTGACACTCCTGCTGACAGATCACCATGTCCCTCATCTTCAACCCAACATCCCGATCCTCCTTTCTCACATTACTAACTTTATTCCTTGAATCAGGTCGTTCTTAAAAATGTATACCTCTTCTATCTTATCTTACTTCCTTAGCCTGTAGCTGCCATTTGAAGTGACATTTAACTGTGTATGCTAAAACCTGAAGTCCAAAATAATGCTCGTTGCCCAAATAATTGTTGATCAATGATATTTTAATGTTACGTTACATATGATTTCTTTTTGGTAGCCATTGAAAGGAATCATAGAATAAAATTACAAAAGACAACGTACACAAACATCAAGACATATCAAATTAGAATATTTTATTAAATTTTTCGAGTTTACATAGGGTTTACAGACGCAGACTGACATCCGGTATAAATTACAACAATGCATTCTTCAGAAGAAACATAAAAGCAGATTATTATAACAAAATCCTAGTACTTTACTAATTAATACTAGTATTTAACTAAAGGTTTGTATACAAATACCAAATACAGTAATTTTAAAAGTGGCCAGCCCACATACATTAAACAGCAAGCACAAAAAGAAAACAAAGCTAACTTTTGTGAGAGTGTCTGGAATAGAGGTGTGTGTGTGTGTGGGGAAAGTGAGGATTCTGTGAAAAAATACATACACAGAACAAAATGGGTGGCTAAGCCAGCACATACCACATGGTCAGGAGTTATAACTTTTGGATATATCAGGCAGAGCATTCTGGGATAAAAAGATAGAACGGAATTGCTAAGAGAGTGAGTCACCCTTTCCATCCCTATTCAGTAAGTCTGACACCACATCAGATACTGAGGTACAGGCTGGACTTGCTTAGCCTAAGGAAGCACTGGCGGCTGCCTTAGAAAGCATGAGTAAGAGACACACCCAAGGGGGCTGGAGGGAGTAAGAGACACACAAAGACGCTGGTGGGGAAATAAGAGACACACAAATGGACTGGGGTATAGTAAGAAATACACAATGAGGTGTGAGGGGGAAAAGATACAAAAAGGGACAAAAGGGGGAAAGACATTCAAAAAAGGGGAGAAGAAACACAAAATGGCTAAAGAAGTTGAGAAATTCACAAGGGGGCTGCAAAAAGCATTTACATAGAATCAGAAACATAGAATGTGATGGCAGATAAAAAACACTTGGCCCAGCTAATCTGCCCAATTGTTTTAAATACTTTCATTAGTCCCACTCCCTGGCCTTATCTTATAGCTAGGACAGCCTTATGGCTATCCCAGGCATGCTTAAACTCCTTCACTGTGTTAACCTCTACCACTTCAGCTGGAAGGCTATTCCATGCATCCACTACCCTCTCAGTAAAGTAATACTTCCTGATATTATTTTAAACATTTGCCCCTCAAATTGCAGACTATGTCCTCTTGTTGTGGTAGTTTTTCTTCTTTGTATGTGTGTGCTCTGAGCGCCATTCAGTAATAATGTGCGCTCAGATCTGAGCTATCTGGGGATATGTTGAATGTACCTGTTTTGTGCAATGGCTGCACAGTTATACATTTGTATGTGTTTTATTGTCTTTTGCTGCCATGGGTTTAATGGAGTTTTGCCTCTGTACTTGGAGATAATTGGATTACTTCCCAATTATCTCCAGGATAGAAGACCCTGTGGAACTGGTTTTGGGCAGAAAAGCCATGCTTCATTTGGTCACAAAGGACTTCGATCTATCTTTTGAACCAATGGACCAATTTGGATGATTTTGATATATGTTTGTATTTGGAGTATGTTGATTCTGAAAATGTATTGTATGTCTTTATGTGAATATGATGCATACTTTTCAAGTTATGAATAATGTGGAAAAACTGTATTTCTCTGGCTGTGATAATTATATTACCCATTGTGTAAGGTAATTGTATCACAGGCAGAGGGGAGGATTTTGTGTGGGAGTGTCTGAGTGTATTGTACATGTTTATTGGTTGTTTTCCAAAACCCTGTGGGTGGTACTAATGTGTATGAATGTGTACATAAGAACAATAAACCCACAGCTCAGACAGATTCTGCTTAACCCTCAAACGAAGTGTTTGGGGGAATTGGATTGTATGCTGACTGCCAGGAGTATAAACCTTTCATATGGTTTTTCCTGTTCAGCTGTCTCCAGTATTCGTGTGTTTCCTGTTCGGGAGTTGGAGAATTCGGGTAGTTTGCAGTTCGGGAGATTGGTGATTGCAGTAGCTGTCTGTGCATCTGAAAGGGGAATATCGCCTAAACGGTTTTTAACCTCTTGTGGGCAAAACGGTCCGTTACACATTGTACATAAGTACATAAGTGCAATACAAAATACATCAATATAACATCAATATAAGATTAACAAATGTCAGACTCCTTTAGTCAAAGAATTAAAGGGGCAGTTTAGACACCATAAAAACTTCATCTATATGAAATTGTTTTGGTGCGAGAATGTGTTATGGTGCCTCAAACGATTTAACCCCAAATCTGATTCCAGTGCTTTCCTCATGCATTAGATATGCCATTTGTACCTTAAAAGATCCACAATAGACTTCCATTTACTTTTCCCCTGGGGATAGGTCTTGGTAAACCTGATTCTGGGTGCCCTAGTAGGAGCACTCTGAGCCTCTTCTGTGTTGCCATATGGCTTCCTTAGTGGTGTGAACGTGGAAGCGCACTAGGACATCACTAGGGGAGCCCCCCTCAGATGCATGTGCTCTAAGTGCCCTGTGTGCCTTATTAACTTCCCATTTCTGTTCTGAAATCTTGGGCAATAGCGACTTAAAAACATCTAGAATGGTGAGTGATGGAGGTTCCACCTTCCAACAAAGCTTCTAATGTAGAGAGCTTGCCTTGCATATTGTTTGTTGCATCCACCATTACATTGTTCCCTGCCACTAGCGACTCCACCTTCTGCTCCATCTCCACTGTATGTGTTCCCAATGCCTGAATTTCTCAATTTCTTGTGCCAGGTAAGTTATATCTGATCATATTTGAGACAAAATCGCCACTTTGTCCAAACATGAGATAGAGGAGTCAGAAGTAGCATGGGGGCCTCCAGAACTAAAGTGGACAATCTTAAGAGCCTGTCTGTGTGCGGCGGGACACCAGGAATAGAAAAGCAAACAAAACTATTTTTTTTTTTGTGAGGCTTTCACGTTTAAAAGTTGTGGAGTAACTCCCACTGTAGGGTATACATGCTGAATACTTTGGCAAAGGCTTTACCTTGACGTGATGACCAGAGCTCTCAGCTTAGCCATCCATACAGCTCGATATTCAAGACACCCCCTCCCCCCCCCATTTTGTCATTTAAAAACATAGGAAATATGCTACAGTGAATGTGGTTACTTTTGTTGGCCATGTTGCTTGGTTAGTCTGCTTTTAAGCAAGCCGATAAAATTTTGATCTAACAAACAAAGAAAAAAAAATGATACATCTCTCTTTTATAACTGCCAAAATCCACAACACATTCAAATGGAAATCTAAGGACACTACTAAACAGGACTATAAAATTGCATTAACAAAATGTGAAATTAGAAAAGTGCAGAACAACTAAAATAATTACTTAGAAATCTGGATACACTGGATTAAATCTGGATACACTGGATTAACTCAATTCAAGTTTATTTAGCAACACGTTTACAGTGTTTATAAAAAAGAATATTATATTAACCATTGTTCTTTCTAAACACATGAGTCCTTGCAGAGGCGTACACATGACCCATGGGACCCCGGTGCGAAAATTGATCCGTGGGGCCCCCCCGCGCGCCGGCCGGGCCGCAACACATGGCGGTGGGCACCTGGTCGCAGGGGTTACAGGGCTGCGACCCTTGCGACCGCGGTATGTACGCCAGTGCATGCATATGCACACACACTTAAAGGACCACTACAGACACCCAGATCACATCAGCTCAATGAAGTTGTCTGGGTGTCAGGTCCCTCTAGTTTTAACCCTGCAGCTGAAAACATAGCAGTTTCAGAGAAAATTAGAAGGATTCTTTACTAAACTGTTAGTTCAAAGTGAATTTAAATTTTAATACCAGAGTTGAACTAAAAGCATAGCTGACTTAGATAATTTTTTCATGACTTTTTCAGTCATTAACGTTCAACATCTCCACACTCTGCACGGAGGCGCCAAACTTTCCCCATAGATCTCTTAATTGAAATGCATCTCTATGAGGAGATGCTGATTGGCTGGACCAGCATTTGGCTCTGCCCCTCACCCCTCCTCCTTGGTCATCCTATAGGAAAGCATTGGATTGGCTGAGACTGTCAATTCTGATTTTCTCAGCCTAGTAGGTGGATCAGGGGCGGAGCACGCACCGGCGGACCTGTGCGGTTTTGAAATAAAGGTACGATTTAACCCTATTTAAGGAGGATAAGGGGGTCGGCCACCTAAATAGTGTTTTTAATACTATAGGGTCAGGAATACACATTTGTATTCCTGATCGTATAGTGTTCCTTTTAATTAAAAATGTACTTTGCACTTTACTAATTAACCCTGTAAGAATAGCAAGAAAAAAGGGGGTCAAAGGCTGCGCTTGAGTAAGAAAATAAAAAGTGTATAAAATCGTATATTAATAAAATAAACAGTGATAATAAAATCAAGTAAAGTTCATCCGGATTTGTGAAAAGTATAAATAAAAATTATAAATAAAAACAGTCTCACTGGTATGCAGTAACACGATTATAGTCCTCAAGTATGGCTCCGTCCGTGTAGTAGGTAGTCCATATATGTGAAGATAAAAGACAAAAGAAAAAGCTGCCAATGGTGAAATATTGTATATCCTGATGTGGTATATATTCAAAGGAAATATATTTCACTCATATTTGGTGGAGCTTTTTGCCAGCTCTGGGAGAAGAGACATTTAGTGGTTTGATCCCCACTAACGGATATGCTCGGATGGTCCGTCTGTCCGGCTTGGAATTCCTGTGGTGTCGGCTAGGATCTACTTCAGATGTGTGTTAATTCCTTAATGCTTGTAAGATAGGTCCGCCTTTCCGATATCGGATAATAGGTGTCCACGGAGTATATATGAAACAGCAAGTAGTGCTAGTACTGTGGTGACTGAGCAGGAAAGGAACAGGAGAGCATAGACAGGCACCTTCGGTGTAAAACAATCAGAAAACAGTTACATCCTTAAACCAGGGACTTCAGCTCTGAAAACATCTTCAATGAGATAAAGTTATTATGCAGGAAAAAAGATACTTTAATCTTATATAATATATATATATATATATATATATATATAAGCAAATACAAAAACGGGATGCACTCACAGGTCTTCATCAAAGTGAAAAAAATTGTGTTTTATTAATCCATTAGGTGTATACAAAAATCGATCGATGTTTCGACCCTGACGGGTCTTTTTCAAGATCATTGAATACAAATCATAAATTTACTTATATACAAAATGTAAAGGGTAGCACTTACCAAACAGTGAAGTGGAGTGGAGTGTCTCTGCCCGTTACAACCCGGAAGTGAATGGAAGCCGCCCGTGACGTCACGTGATTGGTTACCATAGTGACAGTAAACAAATAAAGTACCGATCGGTTACAAGACGAACGCTTTGGAGGAGAACTGTCAATATGCTATACTTAAGGGAAATAGTGGCAGTTAATGCCAAAGTATGAGTAGACCAAGGAACCAGTGAATAAAAAGTGCAGCCCATATAGAGTGAAATCATGCAGCTCATGTAGTGACTAAAACATGTGAAGACTACTCAAAAAGTGCATAATGCCTAATAGAAAAAAATAATGTTAAAAATAATATTAAAAACATTACAAGGTCGCACAAAATTACTGCAAACTGCTAATTATAATAACAATCATTAATTTACAGAAAAAATAAATCTTAGACAAGACATAGTACTAATATGGATCGCTAAATGCTGATCACGACAATTAGATAATAGAACAAATAATATATATTAAGCAAATAACATATATTAGACAAAGACATTGTGTGACTGACAGACCTATATTGCCACAAAAAAGACAACCTGTCAACCATAGCGTATGATTACTGCGTATATTCAATATGTGTTCAATACTAAAGTACAAAAATTCTCAATAATGAGAAAATTCTCCATAGTGAAAAAAAGGGCAACATGAGGGCTGAAACAACTAATATATACATTAAAAGCACAACCACATATTAATAATATATGCAGATAACCTCAGACTATAGGGCAAAATAGTATAATGAGCTTTAGACAAGGCCTGATTATATTGTGAAAGGCTAAATGCTAAAGCAGATAATGTATACTAAATAGAAACATTGTGTAACTAACAGACCTATATTGCCACAGAAAAAAAAACATTTATCAACTGTAGCGTTTAATTGCTGCATACATCCAATATAAATTGAATACTAAACTACAAAAATTCTAAGTAGTGAGATAATTCTCGATAGTCAAAAAAAAGATACAACATAAGGGCCGAGACAACTTATTAAAGGCATAGCCTCATATTAATAGTGTATGCAGATAGTCTCACACTATAAGACAAATTAGCATAATGAGCGTTAAATATAATAATCCAAAAATACTGCAAATTTAATTATTACTCAATATAGAGGGAAAAAAAAGAAAGAAAAGAAAAAACGAAAAAGAGGACCAGAAGAATGCTTAACTTAAGCATATGAATGATGCATACACTCAAAAATTGAGCTATTATAGATATAAATTAAAGGATAGCACACTATACATTGCGATCTGTTTACAAAAACATAGAGTACACAATGTTTTCATTTAAGCCTTTGGGAGTTACAGTGTCCAGATAGTGGATCCAGTAAGCCTCTCTCTGTAAGAGAATTTTAGATCTGTCTCCCCCTCGATCCAAAGGAGGAACATGGTCAATGCCAATAAATCTGAGTGTGGGTAAAGGATGTTGCATAGCCAAAAAATGTTTGGCCACTGGTTTATCCGTTGCTTGGTCCCGATATGCGGTCATTATCCCAGAGCGATGACCTCTAATCCTGTCGCGTACGGTAAGGTCTGTCTTCCCGACATATGGCAATCCACAAGGACATGTCACCATGTAGATGACATGATCTGTGGTGCATGTGATATAATGAGTGATAGGTATACGTTTTCCAGTGTGGGCAAGTGAACTGCTTGACAGCATGTGGCTGCAAGTCCCACATCCAGTGCATTTAAAGCACCCTTTCTTTTTGATCAATGTTTTTTTCTTATAGCATTGTGTGTGATCGTTGCAAACTATTCGATCTCTGAGATTACGATTTCTTTATAACTAATCATGGGACATTGTTGAAAAATAGGAGGAAGGTTGTTGTCAGCCTGTATAATGTCCCAGTGCTTTTGTATAGTACTCTTTATTTTCACAGTTCCTGTATGATAGATCATAGGGAGAAATAAATGTGTATTTTTGGCTTTGGCATCTCCTGTCAGCTGTAAAAAACGTTCTCTAGCCCTCCGTTCAGCCATATCCAATGCATGTGGGGCATAGCCTCTATTTAGAAATCGTTGTTTCATTTCATGAAGTTGGATATCCATCCGTGAAATATCACTATTATAGCGCAGAACTCTAAGGAACTGTGAAATTGGAAGGGAATCCTTCAGGTGCTGAGGATGGAAACTGTCAGCTGATAAGATAGTATTTCTGTCTGTTTCTTTACAGTATAGGGTGTATCCAATGCCTCCTGCCATTTTGTACAGTAAGACATCTAAAAATTGAATTTGATCACAATTGTAATTTAGAGTAAATTTAATTGGAGTGGGCAATGTGTTAAGTTGCTGGACCATCTCATCTAATTCATCTTGCGTTGTTGTCCATAAGAGAAGGATATCATCCACAAACCTAAAATACTTCAATATTTTACTGTCATATGTAGAGAAAATGTACTGATGTTCAAACCATGACATGAAGATGTTTGCATATCCAGATGTTTGTAAATAAAAATTACCTTAAAAACTTAAAAATAATTGCAAGAGAGTGCAATCTTGAATAATTCAAGGATGAACTCAATTGGGGGACCTTTGTATACGTGTGACTTGGAAAGGATGTCTCGAACCGCTTCTATGCCTTCTTTCTGTGGAATAGCTGTTTATAAGTTTTGAACATCCAGGGTAGCAAAAATAAACACACGCTGTGTGTCAGTCACAAGTTCCTTAAGTTGATAAAGTAGATCTTGAGTATCTTTAAGGCAGAACAGTAACTCATCTTTTCATTATATATATTTATTTATTTTTATCTGTTTTCATGTTTCTGGTAAAGCATATTATCCAATAATATAATGTTATTTATACTTAATTATGTATTTCTTATTTGTAATTTTGCTATACAATTCCTTCTTTAAGATTTTGTTTTCTTGACTATTAGATTGGCACTTTTATTTCCATATTCATAGCACTTTTGGATTTTATGTCCATTGCTTTTCCTCTCTGAACATAGCTTTTTGTTATAAATTGTATACAGTACGTATTTTTTTCCTATGGAATCATAGTAAGTGGTTTATTTTGTTCTATTTTACCCATAATATTTACGTGTGCCCTTTATTGAATCTGAATTTCATGTATTACATCACTCATAACATAGTCCTAGCAATTTATTCTCAAAAGTTGTTTATTGTGTCCTATTTTCTTTTCCTAATTCCTTAGCTGTTTAAAAGACTTCCATACTATCTCCATTTATTATGATTTTGTTCTATGATGCCAGCTGTAATAGTGAAATACATTGATTCATGCTAACAAACTACGGATTCTTTTTTCATGATAAACAGGGGCATGGGAGGAATGTGTCATCTAGTTTTGAATATTGCAAGTGGATATTTGAGTATCATTTGCATGCACTAATTATTAACTGTTAGCCTTTTTTAAGCTGTTAATTCAGGCAGAGCTTTACATCTGACTCCGATATTGGAAATATCTTTTTAATTTTTAATTAATGTCACAATACATTACATGCAGCAATATGCACATACACATACATACTTATATTTATTTGCAAATGTCAAATATGAACACTTTTCTAGAAACTGTTATGCCTGCAAAGTCCAGTTAATGAATCCATACCACTTACCTTTTCTGCATTTTTGCATTCTGCAATATTTTTTGTTAGGGGGATGGGACGGGACGGGCCGGGGGGTAAGAGAGGTGAGGGGGGGAGCAGGTGGCCTGCTGGCCCCTGACATGTAAATCCAGACCTCAGATTGAATAATGGTGACTTAAAGGCACCAGATATGAAGGTTTTTCACTGTTTACAGAATTATAGTTGTCTAACCTTGAAACAATTGTAGCCATTTACAATTATGCCACAAAAAGGGGAAAAAATCCTTCTTGACTTTATAATGGTAATCAAATTTCTCTTTGGATCAACAACCTGTACTTATCAATCATATCCTTAAAGGGATACTATAGTCACCAGAACAACTACAGCTTACTGAATTTGTTCTGGGGAGTAGAATCATTCCTTTCAGGCTTTTTGCTGTAAACACTGTCTTTTCAGAGAAAATGCAGTGTTTACATTACAGCTTCACTGTAACTTCACTGGCCACTCCTCAGATGACTGCTAGAGATCCGTCCTGGCTCATGGCTGCCTAAAATGCATCCAAACATTCAGTATCTCCACCCTCTGCATGCAGACACTGAACATTCCTCATAGAGATTCATTGATTCAATTCATCTCTATGAGGAGATGCTGATTGGCCAGGGCTGTGTTTGAATCTGGCTCTGCCCCGATCTGCCTCCTTGTCAGTCTCAGCCAATCCTATGGGGAAGCATTGTGATTGGATCAGGCCACCACTTCTGATGATATCAACAGACTGCTTATTTTTCTGAGGCAAACAGCATGCAGAGTTACAGCTTCAGGCTTGAATACAGTAAGATTTTGCTATATTTATGGAGACATGAGGGGCCCAAGGGAGCTAGATGGTGGTTTTAACACTATAGGGTCAGGAATACATGTTTGTGTTCCTGACCCTCTAGTGATCCTTTAAATATTTTGTTTTTGCAAAAATGAATCAAAGCCGTTTATAAAATATTTATATAATCTGATTATACAAACATTTTGGCTGTGAATTTCACATCTTTTTTTTGTTCTTATTGTAACATCCTTTACCCCTTATTTCCTCTGCTGTAAGTGAAAATGCATTTCTTCCAGTCTCAATGACTGACCTTTTTTTATACATATAAACCACAAACATCTACAAATATATTAAATATCACATATAGTGTAATAAAATCTAAACACTGTATAATAAAAAAGTTGACTATTGCACTCACAAACGCAGGTAGTTAGCAGGCAGGACACATAATCACTGTGTAAGGGACCCATTAGTGTTCCAGCTCCCAATATTCTCGGTAGTACATACATAGGAATAAAGTGACAAATTTAGTGCAAAACTCTAATATTAAAAACAAGAACTTTCATAATATTGCACTCACAAATTTCCAAATGGTTAAAGGGACACTATAGTCACCTGAACAACTACAGCTTAATGTAGTTATTCAGGTGAGATCTATAGCTCCCTGCAGGCAATCTAATGTAAACACTGTATTTTCAGAGAAAATACAGTGTTTACATTGATTGATAGGAATACCTTCAGTGGCCGTCACTCATACGGCCACCAGAGGGACTTCCTATCATGTATGGCCCTAAAAAGGCCATGTACACGTCAGACGTATTAAGATACGTCTGACGTGTGCAGGAGAGAGAAGGCACTGTGCGCGCGCGCATTCTCTCTCCTGCCTGTCTGCAGAGGATAGGGGGCGGGCAAAGACCATGAGCTGAGCTGTCAGTCAGCTCAGCTCACGGCCGCGCACACCGCGCGCATGCGTGGTAGTGTGCTCAGGACTTCATAGGGCGGCATAAATGTGCACAAGGGAGCAATGACGCTTCCAAATGGAAGCGCCTGATTGCTCCCTGCTTGCGCCTGCCTTTTTCGTCATTTTGACGAAATAGGGGGTGCGGCTTCACGAGGCTCCCGGCACTGGAAGGAAGTGAGTAAAACGGGCTGCCTGGAGAGTCCCTTTTATTAAAGGCATATCTACAAAGTAAACTTGTTATAGGATTCATAGCAAGGGAAACTTCTCCTAAGCGGTGTTCCAGATGATAAGGTCAGCATACAGCATTAACAATATAAAAGCCATACAAAATGCAGTCAACACTATGCATTTCGTCCGCTTCCTCAGGAGTATTTCAGTAAATCTGCAACCTGCTGTCCTGATCCTCCTTGATTAACATATCAATCTCAGATTCCAGTGGACAAAACACTTTCTCTCTTAACCTTTTGGGCATTATTGTACTTAAACAAAGTTTTTGGGGTTGGTCTTGTTCTCTATGGCTATAAGCTTTTCATTATCAAGTTAAGCCCATCTTATTGCCCTTTTGCAAGCCCTATTGGCATGCTTGTACTGGTTATTAATGCTATTGCCTTTTTTTTTTTTTTTTAAATGACCCTCTAGCCATGAAAGTCTACCTGACAATTCTCCTGTGGGTACTACCAGGGACATTTTAGCTGCAAGGCAAACAAGGCATTTTCCTTGGGCAGCATT
>OW240912.1:373211426-373281401 GCA_933207985.1 Pelobates cultripes
TTTATTACATATTTTCTGGGAATGCTCTCGTCTTGCACAGTTTTGGAATGATATTAAATTATTAATTCAAATTTTAATGGATACAGTGATACCAAATTTCCCTCTATCTTTTACATATATACCAAGAATGGTGTTGAATAAAAAATAATGTAGTTATTATTCATATATTAATCGCTGCAAAAATAAGCATTGCTCAAAATTGGAAAAAAACAATCCCACCAAATATCTTGGAAGTGCAGGAGAGAGTAAACAAGACGTATCAATATGAGAGAATAGTAAATGAAATAGAAGGAAGAGAAGGTGGCCATGAAAAAGCATGGCAAGATTGGTTAGCATATAGGTGTAAGGTATAAATAGAGGTTGTAGCAAAAGGAGGAATAGACTAAAACAGATATGAGGTTAAAGCGTGTACATTATTGCATATTAATGAATAATTGATGGGGTATGACTACAAAGTTAAAAGATTTAAGCAAAAAATTGTTAAAACTGTTAAAACAGGACGAATATGCTGGGCATTCCGCTTGTGAGTAAGAACTAGTTGTCAATGACAATTATTTTTACTTTGAACACTTGTATGAGTTGAATATAAGGATTACAAATGAAATTGAGGCAATAGCAAAGAAAAGCAAAATTTAATTTATTTTATTTTATTTAATTTTATGTTGTGTTTTATTATTGTTTATAATTTATGTTGTTTTTTCTGTGCATGTAAGAAATGAAAAAAAAAATTAACATTGAAAAAAAAAGTTTCTATTAGAAGCATTTGGTTTTACTCTATGCACATGTATCATATTTGAATAGCATGATTGCTGGCTGTAATACAGAGTGCAAAATATACCCTCCATAAATGCCAGGATTGCAGACTATCATGGATATTGTTCTCTTAAAAGAGCTATTAAGAAATGTTAACAAATTGAAACCTCTTTAGTTTAGAAAAATGTTGCCTTAGAATGAATATGATAACACTATACAAATATATCCCGGGCCAATACAAACCATTTTGTGGAAATCTATTCACTAACCGGACTAAACATAGGACACGAGGTCATGTCTTTATACTGGAAGAAAGAAGAATTAGTCTAAGGCAAAGGAAAGGTTTTGTTTTTTTTTACCATAAGAACAATGATGTAGAATTATATGTCTGAAGAAGTGGTTTTATTGGAGTCTGTACAGATGTTAACCCCTTAAGGACCAAACTTCTGGAATAAAAGGGAGTCATGACATGTCACACCTGTCATGTGTCCTTAAGGGGTTAAACAGCAACTAGATGCATACTTGCAAAAATATAATATTCAATGATAAAAATTTTCAACTGTTGCTTAGTTAATAGCTTTTTGATCCAAGGATACATCTAAATGCCATTTTGTGGTCAAGAATGAGTTATTTTCCTAACTTATTGCAAAATTGGAAGTGCTTAAAACTGTTTTTGCCTTATTTGGATCAACAGCAAAAAATAGATATTAGGAAGACTGAACTTGATGGAACATCTCTTTTTAGCCTATGTAACTATGCAACTGAAGTTTAAAGGCTCTACGTTAGAAGATTTGGCACAAGAAGGACCTTTAGGTACAGTGTTCTTGCCCAATATTTCAATGAAATCGTAAAATAACCTAAATATACAGAGAGTTAAGACAGCATGAGAGAAACTGTTTTTAAAACCTATTTCTTGACTGAAAGTCAAGCTTGAACAAAGTTTGAATCTTCTTAAAGAATACAATGAATGCTAATATTATGTATGTATATATGTATAAGTAAACATATAAAAGATATAAAACAAAGCTAAGGAGGCATATTCA
Organism: Pelobates cultripes; assembly: GCA_933207985.1. Classification (NCBI taxonomy): domain Eukaryota; kingdom Metazoa; phylum Chordata; class Amphibia; order Anura; family Pelobatidae; genus Pelobates; species Pelobates cultripes. The sequence goes on from OW240912.1 coordinate 373,213,223, forward strand.
TGGTGAAGCATTCTGCAAATTAAAGAAGCCAAACCTGTCAAATGCATTTATGTTTGTATCCCTTTAATTCCACTTTGTTTTCACAAATCCCTTCTGAGGCTGGTTTTCCCCATAAATATATTTCTTTTCCCTCATACTCCCTCTATCATAGAATAGTAATAACACTGAATATCTCACCATTTTCAAATCCCCAAACCATATCTATTTTAACTGTCCTGTAAATTAAAATGCCACTAAATTAATAATGGTCTGTAATCTACATCACAGTCAACACATATTCAGTTTTAGCACAATAGTGCTTATTAATATACATCATTATCTATATCGTGTATTTCATCCATGCCATGGTTTGTTATATTGCTGGCAGGCATTGCTTTTGAAAGCTACTCTATCAGTGCGTGTTTTCGGTTCTGCTAACACATTATCATTACCCTTATCCTGATGTATCCAGTGCTGATGCATATGTTGCTGATTTGTGGGGGGTGCTAATTGTTATTACAGATGATGCACTAAGGAAAAGTGAGCAAAAATAGTTGTATAAGTGTTTATTAGAATTAATGCTCACTTAGATAGTTAAAAAAAAAAAATGTAAGCACCATTAGAATATAATTTAAGAGAAAACTGGTAACTGAAACAGACTCTCACAGTTAAAGCAAGTTTTGTGATATATTAGCTCTAATTCAGAATAATAAAATAAAATAATACCCAGACCACTTCAGCTCAATGAAGTGGTGTGGGTGCAGTGGTCCGGTTACTTTAAAGGACCACTATAGGCACCCAGACCACTTTAGCTTAATGAAGTGGTCTGGGTGCCTGGTCCAGCTAGGATTAACCCTTTTTTTTTTTTATAAACATAGCAGTTTCAGAGAAACTGCTATGTTTATAAATAGGTTAATCCAGCCTCTAGTGGCTGTCTCTTGACAGCCGCTAGAGGCGCTTGCGTGCTTCTCACTGTGAAAATCACAGTGAGAGGACACAAGCGTCCATAGCATTATGAATGCGGCTGAATGCGTGCGCAGCTCCTGCCGTGCATGTGCATCAGCCGAAGAGGAGGAGAGGAGGAGGAGAGGAAGCGGAGAGGAGGAGGAGAGCTCCCCGCCCGGCGCTGGAGAAAGAGGTAAATTTAATCCCTTCCTCCCCCAGAGCCTGGCAAGAGGGGGTCCCTGAGGGTGGGGGCACCCTCAGGGCACTATAGTGCTAGGAAAACAAGTATGTTTTCCTGGCATTATAGTGGTCCTTTAACTCTGCAACCTTGCAAAACAGTGCAGTTTTTTTAGGTGGATTTAGGGCAATATCCTCCTCTCAAGGGTATCTTCCCAATATCCACTAGAGGTGCTTATTCCTTTACACCGAGTATTAATTCAGTCTTGGAGTCAAATGCTGCTGATAGCAGCACTTGATTGTACTAGAGCAGCTTTGGTTACCTCTAATACATTGCTTCTCTATGAGAAAGAGGGATTGACAGAACAGAAGGGAACCTTTAGTACCAATGTATGATTGCTATTTTTGGGACTATAGGTTCCCTTTAACCTGGAAAAAGTGCAATAAATCTTAGGACTTTTCTCAGTTCAAGTGCTATTTTCAGCACCTTGTATTTAATAATTAGAGTTTGTTGAATTTAAAGGGTTACTATAACTTTTTTTTTTAAATTTAGAATGCCCTACTAAGAATTATTCATCTCACAAAGAATTTCCCCAGCTCTGAGTGCATGTGCGTGCGTTCATGTTGTGGTTGGAGTAACTCTTTAAGTTGTCATAGTCACGCTACAGTAACTAGTAACTACTCTTCTTCTTCCTTATGTACTAATTCCAATTCTGCCAAAAAGGTCAAAAAATATCTGTTGGCTATTAAGACATTAAAGTGTCTTACTAGATCAATAGTTCTTGTGCTTAATATATAATATACAATTATTACAAAAAGCAGACAACCTTTTTTAGAATGTTTTGGCAGTATGCAGCAAAATAATGATATTTGGAAATTAGCTTCACTTCCTAACTGCTCTTACTGAAAAACTGAAAATCCATTGCTAAATATAAAACCATCTTTTTCTGCAAAAGTAACAAATACCAATCGATACCAAGATAACAATCGTTATCTGCAAAGTATCCTACTGTCATACTTTTAGTAAATTTTGTTGTCTGTCACTGGTGATGCTGAAACTTTGATAGTTCCATAGCCTCTTTTTTTTGTGAAATAATGTCAGAAATTATATTGAATTGTCAAGGTGATGACTAGTGCATAAAAGCATTTACTATAACACATTTTTTTTATTTTGCTATTTATAAAGTGGCTATGTGCAATCGACTTGTATTTTGCCAAGACATTTGCTATAATTTCAAACAATAGTTTAGTGTTCAAACTAAAAGAAATTTGTCTAGATGAACATTCTTGTTCTTCGGTAGAAAACCGACTTAAAGAGAGAATACAGAGAATTGTCATTAATGGTGCAGTTTCAAGCTGGATTAAAATGTTAAGTGTCCCTCAGGGTTCTGTCCTGGGACCTCTTCTAACATATGTGATCTTTGAAAGTCATTTTTACAAAATGCTTTGAAGTAATATAATGTGAGCAGGATATTACTTTGCTGCAGAGGGATTTAGATAGATTGGAAATGGTAGAGGAAATTTAATGTGGAAAGATTTAAAGTTATGCACTTCGGGGTACAGAATGCACAAGCAACTTACACACTACATGAAGAATTGGGGATGATAACAGATGAGAAGAATTTGGAAATATTATAGACAACAAACTAGGGAACAATGTGCAATGTCAATTAGCAGTAGCTAAGGCCAATAAGGGATTGTCATGTAAAAAAAAGGGCATTCCTTCTTGAGATAATAATACAGTTTTGCCTCTTTATAAATTAATTGTAAGACCATACCTTGACTATACTGTTCAATTTTGGACACCTGTTCTAAAAAAGTACATTATGGCACTAGGAAAAGTGCAAAAATACACTGCACAATAATAAAAAGAATGGAACTTTTCAGCTATAAAGAAAGGTTAACAAATTGAAATCTGTTTAGTTTACACATATATCCAGGCCCACTACAAACCATTTACTGGAAATCTATTTATAAACAGGACTCTACATAGGACACAAGGTCATGCAATTAGACTGGAAGAAATGAGATTTAGTCTAAGGCAAAGGAAAGGGTTTTTTACAGTAAGGACAACAAATATGTGGAATTCTCAAAAAACTTAGTCCCTGGAGTGGACTTGTTGTTGTGATAAGAAAGCCTAAAAAGGGAGTAACCCTGAATATCAAACTGAAAAACACATAAATGTCTAATGAGCTATAGGGCCCAAAAACACACAAAGGTCCCTTTTAGTGTAATGCCATAAACATATAAAAACACACAGCTTTATTAATTATATATGAAGGGACAAACAAACAAAAAAAGAGGGATAGGAAAACCCATTAAAAACCCTATCTGGCTATACGAGTAATAGGAGAAGGGGACGAGTGGTTAGGGAAAATCCAAACCACGAAAAACATCAATACTTTTTCCTATATGGATAGAATGCACTCCCTTAGTGTAGAGAGCGCTACACTAAGAGGTAAAGCCAAGTTTGTGATTACATCAATGGAAGTGGATTAAGAGCCTAGATAGGGCTACACTAAGAGATGGTATTTATAGACCGACCTAGTTGCTCAGAAAGTATTCAGTAAATAAGACCTATCCTATATTATACACATGTAGCTAAATAGATAGCAAGACAAAGCATATCGGTAGACCTCCTTCAATAGAAATAGAAACTATAAAGCTATAATAGGGCTATATCTTTTCAACTATATAACTATGTAACAAAGTTTTTGTATCGCATTCTGTATTAAAAACGGATTACATTTTAATTACATGATTATTGTTTTTAGTAATGATATGGCAGGAACTCATTTGCCTTGGTATTACTATTAGCAAGGTACAGAAAGGTATGGGAATGTAAGTTAAAGATACTCTTTAAGCACCAATACAACTTTAGCTGAAAGGAGCACTATAAAATTAGGAATACTCTTTGTTGTTGGCTCAATTCCTTGGCTGAGATCATTCAGATTGATGATCTCAGCCAATCCAATTATTTCCCATAGGAATACTTCTGGAGGCTAGTGTGCATGCACACCAAAACGCTGTGCTGCACCATTCCTATTCTATCTCTGAGATTGTCTGATTGAAAACTGCCTAAGATCTGTAGAAGCCCCTCTAGTGGTTGGCTGTTCCTGTTTAATTTATAAAACACATAAAACATATAACTTATCTCCAACTTATCTTCTGTTCTGTTAATTGCCTAATAGAGTGTGCAACTGCCTCTTGTATTTGTGTAAGTTCAATTAACAGATCAGGAGATAAAATAAAAACATACTGTACTATAAGATCAGATTGAAAATTAAACCATTTTTTTTTCATGAAGACTGTGTAAGTTAGTCAGGTAGGTGTGCCTAGGGCTGCATAAACTGAAGCAAAAGTGATTTAACTTCTAAATGGCAGAGAACTGAGAATTGAGACTGCTGAGGTTATACACCAAAGCTGCTTAAGTTTTATTGAGAGCAAAAAATGGGTCGCAAGAGTATTCTGAGAACGGACAGCAGCTAAAATAGCCTGCCCTTCGGTGGGTCCCTGCTCAGAACTCAAGCTGGTTTCAGCGCATCTTGTGCCATTACAGAGAGAACATATCTGAAGCATATCAGACTGGTCCCACCCATACGGGCATCCAGATCCAAAATGCCAGCAAGTTCTCTCTGCACGAGAGATACAGCAACCCCAGACGATCGTTTCAACCTTGTTAGGCATCATCAGTGAGGCATAGCTGATATCTCTCTAGGCACCGTGAGCAAGGGGTCCACGTCTGGATTACCCTTTAAACTAATGGAGAGAAAAAAATGGGTCGCAAGAGTATTCTGAGAACGGACAGCAGCTAAAATAGCCTGCCCTTCGGTGGGTCCCCGCTCAGAACTCAAGCTGGTTTCAGCTCATCTTGTGCCATTACAAAGAGAACATATCTGAAGCATATCAGACTGGTCCCACCCATACGGGCAGTCCAGATCCGAAATGCCAGCAAGTTCTCTCTGCAGGAGAGATACAGCAACCCCAGACAATCGTTTCAGCCTTGTTAGGCATCATCAGTGAGGCATGATATCTCTCTAGGCACCGTGAGCAAGGGGTCCACGTCTGGATTACCCTTTAAACTAATGGAGAGCAAAAAATGGGTCGCAAGAGTATTAAGTATTAAGTTTTATTGATATACATTTATATTGACCAAAATGGTGTAATTAATTTTAGTGCTTAGAATGTCCATTTTACTTATAGCCATTGTACAGCTTTGCGGAATTTGTTGGCGCTTTATAAATAATAATAATAATAATAATCCACCTCTACCTTTCTCTGACCTTGTCAGCTGTAAGAATGACTTTGAACCTAGCCAGTATATACTGCAAAGGAACAAAATCTACCTTTAACAAGATGTATCTTCAATAAGGATTTCCCAATAAATAATTATTAAATAATTTACTTCTTATTTTTATTTATAAACTTAACACCCTTATAATGTTGAGCCTCATCAGCCATTGCAGAGCCCACAATACCATTTTGTTAGCATCCTTTTGCAAGAAATATCCTGCTAAGATTTTATTTTTGTCATTGGGAAAAATGGAAACATATTTAATAAAAACCTCTTTGGCCATTAATCATAAAAAAAAAAACCTGAGTCACAGAACAGAATTTTGAGATGAAAATCCTTCCTGCATAAAAATGGGGATTATTGTTTAAATTGTTTAAAGCAATATATGCATTTCTTTATGTATTGATGGAAATACAAAATATTCCTTTCTTTTTCAAAGTGTTATTTCCCATATATGCATATATTCTTTTACATAAAAATGAATTTGTGATTCAGGAGAATTTTATCATGAAAAAAATGAAAATAACGGAGAACTTGTAAAAAATAAAATCATACATTTTAAGACACAACAGTTGAACTGTAAATATTGCGATTCTCAGTATTTCCAGCACAAGGCAAAACTTGCTAATTAAAAAAAAAAAAGAAAAAGAAAAAAAAAGTAAAAGAAATATTAACTAAACAAAAAAAAAAATTTTTTTTCAGCAGGGAGCAATAATTATTTATTTTTGTGCAAAACATTTTACCCATTCCTATCCAGGAGTGCTATTAACTTTATTTACCCCAAACATGTTAACTGCATCATCAGTTTATCTGTAAATGTTAGATAGCTTCTATTGCAGTATCAGGAATTTTTCCTTTAATTAATTAAACCTTTGTTAGTGTATATATTGTCTATATATGTTTATCTCTATATGAAGCAAAGCTAACAATTCAGGACATGCAACTCACACTAGCTCTATATATACCGGGGAAGGTACCCCCAAAAGCAGATATATTGTTACTGCTTGTGAGTACAATGTTCTTATGTTTTCTTTCAATCTATATCCCCTATTGGCTTGACATTATACTTGTGAACATACATAGTAGATAGGACCAAAATCTATCTTTCTGATTAACTATTCATAAATACTGGGTAGAGGTAGTAAGAGCAATCTGGAGTGGATTTTCTTACATTTACATCTTATTTCAGTAAATGCATTTGAAGAATTGCTTTTTAGACACTTGATACAGCTAAACATTCACTTATTCCCTCTGATTGGAGAGGTGAGCTTTTGCCAAGTCCCCAGAAATTGGTTTGAAGGAGATCAAAATGATGGAATGATTTTAGGTTTGGCAAGACAAAAAGATTTACAAATTAGTAGACTGCAGTCCTCTTGGGACAAGTTCGATGAATCTGATTTTTTTTCATTTGGTTTTAGTTTTTTGCTTTTTTGGGGGGTTTTATATAGGGAACTCCTATAATAAAAATGGTCTCTGTGACTACAGGCCCACCTCCCGAACTTGGTACATAGGGACCAGGTGGGATTTACCCCGCATCGGGAAGCGCGAGATAACACAATCAGAGCACTTTCCCTGATCCACTTCGCAAAAACCAGACAGGAAGGCCTTCTCCTGCTCTCCACAGATGCGGAGCAGGCCTTCGACAGGATCGCATGGGACTTCATGTTTCATGTCTTCGAAAAGCTGGGGTTGGGGCCATACATGATGTCCTGGATCAGAGCTCTGTACTCGCAACCAACAGCACGGATCTGCATAAATGGAGCCTTCACAGACCCCTTCGTGATAAGGAATGGAACCAGACAGGGCTTCCCCCTCTCCCCCCTGCTCTTTGTGCTAGCCCTGGAACCATTCCTGAACTCGATCCGAAACAACCCGGATATCCCGGTATTGGATATAGGAGGAGGGAAACACGCAGTGGCAGCGAGGCTCTTCCATGCCATAGACAACGGCTGCCTCAAATCACTAGAGGCCATGACGGGGAATTCCGACCACCCATTTATGCTGCAATTCAGATACCGACAACTGAAAGGGCTTATACAAGAAACCACTCAAAACAATCACACCCTCAGACCCTTAACAACGTTCGAAGAGATATGCATGGACCCGGACCTGATGCCAAGGGGCCTATCAACGCTCTATGGAATGATCATGCAGTTCAGGAGACTACCACCCCCAAGCTTCATGGGGAAATGGGAAACAGTTTTAGGCACCACATTCACACCCAACCAATGGGACAAAATATGCACCCTCTCACTACACTGCGCACCATCCAGCGGAACGCAAGAAACAGCATACAAAATACTAGCCCTCTGGTACCGCACCCCACTCCACACACACCTATATGACCCCATGAAGGACGACGTATGCTGGAGGTGCAACACACACAAGGGAACATACCTCCACATATGGTGGGAATGCCCAATCATCCAACGATACTGGTCAGCCATTCACACAATCATAAAAAGATTCACAGACTCCCCACCACCCATGAACCCCGCAACATTCCTCATCCATCACACCAAGACAAAAGCATCGACCTATAAAAAATCCTTAACTATACGGATACTTAATGTAGCCAAAAGCCTAATCCCCCTCTACTGGAAAAAACAATGCGCGCCCCCTTTAGGGACGTGGTACCAAAGAATGGAGGAGCTGAGAGCACTGGAAGAGCTCTCCCTGCTGGCAGAGGGGAGGACCCAGATGTACATGACGGTCTGGACACACTGGATACTGACCTCAACTAACGCTGACTTCCAGGATCTGTTGACTTGACTGAAGACACCTGACGAGACAAAAGACTACCTTGACTGAGAGAGCAACTACACAAACAAAAAGAAACAATACCAGAAACAACATCATAATAAATATAACACCCCCTCCCCCTCTTCTCCCCTCCTACCCCCCCCTTCCCTCATCTCACGTGGGGGAACCCGCGGGCGGGAAGGCGACACAGTAGAGAAGTTGGTAGGACGGGCACCCTCTAAACAAAGAGAGGAAGAGAGGGAAAGGAAAAGGGAAGAAAAGGGGGAAAGAAAAAGAAAGGGGAAAGAAAAGAGTAAAGAGAGAAAAAAGAAAGGAGGGAAAAGAAAGGGAAAGGTGAAAGGGAGAAAAGAAGGAAGGAGAAAAAGAGAATAAGAAAGGAAAAACAAGAAAAGAGACAGGGGTTCACGGTTAAGGATAAGACAAGGAGAAACAAGCTTAACCTCGCACCCACGTCAAACACGGGAGTCGGTTAGCAGATAGGATTAAGACAGTACAAACCACCTCTGCTCCAGCCAGATTAACAGGGGTCTACCCCACCGACACCAAAGATCCTAGACCTGAACTCGCAAGGCACGTACAAAATCCTGTTTCTCCCCTATACGGTTGGTTATTACACACTACTTGTCTTGATACAGGACGCAAACCACCTCTGTCACACTAGGTGGCCTAGCATAGCTATAACAACCGTACGCTAGAGGGAAGGCCCCATCCACACAAAGGTCTTAGGACCTACGAGTCCAACTAGAATGTTTCTTAATACTATTTGGTGACTTGCATGCCACCATGGTTGTTCCTTAAACCTATCTCATGTCTGAGAAGTAAAATGAAAGAACCTCTATTGGACCTGCGTGTCCGCGATACTGTTTATGCATAAAATGGAAATTCTCTGAATAAAAGAAATTTACAAATTAAAAATGGTCTCTGCAATTCTGAATCCATTCCAAAATCTTCATAGGGCTTTACATAGCTAATACATTCATATGTACTTCTTAACTTGAAAGGCATTTTTACAAACGTATTCACTAGATATATTTGCTCAAACACACATTTGCCAAGACAAAAATCTTTGCTTCTAAAAATAAGCCCTTAAGTACAGAAAACCAATATTTAATAGCATTATTTACTCAGCATTAAAAAAGACTGAGAATCAATTAATTGTAAGCTAATTACTAAGAACATGGTACTGCAATATAAATGTACAGTACCATATGAATCAAACAGTGGAACCTCAAAGTTATAAAAAAGAACTTTGTACAGCAATATCCTTAATTTGTCTTTTTTTAAATTATGTAATTGCAAGAGAAGTGACATCAGCTCTTAAAGTATACATCAAGCACAATACTTAGGAGAACAAAAATACATTGTACATAAGTCAATACAAAATACATCAATATTATATTAACAAATGTCAAACTCCTTTAGTCAAAGAATTAAAGGGGCAGTTTAGACACCATAAAAACTTCATCTATATGAAATTGTTATGGTGCGAGAAGGTGTTATGGTGCCTCAAACGGTTTAACCCCAAAGTTGATTCCAGCGCTGTCCTCATGCATTAGATATGCCCTTTGTACCTTAAAAGATCCACAATAGACTTCCATTTACTTTTCCCCTGTGTTGCAGGGGATAGGTCTTGGTAAACCTGATTCTGGGTGCCCTAGTAGGAGCACTCTGAGCCTCTTCTGTGTTGCCATATGGCTTCCTTAGTGATGTGAACGTGGAAGCGCACTAGGACCTCACTAGGGGAGCCCTCCTCAGATGCATGTGCTCTAAGTGCCCTGTGTGCCTTATTAACTTCCCATTTCTGTTCTGAAATCTTGGGCAATAGCGACTTAAAAACATCTAGAATGGTGAGTGATGGAGGTTCCACCTTCCAACAAAGCTTCTAATGTAGAGAGCTTGCCTTGCATATTGTTTGTTGCATCCACCATTACATTGTTGCCTGCCACTAGCGACTCCACCTTCTGCTCCATCTCCACTGTGTGTGTTCCCAATGCCTGAATTTCTCAATTTCTTGTGCCAGGTAAGTTATATCTGATCATATTTGAGACGAAATCACCACTTTGTCCAAACATGAGATAGAGGATTCAGAAGCAGCATCCTTGTGGTTGTCAGTGGGGCTTCCAGAACTGAAGTGGACAATCTTAAGAGCCTGTCTGTGTGCGGCGGGACACCAGGAATAGAAAAGCAAACAACGCAATTTTTTTTTTTGTGTGTGAGGCTTTCACGTTTAAAAGTTGTGGAGTAACTCCCAGTGTAGGGTATACATGCTGAATACTTTGGCAAAGGCTTTACCTTGATGTGATGACCAGAGCTCTCAGCTTAGCCATCCATACAGCTCGATATTCAAGACATGCCCCCCCCCCATTTTGTCATTTAAAAACATAGGAAATATGCTGCAGTGAATGTGGTTACTTTTGTTGGCCATGTTGCTTGGCTAGTCTGCTTTTAAGCAAGTCAATTACATTTTGATCTAGCAAACAAATAAAAAAAATGATACATCTCTCTTTTATAACTGCCAAAATCCACAACACATTCAAATGGAAATCTAAGGACACTACTAAACAGGACTATAAAATTGCATTAACAAAATGTGAAATTAGAAAAGTGCAGAACAACTAAAATAATTACTTAGAAATCTGGATACACTGGATTAACTCAATTCAAGTTTATTTACCAACACATTTACAGTGTTTATAAAAAAGAATATTATATTAACCATTGTTCTTTCTAAACACGAGTCCTTGTATGTTTAAACATGTTTTACATAAAATGTTTTGCATGTATGTATATAACTTGTATTGTCAGGCAGAGATACATATTTGACAAAAGGAGAAAAATTAGAAGGATTCTTTACTAAACTGTTAGTTCAAAGTGAATTTAAATTTTAATACCGGAGTTGAACTAAAAGCATAGCTGACTTAGATAATTTTTTCACGACTTTTTCAGTCATTAACGTTCAACATCTCCACACTCTGCACGGAGGCGCCAAACTTTCCCCATAGATCTCTTAATTTTATAACATGACAGGAGGCTTCCTATTTTGCATTAACTCTCTTTACTAAACTCCACAGCAGTAAAGAAAAACGTAAAGAGTAACAAATAAATCACTGAGCAGCATAGTATATAAGGGTCATGCTGCCTGTACACTTCCTCTTTCTTTACTGCTCCATCGCAGACAGGTCAGAATATCTGCTCCTCTGGAGCTTTATACATTTATACATTTATTGTCATTATCTATTTGTTCCATTCATTGTTATTATCTCTATTATTACTTTAATTTATTTCCTTTTATTTCTATTCTGTACTGGGCTGTGGGACTAGGGGCTCTCTGTGGGTTTCTACCCTCTTATCTGCCCCTCTGTTCATTTTGGGACCCTCCCTGGGCCTTCCCTCGGTCTCCCCAGGTCCCCCCACTGCCCCCCTAACCTGGAGTGCCCTCCTGGGCTCCCTCCTTGCGGCCGGAATCGTTCGCGGCAGTTTTCGCGCCGGCCTGCTTCCGCCTGCGGCTGGCCTCAAAATTTAGTCCCCGGCTTGCGGCCTACACTCGCGGCCGCCATTTTGGATCGCGGACATCGCGAGATTCCCGCGGCCATCTTAGTTTTGCCTCGTGCATCTCATTAGGGACTCAGTGTGGCTGTGCTAACTTGCTGTTACCTCTGCATTGCTGTTTTTCACACCTTTTGTGTCTCACACACCTGTGACTGAAGGATTACCTGCTCAGCACTCCATCTAGCTGCTATCACTCTTCTACTCAGCCTCTGTGCCTCATCTGCTTCTATCAAGCTATATCCTGTGGCTGGGTCAGTCAGGTCAGTGCTGCTGCCTGTTTATTATTGTGACCTGCACTTAAGGGTCCCAACCCTGTGCAACCGGGGTGAGCCCCCACTATAAATACGCTGCTTATTGGGAGACTAGCTGTTGCAGTTCTCTCTAACTGGGTGAGCCCCAGTTTATAAGGTCACTACTATACCCTGCTGGGGTTATTCTGGGCTTGGTCCCACCATACTATCAAATCTGACCCTACGCCTATTATCAAGACCTGGGTGCCCGTTTATTGCTGTGCCTTTCAGTGACGTATCAGCCTACCCTAACATGGAAGATTCCCAGAATGTCCCTGTGGACTTCCAGGCTATGATTAACGCAGCTGTCGCTGCCTCTGTGGAGAAGGCACTCTCCAAGGCCCGAGCTCCGGCTCCTGACGTACCAAAAACCCGCAGACGTACACGCCACGAATCGGATTCCGACTTGTCCGACTATCAGACAAGGGATGACTCCCGCCCTAAAAAGCGCCATGACAAAGGCGAGGATTATGCACCCAAACCACCTAAGGGTAACGCACCTGCCAAGCGCAAATCTGCCAAACTACACACCCCGACCCCGCGTCAGGAGTACTCTTCAGACGAAGAGCAGGGCCCTGCCCAGTCCATGTCAGTGTTGGATGAATGGCAAGCTGACGCTTCTGAGTTGGACTACGACGCATGGGGCTCGGACGAGAAATCTGTCCCCGCTTTCATGCGTGGAGACCCTCCTGGGTGCGGCCCAGACTGGAGGTGTTGAGGACACTGCGGACGCAGAACCTCCTCTAGACTCAGACACCATTTTGGACCCTTCAGGTCAGGCGATGTTCGACCCCCGCAACATACGGCACCCCAGATCTGGTGACTGGTCACCTCCAGAACACCTTTCCAGGTTTATGCACCTGTGGCTCCGCAAACCTCTGGAGAAGGAGGTCCGCAGCCGACTCAGGTCTGAATGCCCACGCCCTTCCCTGCCAGATAAGGTCGCTCAGACCCCTGAATTTGACAAGGTCATGTCGACCTTCATGATGCGCAGTGGTAGAGACCCTCGCCGAGGGGTAGAGAAAGGCCTATGGGGCGCCCAGGATAACCTGCTGGATTCCGTAGGCCACCTGGCTCGCATTATGTATCTGGCGGATGATGCCTACGCCAAAGCCGACTCCTTCTCTGCCGAGGACATCAGGGAATGGGCACATGACGTTCGTGAACGGGCACAACGGTGTTTTTGTTTCATTGGAAACACTAATGTTACGCTCTCTTCGGAGAGACGAAAAGCAGCGTTATACCATATTAACGGTAAATTGGCAGACCTTGGCACAAAGGAGATTGGGCCCCAGGCACAAGGAAAACTATTTGGCGAACCGTTCCTCAAGGAACTCAATAAACACGTAAACGTGTTCACCTCCCTTAATAAGGCGCAATCCTCTATGCGCAGAGTTTTCAGGAGCAACCATACCAGAGGGGTTTTTGGAAGGGCTGGCCGGCAGCGGGGCCGTGCCGCCAGCCGCTTTTGGCCTTCAGGCCCCCGCACCCAACCAACACCGTTCTACCCGACAAGGGACTATCGGCAGCAACCCTTTTCCAGAGGCTCGGATAGAGGTTGTGGACCCCGCGGACACGGACGTTCCTGCTTTGCTGCAGGTAAGGACCCATATTTCTCCACTGTTACCATGCACCCGCACTGCGGGCCGTATTTCCCTTTCTTTCCAGAATTGGGCCGCCCTATGCTCAGACACATGGATCCTACAAACAGTACAGGGATATATCATAGACCTAGTGGGGACCCCCTTTCAGGTTCAGCCCCCTCGCCCCATCCACATGTCGTCCTCCGACCACAACCTCGTCAACGCGGAGCTACGCGACAAAGGGGCCATCCAGCCGGCCCACGACGGGGGTGGTTACTTCACATTATTTGAAAGCAGCCTCTATTAAGTAGACTCTTTCAAGTAGGAGTTAGAAAACCAGGAGTTACTTGGAGTGGTTTGTATACTGTGGAGAGTGGTTTGTATACTGTGGAGAGTGGTTTGTATTTTATTTTTGTTTAATCTTTAAAGTTGGTAAGGTTTAAAAAAAATAAAAAATTTTGTTTTTTAAATTTACTTTTTTTTTTTCTGTGTTCTGGTTTTCCCCCCTTTTTTTGTGCTGCTGCTTGATTGATTGGGGGAGTGTTCATTGTTTGCACCTGTGTGGGATTTGTATCCCCATAAAGGCACACCCCTAACTCACTGAGCTTGCTCACATTATTTGAAAGCAGCCTCTATTAAGTAGACTCTTTCAAGTAGGAGTTAGAAAACCAGGAGTGAAACTAACAAGGGGTTCAAACTATCAAGGTAATTGTTTTTATTTACTGTTTAAAGGGGAAATGAGTGTTAGCAAGATTGCTGGTTTAACTCAATGCACATCTTGTTGCATGTATGGCTGCCTGGATGTACCCGTCCAGGGTCCATACCTCTGTGATGGTTGTGTGCGAGTGGCTTCTCTGGAAGCTCAGATTGGAGATCTCGAGAAGCAAATCGCAACATTGAGGGAGATTGACAATCTTGAGAGGAGTCTACTGCTCACTGAGCAGAGTTTAGTGGGGACAGGTAGTGGAGAGGGAGGAGATAAGACAGATGGGGAACAGGCATGTAGCTGGGTGACAGTGGGGCGAGGAAGCAGGGGGGGAGGGAAGAGGAAAGGGCTAGCTAGTCCTGATTTGGTGCAACCTAGCAGATTTGCCCGTTTGAGGGAAGATGTTGGGAGCATCAGCTCAGGAGTAGCTGTATTAGAGGAAGCTGTTACTTCTAACAGCCGAGCTAACAGCCCCCCTAGTACGGGTGGGGATCAAAATGTAAGGAAGGCAAGACAGGTTGTGGTGGTAGGGGACTCTATCATTAGGAGAGCAGATAGGGCAATCTGCCGCTCTGATCGGCTCAACCGGACAGTTTGCTGTCAGAGTGGATGGATTATTGGGAGGGGCTGGGGATGACCCAGCGGTCATGGTCCATGTTGGTACCAATGACAAAGTAAGAGGAAGATGGAAGGTCCTAAAGAATGATTTCAGGGAATTAGGTAGCAAACTTAAGAAAAGGACCTCCAAGGTGGTATTCTCTGAGATATTACCTGTGCCACGTGCTACAGTGGAAAGGCAGCGGGAGATTAGAGAGGTCAATGCGTGGCTTAAGTCTTGGTGCAGGAAGGAGGGTTTTGGGTTTTTAGAGCACTGGGCCGACTTTGCGATTGGGTACAACCTTTATAGTGGTGATGGATTGCACCTAAACGGGAGAGGGTCTGCAGTGCTGGGGGATAGGATGGCTAGAAGGTTGGAGGAGATTTTAAACTGGTAGTAGGGGGGGAGGATCATAGCAATCTACAAAATGGAGATAGGACAGAAAGTAGATGGGCTTTAGCACAATACAAGGGGGGTGGAAACGGGGGGAGGGGCAAGCTCAGAACAGAGAAGCTGTGTAATGTTGAAAATTCACAAAATATACAAGTGATGCATAATATTAAATGTATGCTTACTAATGCAAGGAGCCTAAATAACAAAATGGGGGAACTAGAGGCATTAGCATACACTAAACAATATGATATAATAGGCATAACTGAAACATGGTGGGATGAGACACATGACTGGGCAGCTAACTTAAATGGGTACATGTTATTTAGGAAGGATAGGAAAAACAAGAAGGGTGGTGGGGTATGTTTGTATGTCAAACATGATTTAAAGCCAAATGTTAAGCAAATGGAATGCGAGGAGGATAATGTGGAAGCTTTATGGGTAAATATCTGCTTGGGGGAAAAGAAGGGAAACCAACTATTGGTTGGGATATGTTATAAACCCCCTAATGTTAATATTGACGAGGAACAACAGCTGCTTGAGCAAATTGAGAAAGCTGCAAATCTGGGTAACACTTTAATTATTGGAGATTTTAATTACCCGGATATAAATTGGGACAGAGGGACTAGTGCCTCAGCAAAGGGAATTAGGTTTTTAAACTTGTTAAATGACACCTTCATATCACAACTTGTGCAAGCACCAACTAGAATGGATGCTTGTCTGGACCTGGTTTTAACAAACAACGTTGATCTTTTGACCAACATTCAAGTAGGTGAGCACTTGGGAAATAGTGATCACAATATAGTGTCCTTTGAAATAAACTCAAAAAAACAAAAGCACATGGGGAATACTAAAACATATAATTTTAAAAAGGCCAATTTCAATAAGTTAAGGGAAGCTTTACAATATATTGACTGGCATAAACTCTTTAGTGAAAAGAACACTGAGGATAAATGGATCATCTTCCAACAAATATTACAAAGGTACATTTCTCAGTATGTACCGTTGGGAAATAAATATAAAAGAAACAAATTAAAACCAATGTTGCTTAGTAGAGAAGTAAAACAAGAGATTACAACTAAGAGAAGGGCATTTAAAGCATTTAAATCGGACAAATCAGATGCATCTTATAAAAGATATAAGGATGCAAATAATGCGTGCAAAAAGGCAATTAGACTTGCTAAACTTCAAAATGAAATAATGATAGCTGAAGAGAGCAAAACCAACCCCAAAGCATTTTTTAAGTACATAAATTCTAAAAAAAACAAAATGAAAGTGTAGGTACACTAAAAACTGAAACGGGGGTGTTAATTAATGAAGACCAGGAAAAGGCAGGAATTTTAAATAACTATTTCTCCTCCGTATATATTAAGGAAGAACCCATGGCAATAGATGTGCAAATGATTGCTACTAAAAACTTGCAGAATAATTGTAATTGGTTAACTCAAGACAAGGTGCTGCAGCAACTAAAGAAAGTTAATATAAACAAAGCTCCAGGGCCTGACGGTATCCATCCACGTGTACTTAAGGAACTAAGTGCAGAAATAAGTGAACCTCTGTTTTAATCTTTCAAGATTCTTTTCTTTCAGGAAGTGTTCCGGAGGATTGGAGGAAGGCAGATGTGGTTCCTATATTCAAAAAGGGTTCAAAATCCTTGCCTGGAAATTATAGACCTGTGAGCTTAACTTCTGTGGCTGGTAAAATATTTGAAAGGTTATTAAGGGATAATATTCAAGAATTCCTTGAGAAGAACATGGTTATCAGCAAAAATCAGCATGGTTTTATGAAGCACAGGTCATGTCAAACTAACTTGATTGCGTTCTACGAAGAAGTAAGTAGAAGTATAGATCAGGGTGTTGCCGTGGATGTGATCTATTTGGATTTTGCCAAGGCATTTGATACAGTTCCACACAATAGATTAGTGTTCAAACTCAAGGAAATCGGTCTAGATGAAAATGCTTGTTCTTGGGTAGAACATTGGCTTAAAAACAGAGTACAAAGAGTTGTCATTAATGGTAAATTTTCAAGCTGGACAGAGGTGGCAAGTGGTGTCCCTCAGTGGTCTGTTCTGGGACCCCTTCTATTTAACATGTTTAGAAATGATCTTAAAGACCGCATTGAAAGTCATGTTTCAGTGTTTGCAGATGACACCAAACTTTGTAAAACAATACAATGTGAGCAAGATATTACTTTGCTGCAGAGGGACTTAGATAGACTGGGGGACTGGGCACTCAAATGGCAGATGAAATTTAATGTTGAAAAATGCAAAGTTATGCACTTCGGCGTAAAGAATACACAAGCAACGTATACCCTTAATGGAAGCGAATTAGGGATAACAACACATGAAAAGGACTTGGGAATTGTTATAGACAACAAACTATGCAACAATGTGCAATGTCAATCAGCAGTGGCCAAGGCCAGTAAGGTATTGTCATGCATGAAAAAGGGCATTCATTCTCGGGACAAGAATATAATTTTGCCTCTTTATAAATCACAGGTAAGACCCCATATTGAATATGCTGTGCAATTTTGGGCACCTGTTCTAAAGAAGGATATTATGGCACTAGAAAAAGTGCAGAGGCGGGCTACAAAATTAATAAAAGGAATGGAACATATCAGCTATGAAGAAAGGTTAACAAATTTAAACCTATTTAGTTTAGAAAAACGTCGCCTGAGAGGGGATATGATAACATTATACAAATATATTCGGGGCCAATACAAACCATTGTGTGGAAATCTATTCACAAACCGGACTTTACATAGGACACGAGGCCATGCGTTTAGACTGGAAGAAAGAAGATTTCGTCTAAGGCAAAGGAAAGGTTTTTTACTGTAAGAACAATCAGGATGTGGAATTCTCTGCCTGAGGAAGTGGTTTTATCAGAGTCCATACAGATGTTCAAACGGCTACTAGATGCATACTTGCAAAACAGAATATTCAAGGATATAATCTTTCAATGTAGGGTAATAACTGCTTGATCCAAGGATAAATCTGACTGCCATTCTGGGGTCAAGAAGGAATTTTTTTCCTAGTTTGTTGCAAAATTGTGTTTCAAACTGGGTTTTTTGCCTTCTTTTGGATCAACAGCAAAAAACAAATGTGAGGTAGGCTGAACTTGATGGACGCAAGTCTCTTTTCAGCTATGTAACTATGTAACTATGTAACTATCTTCCTGGTTCGGAAAAAGTCAGGAGAATACCGACTGGTCATCAATCTACGCGCCCTCAACGCACATGTGGTCTATCGCCACTTGAAGATGGAGGGCATCCACCTCCTGCGAGACCTTCTTCGAAGCAACGACTGGTTCACCAGGCTCGATTTGAAAGATGCATATCTGTCAGTCCCGGTGCACCCGGACTGTCGAGCACTCCTACGTTTCCTCTGGCACGGACGCCCGGGGCAATTCACTTGCCTCCCTTTCGGGCTCAGCTCAGCCCCATGGTGCTTCACCAAGCTTCTAAAACCAGTGGTGGCCCACCTGAGATCCAGGGGCAGTCGATGCATCATCTACTTAGACGACCTTCTCCTTTTCTGCTCCGACGAACACAGACTACGCCAACACACTCACTTGGCAGTGTCCCTACTGGAATCTCTGGGTTTCGTGGTAAACCAACCGAAATCGGAGCTGACCCCTACTCAGACGATACAATTCCTCGGCTTCGAGATCGACTCGACGACATGCACGACATGCACTCTGAGACTACCAGCCTCAAAGATCACAGCCATTCGCAAGGAGATTCGCAGGGTTCTCCATCTCGACTCCATTCCGCTACGCAACCTGGCCAGGATTGTAGGACTCCTCTCTGCCTCCATTCAAGCCATATTTCCGGGTCCCCTCCACTACAGGGCCATGCAACGTCTCAAGGCGAAATACCTACGCCACAGACCTACTTACGACCAACCCGTCCCGGTGACGACGGAGGTTCGCGAAGAACTATCATGGTGGCTGGACAGCATGCAAGCCTGGAACGGCAAGGCCATATTCGGAGACACCCCAGACTTCGTATTGGAATCAGACGCCAGCCTGTGGGGATGGGGTGCCACCAACGGAACCATCTCCACGGGAGGAACATGGACGGCACAGGAGCTCTCCATGCACATCAATTGCCTCGAACTCCTGGCGGCATCCGCAGCCTGGCCCGGGAAAGATCCAACTGCTGCATCCTCCTGCGCATGGACAATGTCTCCGCAGTCCAGTACATCAACCGTCTGGGAGGCGCTCGCTCACGCCTGCTGTCGGATATCACAAGGGACATCTTCGACTATTGCCTCCCTCGCAACATCACGCTTCAGGCGGAATACTTACCGGGAGAAATCAACCTCACAGCCGACTGGTTCTCTCGCCACTGGAGAGACGTCAGCGACTGGAAGCTAAACACGAGAATCTTCAGGGCCCTGACAGCCCGGAGGGGTCCCTTTCACCTGGATCTGTTTGCCTCTCGCAACAATCACCAGACCCCGGAGTTCTTCAGCTGGCTCCCGGACCTGGAGAGCAAGGCGACAGACGCATTTCTCCAACAATGGCCGACGACAGGAGCCTACGCCTTTCCCCCATTCTCCATGATTGCGAGAACACTACACCAGATGCGGAAGCAACAGATCAAACTGGTTGTCATAACGCCCCTGTGGCAGAGCCAACCATGGTTCCCGGACCTCCTGGCCTCCTCCTACAGGGACCCTCTCCTCCTACCATCCTTCCCGGACCTGCTCACGGATCCCAAAGGGTATCTCCACCCACTACTCCTGGAAGACCGGCTACCCCTGGTGGCTTGGTCTCTTTCTGGGGTTCCATGAAAGTCAGCGGACTATCGCAGGCTGCTAGGGACCTCTTATGGGACTCATGGGCCCCGGGAACTAGACGCTGTTACCTTTCAGCTTGGGCCTCTTGGTCTACTTGGTGCACCTATTCTACTTGGTGCACCTATTCCCATGATTCTTAATTTTCTTTCCTCCTTGTTTTCATCTGGCCGCTCTTACCGTTCGGTCAACGTCGTTCGCTCCGCGATTTCGGCAGCTCACACCTCCGTCGGGGATCTCCCGGTCGGCAAAGACCCTCTGGTCTGCCGTCTACTCCGCGGTATGCGGCTCCGCCGCCCCCCGGCCCCCAGATACCCTCACCTATGGGATGTGGGACTGGTTCTCCGTTTTTTCAGGGATTGGCTGCCGAATGACCGCCTCTCCCTACGCCAACTATCCGTTAAGTGCGCTTTTCTCCTTTGTCTAGTATCTTTCCGACGGGTTTCGGCCTTCGATGTGGACGCTTTCGAGGTGGCCCCGGAAGGGGTCACGTTCAACATTTCCCGTCGCACTAAGTCGGGTTCGACTTCGGTCTTCTACCCCTTTTTCCCCGATGACCCGCAACTCTGTGTCATGTCCACCCTTCGCAGGTATGTTTCCGTTACCTCCTCGCTCAGATCCTCTACGTCGGGCCAACTCCTAGTCTCCTACATGCGCCCTCACGCCCCAGTCTCAGTCACCACACTGGCCCGATGGATCCGCTGGATCCTTTCCCTCGCAGGTATAGATCCCGCGTTCGGCGCCCACTCCATTCGTGGTGCGGCGGCTTCATCAGCCTTCCTGGCAGGGGCGTCCCTTTCGGATATTCTCCGAACGGCGGACTGGTCTAGGGAATCCACTTTCCGTACATTTTATTTTCGCACTCCCCCTTCTGCTGGGATGTCACTTCTTCAGCGTTAAAATTGCAAAATAGGAAGCCTCCTGTCATGTTATAAAATTGAAGATTTTGCTAGCTTTAGTGTACTAATAATCTTAATTTTAATAAGGACAGGAGGCGAGTATTTTCCCTCCCTTTTGTTCCCTACCCTGACTCCTCGGGGGAGTGGATCTTAAGGTGATGGATTTTGGGATTCATGTTAGTAGTTACACTATCTTCTGGACATATTCGGTATCCCTTCCATCTCTATCCCCTTTGTTTCCACCTAGACGGACAGCTTAGTTGTACAACATGCTTACACCTAACACATATTTAGCCTATGGCCAGCTTACAATCTGTCTGTACTGTTTAATTTACACCATTCTGTTACAACCCACAGGCGTGAACAGTTACGGTTCAGTACCTAACCGATTTTATACTCTCCTTTCAGTGTAACCCTCCTCAGGACCTCCACTGGTCGCTGGTTCGTTAACCTCACGACTCCGTAAGATGGGATGACGGCTTCGTTTGGTTTTTCCTCCTATCTCGTTACCAGGAGTCTCCTCAAGTTCCGCTCGCCAGAGACCGCAGTTACTGTTTCGTTGAGTTTCCAGATGTTCGAGCTCTATCTGGACTTGGATGTTGCTTTAAGAAAGAAGAAGTGTACAGGCAGCATGACCCTTATATACTATGCTGCTCAGTGATTTATTTGTTACTCTTTACGTTTTTCTTTACTGCTGTGGAGTTTAGTAAAGAGAGTTAATGCAAAATACTCGCCTCCTGTCCTTATTAAAATAAAGATTATTAGTACACTAAAGCTAGCATAATCTTCAATTGAAATGCATCTCTATGAGGAGATGCTGATTGGCTGGACCAGCATTTGGCTCTGCCCCTCACCCCTCCTCCTTGGTCATCCTATAGGAAAGCATTGGATTGGCTGAGACTGTCAATTCTGATTTTCTCAGCCAAGTAGGTGGATCAGGGGCGGAGCACGCACCGGTGGACCTGTGCGGTTCTGAAATAAAGGTAAGATTTAACCCTATTTAAGGAGGATAACGGGGTCGGCCACCTAAATAGTGTTTTTAATACTATAGGGTCAGGAATACACATTTGTATTCCTGATCGTATAGTGTTCCTTTTAATTAAAAATGTACTTTGCACTTTACTAATTAACCCTGTAAGAATAGCAATTGCTTGGCAGAGTAATCAAAACATTTTCCAAACCATATAAGAAAATACTATAAGTTATATTTACTTAAAGGGACATTGTAGGCACCATAGATATCTCCTCTCATTGAAGTGGTTATAGAAGTGGTTATGGTCCCAATGCTTCTCGATGATTCCCTTCTCCATTTACTGTGGTGACTGAGCAGGAAAGGAACAGGAAAGCATAGACGGGCACCTTCATTGTAAAACAATCAGAAAACAGTTACATTCTTAAACCAGGGACTTCAGCTCTGAAAACATCTTCAATGAGATAAAGTTATTATGCAGGAAAAAAGACACTTTAATCTTATATAATATATATATATATATATATATATATATATATATATATATATATATAAAAGCAAATACAAAAACGGGATGCACTCACAGGTCTTCATCAAAGTGAAAAAAATGGTGTTTTATTAATCCATTAGGTGTATACAAAAATCAATCGATGTTTCGACCCTGACGGGTCTTTTTCAAGATCATTGAATACAAATCATAAATTTACTTATATACAAAATGTAAAGGATAGCACTTACCAAACAGTGAAGTGGAGTGGAGTGTCTCTGCCCGTTACAACCTGGAAGTGAATGGAAGCCGCCCGTGACGTCACGTGATTCAGACACACGGCGGAATGATGTGGTTACCATAGTGACAGTAAACAAATAAAGTACCGATCGGTTACAAGAAGAACGCTTTGGAGGAGAACTGTCAATATGCTATACTTAAGGGAAATAATGGCAGTTAATGCCAAAGTATGAGACCAAGGAACCAGTGAATAAAAAGTGCAGCCCATATAGAGTGAAATCATGCAGCTCAAGTGTAGTGACTAAAACATGTGAAGACTACTCAAAAAGTGCATAATGCCTAATAGAAAAAAATAATGTTAAAAATAATCTTAAAAACTTTACAAGGTCGCACAAAATTACTGCAAACTACTAATTATAATAACAATCAGCAATTTACAGAACAAATTAATCTTAGACAAAACGTAGTACTAATATGGTGCTGATCACGACAATTAGATAATAGAACAAATAATATATATTAAGCAAATAACATATATTAGACAAAGACATTGTGTGACTGACAGACCTATATTGCCACAAAAAAGACAACCTGTCAACTATAGCGTATGATTACTGCGTATATCCAACATGTGTTCAATACTAAAGTGCAAACATTCTCAATAATGAGAAAATTCTCCATAGTGAAAAAAAGGGCAACATGAGGGCTGAAACAACTAATATTGATATAATAAGCACACCAAATATTAATAATATATGCAGATAACCTCAGACTATAGGGCAAAATAGTATAATGAGCTTTAGATAAGGCCTGATCATATTGTGAAAGGCTAAATGCTAAAGCAGATAATGTATACTAAATAGAAACATTGTGTAACTAACAGACCTATATTGCCACAGGAAAAAAACACTTATCAACTGTAGCGTGTAATTGCTGCATACATCCAATATAAGTTGAATACTAAACTACAAAAATTCTAAGTAGTGAGATAATTCTCAGTAGTCAAAAAAAAAATACAACATAAGGGCTGAGACAACTTATTAAAGGCATAGCCTCATATTAATAGTGTATACAGATAGTCTCACACTATAAGACAAATTAGCATAATGAGCGCTAAATATAATAATCCAAAAATACTGCAAATTTAATTATTACTCAATATAGAGAAAAAAAAAGAAAGAAAAGAAAAAATGAAAAAGAGGACCAGAAGAATGCTTAACTTAAGCATTTGAATGATGCATACACTCAAAAAATTTAGCTATTATAGATATAAATTAAAGGATAGCACACTATACATTGAGATCTGTTTACAAAAACATAGAGTACACAATGTTTTCATTTAAGCCTTTGGGAGTTACAGTGTCCAGATAGTGGATCCAGTAAGCCTCTCTCAGTAAGAGAATTTTAGATCTGTCTCCCCCTCGATCCAAAGGAGGAACATGGTCAATGCCAATAAATTTGAGTGTGGGTAAAGGATGTTGCATAGCCAAAAAATGTTTGGCCACTGGTTTATCCGTTGCTTGGTCACGATATGCGGTCATTATCCCAGAGCGATGACCGTATGGTCGCGTACGGTAAGGTCTGTCTTCACGACATATGCCAATCCACAAGGACATGTCACCATGTAGATGACATGATCTGTGGTGCATGTGATATAATGAGTGATAGGTATACGTTTTCCAGTGTGGGCAGATGAACTGCTTGACAGCATGTGGCTGCAAGTCCCACATCCAGTGCATTTAAAGCACCCTTTCTTTTTGATCAATGTTTTTTTCTTATAGCATTTTGTGTGATCATTGCGAACTATTCGATCTCTGAGATTACGATTTCTTTTATAACTAATCATGGGACATTGTTGAAAAATAGGAGGAAGGTTGTTGTCAGCCTGTATAATGTCCCAGTGCTTTTGTATAGTACTCTTTATTTTCATTGTTCCTGTATGGTAGGTCATAGGGAGAAATAAATGTGTATTTTTGGCTTTGGCATCTCCTGTCAGCTGTAAAAAACATTCTCTAGCCCTCTGTTCAGCCATATACAATGTATGTGGGGCATAGCCTCTATTTAGAAATCGTTGTTTAATTTCATGAAGTTGGATATCCATCCGTGAAATATCACTATTATAGCGCAGAACTCCAAGGAACTGTGAAATTGGAAGGGAATCCTTCAGGTGCTGAGGATGGAAACTGTCAGCTGATAAGATAGTATTTCTGTCTGTTTCTTTATGGTATAGGGTGTATCCAATGCCTCCTGCCATTTTGTACAGTAAGACATCTAAAAATTGAATTTGATCACAATTGTAATTTAGAGTAAATTTAATTGGAGTGGGCAATGTGTTAAGTTGCTTGACCATCTCATCTAAATTATCTTGCGTTGTTGTCCATAAGAGAAGGATATCATCCACAAACCTAAAATACTTCAATATTTTACTGTCATATGTAGAGAAAATGTACTGATGTTCAAACCATGACATGAAGATGTTTGCATATCCAGATGTTTGTAAATAAAAATTACCTTAAAAACTTAAAAATAATTGCAAGAGAGTGCAATCTTTAATAATTCAAGGATGAACTCAATTGGGGGACCTTTGTATACGTGTGACTTGGAAAGGATGTCTCGAACAGTTTCTATGCCTTGTTTCTGTGGAATAGCTGTTTATAAGTTTTTAACATCCAGGGTAGCAAAAATAAACACACGCTGTGTGTGAGTCCCAAGTTCTTTAAGTTGATAAAGTAGATCTTGAGTATATTTAACCCCTTAAGGACACATGACATGTGTGACATGTCATGATTCTCTTTTATTCCAGATCTTTGGTCCTTAAGGGGTTAAGGCAGAACGGTAACTCATTTTTTCATTATATATATATCTATATATATATTTTTTTGTTATTTATTTTTTTTACCCTGTTTTCATGTTTCTGGTAAAGCATGTTATCCAATATAATGTTATTTATACTTAATTATGTATTTCTTATTTATAATTTTGCTATACAATTCCTTCTTTAAGATTTTTTTTTTCTTGACTATTAGATTGTCACTTTTATTTCCATATTCATAGCACTTTTGGATTTTATGTCCATTGCTTTTCCTCTCTGAACATAGCTTTTTGTTATAAATTATGTACAGTGCGTATTTTTTTCCTATGGAATCATAGTAAGTGGTTTATTTTGTTCTATTTTACCCATAATATTTACGTGTGCCCTTTATTGAATCTGAATTTCATGTAGTACATCACTCATAACATAGTCCTAGCAATTTATTCTCAAAAGTAGTTTATTGTGTCCTATTTTCTTTTCCTAATTCCTTAGCTGTTTAAAAGACTTCCATACTATCTCCATTTATTATGATTTCGTTCTATGATGCCAGCTGTAATAGTGAAATACATTGATTCATGCTAACAAACTACGGATTCTTTTTTCATGATAAACAGGGGCATGGGAGGAATGTGTCATCTAGTTTTGAATATTGCAAGTGGATATTTGAGTATCATTTGCATGCACTAGTTAGTAACTGTTAGCCTTTTTTAAGCTGTTAATTCAGGCAGAGTTTACATCTGACTCCGATATTGGAAATACCTTTTTAATTTTTAATTAATGTCACAATACATTACATGCAGCAATATGCACATACACATACATACGTATATTTATTTGCAAATGTCAAATATGAACATTCTTTTTTAGAAACTGTTATGCCTGCAAAGTCCAGCAATATTTTTTGTAAGGGGGATGGGACGGGACGGGACGGGATGGGGGGGAAGAGAGATGAGGGGGGGAGCAGGTGGCCTACTGGCCCCTGACATGTAAATCCAGACCTCAGATTGAATAATGGTGACTTAAAGGCACCAGATATGAAGGTTTTTCACTGTTTACAGAATTGTAGTTGTCTAACCTTGAAACAATTGTAGCCATTTACAAATTTCTCTTTGGATCAACAACCTGTACTTATCAATCATATCCTTAAAGGGACACCATAGTCACCAGAACAACTACAGCTTACTGAATTTGTTCTGGTGAGTAGAATCATTCCTTTCAGGCTTTTTGCTGTAAACACTCTTTTCAGAGAAAATGCAGTATTTACATTACAGCTTCACTGTAACTTCACTGGCCACTCCTCAGATGGCTGCTAGAGATCCTTCCTGGCTCATGGCTGCCTAAAATGCATCCAAACATTCAGTGTCTCCACCCTCTGCATGCAGACACTGAACATTTCTCAAAGAGATTCATTGAGTCAATTCATCTCTATGAGGAGATGCTGATTGGCCAGGACTGTGTTTGAATCTGGCTCTGCCCCGATCTGCCTCCTTGTAAGTCTCAGCCAATCCTATGGGGAAGCATTGTGATTGGATCAGGCCACCACTTCTGATGATGTCAACAGACTGCTTATTTTTCTAAGGCAAACAGCATGCAGAGTTACAGCTTCAGGCTTGAATACAGTAAGATTTTGCTATATTTATGGAGACATGAGGGGCCCAAGGGGGCTAGATGGTGGTTTTAACACTATAGGGTCAGGAATACATGTTTGTGTTCCTGACCCTCTAGTGATCCTTTAAATATTTTGTTTTTGCAAAAATGAATCTAAGCCGTTTATAAAATATTTATATAATCTGATTATACAAACATTTTGGCTGTGAATTTCACATCATTTTTTTTGTTCTTATTGTAACATCCTTTACCCCGTATTTCTTCTGCTGTAAGTGAAAATGCATTTCTTCCAGTCTCAATGACTGACCTTTTTTTATACATATAAACCACAAACATCTACAAATATATTAAATATCACATATAGTGTAATAAAATCTAAACACTGTATAATAAAAAAGTGGACTATTGCACTCACAAACGCAGGTAGTTAGCAGGCAGGACACATAATCACTGTGTCAGGGACCCATTAGTGTTCCAGCTCCCAATATTCTCGGTAGTACATACACAGGAATAAAGTGACAAATATAGTGCAAAACTCTAATATTAAAAACAAGAACTTTCATAATATTGCACTCATAAATTTCCAAATGGTTAAAGGGACACTATAGTCACCTGAACAACTACAGCTTAATGTAGTTATTCAGGTGAGATCTATAGCTCCCTGCAGGCAATCTAATGTAAACACTGTATTTTCAGAGAAAATACAGTGTTTACATTGATTGATAGGAATACCTTCAGTGGCCGTCACTCAGACGGCCACCAGAGGGACTTCCTATCATGTATGGCCCTAAAAAGGCCATGTACACGTCAGACGTATTAAGATTAAGATAGTCTGACGTGTGCAGGAGAGAGAAGGCACTGTGCGCGCGCACATTCTCTCTCCTGTCTGTCAGCAGAGGAGAGGGGGCGGGCAAAGACCATGAGCTGAGCTGTCAGTCAGCTCAGCTCACGGCCACGAACACCGCGCGCATGCGCGGTAGTGTGCTCAGGACTTCATAGGGCGGCATAAATGCGCACAAGGGAGCAATGACGCTTCCAAATGGAAGCGTCTGATTGCTCCCTGCTCGCGCCCGCCTCTTTCGTCATTTTGACGAAATAGGGGGTGCGGGTTCACGAGGCTCCTGGCGCTGGAAACAGGTGAGTAAAACGGGCTGCATGGAGATTCCCTTTTATTAAAGGCATATCTACAAGGTAAACTTATTATAGGATTCATAGCAAGGGAAACTTCTCCTAAGCGGTGTTCCAGATGATAAGGTCAGCATACAGCATTAACAATATAAAAGCAATACAAAATGTAGTCAACACTATGCATTTCGTCCGCTTCCTCAGGGGTATTTCAGTAAATCTGCAACCTGCTGTCCTGATCCTTCTTGATTAACATATCAATCTCAGATTCCAGTGGATGAAACACTTTCTCTCTTAACCTTTTGGGCATTATTGTACTTAAACAAAGTTTTTGGGGTTGGTCTTGTTCTCTATGGCTATAAGCTTTTCATTATCAAGTTAAGCCCATCTTATTGCCCTTTTGCAAGCCCTATTGGCATGCTTGTACTGGTTATTAGATGCTATTGTCGTTTTTTTAATGACCCTCTAGCCATGAAAGTCTACCTGCCAATTCTCCTGTGGGTACTACCAGGGACATTTTAGCCGCGAGGCAAACAAGGCATTTGCCTTGGGCAGCATTTTCCAGGGGGCGGCAAAAAAAGCTGCCCCCAAATGCCCAGGGCAAATGTCTTGTTAGCCTTGTGGCTGACTGACAAGCCTGACGGGCTGCTGGGTGGGCGGCGCCGCAGAGTGAGGCTGGGAGCCGGAATATGACGTCATAATCCGGCTCCCAGCCTCACTCTGGGGCACGCGAGGGAGCTGAGTAGAGCACTCAGGGGGAATTGCTCCCTCTCCAGCCGCCCACCCAGCAGCCCCACTAGACCCCAGGGAGAAAGATAACCACCCTCCCACCCCCACCAGCATTACCAAAGGTAAGGAGGCTGGGGGGGTTAAATAAAAAAAAAATGTGTTAATGTGAGTGAGTGTGTGTGTATGTGTGTCTGTTAGTGTGTGTGTATGTGTGTCTGTTAGTGTGTGTATGTGTGTCTGTTAGTGTGTGTCTGTGTGTCTGTGTGTGGGTGTATGTCTGTTAGTGAGTGTGTGTCTGTTAGTGAGTGTCTGTGTCTGTTAGTGAGTGTGTGTGTCTGTTAGTGAGTGTGTGTGTTAGTGAGTGTGTGTGTTAGTGTGTGTGTGTGTGTATCTGTTAGCGAGTGTGTGTGTGTATCTGTTAGTGAGTGTGTGTGTGTGTGTGTGTGTGTGTGTCTGTGTGTGTCAGTGAGTGAGTGTTCGTCTGTTAGTGAGTGTGTGTGTGTCTGTTAGTGTGTGTGTGTTTGCCTGTGAGTGTGTGTCTGTTAGTGAGTGTGTGTGTCTCCTAGTGAGTGAATGTGTGTCTGTTAGTGTGTGTCTGTGTGTGTCTTTCTGTTAGCGAGTGTGTTTCTGTTAGCTAGTGTATGCATATCTGTCAGTGAATATGTGTGTGTGCATTTAGAAGGTTGGGCGGGGGGAAGGGTTGGGTGGGGTGGGTAGGGCACCTGAGTTTTGTCAGCACAAAACCAGGATACACCACTGGGTACTACAGGACAGATTCATTGGCTAACCTCTTTGCTAGCTGAACTGAGTAAATTAAAATAT
This sequence comes from Pelobates cultripes, assembly GCA_933207985.1. Taxonomy (NCBI): domain Eukaryota; kingdom Metazoa; phylum Chordata; class Amphibia; order Anura; family Pelobatidae; genus Pelobates; species Pelobates cultripes. The sequence goes on from OW240912.1 coordinate 373,242,987, forward strand.
GATATTTTACCTGAGAATCAGGCATATAGAGCAGAGCGGGTTGTGGATGAGGTAGAAAAGGACTAATAAAGGGTAGAATAACTGAGCTAATAAATATCCAAATAGAGCTATTTTCTTTAAGCTAAATTTACTATTCTCTCCTCCAAATACATGTAAAGTATTTTGTAAATATATACTAAATGTTCACACTTTTTTAAACTTTCTTTTTTACTGCGTTCTAAATAAAAATGAGAATGTCACTATTTAAGAGCAGTTTGGAATTTTAAGATCCATATTTCATCCTCAGATAAATTTTGATACAATAATAACACTACCAAGTTTTATATATTTGGTTTCTCATTGCAGAGTGTGATGTAATTTACATCAATCTACACACTTCAATCTGTGGCGATTTGCAGAATAGAAAATGCTTTGGTATATCAGGAAGTTCCACAAGACGTAAGCTAAATAAATTAGCCTATGCATAGCCAAATGCTTTTTAGTATGGGGAAGCAGAAAATGGTTGGCTATTGTGCATGTTCCAGAGGCCTGCACCATATCCCAGAGGCCCAGCAACATCATATACGCAGTTCCTACATGTATACAAAATATTATAGTCACTGCTCAACTGGTATGGGTTAATTTAGTGAGAAAAGCTGAAAAAAGCAAACAGAGTGCTATAAGAGAAAGACCTGTTCCCTCACCAGGTATATAACAGTCATAGAATGCAAATAATTTCCAAGCAAACCAATGATTTTAGTAAAAATAAAGTTTTATTTATTTTAATGTATATTTAATAGGAAAGTGCAAATGTGCAAAACAGAAGTACAAAGAAATGCCATTGAATGTACAAAACTGCATGCATGGTAATAAAGTGCTTAAGACATAATGTGCTTTTACCAAACATCCATATTCATATAGTATACAAAGTATGGAGAGACTATATAATAATGTAAACAATAAACACTTGGGTGCTATTCACAAATGGTACTCCCTCAAATACCAAAACAATCAGTACATACATGAACAGAGAATGCACACCAAAAACCATACAAAATTAATATCTTGGTTTAATAAGTCAATATCTGATTTACAAGTATGATATAAATATATTACAAATAAAGTGATAGTAAACAGGCTAAACAAAAATCCACAGTAAATATTTACCACAATTCCACAACCTGATAGGGCAGAAACACGAATACAATGAACCCCCCAACCTGTGTATTAGCAGAGTAGGATTAAGATTCCACAGAGCCCTACGCAAGATTCTGGTCTGGAGCCCTCTTTTATTCACCGTACAGGAATGGTGAATGGGGTCAAACAAATTCTAACTCTGAAGCCCTAAGCAGGTGCCCAAGTTTAGTTTATGGTTAATATGTTCTGTAAATAACTATAGTGACCAAGACATACATTATACTTCTATGTACTAAGGAATTAGGAGTTTACAAAATGTTACAGTCTAATGGACATTAATTGTGGATAATTATTGATGTTTAATATCTCCTCTACCAATAATGGTAATGTTCACTTGCCCCAAATTCTCTACGAGAGATCACCGATCTGCCGATTGTTTGATAACTCACTACTGATAGATGGTAATATATCTTTAAGTTCACTATAGTAATTAACTGGACTATTTATGATATTTTTTGGAAACCCACCTCTACCAATGAACGGCAAAGTCTATTTACATAATTGTTTTGGTATAGAGATGACAAAAGATATCTCAAGATAACAATAATTTACAACAAAAAACATCTAATATTGGATAGATACAGAATATGTTCCAGAACTGAACACTGAAAATAGTTGTTTCTGTTCCCTTGCCTAAAAGTTCTCTATAGAGATTTATTTAGCTGAATATAAATAAGTATTGACTTTTTAAACATTAACCACAGTCATGCACTGAACTACCTGTAAATATTAAAAACACCAGTGTCAATATATTGTGTTTTACATAAGGATTCTATGCAGAGATTACCAAATATATTCTAACTACTGTAGTAAATTAGTGTTGGATATTAGAGTTGTATATAGCCCCATTACTGGAGGGAGAAGCTGGCTCACAGATACACTTATCCAGCTTTTGGCTTAGTACTGAGAGGGTTATATTTCTTAATGTATTGCTAAGGGCTGGCAGCATCTGGAAAGTGATTCTCAGATCTAGGACAGGATTCAAGTCATTTCAGTAAATCTTAAATAACCACAATGTTATAAAAATCTCCTCACTACCAAACGGGAACACTTTTACATGTAACTAAAGGAACCTTTGACAAATGATGAGATAAATAAACTTTTCAAAAACAAGTATTGACTATCTGTAAGACGGTACATGTCAGATACAATTGCAACAAACAAAAAGAAATTAACACATTGATCATACAATAAATCCTTAGATCAATATATGTATGTGGCAGATGACTTAAAATGGGGTAAAACATATCCATAGAGATTCATGGTGCAAGTGGCTGCCGAGTCGACACTTGCTCTCTTATCATCATTGACAAACAAAGAGTATCCCATTTCGTGACATAAATAACAATATAATCACTATAACAAAATAATGTCAATGAAAAGCAAAGAAATAACTTGAAAAATAGATATTCATGTAGCGTCTGTGTAAGATCATTTAGAATTTCACATAGTCGGGGTTTTGTTATGCACTTTAAACATAGGGCCTTTGGCGTGGGTCCAATCAATGCTCTTGTTATGGTGACCGTTCCTCCTCAGGTCTATTGTCTACTATTTGTCCTGTCACTGAGAGTTGTCAGTTAATGCCATACTTGTATCTAGCCTTGTTCCCCCAGGTTACCCACGACTGCCATTGAAGTATGTAGCGGGAAGGTATGTTTTGTGTATATGCAGTCATTTCTTCCATTAGTTTGATGTCTTCTTTCCTACTCTGCCATTCTGAAGACAGGATTTAGAGTCAATATTTTGAAATTTATGGTAATGGATGGACAGTTGTGGTTCTTTGTTTCCACCTCTTCCTTATTTGAGACAGGCCGCTGACACACTTCTGCAGCAATCCTGCACTGCGTTCTGATGGCCGGGAGGAGTGGATGGAAGCTGTAGCTTCTGTTTCTGTGTTGCTGTCAGAGTTGGAGAAGCGGCAGCACAGAGCCCGTATTGCTCGTCTCAGACGGGATCCCCTCTTTCTCTGTTTGTTTCCCTCATTCTCAACTTTGTCGCTGTCGTTTGAGTCACTCAGGTGTTCTACTGCATTCTCATCAGATGTTTCCTTCTCACTCTGAGCTTGTATTTCCTGAGTGTCAGGTTCTGTATCGTCCATTCTATCCTCAGAGTCTTCTTCAACTTTGTTTGTTTCATCTTGAGCCGGCTACCCGTGAAACAAAAATAAAAGGTCAGAATGTATTCATTTAAGGAGCCCATTGTGCAATGCTATTCATTAGCACTGATAGAAAGGACTGGGAGCTAACATATATAATGATATCTCTATATTGGGAGGAATATAAAATAGAAAGCTGCTCTACTGTTAACACAAATTACCCTAAGAATGTATTTAGTAAAATATAATATTATAACTGTTCACGCTGTATGTCTATGTTCTGTTATAATTATGAATATGCTAATTTAAAAAATAAAAATTTGTGGGGGGGTATTTTAATTAACATTGCTATGTGAAACTGTCCAAGTACAATGTTACCTCAGTGTAATTCCTAATAGTTTTTTACAGGTTTGTTGAAGATCATAAGGGGGGCAATCATGGAGGTCCCCCTCATTACACTAACATTCAGCACAGGGATTGGGGTTATGGAGAGAGGGCTTTGCAACTGACCTTCTCTCTCTCACCTGCTATTGGATAAGGGACATGGGGGGGGCATTGACCAGCGTCTTCTTATTAAACATATTAAAATAAGAAGACTTAGTACTTACACAGATATGCCCAGAGTTATAGCGTTAAGGTCATGCTAAAATTAAAAATTGTTTTAAGGCCACCTATTTAATAAAAATCTTTCTGAGGTTAGTCTCTGGAAGCAGTTTAAGCAGTAATTATTGCAGTTAGCATGTAAATCTCTAATGTTAATAATAGTGTGGGACCCACCGACATTGGGGTACTATGAGCAGAGGCGTATTTTGAAACCACTGGGCCCTGGTGCAACAAATGCCCTGCCCCCAAATCACCCCCCCATGTGTCTCAATCCTCTTCCCCCCAACCCCTCTATGTATCTCATCCTCCCACCTCCTGCTCCTTCATATGGCTCAACTTCCCCCCAGGTCCTCTGCGTTTCTTATCCCCCCTTGTGTCTCCACTCCTCTACAGCCCCTTGATCATCATATTCTTCCCCCAAGACTCTCCATGTGTCACATTTCCCCCAGCAGTTCCTTGTATCTCCCCCAACTGCCTCCCCTCCTGTACCTGCTCTGTACCTCTATGTAGCGTGGTCGAGCAGTACTTGATCTGACAGGAAGTGCTTGTTGCTATCAGTGGCAAAGCGACTGGACCCCCTGGAGTGACTGGCTGGGTTGCAGCTGTGACCCCCTGCATCCATTGTAGTTACGCCACTGACAGTGATGTAGTGATAGGCTTAACAGAATATGGCCATGTGGTGTAACTGAATCCCCTTATTTGTTTGCTGAGATAGGTCTTTTTTGTGTGTTTTTCTTTTTTTGTTCTCTGTTCCTTAATCTATATTTAATAAAAGTAATTTTACTATGATTCACAATGTAATATATATTTACCTGCAATTTGCAGATCTCCATGTCTTGGAGGCAGGATTCTACGCTGTAAAAAGAGAGAGAAGGACAGTGGGGTGTAATTATATGGAAAGGAAAATGTCATAGTGAAAAATATTTTGAAGAAATAAAAGTGTGGAATGTTATGTAAAGATGGGAACAAGTGATGAAGAGAAGAAAAAAGGACATAAAAAGTAATAAAATTATTGAATGAAAAGGGTATTGCATAAAGAATAATCACATTAAGATTTACTGAATAAAACCTTCCTTCCAAGGACAGAGACTTAATAATTGCAGTTGCTATTTATAGTAACCCATACTTTCACAGTCTTTTTAAAAGATCACTGCTTTAACCTGTGTTAAACAGCTTTCGAAAGATGTAACATAAGTGGATACATGGATGGATGGATGCATGGATGGATGGATGGATGGATGGATAGATAGACAGAACCTGTAACCCCCTTCCCCTGCTTGTCACTGTCAGTCAAACTCACTACCCACTGTTACCCCTCCCCTGCCAGTCCCTCTCAAGATAGATAGATCATAGATAGATAGATAGATAGACATATATTATTTTAAGTATTTAATTTATTATCTATTTATTGGCAGACCTGGAATGCCACGATCAATACTAGATCTTTTGTTCATACAGAAATCAGGCCATTTTTAGTCCGTTCGTGGCATATACATGGTATATCTCTCTTTGAAAGTTTTTTACACGATTTATGACTTTAATTAACCCTTTTACTCCCACATTAATATCAACTTTCCCAACATTTCCAAGCAACCTTTTCAATGAGCAAAGAAAATAACGTACTATGAACTTTGTGAGAAGTGTGTGAGATGAGCCATGGTGATGAAGGGATGGCTGAGAAGGTCTATGGGAGTAATCCTCTTCTCTGGTTCTATAGCAAGCATCTCTTTAATGAGATCAAGACATTGCCATGCATCATTCATCTCCACCATTGTGCAACAGATATCTGCCTCTGACAGTGCATATGTCTGAAGAGAGAGAAAAATTGTGTGAGATATGTTAGTGAGGTTTGTTAGCATAAAAACATGTAATCACAAAAAAATTTAACTTTTTTTTTGTATCACAGAGCCACCATTAATGGCAGTAAGTACAGTACTCTCTACCTCCTAATTTCTATAGTGTTTGGTTGGCTTCCTGGTAAATAGCCGCCATGCCATTGGAAAAACTGTTTGTGGTTATTGACCGATCTTCAGACTCGAGTTACAAAATAGATATCTGAAGACAACATAGGGGTTTGAAAAATAAGATAGGGGTTTTAATTTTTTATAAGATTTTGGAATCAAACAGCTACAAAAGAGGGAAACAGTAATTATATTAAATTACAACAAAATGTAAGTACATATGAACCATGCACATATATTTTTGTGTCCTCATGCTGTTGCTCTTCAAACCCAACGTTAAGCACAAAGAGATTGCTCCACCATCTCCTCTGTGCATGATCAACCAGGCTGTTTTAAAGTATTTTTCTTCAGGATATCCAGAATATCTTAGAGAATATAACATGGGTTAGGGCAGGCTGCCATATAAACTTCTATTTTAGGTCAATGAGAGAGCCCTGGAAATACAGTACCTTTGCCAAGTCATCAAGACAACTGAAGATATTTTGCCTTCTTTCTATTGGCTTAATACCAGTCTCACGTTCGTAGCGGTCTTTAGACTAGAGGAAAACAAAAAGATTCTCCATTAGTTTCTAGAAGGAGAAACTCATTCACTGTAGCATTTTCCAGTGTCCCAATGAGTTTCCTGATAATGTAAGGATGGAACCAATAAACATTTCTTGCCATTAACTTATCCATTAGCTGTCCTGAGTCTGAATAGTTTGGTCTTTTTTTTATTATTACCATTTAGTGGTGATAATTTATTTTTTAATTGGCTGCAAAGCTGACGGATAAAGGGGGTTACTAGTTAAAACTCTTTACAAAGGAACAGTTATCTATGATTTATCACATCTACACTTCCAAATTACTGAATATTAGTGTGTAAAACTTCACTTTAATAAGATAAACAAACTAGGAATCTTGGAATGTCGATTTAACCACTCCATGGTAAATCATGTGCTTGGACTGTCATAATATTGTAGGACTTGCAGAACCTTTTGTCCTGTATTTAATTTTATATACATATGGTTGATATATAAGGTCTCACCTTCAATCTCCATGGTGAATGCTGGTAATGTCTGTGTCTTTTAAAGAACAGATGGGTCTTTTTTGCCCTGTTGAGCATGTATTCATCGGGCAAACCCTGGGTCTCAGAGATGTAGCGGATCTGCAGGGAGAAAGAAAGCGGACATAAAATTTAATGTACCCACATTAAAACTGTAACTTATCCATAATCTCCAGCTTCTCTTCTGTCTGAACTATACAAACAAAAACAGTAATATTAAGTAGACTTGAGTGCTGCCTAAATTTTCAAAACATTTTGTTTAGTCCAAATTGCATTTAGTCCGTTTGTTAATTTCTTTTCAGTAGAATTTCAGACATTAATTTAGATTACGCAATAAAAATGGAGGGTGGAGCTATTGATCCATCCCAGCCCCCACCCATTGACTGCAAATTTGGTCTAATAGTAAATAATTACTAAGTAATAATTCCACTATCCCTGTGATCACGGGACCCAAGCTCCAGGTTAACCCCCAATAACAAAATATTTTACCTAACCACCTCAACCTAATCATAGTTAGGGGGAGGGAGCAATGAACTTAATATGTGGAAAATAAAAAAATAATACTTACCATTAGATGTCTTTTTTTTCCAACCACAAACAGGCCAGATAAAAATTCATAAAGTCGCGTTGAAATATTAATATGAAGGGAAAAAAAATGAAAAATAAACAAATCGCAAAAAAAAACACTCAGAAAAAAATACTTGGAGGGAAAAAAAATACATCTTTACCCAGTTAGGACCAATTTTATAAAGCTTTTTGTGCAATTTGCCTCAGATCACCTTGATTGGTTGACTTAAGCCATTTAATCAGAGTTCACTTACAGGTACATCTTGAGACTAACAGAAAGTCTCAAGATTTATCTGTCAGAGCACTCTGATAGGGAGGACAATAGGTCCAGCCATCATTGTATTATTTAGGGTTCCCACACACTTATTACCCTCCCATTATTATTTAGGGCTCCCACCCGCCACCAATGAATTGGGGCTGGTGGTGACAATAGGTACCTCCATTATTATTTAGGGTCCCTACCTACCACCAATGCGTGGTGGCTGGGGAAGCACTGTGCCCCACATTCAGTTGGAGGCTGGAGGGGAACACTGGGTCTCCTATTTAGTTAAATAGCCCTTACTTGCTGCGCATGGGTGGGGTAATGGGGGAAACTATATCTAGTCAAGTTTGGACTTTTGCCTAACTTTAGCAATTAAAATACGAAAAAGGAACAAGTGGATATAAAGGCGCTAATAATAATTGTCCTCTAATTAAATTTATAGCACGTGACAAAATATTAGTGAAAAAAGCACCCTAAATAGTGTAACAGCTCATAAGAACACACAATAAATACAAGAAATCTATATAGGTGCGCTGTGTCTTTAAGACAAAACTCTGAGACTCCTGCATACACTGTCTGTGTCTACGATGCTAGTTGCTTGAAAGATACTGCTAAGTAGATGAAGGTCTTACTTGCTATTGCTTCCCAGAGATCATGCTCAAGAGGTTACTTTTATAATTCTTATTCCCCCACTAAATAAGTGCTTGAAAATCATAATAGTGCTACATGCTGAAAAATCGTGCTGTGCTAAATAGTGAAACCAACGCGCGTTTCGCCAGGGCAGGTTTTATCTATAGGAAAATATCCACCATATTAGTTGGGAATAGGAGCTTTGATTTAATTTATGTACACTGCTTTCAGTACTCAATTGATAACGTATCCTGTCCCTTACCTTTTCCTTGGTATTACTTTTTCCTCCTGGGTGGTCCAGTATAGAGTTTATATCTCTTTATAGCTCTTTTTAATTGTGTTATATGTCTCCCTTGCAGTTTAGTAATACAATTTACTTCATTATATGTTTTATGAAGTTTATCCAAAAAGGAACCATTTCTGTGTGCCCACTATGACTCTGTCCCTTGGACATACACTTTCTCTCTATGATTAAAATTTAGGGTTACCTCCTGTCTAGGTTTGCTTGTACACACCACAGTCCCTTTGTGGGACACTCTGTGTTTTTTATAGCAGAATACCATGTAGCAGCTTTATCCAGAATCCCCCCTTTATACAATGCTGCAGTTCAGGTTGTATATTTAAAAGAGTTTTTTAAAATTATTTGCATATGGATGTCATCACGCTCGACCACGCACGAACGTAAATTAGTACACATTGCACGCCTGCAGACTTGCAACTCCGCACCCGGGAAGTCTTTTGATTGCGGCACACTCAGTTACCTTGGTGAAAGAAGCCAGCTTTTTACTCTTGGAACCTGCTACATTGTATGAAGGGGGAATTCTGGATAAAGCTGCTAAATGGTATTCTGTGCAATCAATCTGTGATGTGGATCGACTGTTTTAGCCATTTTTTACCCAGGGATGGAATATTTGGAGCTGTCATAGTCAGAGCAGGCTCTTCTGCTCTACATTTGTGAGTGTGTATTTTATCTATTATATTTGGCTTTTGGTTATATAGATTTACACCATTTGTATTTCTTTTCCTCCTTTTTTATGATACATGGAGATGACCAGCATATGCATTTTTATGTGAGTGTTTTGTGTATTTTTATCACAGTTTTGCACATATGTGCCCAATATATGTGTTAAGAAATTTCATGCACTGTAATGCAAATCACACTTTTGCACATTAAATCACTTGTTGCACTTTAAAATAATTTTGTCTTAAAGGACCACTCTAGGCACCCAGACCACTTCAGCTTAATGAAGTGGTCTGGGTGCCAGGTCCCTCTAGGATTAACCCTTTTTTTTTTTATAAATATAGCAGTTTCAGAGAAACTGCTATGTTTATAAAAAGGTTAATCCAGCCTCTGAAGCCTCTAGTGGCTGTCTCATTGACAGCCGCTAGAGGCGCTTGCGTGCTTCTCACCGTGAAAATCACAGTGAGAAGACGCCAGCGTCCATAGGAAAACATTATGAATGCTTTCCTATGAGACTGGCTGAATGCCCGCCAGGCTCCTGCCGCGCATGCGCATTCAGTCGAAGAGGAGGATTGGAGGCGGAGAGGAGGAGGAGAGCTCCCCGCCCGGCGCTGGAAAAAAGGTAAGTTTAACCCCTTTCCTTGCCATCCAGCCCGGCGGGAGTGGGACCCTGAGGGTAGGGGCACCCTCAGGGCACTATAGTGCCAGGAAAACGAGTATGTTTTCCTGGCACTATAGTGGTCCTTTAAAGACACAGCTCACCTATATAGATTTTTTTAATTTTAGCAATTGTATATCTTTAAGTCACTACAATTCCTTGTTTAGTGAAAACATCTATTTAATTTAAAATGAAAATGACCATTTTATTTTACATTGCAATTTGACTCCTGTCTATACAATCAAATAAATCAGCTACACAATGCCTTTCTATGTGAATTCAGTCTGGATTCTGATTGAGACCTTAACATACAATTAGACATAAATATGTATTGGATTTTCACTCACCTGATCATACTCAGATGCTCCGGGATATAAAACATATCCTGTGAACAGCTCTGCCATGATGCATCCCAAAGACCACATGTCAATAGCCTCACCGAATGGATATGCCAATATAATTTCTGGAGACCTGCAATTTACAAAAAGGGGAGATATAAGGTTAGGACATGTCACTTGTGGAAACTGGGTATAAAACATGCCCTCTGTAAGAGCACTGTGTGTAGACATAGTTGGCTGATAAACTCCTCCAGAAGCCATAAACTGGTTTAATAATGCCACTAAACATTTCATAAAAACAGATAAATCACTAATGTCACTAAATATTTCATAAAAACTGAAAAAAAAATTATGTGATCTGATTAAACGAACACTATAGGGTCAGGAGCACAATCTTGTATTCCTAAAAAGGTAGTGTTTACAGCAAAACCCCTGCTGGAACAGGCTATAGACACCAGAACAACTATAATAAGCTGTAGTAGTTGTAGTGACTATAGTGTCCCTTTAACATTATTCTTTATATTAATTTCATAAAAGTAAAGAATATCAATGCACTAACAATCTCATTTAAGCTTACCTATAACATCTTGCTTGTATATAACTCGAACACCGAGCCTCGGACACATGTAATGCACAGCCAAAGTCTATCACCTTGACCTTTAATGGGTGTGTGATATTGTCCACCAGCATGATGTTGTCTGGCTTCAAGTCTGTATGGATTATTCCAAGACTCTTGAGCTTTGCCAGTGCAATGCCCACCTGTGCCACGATAGGGCGGATCATTCTCACAGGAAACGAGCCACCAATGGATTCCATGTAGTCAAAGAGACTCATATGTAGCATCTCAAACACAAGGCAGATGATATTGTTGTACAGGAAGAACTCATGGGCTTTAATGACATTGAATTCATCTGGGCGTTCCTTGTTCAGCTGGGTCAGGATTTTTATCTCTTCTTGTGCATCTTCAGCAACATATTTGTGGTTCTTTAACATTTTGATGGCCACATTCTCACTGGTTCCTTTTTTAACACACTTTACAACCTGCCCAAAGGTGCCACTGCCCAAGAGTTCTTGCACTTCATAAGTGTCAGTCTCAGAGTACAGGACTTTGAGTTCCTCCAATATACTAAGGGGAAAAAAACAGGAACAGATTAATTTTAACCCAATGCTAAGTTTCAGGCACAATATGAAACCATCTAAATGAAGTTTGACATTTTTATCAGGTTAACAATGGAATGATGTTTCCTTAAAACATATTATTTAAATTTATGCAACATCTTGTATTTGTGAAGTTTAATTTGTTTTGTCTGTTAATTTGAATATCCTTCAAATCAGTATGAAATTTCCATGGTATTTAAATACTAAGGTTGATCTTTCACCTCCATATCTTTTAGCGTTGTTGAAAGCGTTTATCAAAATCTACAGTTGTTTTAGAGAAATATGGGATATCCAATAGAGACTATTGGATATCACCTCAGGGGTGTTAAAATCAGTCATCTGTAGGGTAAAACCTGAATGATTAATTATAATACATTGTAGCTATGCCAATCAAATTCCACCAAAGTGGAACGAATGGAGAGTAGTTTTTTTAGTTAGTAAATTAGCATTACCGTATGTGACGAACTAACCTTCGCCACTGGTTTTTGGAGAGGACTAATGGCCAGCCTTTTGCCCAAAGACAATGGGCCCTGCAAAAATACATGTTAAAAAGTGACTTCCATGGGAAAATGTGCCTCTTCCCCTCCCTCTTTTTCCTGTCCTATTGTTTCTCCAGCAGGGCGTTGTCCCATTGACACTGCCAGACCTCCTCAATCTCCCATTAGCCCTTGCTATTGTCTGACCCCACCCTTCCTTGTACTATAGGACACTTTTAACATTGGACATATTGAGCGGTCAGATCCAAGCTATCTGGCGATATGTCGGACATATAGGTTAAACATTGTATTATAAGAGTTATGTATTTTTATGTGGTTTTTGTAACAGTTTTTGACTTAGAGATATTTCCTGTACCTGGAGATAATTAAGTTACCACTTAAGCCAATTATCTCCAGGATAGAGGAGAAGATAGACCGGCCTCACAGCCTAAATCTGTGGAACTGTTTTGGGCATGAAAACCATGCTTGCGGTTGGTCAAATATGACTTCCACAAAACTTTTGAACCCCTGCTCTGATCTGGGTGATTTCTGGATATGTTGTTCACCCAGACCAAGGCTATCCAGGGATGTATGTATTTGTGGGGATATGTGATGTTTTGGGGTGTTTTCTGTGTTTTGTGAAAAATGTGTGTTTTCTGCCTGTGGGTAATTGAGTTAGTCCATTGTGTCTGGTAGTTGTATCACAGGCAGAGGGGAGGGTTTGTGTACATTATCTGGGAGTGCCTAACTGTACAAGAGTGTTTTGATTGGCTTTGTAACTTTGTGTCCTGGCTCCACAAGGTCCACATGGGTGGTAACCTTGTGGGAAAACTTGTATAAAAGAGACAATAAACCCCCAGTTCACTCTGTTCTGCTTCACCCTCAATACATAGCCTTGTCTCGTTATTGTAGAACTGCTATATTCACACTGGGTATTGCTATACTTTGTATACTCCCCTAAACTCTAATCACTTAGCTATTTTAAGAGCTGTTCCTGATGCTCTTATTGAGGAGATGTCTTTCCCACACGGTCCTGGAGGACAGAGGTTGATCCAGGGTGGAAGGAAGACGGCGAGACTCCAGTTAAGCTACGGTGGTTGTGGAGACTGCGGTGGTTGTGGTGTCCAGTGCGGTGCTTATGGTCCTCAGCGTCAGCTAGGAAGCGTCTTTCAATGGAAGTGCCCAGTCGGGGTGCCAGGTGATCCGTTGCACCATAATAAACATATCTCTGATAGCGACCAGCAAGTGACTAGGTTATAATGTCTAGGTTTATAATAAAAGTAGTGGACACTGGACATTGAATTGAAAACCAACTTTTTAAAGTATCCCCCAGTAATTTTAAACTGTAGATTTGGAGGCATTCACACAGTCACACACTCATTTTGTTACTGGCTGTCTGTCAGGATCCAAACCCTTAATTCAGAACTTTATTCAGAACTTTCATTCAAGTTTGTACCAGCAGTAACTATGTTTTGCCACTAGTGGCCTCCCTAACCACTAGGTCTGAACGTTCCATCCCTCTACCTCACCATCCTCGGCTAATTACTTATCCTACAAAAGGCTACACCCTGCTCAATACGAAGTTGATGGTTAACCTGAAAAGACTTCTATTCCTGGCTCCTGTGAACTTACGTACTTTATTACCATCCTGTTGAATGCCATCCTTATTTACACTACCAAGCTACTTTATTCCAAGCTGATCTACACAACAAACCTTCTTTGCTACCCAGCTTCTTTATATTCCCCTGAACTACTCTACAAACCAACCTTTGTTACCAACCTGCTTCATACCAACCTGAACTACACCATCAACCTGCTTTATGATACCAACCTGCTTCATACCAACCTGATCTACGCAACCAACCTGCTTTGATACCAACCTGAACTACGATACTAACCAATACTGCAAAGCGTAATTTACCTGCTTTATCAGTGCTCCTTCCAAAAGGGGGCTGATTCATTAAATTTCTATTTTACTTGCAAATTTGAAACCTTTCCGTTCTGTACTGATTTGCTTGTTTTTTTATATATCCTATACTTTCTGCTACAGGTATTTGCTACTATCTAATTATTTCTTGATAACAACCTGCCTGGGGCATATTGCCTAAACCTATATTTCTATTACTTCACCTACTACCTACTTACCTATAATTCTGTTTATAGGTTCTCTTTCAATCTCATCTATAATTCCGCTTATAGATTTTCCTGCTACCATTTGCCTAACTCTCTTTTCTGTTCTCCATTCTTTACTTACCTCCCTCTTTGCCTTGCTAAGTATACCAATTGTGTGTATGTCTAAAGTCTCCGATAAACAACCAAACGTTAACCCTGGCATAAGTCTCTTACCTGACCTGCTCAAGACGATGACACTGTCATTCAAATTAAAGGACCACTATAGTGCAAGGAAAACAAACTCGTCATTAGGTCCCCCCCACTCTCAGGGCCCCCCTCCCGCTGGGCTGAAGTGGTTAAAACCCCTTCAGCCACTTACCTTTCTCCAGCGCCAGGCTCCCTCGGTGCTGGGGAACTCTCCACCCCCTGCCGATGTCAGGTCCAAATGCGTATGCGCGGCAAGAGCCGCGTGCGCGTTCAAACCGCCCATAGGAAAGCATTACCCAATGCTTTCCTATGGACTTCAAGCATCTTCTCACTATGACTTTCACAGTGACAATCGCGGAAGGGCCTCTAGCGGTTGTCAGTGAGACAGCCACTAGAGGCTGGTTTAACCCTCAGTGAAACATAGCAGGTTCTCTGAAACTGCTATGTTTTCAGCTGCAGGGTTAAAACTAGAGGGACCTGGCACCCAGACCATTTCATTGAGCTGAAGTGGTCTGGGTGCCTCTAGTGGTCCTTTAATTGTATTTAGCTATGAAGTAACTTATTGTGTAGCAATATTATTACTTTAGTTATACAAAAAGCAAACTATTTTTATATAAACCTACAGCAAGTCATTGTGTTGCTCCTCGGGTTCAGACATTTTGGAGTTTTCCTTCATTTTATATGCTGCTTGTCTTTCAAATTGATCCAATGTGGTTATCACTGGAATAACTGTTAATCACTGCTTACTCAGCACTGGATATAACAGATAATGAACCCCAGATACATCATAACTTTACATCATAGTCCCACTTTGCAACTTTTTGTTTGGTCTGTTGCTAGGCAACACCACCTGTGAATTGGAGTACAATGTTCATGCATGGTCAGCTGTCTACAAGCATTGAGAGGTTCTGACGAGCCAACAATACCTTAATATGAACATATATTATATAACATAGCGCACAGAGACACATTTGCCTATGTATTGAAATATTATGTGCACCTGTTTGTATTGTTAGAAGAATTCTTGTATTGCAGGGACAAAATGTATAAAAACAAACTGTATATTTCAAATCACAGAAACCTAGAATATAAAGGCAGATTAGAACCATTCGGCCCATCTAATGTGCCCAATTCTCTAAATAGTTTCATTAGTCCCTGGCCTTATCTTATATCTAGGATAGCCTTATGCCTATCCCACGCATGCTTAAACTCCTTTACTGTGTTAACCTCTACCACTTCAGCTGGAAGGCTATTCCATGCATCCACTACCCTCTCAGTAAAGTAATACTTCCTGATATTATTTTAAAACCTTTGCCCCTCTAATTTAAGACTATGTCCTCTTGTTGTGGTAGTTTTTCTTCTTTTAAATATAGTCTCCTCCTTTACTGTGTTGATTCCCTTTATGTATTTTAAATGTTTCTATCATATCCCCCCTGTCTCGTCTTTCCTCCAAGCTATACATGTTAAGATCCTTTAACCTTTCCTGGTAAGTTTTATCCCGCAATCCATGAACCAGTTTAGTAGCCCTTCTCTGAACCCTCTCTAAGGTATCAATATCCTTCTGAAGATACGTTCTCCAGTACTGTGTACAATACTCCAAGTGAGGTCTCACCAGTGTTCTGTACAATGGCATGAGCACTTCCCTCTTTCTACTGCTAATACCTCTCCCTATACAACCAAGCATTCTGCTAGCATTTCCTGCTATTACATTGTCTGCCTACCTTTAAGTCATCTGAAATAATTACTCCTAAATCCCTTTCCCCAGATGTTGAGGTTAGTAGTTTATCAAACATTCTGTACTCTGACCTTGGCTTTTTACGCCCAAGATGCATTATTTTGCACTTGTCCACATTAAATATCAGTTGCCACAGCTATGACCATTTTTCTAATTTACCATTTGGCTTATTCCTTCTCGACCGTCAGCCCTGTTACAAATATTAGTATTATTAGCAAAAATACATACCTTACCATCAACACCTTCTGCAAGATCACTAATAAAAAATATTAAAAATACATTTAAAAAATCAAAGCTATATTCTGTTTAGTTGCTATTGTAAAAATGGGAAATTCAACTCAAAATTAGATAATAGTAAGTGACCAAAATAGTTAAATTATGCTTAACTATTGATTGTATCTTAAAAAAAAAAAAAAAACATCCCCAATGTTAAAAAACCCTCTTAGCACCAAAACACATAATCATTTAGAAGTAGTTTTGGTACATAGAGCCTATCCCTATTATCAATACTGAAAGTCTTTACATTTAATGTCATCACACATACTTTCTCATTAGCCATGGCAGCACAGAGATGATGGGCTGCCGGGACTCTCGTTTAGCATTAAAACATAAAAACTGTTTAATTCTGAATGAAATGACGGTACCAAGGGACTCCAGACACTATAACCACTTTAATGAGATGAAGCAGACACAGTGCCTACAGTGTCCCTTTAATGCTTCTCCAATAGAAGCATTTGATTGTCAGAGCACAGAGCCACCCATGCCTATAACTCCTCAATGCTTCTAATTACTGATGAGTTCACAGGAGGTCAAGTGACTGCACCAATGAGACTGACCTGGTGCTGCACTACAGCTAACTTATAGCTATGGTTTTACTTATTTTTTTAAACCGAGGTGGCTCTAAATCTGAACACTAACAAGCACAATATGTGCTGGATTCTCTTAACAGAGTAAGGGTTTATTCTGCTTACTGAGTAACAATTTTCCACTAGTCTTCAAAGGAGAAATTACTATTCACTAAGCAGTGTAAACCCTTACTCTTGTGTGAGAATATAGTCCAATAACGTTAAACTCAAATACCTTTATTTAATGTCAGATTGTTCTTTTTAGTTGAAACATAAATTTTGTGTTATACGATATCTTCCCCATAATGCATTAACAGCTCCTTCTGTTCTACAAAAGCATAATTAAAGGATCACTATACGGTCAGAAACACAAACATGTATTCCTGTCCCTATAGTGCTTATCCCACCATTTAGGTGGCTTGCAACCCCTTAGCCCCCCTATAAAAGTTTAAAACTCACTGCCCCCTTTGTGACATCATCGAAATGGCTGATCCATAGGGAAAGCATTGGTTTGGCTAAAATTGGCACAGGGGCAGGACCAAATGCAGTTTTGGCCAATCTGGACTTTCTCATAGAGATGCATTGAAGCAATGCATCTCTATGAGAAAAATTCAGCGCCTCCATGCAGAACGTGGGTTCGCTGTATGGCAGGGCTGCTTACTGTGCAGCCCTGAGCTAGGAAGCCCCTCCAGTGGCCATCTATGGAGTTGCCAATTGGAGGTGTCCCTAGGGGAAATGTAAACACTGCCTTTTCTCTGAAAAGGCAGTGTTTACATGAAAATGCCTGAAGGGAGCTATTATACTCACCAGAACAACTACATTAAGCTATATTGTAAAATATGTGCAGAATTGTGAACTTATACCTGGTTTGCATTGTAACAATGCTACTTTTCATACTTTACTAAGCATTATGTATCACTTTCTGTGTTTAAATAAAGAATTGGAAAAAAACAAATAAATAAGATAAAACAAAAAAAATATTGACAGACTTACAGTGCCTTGCAAAAGTATTCAACCCCCCTTGATTTTTTAACCTATTTTGTTACATTACAGCCTTGAGCTCAATGTTTCATTACTCTGAATTGTATGTGATGGATCAGAACACAATAGTCTAAGTTGGTGAAGTGAAATGAGAAATATATATACATAAAAACTATTTTTTAGAAATAGAAAACAGAAAGTTGGCATGTGCGTATGTATTCACCCCCTTTGTTATGAAGCCCATAAAAAGCTCTGGTGCAACCAATTACCTTGAGAAGTCACATAATTAGTGAAATAATGTCCACCCGTGTGCAATCTAAGTGTCACATGATCTGTCATTACATATACACACCTTTTTTGAAAGGCCACAGAGGCTGCAACACCTAAGCAAGAGGCACCACTAATTAGGTGTGAGGCACCACTCTGTGCATGATTTGAGGCTAGGATGGACGTTTACCTTCCAGCAGGACAATGACCCCAAGCACACTGCTAAAGCAACACTTGAGTGGTATAAGGGGAAACATGTAAATGTGTTGGAATGGCCTAGTCAAAGCCCAGACCTCAATCCAATAGAAAATCTGTGGTCAGACTTAAAGATTGCTGTTCACAAGTGCAAACCATCCTACTTGAAGGAGCGGGAGCAGTTTTGCAAGGAGGAATGGGCAAAAATCCCAGTGGTAAGATGTGGCAAGCTCATAGAGACTGATCCAAAGCGACTTGGAGCTGTGATTGACGCAAAAGGTGGCTCTACAAAGTATTGAATTTAGGGGGGTGAATAGTTATGCACATTGACTTTTTCTGTTATGTTGTCCTATTTGTTGTTTGCTTCACAATAAAAAAAAAATAATCTTCAAAGTTGTGGGCATGTTCTGTAAATTAAATGATGGAAATCCTCAAACAATCCATGTTTATTCCAGGTTGTGAGGCAACAAAACACAAAAAATGCCAAGGGGTGTGAATACTTTTGCAAGGCACTGTATCAGCTATGGTGATATATTTTAGGGGAAAAAAAATATTAAAATAATTTACTAATCATAAAATTCTGCAGGAATCGTTTCCAAAGCCATCCCCTCAGGGAGTGAGTACTGTTTTGGGGTTATTTAGGTTTACAGGTGCAATTATCTTTATTTTTTGTTGTTGTTGTTTTGTTTTTCATCAGTGGAATTGGATCTGACCTGAATCTATGCTGATTTTAAAAATGCACATTTACATAGAGGCTCTGATAATTTAACAGCTAAGCAAATGGCAGCCTGTTATTAATGTAAATAATGCTTAGCTATATTTCAGTTAAACCCATGTTTTTACAGTTAAATGAAATTCAGCAACTGGTTAGTATTTACTGAATAGACCTCACACACAGTTTATTTTAAACATTGGATAATCAGTAAACATAATACATATCAACACTGAAAACGTTTGCTTAATTGTAAAATTGTAAATAAAAATCATTTCAATTAGTGAATTTAGCATTAAAATAATTCTTATAGCTCTTGTAGCAGTATCCAGTAAGGTTCATGGTATAAAGTTAAATATGGGATAT
This sequence comes from Pelobates cultripes, assembly GCA_933207985.1. Taxonomy (NCBI): domain Eukaryota; kingdom Metazoa; phylum Chordata; class Amphibia; order Anura; family Pelobatidae; genus Pelobates; species Pelobates cultripes. The sequence goes on from OW240912.1 coordinate 373,262,334, forward strand.
TGAAATAATAAACAACTTAACAAAATATCAACCAGTCATCCTAATCTGTTACATTATATCTAACTGAACTGCCATACAAATAATTACTATGTGATTTACCTTCTAACAATGATTACATTATTAATAAATATATCTAAAATAAGCTATTTTCATAAAAACCTACAGCATGTCATTGTGTTGCTCCTCGGGTTCAGACATTTTGGAGTTATCCTCCATTTTATATGCTGCTTGTCTTTCAAATTGATCCAATGTGGTTATCACTGGAATAACTGTTAATCACTGCTTACTCAGCTCTGGATATAACAGATAATGAACCCCAGATACATCATAACTTTACATCATAGTCCCACTTTGCAACTGTTTGTTTGGCCTGTTGCTAGGAAACAAGGTTAAGTAGAATATTCATGCATGGAGAGGTTCTGATAAACCAATAAGACTTTGATATAGTCATGTTTTATATAACATAGTGCACTGAGAAATATCTGTACATATACTAAAGCATTACACCCGTCTGCTATGTATTTGACTACTTCAATATAAAGGGATAAACATGAGAAACACATGAACAAATTAAAAAATGTAACAAATTACTGAAATCAACGCAGTCTTTTGATTAGCTGCTATTTTGAAAGTTAAAAATAAAGTGAGAAGTGAAATTATAGTTCACAAATCACAATATAGATAAATGATGTTAAACTAATTGTCTGTATCCTGTTTCTATAAAATGTTTGCTGCCTGGAGCAGTACTGTTATAAATAGGACAGTAATTGACATATATTTTTTTTTTCAAATTCACCCTATGTCCTTACCACAATGCAATGCACAACTCCATCTCTTCTATAAAAATCCAGCTAAGGAAAAAGGTTCCATTAGTTTGTCGGTTTACAAATAATCGATGAACCTAGGAGCTAGGTTGACATATAGGTAAAAGCTTAATTAAAATTATTCCTAAAGGTTAAGAGTCAGCATGAATAATTTTAGGAGCCATGCCTACTCTCTAACTGCTTCAATTCATCTCAACATTCCCTGATCTTTAGACACAGGGTAATAAACCTAAAATAATATTTGTCAAAAAAATTCAAATTAAACACTACTTACCCCTTTTGAGTAGAGGATATCACAGGAAGATGATCACTTTGGCAGGGATTCAAGTGTAGAGCGATAGTTCCTTATATGAGGTTGTTTAATAATTTGTAATCCAGAAAAGAAACAAAAGTAACAAATGATGAGTTTCCTTGGATGATAACAAACTAGAACGGCAACTTGGTAATTAATTTACACAGGGAGACCCAGGAGCGTAGTTTTGACAATAATCCGGTTTGGTAACGTGGAATCAAGGTAAGACGAGGAGATTCAAGAGAGAAGTGAAGTCCGGTCCAGGTCTGTAACAAATAAGTAATCCGTAAGGGAGATCCAATAGAGAAACAAAGTCCAGTCTGGTTCGGCAACAAGTATTCAATCCTTAAGGGAGATCAAAATAGAAAAGTAGGGTCCTGTCTGGCTCGGTAACAAGCAAGTAATCCGTAAGGGAGATCCAAAGGAGAAACAGTGTCCAGTCCGGGTCGGCAAAGTGTGAAGCAAATAGGTAAGTTGGGTAAATCAGAAGAGGGGAGATGAGTCACTTGGACTCGGGAGAACGGCACCTAAAAAGGAGAAATTAGGGATAATCCATACTCAAGGTAAAACACATTAATTGTGCCCCAAAGCACTGACGTTGAACGTTTAAAAAAGTTTACGTTGCGAACGTCAGTGTCTCCATAAAGGGGTAGAGATGTGTTACATACAGTCTCTAGTTTTGTCCGAAGAGCCAAATCTATTATATTTACTTTAAATGGCTGACTGAGTAATCTTTTTTAAAAAAACAAAACTAACAATTTTGCTTTGCAAATGCAAAGAACATTTGCTACAAAACTACCTATATTGACTTAAATTAACTAACCTGACACACTAGCAAATCTAGCATTTTTCTTTATTATATACTACCTTTTTTGTTTTAACCCCACCACCTAGAGACTGGGATCCACAGCCACCCAGTCAACTCATATCTACTTTGCTTTTTTGACACTCCTGCTGACAGATCACCATGTCTCTCATCTTCAACCCAACATCCCGATCCTCCTTTCTCACATTACTAACTTTATTCCTTGAATCAGGTCGTTCTTAAAAATGTATCTCTTCTATCTTATCTTACTTCCTTAGCCTGTAACTGCCATTTGAAGTGACATTTAACTGTGTATGCTAAAACCTGAAGTCCAAAATAATGCTCGTTGCCAAATAATTTTTGATCAATGATATTTTAATGTTACGTTACATATGATTTCTTTTTGGTAGCCATTGAAAGGAATCATAGAATAAAATTACAAAAGACAACGTGCACAAACATCAAGACATATCAAATTAGAATATTTTATTAAATTTTTCAAGTTTACATAGGGTATGCAGATGCAGACTGACATCCGGTATAAATTAGAACAATGCATTCTTCAGAAAAAAAAACATAAAAGCAGATTAGTATAACAAAATCCTTGTACATTACTAATTAATACTAGTATTTAACTAAAGGTTTGTATACAAATACCAAATACAGTAATTTTAAAAGTGGCAAGCCCACATACATCAAACAGCAAGCACAAAAAGAAAACAAAGCTAACTTTTGTGAGAGTGTCTGGAATAGAGGTGTGTGGGGGGGGGGGGAGTTGAGGATTCTGTGAAAAAAATACATACACAGAATAAAATGGGTGGCTAAGCCAGCACATACCACATGGTCAGGAGTTATAACTTTTGGATATATCAGGCAGAGCATTCTGGGATAAAAAGATAGAACGGAATTGCTAAGAGAGTGAGTCACCCTTTCCATACCTATTCAGTAAGTCTGACACCACATCAGATACTGAGGGTACAGGCTGGACTTGCTTAGCCTAAGGAAGCACTGGCGGCTGCCTTAGAAAGCATGAGTAAGAGACACACACAAAGGGGCTGGAGGGAGTAAGAGACACACAAGGACGCTGGTGGGGAAATAAGAGACACACAAATGGACTGGGGTATAGTAAGAAATACACAATGAGGTGTGAGGGGGAAAAGATACAAAAAGGGACAAAAGGGGGAAAGACATTCAAAAAAGGGGAGAAGAAACACAAAATGGGTTAAAGAAGTTGAGAAATTCTCAAGGGGGCTGCAAAAAGCATTTACATAGAAACAGAAACATAGAATGTGATGGCAGATAAAAACCATTTGGCCCAGCTAATCTGCCCAATTGTTTTAAATACTTTCATTAGTCCCACTCCCTGGCCTTATCTTATAGCTAGGACAGCTTTATGGCTATCCCAGGCATGCTTAAACTCCTTCACTGTGTTAACCTCTACCACTTCAGCTGGAATGCTATTCCATGCATCCACTACCCTCTCTGTAAAGTAATACTTCCTGATATTATTTTTAAACCTTTGTCCCTCTAATTTAAGACTATGTCCTCTTGTTGTGGTAGTTTCTTCTTTTAAATATAGTCTCCTCCTTTACTGTGTTGATTCCCTTTATGTATTTAAATGTTTCTATCATATCCCCCCTGTCTCGTCTTTCCTCCAAGCTATACATGTTAACATCCTTTAACCTTTCCTGGTAAGTTTTCCTGGTAAGTTTTATCCTGCAATCCATGAACCACTTTAGTAGCCCTTCTCTGAACTCTCTCCAAAGTACAATACTCCAAGTGACGTCTCACCAGTGTTCTGTACAATGGCATGAGAACTTCCCTCTTTCTACTGCTAAAACCTCTCCCTATACAAGCATTCTGCTAGCATTTCCTGCTGCTCTATTACATTGTCTGCCTACGTTTAAGTCATCTGAAATAATTATCCCTTAATACCTTTCCTCAGATGTTGAGGTTAGGACTCCATCAAATATTCTGTACTCTGACATCCAAGATGCATTATCTTGCACTTACCCACATTAAATGTCAGCTGCCACAGCTCTGACCATTTTTCTAGTTTACCTAAATTATTTACCATTTGGCTTCTCCATCCTGGTTCCATCAACCCTGTTACATATCTTAGTATCATCAGCAAAACGACATACATTTCCATCAAGATGTTCTGCAATATCACTAATAAAAATATTAAAGAGAATGGGTCCAACTACAGATCCCTGAGGTACCCCACTGGTGACAAGCCCATGCTTTGAATATATTCCATATACTACATTGACTACAATCCAAACTTAAAGATTGCAGTTTATTGATAAGCCTACTATGTGCAACAGTGCCTGTGTAGTCTAAAAACCTTGCTCTTGGTGTAGTGGAATATTTCCATAGCCTTCCAATAGCTAATGTATAAGGAACATTTGGGGCATACAAGGAATAGGAAGCGCCACTGAGCCAAACCTAAAAGGAAGGCTTGGAGACAAAAAAAGGTAGGTCCAGAGCAGCCATTTCTTAACAAAGATCACATGGACTTCTAAAACTGGAAAGTAAAGGGCAATGTCACCTAATATGGGCAAATGTTCCAGGAAGCCAACAATCCTGCCAGCAAAGATGAGAGCAGTGAAAGCAAATACTGTATAAACTGAGTGGAGGGATACCTACAAAATAAATCAATTTTGAGATATGAATTTAGAAAATGTAGAGAGGATTGAATTGTTCAACTCCTCCCAATGCACACATATATGAAAACTTTGAGTATTAATAGAGAGTGCCTTCAGATAGCATGAACCAAACCAGCAGCCTGGTAATATGTAGTTATATTAGGGAGTCCTATAATGCCCTTATTTAAAGAGAGACACCTCACCTATATTGACAGACAGAAAGAAACACAGAGGCAGACTGGAAATGCGCAACCTGCTCACTTTTCACACAAAGCAGTCTATTCTCTTATTTTCATATAATTTTTATTACATTTTTCAAAAATCTTTGTGAACATTAACTAGTTGAAAGGGTACAGAATAAAAGTGGAAAAGGGTAAAATATTTCTCCATCTACAACAATATAAAGGTGTATTAATTAATTAATTTAAAAAATATGTTGATAAAACATACACAGAAATACATGTTTTAACACGGTTAAAATAACTATTCTACACTTCCTGCCGGCACCTGAGATGCATCAGGGGGATTGGGTCAGGGACTAATCATCCATGCAACGTTTAGCCATCCCCTGAACTTAGTCCTAATCTCAGTCCTATATCCACAAAAAAAAAATACATATTAGTTGAACAACACATATTATACACACAGACACGCATATATACAATATAACTTTTTCAAATTCACACAATCACATTCATGCAATGAATATTAACGCCTTAAGGACGGAGCCAAATGTACACGTTGTGAACAAAACAAAACTTAAACAAAACCTGGCATTTGCGCTATATGTCTGTCCAACAGTAATTCACCTCTTTCATACTAAATGCACCCACCCTTATTATATATCATTTTATTCAGGGGAAACAGGGCTTTCATTTAATATCAAATATTTAGCTATGAAACATAATTTATTATTAAAAAATGGGAGAAAATAAGAAATGTTATTTTTTTAGTTCTACATTACATTTTAACTGTCAATGTCAAAATATTGTTTGCTTTTACTGCAATAAAATACACATATTTGTATTCAGCAAAGTCTCACGTGTAAAACAGTACCCCCTATGTACAGGTTTTATGGTGTTTTGGGAAGTTACATTGTCAAATATAGCACGTTACATTTGAAATTGAAATTCGCCAGATTGGTTATGTTGCCTTTGAGACTGTATAATAGCCCAGGAATTACATTTACACCCATAATGGCATACCATTTGCAATAGTAGACAAACCAAGGTATTGCAAATGGGGTATGTCCAGTTTTTGGTAGCCATTTGGTCACAAACACTGGCCAAAGTTAGCGTTAGTATTTGTTTGTGTGTGAAAAATGCAAAAAACGCCAATTTTGGCCAGTGTTTGTGACTAAGTGGCTACTAAAAAAGACTGGACATACCCTGTTTGCAATACCTTGGGTTGTCTACTATTGCAAATGGTATGCCATCATAGGGGTAATTGATGTGGAATCAATCAACTGATTATCTTGCGTATCTGCCCCCGGCCAAATTGAAAAAGATGCGTGCACGGTCCTGAAGTAATTAACACCAGACACAGGTTTCGGGTTAATGAAAAACTTGAGGAAATGTTTATTCTGGGGGGACGGCATGCCCCTTATGAAGCAAAATTACATCATATGCATTGTCAGAGATAACATGGAATAATACATCAATAATTGGTTAGGTGTTAAGTGGTTCATTTATTGCTCTTTCTACCGGGTGTGATGTCACTGGTATCTTGGAGGTCTCCCCCAGATTCCAGCGCCATCTTGTTAATGAGGGTGTTAGTCGATGTCAAAGGGAAACTCCCTAGCGGCCATTTTAGGTAAATAACATATAAGGTTGAATAATGCTGATTGTGGTTATGCTGAGTAGATAGTCATTTTATTAATATGAATTGGGTTAATATTTTTGTCCACAACAGTAATCTTCATTCTTGGGCTATCATAGGGTCTCAAAGGCAACGTAACCAATCTGGCGAATTTTAATGTGAAAAAAATGAAACCCAAGCCTTATATTTGACGCTGTAACTTTTGAAAACACCATAAGAACTGTACATGAGGGGCACTGTTGTACTCAGGATACTTCGCTGAACACAAATATTTGTGTTTCAAAACAGTAAAAAGTATCACAGCAATAATATCGTCCGTGTAAGTGCCGTTTGTGCGTGAAAAATGCAAAAAATGGCACTTTTACTGGCAAAATCATCGTTGTAATACATTTTACTGTTTTGAAACACTAATATTTGTGTTTAGCGAAGTCTCCAGAGTAAAATAGTACCCCCTATGTACAGGTTTTATGGTGTCTTGGAAAGTTATAGGGTTAAATATAGTTCTAGCAAATTAAATTCCCTATACTTTTGGCATGGGTTGTCAGGCAGGTCCCGCCAATTGTAATTAATTAAGATACCTAATTATGTAAAAATATTACATAAATATATATGTAGAATTAATATATGTATATATATATATATATATATATAATTATTTAAAAATATTTTTATTTATATATAGGTATATATATATATATAGTGATATATACGTATATATTTATGTATGTAGATATATATATTATTTCGTTCTACGTGTATTTTGATATAAATATATATATTAATATCACAATACAGTTAGAATGAAATAACACACATCTATGTATTTTTTAATTATTTATTTTTTATTATTTTTTTTAATTTTATTTTTTGTAACGTATTTACATATTTATTTATTTTATATTATATATAAATATATATAACAATAATTATATATATATATATATTTAATCAGTATCAGTCTATGTGTAATTTGATATTAATATATATATATATATATCTATATATATATATATATATTAATAGTAAAATACACCTAGACAGTGTATGTGTGTGTGTATATATGTGTATATATATATATATATATATATATATACTTAGATCAATATATATATATGATCTAAGTATATTATTATTTTTTTTACACTGATTTTAATTTAATTTTATTTCCAGCCAGCAGAGGGACTAACTGTCATTACAGGCAGTCCCCCTGCTGGCAATGAAAGCAGCCAGCTAACCCGGACATGTGATTGTGAGGTCCTCGCAAGGACCTCTCTCACATGGCCGAGGGGGGGGCCGCAGGAGGAAGGATCCGCCGCAGGGGACTCCTTGGGATCCCAGGTGAGTCCCCCGACCGCGATCACCGGGTAGGTAAGAAAAAACCTGTCACGATTCCGGAACCTAACACGACACAGAGAGGAAAGATGCTATACCGGTCCTTAGAGTGGCCGGGCTAAGCACGCTAAGAATGGTCAGGAGACAAGCCAAGTAAAGGGAGCCAGAAAACGGGAGAACGAGAAACAAGCCGAGGTCAAAGGAGTGGAGAAGACAGGATAAATGGAATAACGAGCCAAATAATCGGAAACCAGAGAGCAACACGAGAGAACAGCACTACAGGTATCACAAGACCACAACAGGGCACTGAGGGACAGGAAAGGGAAGTATAAATACCCTTGGTTTAATTCTGATTGGATAACTTCCAATCAGAATTAACAATCACACGTGGGGGATATCTATACCTCCCCATAGGCGTGCGAACGGTGTGTGCCGGGTGTGCCTGGGCACACCCTAATCCCTGCGGCCCGCCTATGTATATTGAGACCGGCAGGGGAGATCTCAGGATCTCCCCTGTCGGCTCATGCAGAGCCGGCGCTATCCAAGCGCCGGCTCTGCTCTCAGCCTCCCTCCCCACTGACCCACATACAGGGAGGGAGGCAGGAGAGGACCCGGCGGAGCTATTGCCGGCAGCTCCGCCGGGTTCCTCTCGCGAGATATGAGCGTTGCCACGGCAACGCTCAAATCTCGCGACAGTGAACTCTAGCCCCACAGGGGTTAGAGTTCACTCTCCACTGGACCACCAGGGATCACAGCAGCAACAAGGATCCCCTCCTCCACTGGACCACCAGGGAAGGAAGCAGCAGCACGAAGGGAGGGGGTATAGCAAATAATGTACCCCCACCTCCACCCCCCACAATCACCCACCCACACACATACAACACACATACAGCACCCAAACACATTCAGCACCCACAGACATTCAGCACCCACACACATTCAGCACCCACACACATTCAGCACCCACACACATTCAGCACCCACAAACATACACAGCACCCACACACATACAGCACCCACACACATACAGCACCCACACACATACAGCACCCACACACATACAGCACACACACACATACAGCACACACACACATACAGCACACACACGTACAGCACCCACACACATTCAGCACCCACACACATTCAGCACCCACACACATTCAGCACCCACAGACATACACAGCACCCACACACAGCACCCACAGACATACAGCACCCACACACATACACAGCACCCACACACATTCAGCACCCACAGACATTCAGCACCCACATACATTCAGCACCCACAGACATACAGCACCCACAAACATACACAGCACCCACAGACATACACAGCACGCACCCATACACAGCACCCACAGACATACACAGCACCCACACACATACAGCACCCACAGACACACACAGCACTCACAGACATACACAGCACCCACACACATCCAGCACCCACAGACATACACAGCACCAACACACATACAGCACCCACACACACATACAGCACCCTCACAAACACACACAGCACCCTCACACACAGCACACAAACAGCACCCTCACACACACACAGCACACTAACAGTACCCTCACAAACAGAAACAGGACCCTAACAAACACACACACAGCACACTAGCAGTACCCTCACACACCAACAGCACCCTCACACACAGTACATCAACAGCACCCTCACAAGCGCACACACACACACACAAACTGCACCCTCACACACAGTAGATTAACAGCATCCTCCCAAGCACGCACACACAAACACCCTCACCCACATAGCACACTACCAGCATCGTCACACACACATCACACAGCACACACACACAGCAGTGTGTGTATGTGTGAATATATGTGTATGTATGTATGTATATATATATATATACATATATACATACATATATATATGCGGCGTGTGCTTGTGCTTTAGGGTGCACACCCTAATGCAATAGGCTGCGCACGCCTATGTACCTCCCACTGTGATTGTGGTACTGTTCCTTTAACGCCGGGTCACTCACGTGACCCTGGCGTTTGCATAATTCAATGACCTCCCAGCATGCAGCGTTATACATGCTGTCGCTGGGGGGGGCGTGGAGGACGCGAGCTGCGAGCGGCAGAGAGGAGACGCCGCCGACGGACTGAGGGTGAGTGCTTCATCGAGGGGACCCTGAGGCGACGATCAGCAAATCTCTTCTGAGTAGCAGTCGCACGCGAAAGAGTAGCATGGACCTGATCCCACATCTTCCGTAAGGAGGTGAGGTGCTCGTCCAAAGCGGGTATTCCCTTGTCGGAGAACACGCCGGGAAGGACAGAGGGTTGGAACCCATAAGCAACCATAAAAGGACTTAAGCCAGTGGACGAATGAGTCACAGTGTTCCTGGCGAATTCAGCCCAGGGAAGGAGGTGAGACCAGTTGTTCTGGTGTGCATTCGTGAAGCAACGTAAATATAACTCCACAGATTGATTCGCCCGTTCGGCCGCTCCATTAGATTGTGGATGATAGGAGGAAGTAAATGACAAAGAAATCCCCATCTCAGCACAAAAGCCCCTCCAAAACCGAGAGACAAATTGAGGACCCCTGTCAGATACGATATCCTGTGGTATACCATGCAAGCAGAAAACCTCTTTGGCAAATACCTGAGCCAACTGAACCGCAGAAGGTAGTTTCTTAAGTGGAATAAAGTGTGCCATTTTAGAGAACCTATCAGTCACAGTCAAAATTACTGTCATTCCATCGGATGAAGGAAGATCCACGATAAAGTCCATGGATAAGTGCGTCCATGGTTTCTTGGGTACGGATAGAGGCATTAGGAGTCCCGGGGGTTTGACATTAGGGGACTTACACTGTGCACAGACACGACAAGCCTGTGTGGGGGTAGTTTATCAGCTTCCCTCTTTTCAAAGACCAATGCGAGGTCTGCATACACAGGAGGGACAGAAACAGAAAGTGGTTTAGCTGTAGGCACATTAAGTAAACAAACGGGATGTAAACGGGCCATACAGTCTTGTTGACAAGATACCCCCAGGAGAGTATATCTAGAGAATCCCAATCAAGTACCGGGTTATGCTTAACTAACCAGGGGAAGCCCAGAATGATGGAAGCTGTAGGGGAGTCAATTATTTGGAAGGTTATCCTTTCTTTGTGTAAGGCACCCACGACCATAACCATTTCTTGGGTTTCATGGGTCACCAGAGGTTTATCAAGTGGTCTACCATCTATGGCCTCAATGGCCAAGGGTGTGGCCTTTTGGATCAGATTCAAGGCTGCGGTTTTAGCAAAGTTCTCATCCATAAAGTTGTCTGCAGCACCTGAGTCGATCAAGGCTTTAGTTGTTATCGTGGTTTTATTGACCAAAAGAGTAACCGTAATAAATGGTCTGGAGATGGACACATGAGGGGAAAAAACCATAACACCCGAGGCCGACCCCTCTCTAGGCCTTAGGTGCTGGAGTTTCCCTGCAAACTAGGACAGTTTCTTTGGAGATGCCCCCTCTTACCACAATAAAGGCACAAACCCTCCCTTCTGCGGTACGTTCTTTCAGCTTCAGATAAGCCTACAGCACCTAATTGCATGGGTTCGGGAGGTGGTTGATTAGGGGGAGGTAATGCTAGTAATGCAGTACTGGGTAAAGCAGGTAACCCCTCTGTATTCATAATTCTTTGACTACTCCTCTCTCTAATACGGTTGTCAATTAGAATGACATAATCTATTAGATCATCCAGAAGAACAGGCATTTCCCTGGATGCTATTTCATCTAATATGTAAGCGGCCAAACCCTCCTGGAAAGCTGTTACGAGAGCTTCGTTATTCCAAACCACTTCAGCTGCCAGAGTGCGGAATTCAATGGTATAATCCGCTACAGATCTATTACCCTGTCGGACCCTAAGCAGAGCTTTGCCAGCAGAAGCAACCCAGCCGGGTTGATCAAATGTACGTTTAAAAGCTGTTAAAAAGTCTGCAAAGGACATTGGGGACGTATTCTCCCACATGGGATTAGCCCATGCTAGAGCTTTCCCGGACAAATGGTTGATCAAAAAAGCAATTTTGGTTCTGTCAGTGGGGTAGGAACGAGGATTCATCACCAAATGAATATCAATTTGGTTGAGGAAACCACGGCACAATGCTGGATCACCGCTATAGCGCTGAGGTGGCGTCATGTGAACCACGTGAGCAGGAGCGGGTACTGGATCAGGAATGGGTTCTGGCACGGTAGCAACAGCTTCTTGAACAGCAGGTTGCAAGTGGGCAGTACGAGCCAGTATGGTTTGTAAAGCTTGGGCAAACTGATCCATACGGTGGTCTAAACCATCCATTCTAGCCTCCTGATTTACTAACAGCTGTGGAATGTCAGCAGGTTCCATGGTGGCCCTGTTGTAATGTCACGATTCCGGAACATAACACGCTAACAGGACACAGAGAGGAAAGATGCTATACCGGTCCTTAGAGTGGCCGGGCTAAGCACGCTAAGAATGGTCAGGAGACAAGCCAAGTAAAGGGAGCCAGAAAACGGGAGAACGAGAAACAAGCCGAGGTCAAAGGAGTGGAGAAGACAGGATAAATGGAATAACGAGCCAAATAATCGGAAACCAGAGAGCAACACGAGAGAACAGCACTACAGGTATCACAAGACCACAACAGGGCACTGAGGGACAGAAAAGGTAAGTATAAATACCCTTGGTTTAATTCTGATTGGATAACTTCATTTGACTTAGTACGCCCTCTGGTTTTAAGGGGTTAAACATAAACACAAACACACACGCAATTCAGTTTACACCTACACAGACACTCATGGCAAATTAAACACACGCACAAAATTTAGTTTATTGATCAGACACCCACTGCTAGTTTGAGATGGGGGCTGATTTTGGCCAGTCAGAGTTGTAAAGGGCTTGTTTAACCCCTTAAGGACCAAACGTCTGGAATAAAATGGAATCATGACATGTCAGACATTTAATGTGTCCTTAAGAGGTTAAACACATTTCTACTTCTCCTCGTCGCCCTGTCATGGTTTCCCTAGTGGTTGTCCGAGAGTGTGTTTCTGAGTGCTTATTTATGGTTATTGACTTTGGCTTCATTTGACTTCCCTGTATTCTGGTATCCCTGACCTTTGGCTTTCCCTCATCGTTGTGTCTCATTCTTTGTCCCCAACCTCAGCAAGTATTCTGACTCTTCTCTGGTACGTTAAGTCCGGCCATTCTAAGCCCCGGTAAGACATTACCTTTTTAGTGCCTAGGTGTGATACAGTTCTACGTGCTGGATCCACTAGTAATCCTGACAATAATTTCATCCAAGCCATGTCTTAAGGATTTAAGCTCTTAACTTCCTCCCAGCTTTATCTCAGAGTGTCAATGTATCTTTTTCTCTGCTGTATTTTCAGAGGTATAGAGTCACAGATTGCTTCCAGCAACATTTATTATACGGTGCGTGAGAGCTGTGCTTCATGTACAGAGAACTGCAGTCAAAATCCAGGGCCATTTCAGAGAAAGGGTTTCGGTCCGGTAGTTACAACTTTCTGGATGTTCTATCAGGAAGGAAATCGCTTGCAGGAGATTTGGGGCTATGACCAGGGCCAGATTAAGAGCCCAGTGGGCCTGGTGCTGACATTTATGACGGGCCTAATTACAGAATCATATTGACGGAAAACAGTAAAACACTCCCAATCATCATGTATCTGATGGAGATGGTGCTGGAGAGAAAGAAAACAGCAGCTATAAGAAAACACATACCCTAGGCTAATCTCTCTCTAATTTATGTTTTCATCTTTCAAGTAAATCCATAACCCCTAACAGCAGTGTCCAGTCAAGCAGGAAGTCAATGGGCATGGTAAAAGGGTGTGCCACTGACACAAATCATGTAACCTGCCAAAAGGGGCGAACATGCCCAAAAAGAGGACATGTCTGCTCAAAGAATTAGAAGGCCAGCCTGGCATGAATGAATGTCAGGCTGCCTGCCAATCATGCAGCTGGCCAACTAAGGGCATACTATGCAGACAGCACCCTGAGCTTGGCATAAATGCATCTAATGATGCGCTCACTCAACATTTTCTAAGGACTGTCCCCTAGCACTTGCTGGTCCACTTGTCTCCTTACCTTCTTACTAGCAGGCAGAAGCTCCTGGTATATGGTCTGGGACAGAAAAAAGCTCTATGTAGTGCGTGTAGAAGAAAGGGAACATGCCACAGTGTTAGAGAGACCAAAGGCAGCATTACCTTAAAGGATCACTATAGGGTCAGGAACACAAACATGAATTCATGACCCTATAGTGTTAACACCACCATCTAGCCCCCCTGGGCTCCTCATGCCTCCATAAATATAGCAAAATCCTACTATATTCAAGCCTGAAGCTGTATCTCTGCATGCTGTTAGACTCATAAAAACAAGCAGTCTGCTGACATCATTAGACTGACAAAGAGGCAGATCAGGGTCAGAGCCAGCATGATTCAAACACAGCCCTGGCCAATCAGCATCTCCTTATATAGATGAATTTAATTAATGAATCTCTATGAGGAAAGTTCAGTGTCTGCATGCAGAGGGAGGAGACACTGAATGTTTGGATGCATTTTAGGCAGCCATGACCCAGGAAGGATCTCTAACAGCCATCTGAGGAGTGGCCAGTGAAGTTATCACTAGGCTGTAATGTAAACACAACATTTTCTCTGAAAAGACAGTGCTTACAGCAAAAAGCCTGATGGTAATGATTCTACTCACCAGAACAAATTCAATAAGCTGTAGTTGTTCTGGTGACTATAGTATCCCTTTAGCTATATTCATTGTCAGCCAGTCCACACAAGTTTTGTTCCCATACATCCCTCTTAAGTTTCCATACTTAAGTAAGAGTATGTGAAAAGTAGTTAGGGTTGCCACCTTTCTTGGAAAAACATACTGGCCTTACCAATTTGCATAATTAAATATGTGTGGGTGACATCACATGATGTAAATCATAAGGAGTGACATAAGAGAAAATGCTGTAAAATCACCAAAAAACTACTTAGTTTAAATCTGCTGTATAGATGGATTCCTCCCAGTGCCCCTATGTCTCCCAGTGCCCTCATGACTCCGTGCCCCCATGTGTCGATAACTCCAGGTCTCAGTGTTCCTATGTATCAGTGTCTCAGTGCCCCATGTCTCCCAGTGTCCCCTAGTGTCGTGTCCCCAGGTCTCCCAGTGATCCTATGTATCAGTGACTCAATGCCCCATGTCTCCCTGTGTCCCCATGTATCCCAGGGTTCCCATGTCACTAGGACACTAGGAAGATGGGGAGACCTAGGGACACGGAGACACCAGTGACACTGGGAGACTAGGGGACTCTGGCTGGGACACATGGGGACAATGGGAAAATAGGGGACACTTGAAGACATGGGGACACAGACACCAGGGACAAAGATACTAGAGACACTGGCTGGGGGACATTGAGACATGGGGGCACAGGGAGACATCGGGACACTGAGACACCAGGGCCACAGACACTAGGGACGATAGCTTGGGGACATTGTGACACTTGAGGCACTGAGAGACATGGAGGCACTAGGAGACATGGGGACAGTGAGACACTGGCAGACTGGGGGCACTGGGACACCAGGGACACTGGCTGGGAGACATGGGGACACTGTGTCCCCATGTGTCTGTGTCATAATATCTCCCAGTGCCCCTTAGTGTCTCAGTGTATCTCTCCTTGCAGCCTTTCCCCCATCCCTTACTTCTCTGAGCTGCAGGCTGTCTCTGCAGGGTGGGAGTTGCTGTCTGGACTCTCTGTAGCTGCACCCCTGCAAATCAGTGAGTATAGATAGGCAGGGAGGGATATGCTGGAACTTCCTATCCCTGCCTGTCTCCACATACAGCGACCCCTACTGGCCAGTGCTGGTATTGCAGAGTAATCTCCATTTATACTGAGAAAAATACCAACATTTATATTGTCAGTATCACTGCAATATTGGCACCAGCCAGGCAGCCTCAAATACTGGCTGTGCCAATAAAATAAAAGCCAAGTGGAATCCCTAAGAGTAGTGTGTGAAAAAAAAAAAAAATTTCAAAAAAAAAAAATTTTTTTTTTTTTTTAAATCAATGGGCCTATTCCATGGGCCTGGGCCTGGAGCTGCAGCTCCATCAGCCCCTATGTTAATCCGGCCCTGGCTATGACTGCAACAGAGAATTACACTTGGTGCTTTTCAAGATCAGATTCAATGATCTAACTTGAGTCAGCTCCTCTTAGTAACATCTCTGTTCATTTTATTTAGGTTTTCACACTTTTTTAAAGTCTGTGCTTGAATTTTGATCAAACTGTGCCCATAAACCAAAGATTAGAGCAGAAGGTATGCTTGTCCGAAAACAAGGTATGTTTTGAGTATCACTCTGAGGTTAATGGTTTTCTGGTGGCCATTGACTATGACTTACAATTGTCTACATGGTCATAAGACACACCATCAAAATACATAATTTATTTATGAGACTTTTTATCAAGGCACTGTGAGGTGTGCCAGATGTTAAGTGGTGAATGCATTCACACAACATGGACCAAACCAGCAGCCTTGTATTATGTAGTTATACTGGGGAGTCCAATCTTGCCCTTTCTTTAAGGAGAATAATTTAATAATTTAGTTGTGAGAGCTTTATCAAGTTGTCAAGCTTTCATGGGTAGTGAAGCTTACATACCTCTGAGGTCATTCTACAGAGCAGAACGCAGGTTAATGTTCCCTTGAATGTATATTATTTACAAATTACAAGAAGGAACAGAACAGCCATATTTCTTTAAGTTAAATTTTTTCCTGTATTGTGGAATAATTTACTAGTGAACACATCCTAACTAATGAACAATGTATCAATAAGGTCAAAGCTGCACATAAGTCTCTGTTATCGCATATTTGTTGGTGTTATTTCTCTAATTAATAAACACATGAGACCTGTGTGCCTCATTGTACTTTAACTTTTGTTTTTGGGCCCAGTATCTCCCATTGTGGAAGATAGGCCAAAGAAAGAATTTCTGGGCACACATAAGCTCTATCCCAAAATGCAGACTTTATGAAGTTGCACAGCATCTGAGATGCATCAGAGGGGTGCATGCAGTGACTAATTATCCAAGCAAGGAATAGCCATCACCAATGTTTCGGCCCACTCAGGAGCCTGTCTCCTGTTTGAGATGAAGCATTGCCTGTTCAACTTCAATAAAGTCTGTGATTTGGGATAGAGCCTATGTGTGCCCACATATTCTTTCTTTAATTTACAATTCATAAGGGCGTGATAGTTGCTCTGGTCTTAGTGGCATCATAATGTTGATCCACTATCTTTATGGGTGCCCACCTACTGAAGGAGTATTATAGGGAGAGGTTGGTGGGCTTCCAATCATCGGCAGACTATCAGGAGGCACCTGGAAGCGGAGTAGATATAGGCCAGATAACCCTCCCACATCTCCAGGCATACTGCCTTTACATTTATGGTCAGGGGCAAAGGCCAAAGGCATTCAATAAGATTTGAGCTAAACCAATAGCTGCAAGCTGGTTGTGCCAAAACCAGATGATTAGATTGGCCTAAAAAAAGAGGCCAACATTTATTAGTACCATCTAATCGCAGAACAAAAAGAATTACGAAAGCCCCCTCAGCCTCCTCTTCTCTCTCCCAAACTGCATGGTGTGTGTGTTAGAATGGAGGAAGTGACAAGCTCTCACTTCCTCACATCTCTGCATTTATTACAAGGGCTTTTTCACACAGTTAAAGTGTCAAAACACATGACTGGGGCCCTGATGACACATATCCATTGGGTGGCCCAAACTGCATGTGTCATTTGATGGTCCCCCTCAGCCAGTGAGCCCTGGTGCAGTCACACCAGTTGTGCCGGCAACAGTCCTGCCGCTGTATGTAGCTATGTAACTATATATTACACCATTGATGTATGTATTATTTTAGAGCAAATACTAAAACCTGACTTTTGCTGAATGTGATATTGCAATCCCTACTAACACATGCACATTGGATTGCAGGCCTTTTTTTTTCTCTTCAAAATTCTGATTTTATTAATACTTGTGGTCTGTAGAAAACTTCTGATTTGAAAAAAATATAACCTTAATTTATATGCCCAGCAATGTGTTTAATAATGTCCTCTGATACTTAAATGTGACCTATTTTTGATAATTATTGTAATTTATTAATATAATGCAAACACATTCTGCAGTGCCGAATGTATTAACTAAAGTGAATAAAAGGAGGGGTTGACAGACAGAATGAGACACATACACTGTGTGTTGAGAGTCCTGCGTGCAGTTTTGTGAACTTTGACCTTATTCGCAGCTTGCATTATTGTACAGCAGTGTTCTGCAACCTTTTAGCACCGGGAACCAGCAAAAAGAGGAGTAATAATTTGCGGGCCGGCGTCAGCCAGAAATAAAACCCAGTGTGTGTGTGTGAGGGGTGCAGTTTGTGTGTGTGTGTGTGTGTGTGTGTATGGAGGTGCAGTGTGTGTGTGTGTGTATAAGGGCAGTGTGTGTGTATGGGGGCAGTGTGTATATGGGGCACTGTGTGTATGGGTATGGGAACAGTGTGTAAGTATTGTGGCAGTGTGTGTGTATGGGGGGTAGTGTATGTGTATGGACAGTGTGTGTATGGAGGGCAATGTATGGAGGGCAGTGTGTGTATGGGGGGGCATTGAGTGTATGGGGCAGTGTGTGTGTGTATGGGGTAGTGTGTGTGTGTATGGGGGCAGTATGTGTGTATGGTGGAAGTGTGTGAATGGGGGGCAGTGTGTGTGTATGGGGGGCAGTGTGTGTATAGGGGCAGTGTGTGTATGGGGGCAGTGTGTGTATGGTGGGCGGTGTGTGTGTGTATGGGGGCAGTGTGTGTATGGGGGCAGTGTGTGTATAGGGGCAGTGTGTGTATGGGGGGGCGGTGTGTGTGTGTGTGTATGGGGGCAGTGTGTGTATAGGTGCAGTGTGTGTGTGTGTATGGGGGCAGTGTGTGTATAGGGGCAGTGTGTGTATGAGAGTTGAGAGTCCTGCGTGCAGTTTTGTGAACTTTGACCTTATTCGCAGCTTGCATTATTGTACAGCAGTGTTCTGCAACCTTTTAGCACCGGGAACCAGCAAAAAGAGGAGTAATAATTTGCGGGCCGGCGTCAGCCAGAAATAAAACCCAGTGTGTGTGTGTGAGGGGTGCAGTTTGTGTGTGTGTGTGTGTGTGTGTGTATGGAGGTGCAGTGTGTGTGTGTGTGTATAAGGGCAGTGTGTGTGTATGGGGGCAGTGTGTATATGGGGCACTGTGTGTATGGGTATGGGAACAGTGTGTAAGTATTGTGGCAGTGTGTGTGTATGGGGGGTAGTGTATGTGTATGGACAGTGTGTGTATGGAGGGCAATGTATGGAGGGC
>OW240912.1:373281501-373326836 GCA_933207985.1 Pelobates cultripes
TTTGTATGGGGGCAGTGTGTGTATGGGGGCAGTGTGTGTGTATGGGGGCAGTGTGTGTGTGTAGGGAAGAATTAATGGGGATCTGTGGGTAATGGGGATTCGAGGGTAGATTAATAAATATAAATATATATTTTTAATTAATTGAAAAATAGTAATTTCGATATCCCCCTCACTGCTCACATTTGCCTGGGAGGTGGGACATTTCCTGCAATCCGTGGTGGTTAGGTGGGAAGCCCTGGTGGTCCCAGTGGTGAGAGTGAACTTTAGCAGCTTCAGGAGAGAGAGGAGAACCTGGCAGAGCTGCAGGTTGGAGCTCCCCTGGGTCCTCTCTCCCTCCCCTTGCCAGCTGCCAGCAGTATACTGTGAGCAGGCCGGAGAGGGAGATCTCTGATCTCCCCTCTGGTGTGCAGGGGCAGTGTGTGTATAGGGGGAGGCACATTTCCCGGTGCTATGATCCTAAGATCATAGCACCGGCTAAATATCTTGCGTCAATTTACTGCCGGTCCGCAAAAGCTTTTACCCGACAGTATAGTTCCTGTTCAACAGGAACCCTGTTGAACAGGATTTCCTTATTATGTATCCAATCTCAGGCTCATTAGAGGTACACTAGAGCATTAGGAATACAAAACTACATTCCGAACACTATAGTGTTCTCCTCTTTATTTTGGATGAGGTCACCCCTAAATCTAAATAAAAAATTGGAAGAAATTTGTTTAATTAGCATTTTTTTTTTAATACTTTATTTTGGAGCTCAGGCAGACATATAAAGCAGTTTATCACAAGTCAACATGAATAATACATGCGTAAGAATAACATAATATTGAATAAAATGTATGGTTAACAGCATGTATGGGACAGAGATGGAGTAACAATTTTAAATACGTTTATATTAATAGAGAAGAAACATCAGCATATGAATTGGGTTTGGTTGTGTCAAAACAGGGTCACTCTGACACTGCTAAATGTCCAGTCCAATGGTCCTCGTAGAGGAGAACTGGGGATGAAATATGCATGCACAGCTGAACTGCACTCCTTCTGGAAGTCCTGGTGCCTTATAAAAATCAGTAACTCCATCAAGGTTAATATGAGTGCCCAACTTGTGTAACTGCAAGTGATAATTGTTGCTCCCACCTTCTCTGTTACTCCTTTTGTGCAGTAACTTTTGTCACTATCCTGTACGAAAAGTTTTATTATCAGAAGAAATAAAGCTTGAACTTTTACTCACTTGCTGGAGTATACAGATTAATTTCCTTTGGGCATGCGGTGTTGCTGTGTTCTTCTCCATCAAGAGACGACAAAGAATAAGAGTGCCCTTCACATGTAACCACAAATGATAATGGGAACATCCACCAACCATAGTATGCTAGGTTCCGTAAGAGCTTTAATTAGGTTATCAGTGCTCTCCATAAACTATGTAACAAAAGATTTTCTAAGCTGCTGCCCCAGTCTTACAACAGTGCATCAGGAAGAGGTATCTTTCTAAATAATCTATTTATACATAAGTATTCACTTTGTTTAAAGACTCCCAGACTTAGTCAAATATCCAGTGCTGGTGTTTCAATTCCTGAGATTCGTCAAATAGAAGAAATAATGTGCGTACACTCAGGTAGATGCATAAAGAAATAAGGGAAGCATTCCTTCCTGTGCCAGTTTAATGGGAATAGTGCAGACACAACATAAATCCACCAGAGTATAATGCAAAGATAACAAAATGTCCAAGACTTTAGCCCTCCAATAATCAAATTTAAATAAAACTTCTAATAAAATGTATATATTTTTTAGATCGACTCTCTGCAGCAGTTTCATCTGTTTCCCACAACATCACACCGACTCATCTAACCAATGTTCCTCATAGTGCTGCCTCTTACAATGAATTAGAGGTTAGCTGTGCGAACCAAGTTTGACTCGCTGTACCAGGTCCCCCTTTATAGGATTAGCGATTGGGCTGCACGCTGTTTAGTGGTTACTGAAAGAGCCACTGGCTGCCCTTTGTTTAGGAGACATGCCCCTAAACATATCATGGTGGGTAGGGGCAGGAGGTAGAATTTAATCTCCCTTATACTTTGGCAAGGGTGAGAGGGGCATGGGGGAATTTAGGAAGCAACTCGGAGCACAGCTCCTTGGCATGTCTATTTTTAAATATTACTAGGAGGAAACTGCAAGACTTTCCTGGTTAAATACTTTGTTAATATTATTATTATCATTTTTATTTTTATTATTTTGTTGACTCCTCAGTGGTTTGGAGTCTTTGAAGGTCTTTACTATTCGTATGAGTGTTCTATGTTTAAATCTTTTAAATAAAGATTGTAAATAAAATAAAAAAAATGTGCCATGGAAACAGGGCTGATTTTCCCTCCCTGCTATATCATGGGGTGTCCATCACACAATATACTGCCGTGCTAAATGAATCAACTCTTTGAGCAGGGATCCCAGTCTGGTCACTAGTATTTTCGTGAAACTGTTTAAGCCCACGTTAAGGGAAATCGCGTGGTAGCTGCCGCATGCCGTGGGATCTTTCCCCAGTTTTGGCAGTATAGTAATGTGTGCTTCTAGAGCTGCGTTTGGTAAAGAGTGTTGGGCTGTGAGTGAGTTGAATGCTTTGATGAAGGCGCCTGCTAGAAAGTCAGTGAATGTTTTATAGTACTTGGCTGTGTACCCGTCGGGTCCTGGGCTTTTATGTAGGGGATTGTGTGTACCGTCCTATGAAATTCCTCTTCTGTGAGATGGGCTTCTAGGGATTGTCGAAATGACTGTGGGACTGTCTTTTTTATCCTAGGTATCAGGAAGTTTTCTATTTCCGTGTGTGTTGGAGGGCAGTCTCTTAAATTATATAGGTCTGTGTAAAATTTGTGGAAGGCTTCTATTATGTCCGGGAGGGTATTGTATAGTCCTTTACTGTGGTGTTTGATCTTAGCTATATATGTTGCTCGATGGGTTTGTTTGAGGGCTTATGCCAGTAGGCGCCCGCATCGATTGCCCATCGCATAGTAAGATTGTTTCATCGGAAGGAGTTTACGTTTGACCTGGGCATTTAGTATTTGCTGTAGTTCTGACCTTTTTGCCACCACAAGTGTTGAATGTGGTGTTGTGTTTATGTATGTTCTCCAATCTCCTGATCTCCTCAGTAAGTGTTTTGAGTTGGGCTTCGCGTCTTTTTTTTGTAACGGGATGTCAGGGCTATTAGTTGGCCTCTGATTACACACTTGTGGGCCTCCCAGGTGATTGGAGGGGAAGTCGTGGGTTCATCATTGTCCTGGAAGTAGTGTTTGATCTCAGAGTGTATCTTTTGTATCGCGTCTGTGTCGTTAAGCTGTAGGTCATTTAGTTTCCATTGGAAAGTTTTTATCGGCAGTGAGGGTACGTGGATAACTAATGTCAATGGTGCATGGTCAGACCACGTGATAGGGCAGTATGTGCACGACTTCATGAGATGTAGAAATCTATGGGTTAGAAAAAAACATGTCCAGTCGTGAGTATGTGTGGGTGGCTGGGGAGTAGAAGGAGTAGTCCCTACCTTGGGGGTTGGTGATGCGCCAGCACTCTATGAGTTGGGAGTGGTCTAGTAGGCTTAAGATAGTGAGTCGGGCATGGTTCTGGTGTGTCGTCACCGAGGAGGTCGTGTCGAGTGCAGAGTCTAGAGTTACGTTACAGTCTCCCACAAACAAAATTCCCTCTGTGAAATTCTCAATTAAGGTTAGACATTTCTTAAGATGTCTACATTGGTGTCTGTTGGGGAAATACATGTTGACAAAAGTGAATACATTACACCCCACTTTACCCTTAACCATTACAATTCTGCCAGTGTCATCGGTTTTGTGATCTATCAATGTAAACGCCAGCTGCGCCGCGATCAGTATGACCTTCCCCCGAGCTTTTGCTTCTGTGTAATTCCCGAAGAACCCTGTGGGATATTTGCAGTTAAGCGGATTTGGTGCCGCATCTTTTCTAAAGTGGATCTCTTGGAGAAAGGCCACATCTGCCCTGAGCTTGGACATTTCTAATAGTGCTAATGAACGTTTTTCAGGGGTGTTGAGGCCCGAAACATTCAGGGTTATTATGTGTGGGGTGGCCGTACCGACTACCCCCTGGCCTCCAGTTCCTCCCTCCCTCCCTCCCATTTGATACTTGTGCAGTTTTCCCTGACTTAGAAAAACAATCCATTAACAAAATGAAACTATATACAAAAGGTTTATGGTTCAGATATGTAGAGAATCGGTAACGATATATCACTTTACGAACTTCTCGTAAAAGTGCCTGTCGGTGGCTATCTCGGGAGTGGCAACTTAGTGCTCCTGAGAATCAGCTAGGTCCCGCGGGATAGGTTATAGCAACCTAGAGGAGCGGTGTCATAAAAAGGATTTTTATGTGGAGTTATTCCACTTTACGGTTGTGGGTGAGGGGGGTAGTTGAGTAAGTGGTGTATTATGGAGTTTGAACCTCGAAGCCTGATGTCCAGGCCCCATGTGGATCTAGCTCCTATCCGGTTCTAATTGTGGTGAGCAGGTTGGATTAGTCGGGACTAGGCCTTACCATTTAAGGTTTGAGGCCAGGTTAAATCGCTTTGGCGTGGTGGGCTCTGAGGCCCGGTCTGGCCTAAATACACCTTAGGGGGTTAGAGTGATCATCTCGTATGGAGCGCATTGTGTATTTAGCAAATTAGATACAAGTAAATTAGCATCACTTTTGGACTCACAAGAGGACCTGAAAGGGGTTCTTCTGTGTGCATATTACCATACTCATCGTTTCTGACTCGGTCATTGTATCATGAGGTAAGTATAAGTACTCTCCGCTCCGTATATCAGTCTCGATTGAGCGTGAATACATCATGGTAATCGGAGTAGTCCTTTAGTGGAGGGTTGGTGAGTCCATTCTTGCATGTGCTCCTTGTATGGAATCTCCCGGGTCTGTTCGTTGTTTCTTCGCTGTCTGTTGTCCCCTGTGTCTCTGTGGTACTTGGGCCGTGGTTGGGCCTGCGGGTGGGCCATACCAGTCCACGATTTGTATAGCAGGTAAATCCAGGGCCTGTTGGAATACTGGTACGTCCAGAACTGAGCGGATGCTGTGAGTGGAGCCCTTGTATGTGACACTGAGGGCAAAAGGGAAACCCCATCGGTATCTAATGCCTCTAGTTCCGAGTTGGTCAATTCCCCAAACATGAGCCAAGGCTTAATGCTGGAACAAGACTTTACTGGAAGTAACAACAACAGGTATTCAAGCTACAGTTTATTTTATGCCCTGCTCCCATGCAGGGGAGGGACACACACGTTATCTACAGTAGCCAATAAAACAGAGGTTACAGCCCACACAAAATCCTCCCCTCTGCCTGTGATTCAATTATCTTATACAATAGAAGATGCAATTTTTACAGGTAGGAAAAATACAGTTTTTACAGCATATTCATAACTTCTAAAATATACATCACATTCACATAAAAATTATATATTCACAATCAATCCATTCAGGGAAACAACATATCAAAAAATGGCATGAATCAGACCAGGGGTTCAGAAGTTAGTAAAGTATCTTTTGGGGCCTGGCTGGCAGCATGGCTATCTGGCCCAAACCGGTTTTACAGAGCCCTCTATCCTGGAGACAATGGGGAACATAATCCAATTATATCCAGGGATAGAGGCAGACTCCATTGAGCACATGTTCCCAGTAAATCACAAAAGGATACAAAAATACATAACTCCTATCATACTGAATTGAACGGGCCAAATCTCCCAGGGTCCATAGTCACAGGGCAAGAGGCGGGCAAGCAGTCCTCTCCAGGCACAAGTGGCGAAGGGTACTTCGTAACAGTAATAAATCCATGGATAAAGTAGCAGGGAGGGAAAGTACCGAATGAATGGAGGGGGATTCTTCACAATTGCCCCCCTTTTACTCCCTGCTCCGGCAGACATGACTGGACCTTTCCGGATCCAGTGGGGCTGACGGGGCTGACAGTCATTAGTCCCAGAATAAGTCCGTTTGGCGGGCCAGCCCATGTACAGCATTCAAAGGGCCAGACCTCCCCGGGTCCATAATCCCAAGGCAAGAGGCCGGCGAGTAGTCCTCTCCAGGCGCGCAGGTCCCTGACCTTCAGTCTGTCAGTACCCCGGTTAGTCAGGCAGCCCACCCACAAATAAAAATACGCAGAGTGACCCCCCCACAATAAATGGTACTGGCCTGTAGGTTCAAGTTTGTAGTAGGACAGCGCAGCACTCTCGGTCTCTCTGGTGCAGCTAGGCAAACTGCTGGTGTTGCTTGGGGGGCAGAGGCCAGCGGCACTCTGCCCTTCTGCCAGCTCTTCCACTGGGGTAACCGTGGTAAGTCAGGCTCTGATACAGGGGAAAAGGGGGGCAGAGGCTACCGGTGCTCTGCCCTGATGCCAGCTCTTCCACTGGGATAGCCTTCAGGGTCTCAGGCTTTGAACAAGGGACAAGGGTAGGGCAGAGGCCAATGGTGCTCTACTCAGGGGCCAGCTCTTCTGCTGGGAGGGGGTCAGTGGGTATTGCAGGCTCATCCACGGCCCCCAGGACCCGGTCAGGATGTATCTGGGGAGGGGGGGGGGCTTGCTTACCTCCTCCTCCTGGTATCCCTGCGGGGAAGGTTGGGGATCTGGACCGCCCGTCCAGCATCCCTGTAGGACTGGCACAGAGACTGTGGTCCCATCTTTGCCAGTGGGGTTAGGGTTGTTCTCCCCCTCTCCTGGTATCTCCGGCTGCTGTTGGAGTGGAATGCCGGTTGCCTCCCCTACCAAGGACGCTGGTTGCTGTATGGAGGAGGGATCTACCATCACCTCCTCCTGGAACTCAGGCCGCCGCTGGGGAGAGAGACCAGTCGTCTCTTCTCCCTGTATATTATACTTCCGCTGGGGACCTGGGCCGACTGCCCAGCATCCCTGTAGGGCCGACAGAGAGACTTCTGTCCCTTCTCTGCTGGCCATCCCTGTGTGTCCCCAGGACAAGTCTATGAGGTCGCCCACCTCCGGCTGCTGTTGGAGAGGGAGCCCGGTTGCCTCCCCTCCCCAGGATGCTGGTTGCTGTACGGGGGAGGGATCTACCATCACCTCCTCCTGGAACTCACACTGCCGCTGGGGAGTCAGAGCGACTGTCTCAACTCCCAGTGATGATGGTTGCTGCAGGGACGAGGAACCGACAATCTCCTCTACCTGGGATGCTGTCTGCCGCTGGGAAGAAAGACCAATTGTCAACAGCCCCAATCTCCGCAATCGGCACTCGCATTCCCATGCCGCTCGATTCTCCGCAGCCAATTCGAGCATAGTTGCCAGAATCGTCTCTGTCGAAGGATTCGGGCCATATCTGGATATCCGCCTCTTCATCTCCTCTCTATAAACGTTGCCCTCAAAGCGAAAGGTCATGTTTGCTGTGAACAGGGGCGTTGTACGAATACTAGTGTTGCCCTCAAATTGTAATTCCAAACGTTACCGGTGCCTCTGCGCTGCTTCTCCTCGCACTAGGACACCATCCCACTACTGCCATCAGTTGTGCGGAACGCTGGCACTCTGACTGAGTACCTCCGCCAATCGATGCGCCTAGTGCTCGCTGAGGACTCCAAGCACTCCAACCGACACCATTAGTACTGCAGACCCCACTTCCAGCGATACAGCTGCGCCGGGGTCTCGCCGTCTCCACCCACCCTGGATCCACGACCAGGATCCAACTCCCAGTGGGTGAACCTCTCCTAAATCCAGAGAGCGTAGCAGGAACAAATCAAGCTATTGCAAGAGTTTACTCTGGGGAGTAAGTGATTATAGCAATCCCCAGAATGTAGTTTTCCAATTCCCCAAACATGAGCCAAGGCTTAATGCTGGAACAAGACTTTACTGGAAGTAACAACAACAGGTATTCAAGCTACAGTTTCTTTTATGCCTTGCTCCCATGCAGGGGAGGGACGCACACGTTATCTACAGTAGCCAATAAAACAGAGGTTACATCCCACACAAAATCTTCCCCTCTACCTGTGATTCAATTATCTTATACAATAGAAGATGCAATTTTCACAGGCAGGAAAAATACAGTTTTTACAGCATATTCATAACTTCTGAAATATACATCACATTCACATAAATTATATATTCACAATCAATCCATTCAGGGAAACAACATATCAAAAAATGGCATGAATCAGACCAGGGGTTCAGAAGTTAGTAAAGTATCTTTTGGGGCCTGGCTGGCAGCATGACTGTCTGGCCCAAACCGGTTTTACAGAGCCCTCTATCCTGGAGACAATGGGGAACATAATCCAATTATATCCAGGGATAGAGGCAGACTCCATTGAGCACATGTTCCCAGTAAAACACAAAAGGATACAAAAATACATAACTCCTATCATACTGAATTGAACGGGCCAAATCTCCCAGGGTCCATAGCCACAGGGCAAGAGGCAGGCAAGCAGTGCTCTCCAGGCACAAGTGGCGAAGGGCACTTCGTCACAGTAATAAATCCATGGATAAAGTAGCAGGGAGGGAAAGTACCGAATGAATGGAGGGGGATTCTTCACAAGGGTAAATGCTGATCGGCTTTTCGTGAAAGAACAGTGGTTGTGAGGATTGCCTGAGGGCTGCTTGTATGTCTTCCTTACATTGATAGTAATGGAGCCGGCAGATATCATCCCTAGGTTTGTCTTCTGCAATGCCTTTAGGCTTTAGAGCTCTGTGTGCTCTGTCAATTATCATTTGGGAGTTCGGTAGCCTGTTCAATATAAGGTTAAATAGTTCTGTCAGGGTCTGGGACACATCCTCTGAGTCTTGTTAAGGGAGCCCCCTGACTCTCAGGTTGTTCCTCCTACCCCTGTTTTATATATATCATCTAGGGAGCGTTGTAGGGCTATTAGGTGGACATTGTGGGTTGCCATCGTGTCCTGAATTGTATGCATTTGTGCGAATAATACATCCCTATCATCTTCCAGGGAGTGTACTCTGCCTCCCATGTGGCGTATGTCTACCCCCAGTGCGTCCATCTTGGCTTGGAATGATACCTCCAGTTTCCCCAGCATGGTGGCTAAATCTTGCTTGGTCGACATATTGTTCAGTATTTCCCTCAGCTCCCTGTCTTGTCTCTGGCTAAAGTCTGATTCCGCCGGGCTAGACGGAGGGGAGGCTTAGTGTGGTGAGTCCAGCGCCATATTGGGGCCTATCTGGCTCGCTCGTTGTTCCACGTTATTGCGGAAATATTTAGTGAGGGCGCCGGTTTTCCCAGCCGGAGTCTTACCGGTGTTGTTCTGTGAGGCTGTGGAACGTTTTGGGTGTCCCATGATGTCTGGTTCTGCTCGATGGATGTGGATTACACATGGGTCTCTGGAGAGCTCAGTTACATTCCGGTCGGTGGTTAGCGCCGCCCCACCATGATTCTGTTATGCCTATTATATCATACCTATTATATCATATTGTTTAGTGCATGCTATTGCCTATAGTTCCCCCATTTTGTTATATAGGCTCCTTGCATTAGTAAGCATACATTTAATATTATCATAAGACATTTTTACTTTTTGTGAAATTTTATCAATATTACATACCCCCTCTGTTATGATCTTGCCCCTCCCCCATCTCCACCTCCCTTATACTGAGCTAAAGCCCATCTCATTTCTATCCTATCTCCATTTTCTAGATTGCTATGACCCTCCCCCCCACTACTAGTTTAAAATCTCCTCCAACCTTCTAGCCATCCTATCCCCAAGCACAGCAGACCCTCTTCCATTTAGATCAATCCAACACGGCTATACATGTTGTACCCAAGCGCAAAATCCCCCCAGTGCTCTAAAAACCCCAAACCCTCTTTTGTGCACCAAGACTTCAGCCACGCATTAACTTCTCTAATCTCCAGCTGACTTTCTGCTGTAATGTGCGGCACAGGTAATATTTCTAAAAATATTACCTTTGAGGTCCTTTTCTTTAGCTTACTTCCTAGATCCCTGAACTCATTCTTCAGGAACTTCCATTTTCCTCTGACTTTGTCATTGGTACCAATATGGACCATCAGAGCTGGGTCATCCCCAGCCCCTCCCAATAATCCCTCCACTCTGTCAGCAACATGCCGGACCCGAGCATCTGGGACACAGCAAACTGTCCGGTTGAGACTTTCAGAGTGGCAGATTACGCTATCTACTCACTTAATAATAGAGTACACTACCACCACAACCTGTCTAGCCTAACACTTTAAAGAGACATTGCTAAGAACCGAAATATAATAAAGCAAATTTAGAAAGTGGCGTCCTATTCTGTTATTATTTTATGTACTGTTCATTATAAAGGAAAAACTAAATTGTGGTCATGGCTAATATTAGAGCATTTCTGAAATGCATGGAAAATGCCTCACTAAAGTGAGAATTTAAAGTGAATTCAATGTGACTTTCAAATTTAAGGTCAAAATAGCCAAACTGTAAAAAAGTCAACTGTGCTTTCAGTTTGACTACTTGGCCTTGAATTTTAAATTTACTGTGAATTTACTCTGGGTCTCACTTTAGTTTATAACCCTGATAGTGTAAAAAAAAAAACCTGTCTTTGAGTCCCAGATTTTCCAGAAGGTGTGATAATACATTATGAGCAACAAATTAATTTCACCAGTGTCCAGATATATTCCAACTACAATATCCATTCAGAAATTGTTGGAGAGGGAGTCTGACTCCATTTTATTGGTGTAAAAGTTTTTGGTGATAACAGTAAGTGACACCTGGGGAGACTGGGAGACATGGGGACACTAATACACTAAGGGACATTGGGAGACATTATGACAGACACGTGGGGACACAGAGACACTTGGAGACATGGGGACACTGAGACCCTAGGGACACAGTGTCCCCATGTCTCCCAGTGTTCCCATGTCTCCCAGCCAGTGTCCCTAGTGTCTCAGTGTTCCCATGTCTTCAAGTGTCCCCTAGTCTTCCAGTGTCCCTATGTGTCCCAGCCAGTGTCCCTAGTATCTCAGTGCCCCCATGTCTCCCAGTGTCCCTAGTGTCTCAGTGTCCCCAAGTGTCTCAGTGTCCCCATGTCTCCCAGTGTATCCTAGGGGATACATAGGAATACTGAGACAGTGGGAGATTTGAGACACTGGGGGACAGGGAGACACTGGGAGCAATCCATCTTTACAGCAGAATCAAACTGTAAGGTAGGTAGTTTTATGGTGATTTTACAGCATTTTCTCTTATGTCACTCCTTGTGATTTATATCATGTGATGTCACCCATACATAATTAATTATGCAAATTAGTAAGGCCAGTATTTTTTTCCATGAAAGGTGACAGCCCTACCTACTTTTCACATACTCTTGCTTAAGTATGTGGGGATATTTATGGGATGATAATATCAAACAGTCGAGAATTGCCCACTATTTCAATTCTCTTAGATCTTAGAGATTGTTTATCATGTAAGTGAAATGTATTCCATACAAATAAAATCACAATTTGTTATAAAAATAGATTTAATTTATTGTAACAAATTAAATAACAATAATGTTAGGCAGCATGCATGATAATTATCAGGGAATATTTAGTATAACATAAGTATGCAATACAATGGAATGGCTATACACGTTCCAATGGCTAACAGCATCAACTGTCACTTAATAAGATTTATGAGGGTACTTTACAGACAAAAAGTAAAGCTTCACACAGCGAAAAGCCATAAAACCTTGGCTAATAGTTAAATCAACGGAGTATCCCTTTCAATGCAGGCTAGATCCTCCTAGGCATATAATATCCTATTCTCATGGGATTTTCAATTAAAATAACATTCAGACCAGCTCATTAATCATTTCCTGGAACCATCCAATAAGAATAATCTACCAGATTTTTACAAAAGCCGAATTTTAATTTGCCTAAAAAGATATCTTATCTTAATTTAGAGCAAATCAATACACCTGGATAAAAACAGCGGTATGCTAACACGTGATAATATCACATTAATATATAATTATTCTTAATTCCACCTGCAGAATGGAATGTTTATAAATATATATTCTTTAGTTAACTAAGATTTCTAAATATTGAAACCTGACCGTGATTTATCCAGTCATATATCATGCTATTAGTAAATTTTAATTAATTTAAATTAATAAAAAAAAAAAAAACAGCATAATTACCAGTTATGTAGGTATTCTCATCAGATGAGTAGGTAGTCCCAGGAATATGCTTGGTTGTATGGAGGTGTGTGAGTAATAAAGAAAAGTGATGTTGGTTAGAAAATATCAGTAAATCCTAAGTGTCAAGGATGTTTCTTGAGTTGTGTCCAAGAGAGTTTGAGGGTTAGTTGTTAGAGTGTCCTGGATCTCTCTGCATGTCCGAATCTGAATCCCCAAACTCCATCAACTTCTCTCTTCCCTTTGTCCTAACTTTTAAAGGTCCAGACTCTCTTTACGTCATTAGTTGATAAAGCCAATAGGAAACTGTAGGTGGGTTCAATCTATGGATCGCAGTTTAGGTATTTGATCCATAGAGGTCAGTCTCGTCTAACTAAACCTTCCTATCCAGGAAAGAGTTAGCTTTTCCTGATCACGATTTTGACGTCATTTGGCTTATCTAAAATGACTACCATAACTTAGATTTGCTGTCAGTTCAAAGCGTTTGTCTCAGTCTTTGTGGCAACTACTTTGATCGTAATTTCTAAAATTGACAGTTCTAAACTCAATTTCACCCCTTACTTACAATGAGACCTTGTAAAATTTAGAAAGTAAAATTAATTACTTAGTCTTCTCTGTCACTAGTGTCTGTGTTTATATAATGCATTCCTTAGCTCAGGCTCAGTGGTTAGTGAAAGAAAGGAAATTATGTGTCTTTGTTATCCTGAAGATAGCAAAATGGAGTCCGCTCTGTTCTGAGTGACTCTGGCAATATACACTTTTAATTTCTTTCTTAGCACAAAATGTTTGCTGATATAAATATCCTGACAAGTATGGAAACTTAAGAGGGATGTATGGGAACAAAACCTGTGTGGACTGTCTGACAATGAAGTTTAGTTAAGGTAATGCTGACTTTGGTCTCTCTAACACTGTGGCATGTTCCCTTTCTTCTACACTCACTACATACAGCTTTTCTCTGTCCTAGACTATATACCAGGAGCTTCTGCCTGCTAGTAAGAAGATAAGGAGACAAGTGGACCAGCTAGTGCTTGGAGACAGTTCTTAGAAGGCATTGAGCGAGCGCATCATTGGACGCATTTATGCCAAGCTCAGGGTGCTGTCTGCATAGCATGCCCTTAGTTGGCTGGCTTGCATTATTGGCAGGCAGCCTGACATTCATTTATGCCAGGCTGGCCTTCCGATTCTTTGGGCAGACATGCCCCCTTTTTGGGCATGTTTGCCCATTTTGGCAGGTTATGTGATTTGTGTCAGTTGCACACCCTTTTACCGTGCCCATTGACTTCCTGCTTCACTGGACTGGGCTCTTAATCTGGCCCTGAGCATACCCCCTAAGAAGCGGCTGGGGTGGGGGCAACAATGTGATTGTGTCACTCTGCCCAAAGGAGGGTGGCCTCTCCAAATTACTTGTAGGTCAAGCTAGCCCATTGAAGGCAGGACATGCAGGGAGCACTGTTTAAATACTCTCTGTAGTGCCCTTGTGCCTACATCTAAACTTTTTGTGGGGACACTTCTTGGGTGTTCCAAAAGAGAGACAACAGAGAACAAAGTGGGGACTGTGGAACAGGACCTGAAAATTTGGAATGCTCTATCAGGACTGTTGGGGGAATGATGCATGCAAGAAAAGTCTGCTAAAGTATTGGTTAACTTATTTGACAATAGGGATTCTAATATTCCTGAATCCATAAAGGGGAACTACTCTGCCTTAGCACACAGCTGGCCATCTCCGAGAGAGCTCTAATGTAGCCAGCAGGCCAGACAATGGGTCCACCTAGCAGCCAGAATACAGAGGACATGGTCGCACCCACAACAACTATTGTCACTAACTCGGTTCCTACTATATCAGATGTCCACATCAATTTTATCATTTGACCTGGAAACTTGTTCCAAGTTGGACCAGGTTAAGTCTGGTCTTGTTAGAGCACATTTTATTAGAATCTGGCAAAATAAGTAATCTGTCTAATGTGACCAGGCTACCGGGAGGACATTTGCAATTTGAGGTTGTGGGCAACATGGTGGCCTTAATAATGTCACTGGTTTTTATCAGAGTTGTCTGCAAAGTATTTAGTCAAAAGTCCAGTTTTAATTGGTTGATATATAATGATGTATAAACCTTTATTGCCTGGGGCTGAGATCTAATGAGTTTCGCCCATACATCACGCAGGTCAGGAGACACCTCAAAATGTATATAATTTCAATAAACTGAAGAAATATGATCCCCACTAGGGTACAAATACAACTTATTCTTAGATGACAGATAATCAAAATTCTTCTATTTATTGTGCTAGCAGAACTGCTAGCAAATGTCTAGTTGTCTCTAAAATAAGAGGTTAAAAAACCCTAACAATTCCATCCTCCTCTCAGTCAATTCAGTCTGTGCTACACCAGTGCCGATCTGCACAGAAATAAGAAGATTGTGCTCTGCAAGGGAAACCCTCCTCTGTTGGTCTCTTCTGCTTGAATTCAGCCTCCTAAGGGCAAGGGCATGTAGGAATGAGGGCAGGCTGTGACGTGCGTGCAGCACAGAGAAAGGCGATAAAAAGCTAGAATGATTTATTGCAAAAGATTTGGAAGTTATTCTGAGAATAGAGAGAGCGAGAGAACAGATACGTTTTATTTACAAAAAAACTAAATAAAGTGTTGGGGACTTTTAACCTGCTATAGGAAGCAGGTCTGTACTTCCCAAACAGGTATGTAGAAGACGTTTGTCTTGCATCAAGTGAAACACCCACTGAAAACATGATCGATGAGCTGAAGGAGACAGGAGGAAATTAAAATAAATTAAAATATGAGCTTTTAATAAAATTAATGGAAGAAACACTTAACAGTATAACGAGTCAAGACAGATGGTTACAAAACTGCAAAACTATAGCTGTCATAACAAGTTCACTTTATATTGGCAATCGGGCCACAGTATACCAGACAGCTTGATGACTTGTATACCTTCTAAACTGTAACCATCACAGAGGATTTATCTGAAGTAGATAACATGCCCAATTGTAACGGTGTAAGATGACTTGCAGGACAAGCCTTGTCTAGGAGACATAAATGAAGAGCAAACAAACGGATATGAAATGCTGCCTCATTACATTTGAAGTCAAGACAGAATAAAAGTTTGGCTTTTTTGGGAACATTTCCATCACTTGTTATTCTTAAAACCCAACATTTGTATGGTTCAAATACTTAAAGTTCACAAACGAACTGCAGTAATAATGGTAATTTGATCATGCTATCAACACCATCTATATGTTTGTTGTTATTTGTGCCCTTTATCAAGACCACATCACACCACATTACATATTCAACAAGATACTAACTTATTCTACCAGCATTGCACAGGTGGGTCTGGTAATGTTTTAACCTATATACAGATGTCTTTGCAGAGGTCTTTGATATTCAGTGGTTTTTGGGAAGAGATTCCAGAATGATGGTTTATGGGTTCAAAAGGGCATTTAACTACAATACTTAATAGGAAAATCGCGGACATATTAAAAGTGTTGCTATATAATCTGTTCACTCACTTCAGGGGAAAGAAATACTTCACCCCAGCTCTTACAAGGTAAATGACAGAGCTAGTTTTGTCCCAAGGAATTAGCAGCTTAGTATAGGATGAGGAGAATCACTTTGAACAAAACTGTGGAGTGCTACACGCTTTTACACAAATTGCCAATAAAGAAATGCACATTAAAACATGAAAGCTAAAACAATGTAAGTAACTCAATTAGCTAAATTAAAACAGAACAAAAAATAACTCTAAGGTACTGCATATGAGCTGGTTCATGTACAAGTAACTGAATGCCGCTGATTTGATTTACGGACCGAACCTCTTGGGCATTGTAAGACTGTGATTTTTTGGTTTGTTTTTTTATTTATCTTTCGTTGATTTATTTTGATGAATTGCAATCTGTTTTTCTGTTTGTTTTATCTTAAATTGTAAAACAACAAACACGTTATAGTAGTAATTGAATTAAACGTTATCATTCATAATCAGCCTCATGTGACATAACACATAAATATCACAACTACTGTGCTTGTTTGCTTGTCCTTAATTGTATTTTGATAAATGAAGCCAACTTAAATCAATATGTGTTTTCAGAGCTAAATAGCCTTGAGAATAAAAGTTCCTAGAAACAAGATCTCTGCAGGTTATAGAAAAAGTAGCTCAGTCACTAAATGCAAGACAAAAGATTAGTGGAGATGAGCATAGCTGTGGTATGTGATATGCTAATTCTTAAGGGGAAAAACAGACATGTATCATGGACGTAAACTCTTTCTTTAAAAAAAAAAAAAAAAAACAGCAGGCAGCTAAATTGATTCATGCACTTAATTCTAGAACATGTGCTATCCTTATGATCTTAGGTTTAACTCCCAGTGGGATCAACTTGACGTCGCAGGTGGGCTTACATCTAATGGCCAATGGAGTGAAATTTGGGGATTTGGTGTAGTGCACAGGTAACTCTTTTATTTGGTTTTTATTGTATGTATTGGGGCTGATGTGTACTATGGTCTTTGCGGCCGTCCAGGAGTAGTGGGAGTCTGAACGCACTATTTTTGTGTATTTGTTTTTGCATTACACAGCCATGTTACAATGCTACCATCCAGCCCATTTGTTCCCTATTAAGGGTTAATAGGTATGTAGGGGTTTAAAAAAAAATCGCCTTTCTGTCTCATTAGAGATTTTTCTTTTGCCTGAAGCTAAAGGAAACGAGGGGAATTATTAGTGTAGGACCCCCCTAAGAGGCTTGACTTGATGTGGCAGGTGAGCTTACACCTAATGGCAATTGGAGTGTAATAAAAAACCTCCATTTTTCTAAAAATGTTTAGGGATTTGGGATAGTGCGCAGGTAACTCTTTTCTTTGGTTTTCATTGTATATATTGGGGCTTGTCACGAGCGTGGGCTATAGGCCCAGCCGAGACCGTGGGGAGAGTGTGGAAGTGACAGGGTTAATTACACCAGACCCCTGGTTACCTGTTGCTAGTCCTAGCAACCACTCAATTAACCCCTGCAATCCCTTCTACACTAACCCCATAGTACACACTTTACTGCCACCACCAAGACTTTAAACCCGGGCGTCTTAGGTTACCCCACACACAGGAGAATTATAGAATCACAGTTCTACTTTTATTGACCAAACACATATAATTAACCCTTTTTGGTAACGTGTTTACCTGAGCTTTCCTCTGGAGAGTGAAGCTCATAGAGAACAGAGACACAAGCTGATTAAGTAAACATTTAATCTGACAAAAAAGA
Organism: Pelobates cultripes; assembly: GCA_933207985.1. Taxonomy (NCBI): domain Eukaryota; kingdom Metazoa; phylum Chordata; class Amphibia; order Anura; family Pelobatidae; genus Pelobates; species Pelobates cultripes. The sequence continues at coordinate 373,298,827 of OW240912.1, forward strand.
TTCACAGTGCTGAGTACAAAATACAGAAATACCCCCCTCTTCCTCTGTTATGTACCCTCCCCCTGTATAAGGAGCGACTGTACAAATCTAATCTCATTAACTATAATGCCATTCTTTTCTGTACCCTGAATAAGTTGCTTACTGATAAAATAAATACAAATTGTCAAATTTAAAAAAAAAAAAAAACAGAAATAAATGACATACAGATAACAAATTGCAAAACAGTACATAAAATAAAATAGGAGAAAACACAAGAAATTCCTTACATGTAGTTACCCCATATAGAATTCTTGTGGGAGTCTTAGATGGTATAGGTCTCCTAGAAGTTACTGACAAAAGAAAAGAAAATGAATAACTCCCTCGATAGCCCAGCACCCTCATTAATATATCTAAACTAGTTGTTTCTCAGTGGGCAGACCCCTGGGGGGGGGATCAGAGGGGGTTGGTCTGACAGTCTATTGCCCACTCTGTGAAATTCCTTGTGTCCAGCTCTGGTGATGGCTATCTAGATGTTTTATGGTCTAGGCCTGGTGCAAGATCAAAGACCACAATAAATGTCATCCCAAGGTTTACAAAAAAAACAACTCTTAACATATATCAACACACATCAAACACCAACTCATGCTTTTGGCATGACAGGGCTGATATGTGCTATGGTCATTGCTGCCGCCCAGAAGTAGTGGAAGTCTGAGCCTTCGACTTATTTTTGTGTATCTGTATCAACTCAGTTTATTAACCATTCTTATGTCAATAATGTCAGTCCTGGTGAGATGAGAAATAGCAGCACCCATCATTCTGAGAGAGTGTGCTAAACCACAATGAGTTCCTTTAAGGAGAAAAGTGTTGCATAAAAAAATAGTGTTAGGGGGGCGTGACCAACCGCCGATCTTAATGGACGCACATTAACTCTGCTCCACCGGACCCACTTACAATCCACGGCAATCGGAGAAAATAGAAGGTTATGGGCAACCCCAAGAAGCACCCTCACACCCAGGGGCAAACGGGGAGGACGCCAGGCACGAAATCGGGTTCTCTAACCCGTTATTTTAAAGAAAATACTGACCGGGAGATGGAGGCCGCGGCCGCGGCCTCGAGTATGGAGGGGGCGGTATCTCAATCGGGATCTCAACCTCCCAGCCCTTACTACTCAGAGAGCTCCCTATCTGCAGACAAAAACGAAGATTTAGACATCAAACAGCTGATCAAGAACTTACCCTCAAAATCTGATATCCAACACATGCTGGGCAAACTTGAAGTTTCCTTCCAATCCAAAATGGAGGAGATGGGCTCGGATGTCCAGCAACTTAACCTGCGGGTCACAGACCTGGAAGAAGAAAGGGATGTTCTACAAGCTCAAATGACCAACATATCAATTACCTTAGACTCCCACATTCAAAACTGGGCATCAACACAACGCCACATAGACGACCTCGATAATAGGGGCCGCAGGAACAACCTGCGAGTCAGGGGGATACCTGAGACCCAGGGAGAGGATGTCTTCGCACTAATTATAGAGCTATTCAATTTACTCTTGGGAGACCCTGCTGAAAATTTAATCCTCTTAGACAGAGCACATAGGTCACTTCGCCCCAAAGGCCTGTCCCAAGATGCCCCAAGAGACATCATCTGCAGGCTCCATTACTTTACTGAAAAAGAAAAGGTAGTGAAAGCCCTAAGGGACACCACACAACCACTGCTCTTCCACGGCAACCCAATACAAATTTTTCCAGATCTCTCATGGTACACCCTCCAGGCGAGGAGAGCTCTCAAACCAATAACAGAACTCCTGAGAAACCGTAACATAAGATACAGATGGGGATTCCCCTTCGCGCTATCGGTGACCTCCAAAGGTTCGGTGCACGCTATCACATCGATCCTAGACGTTCCACCTTTCCTCAGAGCCCTGGACCTGCCAGACACGGCAGTCATGGACTGGAACTCTCCTCCGCCAAATCAAGACACACTGCACCTCTCACAACGGCAGAAATGGACCACTCCAGCTAAAAAGAGGCGCACAGATCAGAGGCTCATCTCACCGAACCGTAGGAATACAAATATCCCTCTCACTCACACTCCAAGACGTACGCAGTCCAAAACCCGCCCTCAAGACCACCCGGCACAGAACTAACCCAAAGCGACCCACTGGACTTACCTGCACTATCACCATCACAGCAGCGACAACTCCACAAAGACCTTGGCCATACTAGCAAACGCCTATTCCAAGGACAAGGCAGCCAACATTGATATGCTCCAACAAACGCCTCAAGCCAACATCTCCCTCCAGCGAACTATTCACAGTGGACTAGTACCACAGGGACTTGTAATGGACTTACCTCACGGAGAGGGCTGAGAGTAACAGAAGCGCCAGGTTGTATACCTCTAAACATTAGTCGTATATGCTAGATTTGTATGTGCAGATCTGTCTCTATGGTGTTAAGGCTATTAAGATGTTACTATACTGTTACTTTGGTAAACTTTGCCCTATTGGCGGCGATTATATTGTAGAAGCTAACTGTGGCACCGAGACCCAGTTAACTACGCCCCTCTCCCTCCTCTACGTTAGTAAATAGAGATGGTGCGAATACAGAAGAAGCGGTTGACTACTTATCAGAGCACTGCTATACTCAACGCGAGATCCGAGCTGGAACTCCCAATATACACTAACTCTCACCGCTATGATTCACTTAACTATGCTGCAGATTAGCTTTGGTCTATTAGGCTCGCCCATCCCTCACACAACCTATCGAACAAAAAAAAAAAAAAATTTTTAAGAAACACATATAGGTTTCCCACATCCGACAGAGCCGCACCGCGCTAGTACTACCTTACAAGTGTCCCTATCGCCGCAGTCACCCACAATTTATTTCACCAATTAGGGATGTATGTTGCCACATTTCGTAACTCCAAGAAACACATTTCTCCATTAAGACATTCTAAACGATAGGATTGTAATTCGTGGGTCCTAGACCCATGAGCAAGTCCACGACCCCATCTATCTGTTGGTTCTCTCTCCTACGTCGAGACAGAATCATAATCCCCTTTGGGGAAGACCCCTGCCTACCTCTGCAACAACCCGCCCACCTCTCCTCTTCATCCACTTGACCCGCTATCCTCCCTTTTCCTCTCCTTCCCCTACCTTCCCTTCTCCCCTTTTTCCCTTATCCTTTCCCTTCCTATAACTAGGTACCTGGTACCGCATTGACCCTAACTAGCGAGACATTCAGTTACACCATAAACCGTTCAGCTGAGCTGCAAACCCCTGAAGCTGAGAGACAAATCTCAGCCCAGGATACGCTAAAGAGAAAGATTATCTAATACATAAAAAAAAAAAGGGACTTTACTGTGATTTATAGACTTTTACAAGTTGCAATTATTCTGTTCTATTGTTTATTTGTGTATTGAAGTTTTCAGTTACTTGTTGACTATTTACAACAGAGGTGATTTGAGTATCGTGGGACCAAGTTCTCAATAGTAGGGATCAAGCCACTTGACTATACGCTTGAGACACACACAGACTTAAGACTATCAGAAACAACCGCAAGTAGCGAATTATCACCCCTACACGATTCAAGGGTGCTTTAGGTGTGTGTTAGCCATAACTAGCCTCCACAAACACAAGTTGCTGCGACGCACAGACCCCATTCATCCTTTTATATATCGACCTTAATTCTCAACTACAATATTAGTGACACAAACAGGGACCTCCCGAAACTCTCTGCAAGTACCCGGGTGAGCCCAATTATATATATCACTACACTGCTCCAGACTCCACGGCATCCAATATGTCTGACATTATCATTCATACACAAAACGCTAAGGGTTTAAATACTCCCGAAAAAAGATCGATAGCCCTCACAGACTTCAAGAGACATAAAGCACATATCGTGTTTATACAGGAAACTCACTTTCGTAAAGACTCCCCTCCCAATTTACGTAATAAAGACTACCCGCACGGATACTTCAGTCACTACACCGAAGCTAAAGCTAGAGGCGTAGCAATTCTCATAGGACAACATACTCAATTCACATTCCAAGAACAACAAATAGATGACTCAGGTAGATTCATCTTCCTGAAAGGTAAAATAGGGAACACCCAGGTCACCTTAGCAAATGTCTATCTTCCAAACAAGAAACAGAACCATGCCCTTAAAAAGATTTTACAAAAACTATCCTCCTTCCAAGAAGGGATTCTCATTATGGGGGGCGATCTCAACACTGCCCTTGATGGACATCTAGACACTACCTCTTTATCTCAAAACTACCAATCACAAACACGGACACTTATCAAAAACACACTATACGAAGCCAGGCTCTATGACAGTTGGAGGGCTATTCACCCCACAAAAAAAGACTATTCCTTTTATTCCACAGCCTCTGGTACTTATTCACGCATAGACACTTTTCTAATACAACACAGGTTTTTACCCTTACTACACTCAGCAAGCTATGGCCCGATCACTTGGTCAGACCATGCACCACTGACTTTGACTCTCTCAATTCCGACCCTACCCATTCAATTTACTCAGTGGAAATTAAACGACTTGCTACTCAACGACAGAGGAACCCTGGCCAAATTAAGGGAGATAGCGTCTAACTATTTCAAAGAAAATTCCAACCTAGACACAACGCCTATTATGACATGGGAGGCCCACAAAGCGGTACTCAGGGGAGAACTAATTAAAGCAGCCGCAGCCCTGAAAAAGACTAGGGAACAGACAATATCTCAACTCACTAAAGACATTAAAGATATGGAAAGTAAGCACCAATCCAAACCATCCTTAGATGATTACAAACGCATCTCACATATGAGAACAGAGCTGACATCCATTTTACACTTGCACGCCAAGCGTAAAATATCCCTGACAAAAAACACTTATTACTCGCAAGGGGGCAAAGCTGGTAGACTCCTGGCGAAGTCCATACAGCAGGAAAGACAATCGTCTTTCATTTCCAAAATCAAGAAAGAGGATGGAACGCTAACGTGCCACATGCCAGACATACTTGAGGCTTTCCATAAATTTTATTCACAATTATATAATCTGACGAACTCTAAACCTTCGGCAGAAGCTATCTTAGAATTTCTAGAGCCAAGGGTTAAACACACTATTCCCCCTAACGAATCAGCATTTCTTGACAGCCCAATAACACTTGAAGAATTCCACAACACAGTCAAATCACTGCCTCTGGGGAAAAGCCCCGGCCCAGATGGATACACCGGGAAATACTATAAAGAACTATCACACATCCTAGCCCAACCGTTCATAGACGCTTATAATGTCAGTAATATCTCTTCTCACATCCCGACCTCAGCCCTAGAAGCTACGATTACATTGATCCCGAAACCAGGAAAAGACACTACTGTATGTGGGAACTTTAGACCTATCTCTCTTATAAACATCGATTTAAAGATCCTTACCAAGATAATGGCCACTAGACTTAAGCCATTCATGCCGAGTCTTATTCATCAAGACCAGGCAGGATTTGTCATAGGTAGGGAAGCCAAGAATAACACTACCAAGGTCATCAATCTCATTCAGTGGGCCCAGACACACAAGACCCAAAGCACGTTATTGGCGATCGATGCCAAAAAGGCATTTGATAGGGTCAATTGGTCACTCCTAAAACTTACAATGCGCTTCTTAAAATTTGGAACTAGGTGGTTGGAGTGGTTGGAAGCGATATACTCAAAACCATCAGCGAGACTGAGAATAAATGGACAATTATCCGCCCCGGTCACCATTTCAAATGGCACGAGGCAGGGTTGTCCTCTGTCGCCCCTCCTATTTATTCTGGTCCTAGAACCTTTTCTCCAGGGTATTAGGGACAATGCACTCATACAAGGACTCCAAATCGGAGGACAGAATTACAAAATCACAGCCTTTGCAGGCGACCTCCTCTTTAGTATATCGAGCCCACTCACAACTATCCCCAACATCATATCAGAAATGGAGGCTTATGGCAAACTTTCATACTTCCAAGCTAATTTAACAAAATGTGACTTAATGCCAATTTTTACAACAAACGCCCTAGACACCCAACTTCGCTCTAGCTTTAACTTCAACTGGGCCGCTAAGGCGATTAAATATCTGGGAATTCACATCCCCAATAACCTAAGGTCTTTATACGACACCAACTTTATCCCATTAGTTGACTCCATCGCCAGGGACCTACAAAGATGGCAAAAACCGTGCTATGGTTGGATGTGTCGTATTAACATAATCAAAATGAACGTCCTGCCCCGGATATTGTACTTACTGCAGACGATTCCGGTCATGATCCCAAATAAATTTTTCAATACAATTAGATCTTTATTCCTGAAATACATATGGGCTCACACACCCTCCTGCCTAGCTTATCAAACACTGATTAGACGGCAAGATCAAGGGGGACTGAATCTTCCAGACATAGACACATACCACAAAGCTGTACACCTACAAAGAATCTACGAATGGACTAAGACCTCCAACAATGGGTCTACCTAGAAAATAACTTTGCAACTTCACTACTAAGTACCTACCCCTGGCTTCACCAAGCCATTCAACACACAGGTCTGACAGGCAAGCACCCCACGATATCCACAACACTAAACATCTGGTTCAAACTGCGGGCAAAAACAGATATTTCACCCTTCCCATCCCCTTTATACCCTTTAACTCTTAACTCTAATCTACATCAGGGAACATCAGGGAAACAATTCGGCCTACAATATGAAGGCCCGTTTCTAAAACTGATGGACGCACTAAGCAATGGCAAACTAAAATCTCTACAAGAACTTACCTCCTCCAAATCCCACACAGGGAACCAGCACTTCTACTATAATCAGATGAAACACTTCATCAACACTCAGGCACTACTTCCAAACGGCGACAGACCCCTTACAAATATGCACTACACTATCGCCAAAAAAGAAAATCCTCTCCTCTCTCCACTCCACACTCAGGGATACGCTCCCGCAAAACCCCCCTAGTTACACCCTGAAGTGGTCAGACGAACTGAAACTCAATTTTACCAAACAACAGTGGCATGAAATCTTCACCACTACACACAAATCCTCAGTCTCGGTCCACGCTCAAGAGTGTAACTTTAAACGTTTGACCCGTTGGCACAACACACCCACTAAACTCCATCAATTCTACGACACATCACCGGACATATGTTGGAGGTGCGCGGCTCCGGCTGCCCACCACTCACATATTTGGTGGCAATGCCCAATTATTTCCAAATACTGGAGCAGGATACACTCGTTCATCCAGATGATATTCCGCAAATCCTTCCCTTGTACACCGGACCAATACATTTTCCTCCTCACCCCACCAACTTTCACGAAACAAGAGACAACATTGTTCCGCCACCTTGCTATGGCGGCCTCACAATTGATACCTAAATACTGGAAACAGGCTTCCCCTCCCGCAATTAGAGAATGGATATCGAGAGCTGAATCCATTAAATTAATGGAGGAAATCACACTAGCAAAGCAGGGGAAAAAGGGACAATTTGAGACCATCTGGGAGCCATGGAACAACTTTATAATCAACAAAACCTCTCAGTCCTAGACTAACATATATTTCCAGCGCCACACCCTATGGCAAAGCCTCTCCTCCAGACACCGCTGGGGAGAATGACACCTTAGTCGAGCTATCCGACAAGACAATTAGTTTCCTCCACCTTCAGAGTGATAGTCATACTTACAGTCCTATCCCCCCTCTCCCCCCTTCAACCCACCTACACTCTCCTTTCAATACTTCGAGACTTGGTCCTCCAACCGAACAGCCAAATAACCACAGATATTTACAATGGTATTGAAGGTTAGTTCCTCGAACGACACTTGAGGTTTAATATATACCGTAGTTAGCAATGTGTTACATTCTCAAAAATGAAAAATAATTGTCCTGATGTTTTTCTTTCTCTCTCTTCACCACCAGCCTTAGACGGCGACACACGCCGACTATATTTTCCTTGCCTCTTTGACATCCTCATTGTGAGGAGTTGTTACTCACTTCATATTTCAACTGTAAATTGTTACTCTGGAAATAACTCTACTGGTACATCATACTGTACTGTTTACTTTGTAGTATACCATGTATGTAATCTCGCTACACCAATTGCTTTTGTACAATTCTGAAAAATGAATAAAACAAAAAATAAAAAAAATAAAATAAAAAATAGTGTTAATATGACTATTAAATCACCTTGTATAAAGTATCACACCTTTTGTCCCTTGAGGCTACTTACTATAATTTCATGCTCGACCCTCATTTGTGCTGCATCTTTTATAGATTTTGATTTGTAATGTTTGATTAGAGATTTGAGTTACAGATGTTATGCATGTGTTATTGGGCCCTATTGTTCGTTTAATTCATTATTTTTAAATGTATAGTTTTTCCTTTTAATCTAAATGTTGCATTTTCATATTAATTCCTCTATTTACCTGCCCTAATTCTGCCATTTTCTCTCACACACGGTACACAGCACAGGATTAATTTCTAAAGTGAGAATGTAAAGTGAATTTTAATTTGAAATTTAAATTAAAAAATAGTTGAGCTGGAAAAATTCTCGAAGCTAGCTTTGTTTTCAGTTTGGCTACTCACGTCTTAAATTTGAAACTCACATAGAATTTTCACACGAGTAAATAATCCTGGGTAGAATATAAATTGACTGTATTCATAGCAGATCCAGTTATGTTAATCTGCATTTTACTAATATTTTTCTCAGCTGTCTATAATGCCTAGTGATGTTTCTATTTTTCAATTAGTCCACTCTGTGTGCCTGTCTATTATTCAGTGATAGGGCTAGTGACGGAAAGCATTGTAATATGAATTTGGTACTTTTGCCAGAACTTCAACCAGTTTATAGGAAACGTTAAATCAGTGCTCTTCCTTTTTCCTCTTCATCCAAAAATGCTTACAAACAAGCAAAAATGAGATACAACTGAGAATGGAATAGGATGAGCTTAAAACATATTGAAAAATATTTCAATATAATTTTTAACATGACAAATAAGCATGTCCTGGACATGGCTAATATAAACGTAAATATATTCAATAACATTTTTAATATAATATAGGGGAGTCACAGTGATGGAGCCAACACAACTTATAATCACACTCCTTCTCTTTCTCTCCTGGGCAGTGGCATGCATATCACGATCGCAGGGGTCGCAGCTGCGGACCCCTGTGACAGGGTACGTGCCGCCATCTTTTGTGGCCCCGGCCCGTGCGGCAAACCGCCGGTGCTGCCGTCCAAGGGGTCCATTGGGTGGCCCATGCTGTTAGGGCCAACAGATGGATATGGATTGTCAGGGGGCCCAGTCAGCGCTGGTCACTTTAACAGCGCAACCAGGCCCCCTGTGATGACATCACTGCTGGAAGTAAGTGATTGCATGTCACTCCTCCCAGCATACAGAGGAAGGAGGAGGGAGTCAGAGTGGGAACTCTGACTCCCATGAACCTGAGCCACCACTGGACCCCAGGGAAAGTCACCCTCCTGCACCTAAAAGGTAGGAAACAGGAGGGTAACTAAAATATTTTATGTGTTTTTTTGTGTATGTCTGTCTGTATGGATGTATGTGTCTTTGTATGCATGTGTGTCTTTGTATGTATGTATGTATGTATGTGTGTCTATGTATGTGTCTGTCTGTGTGTCTGTTTGTATGTGTCTTTGTATGTGTGTGTATCTGTCTGTGTCTGTGTGTGTGTGTGTGTGTGTCGGTATGTATGTATGTATGTGTCTTAGTATGTGTCAGGTTATACCTGCCAGTTTCGCTGAATTAAGCCACTTCCGGGTTGACGGAGCTCTGCCCCGCCCCCTTCTCTGACGCGGTCTCCTCACGCTACATAGGAAGACCGCGCCAGATTCAAAGTTGCTGGATTATTGAACGAGTTCCTGTGAACCTTTTACCGGCTACCAAATTACATTTGAAGCTTTACCATGTACCGTACCCGCTCTGAAAACGTCTACCTTCCTTCTCCACTCCTCGACCTCGGATTGTTTAACGGACTTCTGCTCCTACCCCTAAAGGACTGCTTAATTGAATTCACCAGTTCTCTGGAACTCCTGCTACTGAAGCTAAGTACTTTATTTTTCTTCAAACCAATTGCCTCTCAGTTTGGCTGCAAATATAATCTGCCTCATTTTTAACACTCATGAGCTATTTCTGCTGCAATTAATTCAACTCTAATTCTGCATGCAAACTCTGCACTATCCTTAAGTGGGACTGCTTGGCTTTATGCAAAACTTCAGTGGCTTATTTCTTTCTGCAACCAACAACCTGCTATAAGGGTTTAAAGCTACAGTAACCTCTCTTGCAATTCAATAAAAGATAAAAAGTTATAAATTGAAGTACTTAAAAGTTTTTCTGCAGTTGCGTTCCAGTCAATTAGCATTACAGTATGTATGTGTGTCTTGTGTGTCTGTCTGTCTGTATGTGTGCCTGCCTTTGTGTCTGTATGTATGTATGTATGTATGTGTGCCTGTATGTTTGTATGTATGTGTATTTGTATGTGTGTGTGCCTGTGTGTGTGTCGGTCTGCATGTATGTGTCTGTGTGTGTCTCTCTGTATGTATGTGTGTCTGTATCTGTGTATGTGTCTGTATGTATCTGTCTGTCTGTATGTGTGTGTGTGTATGTATGTATGGATGTATGTGTGTCTGTATGTATGTGTGTGTGTGTGTCTGTTGGGGGCGAGGGGGCAAGGATCAGTTTTGCACCGGGGCCCCATGGACTGTGTGTATGCCACTGCTCCTGGGGTAATACCACCCATTAAGATTACCTCTTCTGCCCTTGGCTACTTGTCAGAGGCTAGGGAACCAAAAAAAAAGGGTGCGTCATCTGCCAATATTAATATGCCCGGGAAGCAGAGATGAAGTCCACGAGTGAGACCATATCAGAAATACTTATTAGTTGCAGTGATGGTTACATGTTGGTGTATAGTTGCAAACTAGAATTGTCAACAAGCCATTGAGATGTCCCTGACACTATAAAGCAATACCCCTGTATTAGTTAGTCTTCGTAATTTGTTGTCTGGAAGTTAATTAAATCTTTCACAAGTTAATTAAGTTATTCCCTAGACACAGAGGCACAATAAAAAAAAATGTGCATATTGATTACCATCCTACATAACTAGTACCAAGTACACTGAACAAAATTATAAACACAACAGCCCATTTTTCATGAGCTGAACTCAAAGATCTAAAACTTTTTCTATGTACACAAAAGGCCTATTTCTCTCAAATATTGTTCACAAATCTGTCTAAATCTGTGTTGGTGAGCACTATTCCTTTGCTGAGATATTCCATCCACCTCACAGGTGTGGCATATCAAGATGCTGATTAAAAAGCATGATAATTGCACAGGTGTGGCATATCAAGATGCTGGTTAGACCGCATGATTATTGCACAGGTGTGCCCTAGGCTGGCCACATTTCTTTAATTTCTTATGGGATTTATATTTAACTGTAGGTTATAACAGAATGGCACAATCATAAAACAAAACATGGCAACAAAGAAAAAAATGAAATGACCCCGGTTCAAAAGTTAGCATAACCTTAGTTCTCAATACTGTGTATTGCCCCCTTTGCATCAATAACAGCATGCAGTCTTTTGTAATAGTTGTCTATGAGGCCTCTAATTCTTGCAGGTAATATAACTGCCTATTCGCAAATTGTCACCAGGTCATGCAAAGTCTTTGGCTGTCTTGCATGAACCGCACGTTTAGATCTCACCAGAGTGGCTCAATGATATCAAAGTCAAGAGACTGTGATGGCCACTCTAGAATGTTCACCTTTTTTTGCTGTAACCACTGGGGGGTAAACTTGGCCTTGTGCTTAGGGTCACTGTCATGCTGGAAAGTCCAAGAGCATCCCGTGCAACCTTTAATTGCCATTTTAACCTGTGTGTGTCACCTTGTGTGTCTGTAACAAGGCCAAACATTCAAGGGTATGTAAACTTTTGTTCAGGGTCATTTGGGTTATTAATGTTATCATTATGATTTATAAAGGAGCCAACCACTATGTGATAATAAATGGCTTCATATGATCACTATCCTTCAATAAAAGACATGTTTTGCATGATCAGTCATATTTTCAAAATCAATGCCAAAATTTCACAATTTCTGCTAGGGTATGCAGACTTTTGAGCACAACTGTACATAGACACATATTCACCGATATTTACAAAACACACTTACTGTCACGGCGCGCCGGGAGGTTTTAGCTGGTCTCACTCACTCGCCGGACGCCACTTCTTGGTGTCCCGGGAGTAAGGGATGCACTTCACCTACCTCCCGGTGGCCGGCTGTCTCCTCCACTCTTCGGCGGTACACCATTGGCACAGGATGCACTGCTTCCGCTCCAGTCTCCCCGGGCCCCACAGACGCGGCACATGGGTTATGGCGTTCGTGGGAATGGACACAAACTCTGCCCATCCATCAGCATTCCTCCCCTCTGGCAGGCGGACTATGTGGCATGTATGCCATGTACTCCACACTGCCCCAGGATCTCCCCGGGCTATCAGAACCCTGGGGAACTGATACAGATTTTTCTGGAAGCAGTGTGGGGAACAGTGGTTTTCAATTAACAAACGGACATAGCATCCCGCCCACATAGGGAAGTGTGAACACCTAGTTACCCAGAGGAGCCTTCCACTTATATCGGCCCTTAGACCCCTTCTGTTTTCCCTATTTAAGCACAGACCACCCTAGGGACTGTGCTCAGTTGTTTTGTTGTTTCCCTGGAGTACAGAGCCAGATCCTGACTTAAGTGAGTTGATTACCCTCACCTGTGGATTTCCTGGATCAACTCTTGTCAGCCTTGGTTAACCCCTGCAACGCTGTTTCAGCCTTGGTTAACCCCTGCAACGCTATTTCAGCCTTGGTTAACCGCTGCTTCAGCTGTGTTTAACCGCTACTTCAGCCTTGATTAACCCCTGCAACACTGCTTCAGCCTTGGTTAACTCCTGCAATGCTGCTTCAGCCTTGGCTAACCGCTGTGTAGTTGAGCGCTAGTCCTGACAAGTACTTTTCCTCCACTGGATCTGTGAAGACTGGAACTCTGGAACAAGGCGCTGAAGTATAAATAACTCTATTCCCCCAGTAACTGGACAACACACAGTTCTGGGAGTACAACTGATTTATTTCTCTCAAACACAACCTTTTATGCACAGACCCCTAGCATGGGGTCTCCATAGAAAACATACACAAACCCCTCCCAGGCGACCCATTGTCTGAGAGATAATTGAGTCAAAACTGAGTAACTCAATTATCTCTCAGTTACTGGAAAATATACAACACCCCAAAACATAGTCATAATTCACAGGAACCCCACAATTCCCCACATAGAACACAGAATATATCCCCGAATTGCTCTGATCTGAGCATCCAACATATCCAAAAACTGCTCAGATCTCTTCAGTAGAACGGAATTGCTATTCGGGTAAAGTTCTGACCAGCCGGCCACTGGGAGATAGCCCAAAACAGTTCCATATTAATAAGGATGACGGGGTTCCTGAACACCGACGAACGCTCCCCCTGGCTTTTAGGTAGCGAATGCTCCCCAGTCGGTAGTTCAAATCTCCCGAACATCGTTCGTCTAGGTGGTTGGGAAGTAGAATGGGCAGCGGTACAAACTCCGTCCGGGTTCGTGGACTTGATAGTTTTGCTGCTCTCCCTGCCCAGGCGGTCTCCTGCATGAGTCTTAGCTGGGACAGAACATCTTGGATCATGGGACAGACCAGATATAGAGGTACAGGAATATAATGCCATATTCCTTGTGTCTCTATTTAAAGGGATTCTATAGTGCCAAAAAAAAGCAGTTTTCCTGGCGGGCGGACTATAGAATTCTACAGTGCCTCACTCCCTTTAGCCCTCCCCCTCCCATGGTACTGAAAGGGTTAAAACCCCTTCAGTCACTTGCCTGAATCCAGCCCTGGGCCAATACCTAATATGCATTCGCGGCAACGGCAATAGCAGAGTGTGAGGACGTCTATCGTCAGATAACAGACCAAAGGTCAGTTTCAAACCAGGAAGCCCTCTCGTGGCTTTCTGGTAGATGCTGCTTTCCCTACCTGGTCTGCTCCATAAATCTTGGCAGCTCACAGCCTAGACTCACGGAGGGAACTGGGCAGAAAAAGCAGCATAGAACCAGTGATTTGGGCCTCTGGGAAGCCTGTTGGGCAAAGAGCTTTGGAGCTAAAGCCCCACCTCCCAGCAACTAACAAGTTGCCAACTCTGTCCAAATTATTCCAATTTACATGTGAAGCTCTTCATGACTCCATCATGCCTTCCTTCTAGTCTCCCTATTTATTGATTGCCTATACATGACTTTCTACACATCACCTGTGTGCATGGAATCCATCCATCTATAAATTCTACATTATTCATTTTGGCATTTTTTATATTAAAGTAAAAAGGGCAAAATATTTGTTTAAAAGATGCTAAAAGATCTTGCTTGAATGCAGATATCCCCTTCCTTATTTGCTCCTGGTACATAGCTACTTCATGCTTGAACTGGATGCTCAAGCCAGTGTCAAACATGCCCTAAAACATCTCTATTCTAATTCAATGATTTTACTCACTGTTTGCTAATGCAACCACGAAGTAGATACAGCTTCCATCTCCTACTAAGATTCACACGGTTGAATGAACTTACAGAAAGCATGCGGTTTCTCTCCAGTTTAAAATGTCTAAAAGTAGTTGTGTTATACAGAACTCTGTTATATCAATCTCTGTAATCACAGAGTTTAAATGGGATTGTCAATGTAACAGATCGCCTGGCACTCCAACTGGGTACCTCCGTTGAAGGATGCTCCTAGCGCTTCCTGAGGGCTCCAAGCACTGCAGCAGACACCACAACCACTGAACCGGAGAAGCATACGAATGCTTTCAAGCACATGAATGCTGTAAGCAGCTGAACAGGAAAAGCATACAATCAGCTTACACTCCTTGCAATTAGCATACAATCCAATTCCCCTAATAACGAGACAACACTTCATTTTGAGGTTAAGCAGAACTGACTGTACTGGCACATACAGCCTCTTTTATTCACAATCCACAAAGATAGTACTGCCCACAGGGTTTTGAAATACAACAAAACAATCGGTACAATACACACAGACACTCCCACACAAAATCCTCCCCTCTGCCTGTGATATGATTACTGAACACAATGGTTAATATAATTATCACAGGCAGAGAAATACAGTATTATAAAACATCTCACAGGGAGCCCAAAACATGCAATAACCCCATAAAAGTATATCCTCGGAACCGGGGGATCTGGGTGAACCACATATTTAAAATTCACCCAGATTCAGTAGTTTGGAAGATACAGTTTAATGCAGATTCCGCAGAACATATACAGGCTATAAGAAAAATAATTACTGTATAATGTGTCCCCTGTTGTATAGTTTAAAACTACTGCACGATGTCTTTGTGCACCAAATACCGGCGAGATGGCACCGTGTAGAAAAGTCCAAACAGTGTCTGTGAGTTAAAATGGCCGCCATCCATTGTCCTCACCATGTGCTTCATTCATTGTTCTCACCATGTGTTTCATTCATTGTTCTCACCATGTGCCTCTGATACATGAAATGGTGGCCACCCAGTAACTCCACAGTATGTCCCCAGATGGTTCTTAAAGGGCCAGCAGCAGCATAATAAAATCCATTATGCCCAAATCAGTTCCTAGAAGGGCAATACATCCCAGGGCCATAGTCACAGGGCAGGAGGCTGGCAAACAGGCCCCTCCAAAAACCAGTGGCGAGGTCACTTTCGCCACAGTCAATTTAATGTATATGTTCATTGCCGAAGGTAATGAATCGTGTGCACGCCTGTGGGATATTGTTGCATAGCAGAGTTGCAGTGGGATGGAGGATTGATAGGATGGAAATGTTGGTATCAGGCCCAAGTTACAATATATAAACAATATAACGCACAGACTGCATACACAAAAAAATAAAAAGAAAGAAAAATGATGGTTTGACGCTCACCGGTCACCGCAGAATTCCTGGGAAGCAAAGATCCCAGAAAGGCAATAACCTTTGCAGTGAGGCCTGCGAACTGATTCCAAAACATAATTTTTTAAAAATAAACTTTTTAACACACAAATGCTTAGACTCCACCTCAAGCAATATTCCAAATTCCGTACGTAGTTACACTCACTTCAAGGCTTGCAATCAGATCCATCACATCAATTTCAGATTCCCGATCCCCCTATAAAGTGGTAGGAAAATGATTTCCCACTAATGGAGAACAATCATAGGTATACTGCTCATATACGCAAGCCAATCCCATTGACTGATAATGGAAGCATTCCACAAACACTCTAGTTCTCTACTCAAACAACATGGAGCAAAGGCAGAGGAAGGTATTTAAAAAGTGTTTGACTACTTATAGGGGGGCAGGAGGCACCAGGTCCCTCATGGTACTATAACTACTACAGTGCACTGTAGTGGTTATGGTGTTTGGCGTGCTCCTTTATAACTGGTATGAATTGATATGATAAAGTGGAAGTATGAATTTCCGCTTTATCAAAGCAGCTCAGATTAGAATAACTGTGGACGCCCAAGGCCACAAGATAAAACTATTTGTAAGCAGTTTGACAGATTACAAGTGGAAAGCACCTAGGGACTCCTGGCAAAAAAAACAACAACAAAAAAACAATTTAGCCAGCTCACTATAGTGGCTATGGTACCTAGAGTGTCCCTTTCATTTTCAAATGTGTATTCATTTTGAATAGCGTAGATATATTTACTTTGATGAAAGTTTTTAGGGGATCATCATGCTGTAAGCTTGTAAAATTCTTAAGTGTTTCTAATTCTTGAATTACAAGCAATAGATATGCTGGTGTCGCAGTAAGTCATGTGCTCTCAGCTGATTATTCAGGCTAATTAGGAAAGCTTCCATTATGTACACAAAATGATTTCCTAGAGAATTTCTAATGGAGCAGATGTCTGGTACCAGGTGATACAGATTGCTGACACAGATTGACAAAAAATTAAAAACGTGTCTTTCTTTCATATTTGCTATAAATAGACACTTTTATAGAAATTTAAAAAAAAACAGACAATATTAAATAGTCATATAAAAACTGAAAAATCTATTCAAATATATGTGTGCTGTGGAGATACTGCAAATGGTTCTGCTACACTGATTCTCTTCTGCTTAAATTTAAGGTTTAAATAAAACAATATATTGGTATGAACAACTACAAAAACGCAGTATACTTGTTCTTTGTGTGATCAGTGTGCAATGTCAATGCCCCTTCCCTCCCCCTCCCCCCCTCCACTGTGGCATTCAAAGGTTTAAGAAAAACTTGAATTCACTCACCTTACGATGTCCCTTGGCGCTGGCTCTGTCTCCACCTCCTCCAACGTGAGTGCTGAGCGGGAACCTAATGTGAGTGCGTTAAGCCTTTACCATATGAAAAAAGTGAATCAATACTTTCCTGCTTTTCCGTGAGGCATTTGAAGATTCTGGACATCATCATGCAAATTCCATGAAACAGCAGGCAGCACCTCTAGTGGCTGTCAGATAGACATCCACTTGAGGCAGTCTTAAACCTGCAATGTAAAAATCACAGTTTCTCTGAAATTGCAATGCTTTAGACTGCAGGGTTGAGGGGACAGGGACAAAGCACCCACAAACTCTACGCACTGCAATGAGAATACGTGGTCTGGTGCCTTTATTGAAAATGGCTACTCATTCTAATGTGAGTGATAAGAAAGCAAAAGGTGAAATGTACCAAGCAGAGTGTTCATGAGAAGGGGGACTTCAATAATGAATGTTTACTTGCCCACTGCTTCCAGCAATAATGAATGTCCTTACATATTTTTGGAAGGTCTTGTCCAATCCTTTTTCTTTATAGTGAAAAATATAATAATATTAATAGATAATATCAATATAGGGGATTATTTGCTAATACAAGAACTGTGAAGAATTGACATTAGCATTATGATTTTGCAGCAAATGACTACTGTAATTTTCTTTTTCTTTGTCATTAAACCTCATTTTTGCATTCATGGATTAGTTACTAAACTCCATAGAGTGCAATTAGCCTAGAATATTAATCCGTGTGGACCCTGTGGATGTGTAGACGGGGGAAATAAAATCATACAAAAAGAGTTATTGTTTTTGAGAAATATAGTTTATGACAATATTTATATGAAAATAAATAAAAACTACACAAATACTTTTCAACATTCAGATAAAATGACAAATATATCTTAGAAATGATATAGAAAACATCACTATGTGCCACTTTTTGGTGTTGAGGCTATTGTAAGGGAATTTTTTCATTGACCTATTTGTCACAAGACTAACAAGGTGGAGGTGGAAATGTCAGGATTCTATTCAACTTAAAATACATTTTTAATGTCTAATATATTTCAGCGGACATGTTAAATTTCAAACCCTGTTGGTAACATGAAAAAACATTATCGCAGTCTCCGAATGTTGCAGTCTGGCCAAGATTAGAGGAAGTTGTATTTCCTGGACACTGTTCTAAGAGTAAATAAATGCTACCCTAACCTTGCAGAGACCCTATAGTCACCAAAACAACTTTAACTTAATGAAGCAGGTTTAGTGTATAGACCATGCCCGTGAAGTTTCATTGCCCAATTCTCTGCCGTTTAGGAGATAAATCCCTTTTGTTTCTGTTTATGCAGCCCTAGCCACACCTCCCCTGGCTGTGACAGACATAGCCTGCATGAAAACCAAATGGTTTCACTTTCAATCAGATGCTACTTATTTTAAATGTTTTTATCTCCTGCTCTGTAAATTAAACTTTTACTACATACATGAGGCTCCTGAAGTGCCTTGTTAGCTATTAATAGAGCAGGAGATAAGAAATTCTGAATTAAACTGAATTTGCGATAAAGGAAGTGTTAACATTAGATGACTCTATACAGGAAGTGTTAATGGGACTCTCCAGCCAACCCGTTTTATGACGAAAAAATGACGAAATAGGCGGACGCGAGCAGGGAGCAATCAGACGCTTCCATTTGTAAACATCATTGCTCCCTTGTGTGCATTCGCGGCTTTGCCGCACATGCGCGTATACTTCATACGGTGGCATTCATGATGCCCTATGAAGTCCTCTACCACGCTCAGCTCAGCTCAGCTCGCGGTCTTTGCCCGCCCCCTCTCCTCTGCTGACAGGCAGGAGAGAGAAGGCGCGCACACAGTGCCTTCTCTCTCCTGCACACGTCAGACGTATTTTAATACGTCTGACGTGTACAAGGCCTTTTTAGGGCCTTACATGATAGGAAGTCCCTCTGGTGGCCGTCTGAGGTATTCCTATCAATCAATGTAAATCAATCAATCAATCAATATTCTCTGAAAATACAGTGTTTACATTAGGTTGCCTGCAGGGAGCTAAAGATCTCACCTGAACAACTACATTAAGCTGTAGTTGTTCAGGTGACTATAGTGTCCCTTTAAGGAAGGTTGTGTAAGTCACATGCAGTGAGGTGTGACTAGGCTATATAACAAAGGAATCTAACTTCTAAATGGCAGAGACTTAAACAGTGAGACTGCAGGGGCATGATCTACACACCAAAACTGCTTCATTAAGCTAAAGTTGTTTTGTTGACTATATTGTCCCTTTAATTTTAAAATATTCTAATATAAAAGATACATAACTGAAGCACATAATAAAAACAATGCATCACTGAGTTCTTAAGATTTGTTATGATATCTCCGGGACCACTCAACGGAATTAATGTCCCATAAACCATTATTTACACTCTCTCTCTGGTTGTCTATTAAAACAAAACAAAAAAATATGAAATGTCTGCTTGATACATGTAAAATAATCATGTCAACGTAAAAAGGAACATTGCAAAATGAAAAAAAAAAAAGTGAAATAAAAAAATGAAAAATAAACCAATGTTATATTTCTTCAAGCTTTGGATTAGTTACTATGGGAGTGCGTCAGAGCACTTCTGCCACTCTAACCGCTACAGAGTTTTTTGCCTCAGCTTTTATTGTATTTTAGATTTGCATTGTGCATTATTAAACTGCAGCAGATGTTGACACATATTAAATTAAATATTGTAGTAAAACATTACTCTAACATATGATAAATAAAAAAAATGTACTTAACGCTTTGAATTTCACACAAATGCACTTATGTTTGAAACCTTAATTAGATGCTTTTGCATTTCATTTTTTTATTGTTTATTTGTTTCACTTATAGGATTTGGACCACGTCTTTAAATGTGTGTATAAAATGTAATAATGTAATTGCTAAATTCAAGGTATATTAAATGTTTTATGCAAGTACTTTAATAATAATCTAAGCGTACTTCATAGCATACCTCCTTAAGGTAAATCAACTGTTCTTAGGAAACAATTAAAAAGTGTGAAATCAGTGGGTCATTGAAAGTTATAATTTGCATGTTCTGCCTTCCTAAAGCACAGTAGGTTAACCAGATAAGAGGATTATATGCATAATTAGCTTCTTCAGGGTCTTTGTAAAATCAGAAGTTTTCTTAAGATATGTCCAATAGTCATCAATCATCTTTTTTTCCCCACAAATCATCTATTTTTGGTACCACTGGTGGAATTTGGAATCACAAACTAAAATAGACATGCTTTGGCATCGCACATTTCTATTGGTTCTTGTTTTGGATGTCAAGGGTTAACACTCTAGTTCGCAAACAGTGAATCAAGTTACCCTATACAGAAGTAAAATACGTATTACTGGGCCTTAGAGTGGATGGACTTAATCTATGAAAAATACTATGTAAAAGGTAGAGAATAGTCAGATACTGGCCTAAGTCAGAGTTGGAGAAAGGATGATAATGAGATACAAAACCAAAGGGTCAGTCATACCAGAACACAGGATAATCGATAATACAAAGCCATGTCTGTCAGAATACCAGAAAAAACATTGATACAGAAAGCACTTTTGGGCTATAGACAGGGCAAGGAATTGAGGTAAAGGTACAAGTAGGCATGTGTGTGTGGTGATTGGTTTTGGCAGGATGATCGGATTGATCCAGGCCAAGAGGAGGTGTGACACTGGGTAGATTTCAGCTTGAAGTTCAGGCATTCAACCAACAACTGATCAACCGAATGCCAAAATTATGACAATTTACAGTTTGGATCAAAACGAATATTACGTATTTGACAGGAGGAGCCCAGGTAGCAGGAATGAATAAAAGCGAGGTACTAAAGGAATAAGCAATTAGAAAGTCAGGGAAAGCCAGGGGTCAGGACAGGCAGCACAGGTTCAGGGACAATTAAATTAGCAGAGGGTCAGATACTAGATACATCAGACAAGTGATAGGCACACTGAAGTTAATACCACAGTAAGCACCGTATAACTGAGCACTGGGGACATGTTGGCATGGGATTTTATAGGAGAAAGGTTTACACCTCTCTTATTTCATTGGTTAATTGGTCTATGTAATCTAAGTCTTCTGCCCCTTTCAGAGGCGATTTTCTAGACGCGCGTGCCTGTGTGTAATATTGATGTTACAAAGGTTTGGAACCTTCCAGCCAGATCACCAGTGTTTTCTGCTAGAAGTAGCCACTCGTTATCCAGGTAGTTGAGCTCCTGAGTCTTGAGTGGCCATATGGTCTTAAACAGGGATGAGAGACTGGAACAGAAATATGGTGATCATAGTAAGGCAAGCTAAGGTCAGTGGGAAGGAGAAGCAGCAAAGTCAAACAGTCCAAATTCAGCAACAGGTTAAAGAAACAAGCCTGATTATAGCATACAGGAACCACAATAATCTGGCATAGGTATAGAGAGCGGAAGTGGCTTATATAGGTCAAGAGTAGAGTTGAGCGGACACCTGGATGTTCAGGTCCGGCGGGTTCGGCAGAACTTTGAAAAAAAGTCCGGGTTCCTGATCGAACTTGACTCGAACTTGATCCCGAACCCCATTGAAGTCAATGGGGACCCGAACTTTTGGCCACAAAAATTCCTCTAAATACCTCCTGGAAAGAGCTAGAGGGCTGCAAAAGGAAGTAAAATGGGGGGTAAGAGTGGGACAAGTGCCCTGCAAACAAATGTGGATAGGGAAATCACTTAAAATAACATAACAATGAAAAATAAAGCTGAGCCATAAAAAAGCACCGGATGGAATCTTTGATGTTAGCTTTGGAAGAACATAAATCAAAATCTAAAGCATGGCTGTCAGGAGGATCGCCAGAATTATCCATTTGAGAGAGGGTTGGCGTGCAGGGTATTCTCTTTCATTGTTCAAACTGAGCTCAACTCCTGATGCATGGAGAAAAGGCCTTCACAAGCCTCTGCTATTGTGTACATAGTTATACTAAGTGACCCATAGGTTGAGGAGGCTGTGACCATGGCGGTGTAGGTGGAAGCAGCGGTGGAGGAGGATGAGGTAGCCAACACTGTTTTTTATAAATATATTTTTTATTTTAATTGGGGTAGCCCCCAAAATATTGGGACATATAAAAAAAGAAACATTTCCACCCTGCAGTGCATTTCTTGCAGTCCTGATGCATGGAGAAATGCTCAACTCCTGATGCATGGAGAAAAGGCCTTCACAAGCCTCTGCTATTGTGTACATAGTTTATACTAAGTGACCCATAGGTTGAGGAGGCGGTGACCGTGGCGGTGTAGGTTGAAGCGTCGGTGGAGGAGGTAGCCAACACTGTTTTTTATAAATATATTTTTTATTTTAATTGGGGTAGCCCCCAAAATATTGGGACATATAAAAAAAAAGAAACATTTCCACCCTGCGGTACAACTGCGCTGTAAGCTCACTATTAGACGCTTCTATTTGACTCTCAGATATGAAGAGCACCCCAATAATGTAATTTTTTAGCACCCAAAAGATTTTAAGTTTTAAAACTGCAATGTGACAGCAGTATTTGATGCTTCTATTTGACTCTCAGATATGAAGAGCACACCCAAAATGTACTATTTAGCAGATTAGCAGCAAAACAATTAGAATGTTTACAACTGCGCTGTAAGCACACTATTAGACGCTTCTATTTGACTCTCAGATATGAAGAGCAGGCCCCAAAATGTACTATATAGCAGATTAGCAGCAAAACAATTAGAATGTTTACAACTGCGCTGTAAGCACACTATTAGACGCTTCTATTTGACTCTCAGATATGAAGAGCAGGCCCCAAAATGTACTATATAGCAGATTAGCAGCAAAACAATTAGAATGCTTACAACTGCGCTGTAAGCGCACTATTAGACGCTTCTATTTGACTCTCAGATATGAAGAGCACGCCCAAAATGTACTATTTAGCAGAAGAGCACCTAGAAAATAAGAATGTTTACAATTGCACTGTAAGCGCACTATTTGACGCTTCTATTTGACTCTCAGATATGAAGTGCACCCCACTAATGTACTTTTTAGCACGCAAAAGATTTTAAGTTTTAAAACTGCAATGTGACAGCAGTATTTGATGCTTCTATTTGACTCTCAGATATAAAGTGCACCCCACTAATGTAATTTGTTAGCACCCAAAAGATTTTAAGTTTTAAAACAGCAATGTGGCAGCAGTATTTGACGCTTCTATTTGACTCTCAGATATGAAGTGCACCCCACTCATGTTCTAGTTTGCAGAATTCTTTCCTAATCTGTCTCTCACAGCGGCAGCATCCTCTCCCTACACTAATAAGAGCTCCTGTGCGTGCGGCACTACGCGACTCCAGCTTATATACAGAGGCTGGGTCACATGCTGCACTGGCCAATCACAGCCATGCCATTAGTAGGCATGGCTGTGATGGCTTCTAAGGGCACACGAGTCAAACGCTTGTTGATTGGCTGCCCTGCAGCCTTTGAAAATGCGCCATTAAATCGCCGAACACCAAACTCCAACACGAACATACAGTGATATGTCCGTGTTCGGGTCTGGAGTCCAAAAACCGTAATGTTCGGTACGAACCCGAACTTTACAGTCTGGGTTCGCTCAACTCTAGTCAAGAGCCAAACCAGACACAGTTGAAGAGACTTGGCTCTAATAACGTTGCTTGTAGAGTCAAGGTTATCAGAGCTCAGGTAACTCTGCAAAAGGTAGGCTGGTGAATTGGTAAAGAAAAGGATCAGCAGCATGTAAATCAGGATTTGAAACCCAACAGAGTCAGTTCCTCACACTGTGGCTGTTTGATGTGTGGGGTGGCAATGTGCTGAGGAAGAAGTGTGTCAGCTGCGGGGAGAGATGTGGAGAGGGAGTAATAGGTGAGTGACTTGAGAGTTTCTCCTCTCTAGGATGCTGCCTCCGGAGGCATATAGGTGCTGGATGGACAGGATGTCTAGAATGAAATGTTCTAACAAGAGGAGGAGCATGTAAATATTTTGCAGGCTCCCTGGATCTCTCCAATGGATGAGATATTCTAAAGTCCCTCTTTGCCTCTGTAAAATCATCATGTGCGCCGAGGTGGATCCACGGGAGAGACGCGGTGAGGGAGTAACAGGTGAGTGCTTTGACAACGAATCTACAAGTTTTGGGATAATCAGTTTACAGGACACTGTAGCTTATAATCTTATTTTCATACTGCTGGGATATAATTTAATGAGCTACTATTTAACCAATAGCAAATCAGCATTTTATCAATTAAAACAATTGTTTCTGTAAACAATGCATGAATGAGACAAATGAACAGTATCACTGGGGATTCCTCCAAGCTAAGAGGGTCTAGTAAATAACCCTTTTACAAAACAGTCAAACAGAGGCTCAATGGACCCTATGGTCCATGTCTTCGGGGGGAATAAGAACACATCCTCCATTTTTATTTTCAGTGAAGTGGTAATAGGTAACCAGTTAGAGCCTGATGAATTGCCCTACCTATTTCTCCACTCGGTGTCCTGGTGAATGGAGAGTAATATGTAAATAGAGAGCTCACCAACCATCTTCGTACATTGGTGTTAGAACGTGGAGATGCCCACTGCATGGGTCTCAATACATCCACAGCCAGATGATCTTTTAGCAATATGTGTAGGTGTTGAGGCAAATGTAACTGTCAATGTCCCTCTTTTTTTTCCTTTGGCATTGTGTATGCTGTCTACTGAGTAATACTTACTATGACGTACACAGCATTGATATGGAAACATGTAAGGACCCATGGTAATGGCAAGTGGGACAGGGTGGCAGATGCATCCTGGGCAACTAGCATGGAAGGACTGGCAAATGAGTTGTGAGCTACAGCCTCAAGTCAATCTGATAATTAAAACAGCGGAAGATATGTTGGAATATGTATTTGCCCAGTACTGCAGGACAGAGAGGCGTAACTAGAAACCTTGTGGCCCCAGTGCGAACATTTCCCTGCCCTCTCCCCCCCCACACACATGCAGACAAACAGGTACACATTCAGACACAGACACAGACATACAGGCACATATGCATACAGACGCACGCACACATACAAACACAAGCACACATACAAACACACACACACACAGGCACACAGAAAGACAGATACACACACACACATACATACAAACACATACACAGACACACACACATACATACAAACACACACACACAGACATACAAACACACACACACAGACACACATGCCTCCATACAAACAAACACACACACATACACATATAGACACATAGACAGACATACGCAGACAGACACACAGACATACACACACACACACACTACTGGCATTGTCTCTAAAACAAGTCATTGAGGAGCCAACTCGTAAAGAGGTCATACTAGATTTAGTTTTAACAAATGGAGATTTGGTTTTAGATATTACTGTAGGTGAAAGTTTAGGATCCAATGATCATCAGTCAGTGTGGTTTAATATAAGAACAGTGACTGACTCACACCATACAAAAACAAAAGTTTTAGACTTTAAAAAAAACAGACTTTTCTAAAATTAGAATATGTGTAAAGGAGTCATTATCAGACTGGAGCAATTTAAATGGAGTCCAAGAGAAATGGGATTATTTAAAAGTTGCACTGCTGAAGGCAACAGAAAGGCTTGTCAGTAAAAGCAAAAAAATTCAAGAAACAACTGTGGTACTCCGCAGAGTGAGGAAGACAGAATGATCTATAAGATTAGGCAGAAAGAGGCTAATCAAGTTATAAGAGCTTCCAAATTACACACAGAAGAGAAAATAGCACAGTCAGTAAAAAAAGGGGACAAAACATTTTTTAGATACATAAATGAGAAAAGGAAAGTAAAACAGGGATTAGTTAGATTAAAAACAAAAGAAGGCAGGTATGTAGAAGAGGATAAAGGTCTAGCTGACTGCCTCAATGAATATTTTTGTTCAGTATTTACAGATGAAAATGAAGGAAAGGGACTTCAGTTAGGAAAAAGGAAAAATTAGTAATGTATTACATGTGAGTTTACAGAGGAAGAGGTTCTATTTCAGCTGTCAAAAGTAAAGACAAATAAGTCAATGGGACCTGATGGAATACACCCAACGTTATTAAAAGAGCTTTGTGGAGTACTAGCAAAACCATTTACAGATTTATTTAACCAATCATTGTTAACAGGAGTAGTCCCAGAAGATTGGAAGTTAGCGAATGTTGTGCCCATTCACAAGAAAGGTAGTAGGGAGGAGTTGGGCAACTATAGGCCAGTAAGCTTTACTTTAGTAGTGGGGAAAGTAATGGAAACCATGTTAAAGGATAGGATTGTTGAACATCTAAAAACACATGGATTTCAAGATCAGAAACAACATGGGTTTAATTCATGCCAAACTAATCTTATTGATTTTTTTGATTGGGTAACTAAAATTATAGATCAGGGTGGTGCAGTAGACATTGCTTACCTAGATTTCAGTAAGGCTTTTGACACTGTTGAACATAGAAGGCTTATCAATAAACTGCAATCTTTAAGTTTAGATTCCAATATTGTTGAATGGGCAAGGCAGTGGCTGAGTGACAGGCAACAGAGGGTTGTAGTCAATGGAGTATATTCGAAGCTTGGGCTTGTCACCAGTGGGGTACCTCAGGGATCTGTATTTGGACCCATTCTCTTTAATATTTTAATTAGTGATATTGCAGAAGGTCTTGATGGTAAGGTATGTCTTTTTGCTGATGATACTAAGATATGTAACAGGGTTGATGTTCCAGGAGGGATAAGCCAACTGGCAAATGATTTAGGTAAACTAGAAAAATGGTCAGAGTTGTGGCAACTGACATTTAAAGTGGATAAGTGCAAGATAATGCATCTTGGATGTAAAAACCCAAGGGCAGAGTACGGAATATTTGATAGAGTCCTAACCTCAACATCTGAGGAAAGGGATTTAGGGGTGATTATCTCTAATGACTTAAAGGTAGGCAGACAATGTAATAAAGTAACAGGAAATGCTAGCAGAATGCTTGGTTGTATAGGGAGAGGTATTAGCAGTAGAAAGTGGGAAGTGCTCATGCCATTGTACAGAACACTGGTGAGACCTCACTTGGAGTATTGTACGCAGTATCTTCAGAAGGCTATTGATATTTTAGAAAGAGTTAGAGAAGGACTACTAAACTAGTTCATGGATTACAGGATAACATTTACCAGGAAAGATTAAAGGATCTTAACATGTATAGCTTGGAGGAAAGACGAGACAGAGGATATGATAGAAACATTTAAATACATAAAGGGAATCAACACAGAAAAGGAGGACACCATATTTAAAAAAACAAAAAACTACCACAACAAGAGGACATAGTCTTAAATTAGAGTGGCAAAGGTTTAAAAATAATATCAGGAAGTATTACTTTACTGAGAGGGTAGTGGATGCATAGAATAGCCTTCCAGCTAAAGTGGTAGAGGTTAACACAGTAAAGGAGTTTAAGCATGCGTGGGATAGTCATAAGGCTATTCTAACTATAAGACAAGGCCCGGGACTAATAAAAGTATTTAGAAAATTGGGCAGACTAGATGTGCCGAATGGTTCTTATCTGCCGTCACATTCTTTGTTTCTATGAAACATTCATATAGACACACATACACAAACACACACACACACATACATACATACAAAGAAACACACACATATACTAAATGTTTTAGTCACCCTCCTGTTTCCTACCTTTTAGGTGCAGGAGTGTGACTTTCCCTGGA
>OW240912.1:373326936-373399823 GCA_933207985.1 Pelobates cultripes
ATACATAAATGAGAAAAGGAAAGTAAAACAGGGATTAGTTAGATTAAAAACAAAAGAAGGCAGGTATGTAGAAGAGGATAAAGGTCTAGCTGACTGCCTCAATGAATATTTTTGTTCAGTATTTACAGATGAAAATGAAGGAAAGGGACTTCAGTTAGGAAAAAGGAAAAATTAGTAATGTATTACATGTGAGTTTACAGAGGAAGAGGTTCTATTTCAGCTGTCAAAAGTAAAGACAAATAAGTCAATGGGACCTGATGGAATACACCCAACGTTATTAAAAGAGCTTTGTGGAGTACTAGCAAAACCATTTACAGATTTATTTAACCAATCATTGTTAACAGGAGTAGTCCCAGAAGATTGGAAGTTAGCGAATGTTGTGCCCATTCACAAGAAAGGTAGTAGGGAGGAGTTGGGCAACTATAGGCCAGTAAGCTTTACTTTAGTAGTGGGGAAAGTAATGGAAACCATGTTAAAGGATAGGATTGTTGAACATCTAAAAACACATGGATTTCAAGATCAGAAACAACATGGGTTTAATTCATGCCAAACTAATCTTATTGATTTTTTTGATTGGGTAACTAAAATTATAGATCAGGGTGGTGCAGTAGACATTGCTTACCTAGATTTCAGTAAGGCTTTTGACACTGTTGAACATAGAAGGCTTATCAATAAACTGCAATCTTTAAGTTTAGATTCCAATATTGTTGAATGGGCAAGGCAGTGGCTGAGTGACAGGCAACAGAGGGTTGTAGTCAATGGAGTATATTCGAAGCTTGGGCTTGTCACCAGTGGGGTACCTCAGGGATCTGTATTTGGACCCATTCTCTTTAATATTTTAATTAGTGATATTGCAGAAGGTCTTGATGGTAAGGTATGTCTTTTTGCTGATGATACTAAGATATGTAACAGGGTTGATGTTCCAGGAGGGATAAGCCAACTGGCAAATGATTTAGGTAAACTAGAAAAATGGTCAGAGTTGTGGCAACTGACATTTAAAGTGGATAAGTGCAAGATAATGCATCTTGGATGTAAAAACCCAAGGGCAGAGTACGGAATATTTGATAGAGTCCTAACCTCAACATCTGAGGAAAGGGATTTAGGGGTGATTATCTCTAATGACTTAAAGGTAGGCAGACAATGTAATAAAGTAACAGGAAATGCTAGCAGAATGCTTGGTTGTATAGGGAGAGGTATTAGCAGTAGAAAGTGGGAAGTGCTCATGCCATTGTACAGAACACTGGTGAGACCTCACTTGGAGTATTGTACGCAGTATCTTCAGAAGGCTATTGATATTTTAGAAAGAGTTAGAGAAGGACTACTAAACTAGTTCATGGATTACAGGATAACATTTACCAGGAAAGATTAAAGGATCTTAACATGTATAGCTTGGAGGAAAGACGAGACAGAGGATATGATAGAAACATTTAAATACATAAAGGGAATCAACACAGAAAAGGAGGACACCATATTTAAAAAAACAAAAAACTACCACAACAAGAGGACATAGTCTTAAATTAGAGTGGCAAAGGTTTAAAAATAATATCAGGAAGTATTACTTTACTGAGAGGGTAGTGGATGCATAGAATAGCCTTCCAGCTAAAGTGGTAGAGGTTAACACAGTAAAGGAGTTTAAGCATGCGTGGGATAGTCATAAGGCTATTCTAACTATAAGATAAGACTAGGGAGTAATGAAAGTATTTAGAAAATTGGGCAGACTAGATGTGCCGAATGGTTCTTATCTGCCGTCACATTCTTTGTTTCTATGAAACATTCATATAGACACACATACACAAACACACACACACACATACATACATACAAAGAAACACACACATATACTAAATGTTTTAGTCACCCTCCTGTTTCCTACCTTTTAGGTGCAGGAGTGTGACTTTCCCTGGAGTCTAGTGGTGGCTCTGACTCCCTCCTCTCCTTCCTCCTCCCACGCGGCTCCCGGTGTTTGCTGGGAGGAAGTGACCGGTGCAGTCACTTCCTCACAGCGTCTGATGTCATCACAGGTGGCCTGGTCAAGCTGTTAAAGTGCCACTGCGCTGACCGAGCCCCCTGGAAATTAATTTCCATTGGGTGGCCCTAACAGCATGGGCCACCCGATGAATCCCTTAATGTGAGGCCCCAGTGGTTCTACCACGTGGGCTGGGGCCGCAACACATGGCAGACGGGCACCGCAGTTGCAAGGGTCAGCAGGGGAGCCAGGCCTCCTGGAGTGGTGTGCCCAGTTACAGCTGCGACCCCTGCAACCGCGGTAGTTCCTCCACTGCTGCAGGAGTAATGTAGCAGGCAGAGCTTGTACCAGGTCTTTGCTAACCTGACATTGTGTGGGTTTGTACATTGATGGAATGTGCACTCAGTTATTTCTAAGCCTGGCCTAACTGCATATTTAGTGTTGGACTGCAGTATCTGACGTGGACAAGGCTGCCAAACTACAATGCGTATGTTTTGGTTTTTTTACAGAAACTGAAACATTGTATTATCATTTTTCCAAAGTCTTTTATCTCCTAAGTGTATATCAAAGCAGGGCTATTTTTGAAATAACCTTCTCTAGACTTTCTGTAAACCCAAATCTCCAAGGCGAGATACATCTGCTTAAGGAAAAATTTAAATTATGAAAATAACTAATAAAGCGAACAATTGTAATATGGACCTTGCTTAAATCAGTCATCTGCCTCTTCAAATGTTAATATTTGTTTTCCATGCATCATTAGTTTCTGAAGCCCCACACTATTTAAAAGAGTAAGCCTATTCAGATTTATTGCAATATATTCAAAATAAATATTGCTACAGAAATAAGCCAAATCCTGCCTGTGAAACTCATTCATGCATTTACTGGATAACTTAAAAACACATCCAATTTAAAAAAAAAAAATGAAAAATCAAACTGTGTTTATAAATTAAATTGGGACTGAGAAGCATTGCCATAGAAATTTAATATTTTGGGCCAAAATAGCTGAATTGGAACATTTATCCAGCTCCGTAATATTTCCAGCTCATATATAGATATAACATTTTCTATTTTATATCAATTTACTGCAATGCCAGCATTTACATACCTTATCTTCTTTTCTCCTTAAAGCAAAAAAAACTGTGTTTTCAATGCAAATTATGTTAACAGCAATCAGAGCAAGGAGTTTGAGGGCATCTCTAGAGTAAGTTACTATTGACCTCTATGTTTCCCGCAAGAAATGAGTAGACAAACTTTCACCTATCAAACCTATTTAAACGCCATAAAGTCTGTGGGATTTTTTTATTTTTTTTATAATTCTTTATTTTATTGTGCGCAATTTAACAGATAAGCTTACAGTGTCACGACAGCACTGGCAAGCCGACATATGAACAACGTTAGACAGAGGCATGCCATTAATAGGACTGCACATTTTAAAAATTTTAACGTACATAAGAAGCTCGTGAGTAGGCATAACTGTGTGTTTAGCGGGAGAGTTAATTAGTGGCCACCTTTATGAGGTTGGGTATGAGTGTCTATCTTTGTGGGATTTGTTTTTTAACACACTACTTTCCCAAACTATCAGCAGGTACATTACAAGGATTAAACTGAATAGTTCCCCTTTAATGTACCTGTTTTTGTCACACCTAACGTATACATCTGGTACTATGCAAATATTTTCGGCTGTCTTGTAAATGATGGCATACCACATAATATCTGAAATATTTTATGCACACCATTTTTTCCATTAGATGAATAAATAGGACTTTTCGTACATTTACATTACTGTACCTTTGTTTTCTGTTTCGCTAAATCTTAATATATATACAGAGCTGTTGTTTTGCTTATGTTGTAGATAACTAGATATGTACTTCGTGTCTAATTTCTTTTCTTCAAATAAATGCTATGAAACAAAAATAATGGATAATGACATAACAATTTTCAAACGTTATGTTTTTAATTAGATTATTATTATAAAAAATTGTGATTTCAAGACCTTACAAAAATCTTGTAGTTTGTTTTTAATAACTCAGTGCATCTCTATGGGGAAAGTTCAGTACCTCCATGCAGAACATGTAGATGCTGAATGTCAGGGCAGCACTGATCCAGGAAGCATCTCTAGTGGCCGTCCGAGTGACTGCCACTGGAGGTACCCTTAGGCAGTAAAGTAAATACTGTCTTTTCTCTGACAAGGCAGTGTTTACATTACATTGCCTGCAGGGACAAACTATACACATCAGAATAACTACATTAAGCTGTAGTTGTTCCGGTGACTATAGTGTCCCTTTAACTGGGAGTTTTGCTAGCATAATTATAAATACAAATTCAGATGCTAATACATTATACTTACAGCAGCTTTGCCACGCCCTCCCCCACCCTAAAAAAAATGCTTTCATAAAGATAAAATCTTTATGAGCGTGCTCTAGGCCGGCAAGGGGAGGGAGGCAGAAGGAGGGAGTTGGGAGGTGGAAGGAGGATTTAAAAAACAAACACA
This sequence comes from Pelobates cultripes, assembly GCA_933207985.1. Classification (NCBI taxonomy): domain Eukaryota; kingdom Metazoa; phylum Chordata; class Amphibia; order Anura; family Pelobatidae; genus Pelobates; species Pelobates cultripes. The sequence continues at coordinate 373,331,394 of OW240912.1, forward strand.
CAACTAAGCAGTCTCCAATGGAGGGAGGCGGGAGGAAGTGCCCACGTTGAGGGAGGGTGGAAGGGGAGAGCTAGATTTTAACGTCTGTCGGCAGAGTGCAGTGCACGCTGATGATAGATGTTTTTAATGCACAGAATTGACAATAGGCACCCTGGAATAGAATGATAAGTGTCGGTTACTTCCTGGTTTGATGCTCAAATGCTGCACAACCAGAAGAAATGCGGGCACTTTGAGTAACATTGTTTTAGTATATTTTTAATGCACTCTAATAGGAAATTTTTCCCTTTAAAAATACCCATTCTCTTGGTATGCACATGAATTACAGTAGTTTTTTTATTTAGTTTTTCTTACATTTTTCCAAACTTTGCAGATGCACAGTCCTGAGGTTTTAGTCTGAGACTTGTTTCCTAACATCTGAATAAATCTTAAATCTGCGCATGAATAACATTATTCAAGTTTATAATAGAGAAACTTATTTTTCTTAAACTAGAGCTGTGATTAACACCACACAACTGCTTCTTTCAGTATGTCCAGTTATAACCAGTAAATGCATTTAACATTTCTATTAGGGATTACTGCAAACACATGGTTCTCATCTATTTAAGATATATATATATATTCCTAGAACTGCACTCTTCTGGACATTGATCTAATGGAACAGCTAAAATACTGCTCAGAACCCTCAAACTCCTAGGCCTCTGGTAGAGGACCCGAGAATGATGAAAAAAACACCACCCAGAAGGGGTTAGAAAATCACTTTATATATATATATATATATATATATATATATATAAACTATTAATACATTTTCACAGACTGATTGTTTTTGATTTGGGAAATGTATTTTTGCTTGAGGGAACTCCTTTCCCCATTTCATACTCACATTATCACTACATCTCTTGGTCAATTCCCAGAGTCCCGATATTCTGTCTTACATTTTTATGACTTGACTCTACTCCCGTGTAAGTTGCTGATTTAATTCACTGTGTGCGGCACCAGTTTTTCTCTTTTTATACCTATTGCACATTGCACAAATAAAATGCCTGTTTTCATTCAACATAATCTTCAATTTTTTTTTAACTACGAACGGACCGTGCTGCTTTAAGCATGCTGGGTAACTTCCTGGTTCGGTAAGAACTCCTTACAGAATGTTTACAGCTTTGGGATTTACAAACGTACAAGGAAGTTTCAAATGTCATTTTATTCTTATTGTTTAATATGTTATTGTTTTTCTTTATTGTTGATGCTATAGATGTAAAGCAATATTTATCATGCTTTAAACCTATATAAGGCATTACAAATCTGATGAATTAATGCCTTGTGTTTATTGTTAAATCATGTGTGGAACCCAGATTTAAAGATAGGAATAATAAAAAAAATAGGAATATAAAGGAAATGTGCCTGCTACTAAAACAATAGTATTGTAATAAATATGAGGTTTGGAAACTGATATTATAGAAGAAATGTTTGATAATTCTTTTAAATCAGTGTTGAGAAAACGTTGCGAAACATTGCTGTCTGATGATGCAGTGGAAATTGATTTTAGGTATATGACGCATGTGTTTGAGATATTTATTGTGTGAAATTATCTTTAATAAATGAAGGACTTTGAGTGCCATGATTCAACATTGTATAATGGTTGCTATGGGATGATATTCTTCATTGTGGAACAATTTATGAGAATAAGTTACAGAAACAAAAATCTGTTTATGTATAACAGCCACTATTCATGTTGTGCAACATAAAAAAAAATATATAAAGAATGATAAACTGGATGTTGATTAATCCCTTCGGCATACCAAATTCATTAAGATATTTTAAAACACTGTCAATGTTAAGAATTATTGCTGTTCATTGATCTTAGAATGTATTTTGTTATGAATTTACAAACTGTGTATTAATTAGTAGATTCCATTATGTACTAAATTAATTTATTAGCTAATTAAAATAGAGATTGTCAAAAAGCTTTATTTTTTTATCTGCCTGTTGCCGGTGATTGACAGTGTTTTAACCACCTAATTATATTCGTCTTTCCCTGTATATCCTTTTACCAGTGTTTCTTTTCTTTAGTTTTTTTGCTACTTCCTTTTTTTTCCTGTCTTCATGATAACAGTCTATCTGATGATTTAAAATAGACACAGTGTTTGCTTTTAATGCTGTTGAGAATTTGTATTGCTTGTTGTTTTGAGACTGTGTAAAAAAAGGAGAAAAGAACTATTAATCATCATGTTATGGCTCCTCATCTCTTTAGCAGACACTTCCAGCCTAAGGACCCTGACATCTGATCAACCGGTCACCTATATATGCTGGACAGTTATTCTGAGAAAACACATTACCTCAGGCCAGCCGAATGGTACTCTTCCTCTGATTTAAACTCAGCCGCCAAATCTTTAACCAGGTGTCAATTCTAGCATGGCAGTGTATTGCCAGATAGGGTGCTTGGGTACCAGCTCTACTTGGGATACCAAATCTGTGGGGGCCATCGTTTTCCTGGCACTATAGTGCCCCCACCCTCAGGGTCCCCCTCCCGCCGGGCTCTGGGGGAGGAAGGGGTTAAACTTACCTCTTTCTCCAGCGCCAGGCAGGGAGCTCTCCTCCTCCTTTCCTCCCTCTTCTTCCGTCACCGGCTGAATGCGCATGCGCAGCAAGAGCCGAGCGCGGATTCAGCCAGTCCATAGGAAAGCATTCACAATGCTGAAACTGCTATGTTTATAAAAAAAAAGGGTTAAACCTAGCTGGACCTGGCACCCAGACCACTTCATTAAGCTGAAGTGGTCTGGGTGCCTATAGTGGTCCTTTAAGGAACAGTGCATGCATAAAAAAACACTACTGTCTCTGAGTATGTGTATGTTTGTGTCTGGTATATGTGTGTGGGGAAGTTGCTTGTGATCTTCAATAAATGTAAAACTGCATTTTGATGTGTACACTGTTCCTTAAACTGTGTATGTATGATTACAGTCTTCAGGGGTGACTGTAACTGGGTGAGTAAAAGGTTAACTGTGGCAGGGTTAATGTAACAGGGAGAGGGAGTTGAAAGAGACAGTGTTGTGTGGGTGAGTATGACAGAGTGTTGGAGATTGAGTATGACGGGGTTAGGGGTGAATGTGATTATGGGAGCTAAAGTGACATTGTTTATGTGGCAGGATTGGGTTGGTGAGTGTGACAGAGTTGGGGATCAGTGCAGCATGGCTGGAGGAGGGAGTATGATAGGGCGAGAGAACATAGGTGTGAGGAGGATTGGGAATGTTAATGGGACAGGGTGAGTGTAGCATGGTTGGGGTGAATGTGACATGGTTGGAAGAGAGAATATGACAGGGCAAGGGGATGTGATTGTGACAAGATTAAGGTGGGTTAATGTAACAAAGTGAGTGTGGCATTGTTGGGGGTGTGAGTGGGACAAGATTAAGGGAGTTACTGTGACAGGGTGAGTGTGGCAGTGTTGACTGGAAGAGGGGATGAGTGTGGCATGGTTGGAGGAGGGAGTGTGACAGGGTGAGGGGAGGTCAGTGTGGCAGGATTAAAGGGAGTCAATGTAACAGGGTAAGTGTGGCATGGTTTGGGGAATGAGAGTGACAGGATTGAAGGGGCCATCATGATGGGTTGAGTGTGGCAAGGTTGTGGATGGATGTTATAGGGTTGGGGTAATTGTGGCATGGTTGGAGGAGGAAGTGCGAAAGGGTGAGTGGATTTGAGTGTGACAGGATTAAACAGGGTTAATATGACAGAGTGAGGGGTTTAGTGTGACATGGTTGAGGTTATGAGTGTGGCAGGTTTAGAAACATTAGTGTGATAGGGTGAGTGTGGCACGGTAGGTGGGGTTAGTGTGACAGGGTTGGGGTTATGAGTGTGGCAGGTTTAGAAACATTAATGTGATAGGGTGAGTGTGGCATGGTTGGTGGGGTTGGTGTGACAGGGTTGGGGTGTGGGTGTGACAGGTTTAGAAACATTAATGTGATAGGGTGAGTGTGCCATGGTAGGTGGGGAGTGTGACAGAGTTGCAGCAGAAAGTAAAATTAATCTCTGCATTTACAGTATTTTAGAGAGTACACCCCTCATATTTTTGTAAATATTTTATTATATCTTTTCATGTGACAACGCTGAAGAAATTACACTCTGCTACAATGTAAAGTAGCAAGTGTACAGCCTGTATAAAAGTGTAAATTTGCTGTCCCCTCAAAATAACTCAATACACAGCTATTAATGTCTAAACCATTGGCACCAAAAGGGGTTTTCCTAAGGGGAAATGTCCAAATTGAGCCCAATTTGCCATTTTCCCTCCCCGATATCATGTGACTTGTTAGTGTTACAAGGTCTCAGGTGTGAATGTGGAGCAGGTGTGTAAAATTTGGTGTTATCGCTCTCACACTCTCTCATACTGGTCACTGGAAGTTCAACATGGTGCCTCATGGCAAAAAAACTCTCTGAGGATCTGAAAAAAGGAATTGTTGCTCTGCATAAAGATGGCCTAGGCTATAAGAAAATTGCCAAGAACCTGAAACTGAACTGCAGCATGGTGGGCAAGACCACAGGACAGTTTCCATTCAGAACAGGCCTCGCCATGGTCGACCAAATAGGTTGAGTGCACATGCTCAGCGTCATATCCAGAGGTTGTCTTTGGGAAATAGACCTTTTCCACTCCTCCGTGACGACATCACAGAGCTGGTGGATGTTTGTAGCGTTACTCACCTTCTCCAGGGGCCGGCCGCGGTCCTCTCTTCAAGCCGCGCGCGGTCATGCTGCTGCACGAGCCGCGCGCGGCTCATCCGACGGCTCCACTAGCAAGGCGGGCAATGACCTCGAGTCTCGGGCGCGCTCTTAAAGAGACAGTGGGAGCCTAAATTGTCAAAAGGCTCCCATTGGCCCCTGTCATACCACACTCCCCATACACTTACCTTTTGGGGGTGTGGATATGACAGGAGCCAATCACATTAGTTTTGAAGCTATTTAAACTTACCTCTCCCTTTACTCCCTGCCCTATCGTGGTTTCTGTATCAGTTCCCTTTAGCGCTTGTTGTGTTCAGTTGTGTTTCTCCGTATTGACCTTGGCTTTGTTTCTGACTACGTTTTCTCTTTATCCTTCTGTTCTGGTTGTCGGCTTGTTGTTTACTGTGTACCAGACCCCGGCTTGTCCTAGTTTACGCTGTCTCTCTGTGCCCTTGATTTCGGATCGTTCCTGACTCTGTCTCCTCTCATATACGTCGAGTCCGGCCATTCTAAGGTCCGGTAGACGTATCTCTCCTCTGTGTTGTCTTCTGTTTAGCTGAATCCTGCGTGTTGGGGTATATTCTCGTTACAATGTTAGAGACCTTGCGCTCCCCCACCTTCCTTGTGAGGATGCCCCACAGATGCTCAATAGGGTTTAGGTCTGGAAATAAATGAAAATAACTGTGTTAACACTTAACCTTTATTCATACTAGTTAAAAAGGAACTGTTTCATCTCAAATAAAGATATATAATATACAACGTCTCCAAAAATAGAGCAACGTCTGAATAATGTCAAATTAAAGAGCTGTCACCAAACCTCTAAATATAGGAATGGTTCAATTGATGACAGATAAATGAAACGAAACAAAATGAAAATAGAGTACGAACCAAAGTATTTACAAATATAAGAAGAGAATATTGATATGTGTAAACCCAGAGTACATAGTAAAATAGAAGCTTGTGAAAAAAAACAAAAGGTTATAATAAAAAAAGTACGTACAATGATGTCAAAGTCTCAGTAATGGATGAAAAAACAAAACATAACAATTCAGGGAAATGACAGTTCCACTTTAATTATCTTAGCTTATATTATTATCGTTTTATTTGCCCTTATATTTGTCTCAAGTGTATGTTTTTACATTCTGAGTTTATGGCAAAGAAGTAATATGACATTCTTTTTCACATCTATCATGTTTGTAGATAGCATTTTTAAGTAAGCTTTTGCTTTTTGTCATCAATAATAACACAAATAAAAATATTCCTGTCAGTTTTTATTCACCTTAACCCAAGATTAATCATGAAATAGTTTGAAATGAATTATTAAACCAAGAACAGCCTTCTAGGATACGGTGTTAAAGCTTCTTGTCTCCTATTTTAAATCAACCCTGAAGGGTTTTTCGTTCCAACATATTGTAATATCTGTGGACAATGTAGAAGAAAAAGTTAAAGGGAACAAAAGGTAAAATACAGTGCATATCAGGGACTGAGCACGGACCAGTTGAACGTTTTATGAGCTATATTTAAAAAGAGAGAATGTGACAATTAACCTCTTCACAAAGATGTAAACTCTGAACTTTAGCAATTTCAAATCCAAACTGAATACGTCGAGTTGCTTTATCCATCCCAAGTTAGGATTCCAAAGATTTTCTGCTCTTCAGATGGGGTACCCAACCACATCAGTGTCCACACTACTGAAACCTGGCTGGCCTAATCAGTTTCTTTCTGGAAGAAATCATTGAGATCCTGTGATGTAAAAATTGAATATATTCAAGAGTAAACAGAATGCAGTGGAATAAAAAGAATAATCATTTTCGATGTAATTTAACAACCTTCAATAACCCAATAAATGTAAATCAGAGAGAAGCATCCTAATAGGGACACACCAAAATGCATGTGCTGTATGTTTAAAGGAAAACCACCAAGGGCACAGATCGAAGCATCATTTATGAATGATTTTCAGGACTATTTTTAAGAAGGCTGAGGAAGTCACATGCAGGGAGGTGTGACTAGGGCTGTTCAAACAAAATAATTTAACTCCTAAATGGCAGAGAATTGAGCAGTGAGACTGCAGGAGCATGATCTATACACCAAAACTGTTTCACTAAGCGAAAGTTGTTTTGGTGACCATGGTGTCCCTTTAAGAATCCACAAGTATTTTTCATCTCAGCTCAATGATATATTGCTGCTCATAAATTTGTAGTTTTTCTTCATGTCCATTTTTAATTTATATGATATGAAAATGTCACTGGCTGAGACATTTAATAAATACCCATAAATTCCTATGTATTTTATATCTTAGGTCATTACATTGCTGCTTTTTAGTTTGTACACTTAAATTACATTAACAATATACCAAATGAATTAAAAAATATCAAGCTGTAATACTGTACGAGTGACATTATTGGAAGGAGAAATAAAATCATGGAATATTCATAAGCTGCTCCTTTTTTGGTTATAAGTTTAATGTGACAATGCAAAGCAAACATCCGCCACAATCACATTAATTCTAATATTTATCTAGACTTACAAAATTAAGCCTTGCACTCAAACTCCCACTAGCCCTGGCAGCAACAATAACTATAGTACACAGCAGCCCCAATACATGGAATAAAAAAAAATAAAAAAAAATAAAAATTCACATTTACTTGCACACTATCCAAAATCTCTATGGACATTTAAATAACTGGAGGTGTTTTAGTATCACTCCAGTAATGTGTAAACTCACCTGCTGGGTCAAGGCAAAATCTCTTAGAAAAGTGCCACGTTCATTCTCATTGGAGATTTGACATTTTAGCTGAAATAAGCAAGGTGAATTGTTAGTGTAGGACTCACCGAAGAGGTTTTGCCTTGACGTGGCAGGTGGGCTTACACTTAAATGGCTATTGGAGGGATAATAAAAAAACTGTTATTTAAATGTGCATAGGAATTTGGGATAGTGCACATGTAGCTTTTCCTTTGGTTTTTATTCTGTGTATTGGGGATGATGATGTATACTGTAGTCATTGCTGCCACCCAGGAGTAGTGGAAGTTTTAGCTCAAGGCTTAATTTTGTAAGTTTGCATTTAATTTTGTATTACACAGCCATGTTACATTCTGGGCCAGCCCGAGGCCTTTTGGCGCTTTGTTCAAAAAATCATCACATCACATCATTTAATTCAAATAGAACTATGTATGTCGACCCATAGGTAAATGCAGGTTTATGCTTTTGCAGAGTCACATGCACATAGTCCCACAGTCAGATGCACACAGTTATACATAGACACTACCAAATACAGGCTACAGGCACATGCACACAGTCCCAGGGACAAAGTCAAACATACAGTTACAGCCAGACAGTCACAGGCACACAGTTACAGGCAGACAGTCTCACACACACACACACAGCTACAGGCTGATAGTCACACACACACACAATTACAGGCAGACAGTCATACACACAGTTACAGATTGTCACACACACACAGTTACAAGCATACAGATACACACACACACACACACATAGAGTTACAGGCAGACAGTCACACACAGTTACACAGTTACAGTCATAATACACACACACACAAACAGTACCTGGCAGACAGTCATACACATTTACAGGCAGACAGATACTCACACAGTTACAGGCTTTCTCACACATAGTTTCAGGCAGACATACACACATCATCACAGGCAAAGAGGCACAGGTACAGGCAGACATTGTCACACACATACACAGACACACACTTACAGGCAGTCACACACAGTTACAGATTGTTTCATACACAGTTACAGGCAGGCAGGCAGGCACACACACACACACACACAGACACACTCACAGAAGCAGGCAGACAGTCCTACACAGTTACAGGCAGCTCTGTGCACCCCCCTCACCCCTGTTACTGGGGACATGTGCAAGCTGTGTCATCTGCATGGCGCCCCCTGCTGGTATGGCCCCCTGTGCACAGCTTGCACACCCCTAAGGCTGGCCCTGGTTCCATTGCTTCCACCCAATCCATGTGTTCCCTGTTAAGGGTTCATAAATCTACCCCTCTCCATCTCATTGGAGATTTAGCATTTTGGCTCGAAGGTCACCTTAGAGGTTTTGCCTTGATGTGGTAGGTGAGCTTACACTTTAATGGCCATTGGAGTGATACTAAGAAACCTCTAGTTAAGGAAATGTGCATAGGGATTTGGGATAGTGCCCGAGTAACTTTTAAAAAAATATTCAGCTAGGCACAGTCCAACATCACTAAATCAATAATCTACACTATAAAATTATTTGTAAAAAGTACATAAAAACTAAACCAGTCGTAAAACTCTTCTCTGGCAAAGAACTGAACTTGGCAATTATATGTATGAATTGAATTCACATCTACTTAATATGTCTGAGTTAAGAAACAAACCTGTTATGAATGGATGCTTATTAACTGAAACATAATATCCCGAATGCCATAAATCGCACATAGCTATGTATATGTATATTTATTTTTAGCTAACTATATTTGAGTTATGTAATTTAAAGTCAGAGAATATTGTTATAAGATCAGGAAATATGACTTCCTATATATATATTTTTTTAAAAGTTCCAATTTTACTTGAAACTTTTTGAAGATAGCACAGGGACCAAAACCATATGATAGGCTCAAGATAACGTAAAATATACAGAGGAGCATATAAAGAGGATTTTGTTTTACAACTTGGTTAAGAGCTTACATCCTTTTAATGTTTATTGAAATGTCAACAAAATAATATTCAACTTCTTTAAAACAATCTCTGATTAGAAGCATGCTTCACACTGGGTAAATATTATGTAACAAAGGAGCAAAGAGGAAAAGATTAGATTAGGAAAGAAGAGAGGAGAGAAATAGATTGAAAACAAACACAAGAATATGTCTGGGCCAAAGTGCAGTTAATAATTAGCAGTTCTGCTTATCATAGGTTGTCATATTTATTTTTAAGAATCTTATTTGTATTCCTTTAGAGATTATCCATTTTCAATACCCATTTGGACGTTCATCTGTTCTTGACTTTGTTTCCATTTTACTATAGGAATGCTTTTAGTGAAGGTCTTGTGTACAGTAATGTGTTTTACATTAGCCTCTTAAAAACCAGTGACTGTCTATGCTATTATAACAATCGGTTCTATAGCAATGTGAAACTGAATGTGGAAATTAAAGCCACATTAACCTTTTTCATTGGTCAACCATTGTATTTCATCAGGCAGTGACAAAGAGGATCCATTCAACCCCTCTACGTTGTTGCAGAAGGACTGTAAATGGCAGTTTCCTTTTATTCGTTACATACAGCAAGCAAGCGCGAAGGACTAAATGTAGGGAAGGAAGGGGAAAGAAAGGGTACTGAAAACATTAAGAGGACTACAAAGTTGCAGGCCTTAAACAACAATATATACTTAGAAATAACTAAGTCCATTTTCTTGTTATGAATCGAATCTCATATCTGAAAATAAGAAGAGAAAAACACTACGATAAACTACATGCTAATATTTTCAAAACATAAATAGCTTGGTAATAACGGGGTTATGGTATGACGTGTTTCTGGGAACATTGTGGCTAAAGTAGAGTTACATGCCAATCTATTTAGTGGTACTACCTTTGGCAGTTAGAGATGTAGTGGGTCCATTTCTACGGAATGGATTGTATATTTTTGCGTTTTCACTTTCTGATACATAAATGGAAATTCTTTCACCTTGCATCTTCTCCGGCAGACATGGTTTTTGCTTTAGAACATTATACAATATTCATGGGATTAATATAGCATTTCATTGTCTTGCAGATTAAATTTACATGGTTAATACAGTGCATTGGTATATTCTATGGCCATTTCCATAATCTATTCTGTGTTAACTGATCTTTTCAAGCTTTCATTATCTTTTTTTTTTTTATCTTTAAAGGGACTCTCCCTTTTTTTTAATCTTTAAAGGGACTCTCCAGCGCCAGGAAAACAATCTGTTTTCCTGGCACTGCAGGTCCCCTCTCCCTCCCACCACCCATCCCCCGGTAGCTGAAGGGATGAAAACCTCTTCAGGTCTCTTACCTGAGACCCCGCGATGTCCCTTGGCGGTGGTTTCGGGTTGCCTCCGCTCCTCCCAGTGATTAAGTCAGCCGGTGATCCCGCCCGCTGAGGAAACCTAATGCGCATGTGTGGCAATGCCGCGCACGCGCATTAGAGCTCTCCATAGGAAAGCATTGAAAATGCTTTTCAATGCTTTCCTATGGGAAATTGAGCAACGCTGGAGGTCTTCACACAGCGTGAGGACGTCCAGCGACGCTCTAGCACAGGTTTCCTGTGCGGTGGACACGGAAGTGCCCTCTAGTGGCTGTCTAGTAGATAAAAAAACTGTAATAATTACACTTGCAGGGTTAAGGGTAGCTTCCAATTTTGCAACAAACTAGGAAAAAAATTCCTTCTTGACCCCAAAATAGCAGCCAGATGTCTCCTTGGATCAAGCAGCTATTACCCCACTAATTAGAAATTATATCCTTGTATGTTATGATTTTGCAAGTATTTATCCAATTTCAGTTTAAACATCTGTATGGACTCTGATAAAACCACCTCTTCAGGCAGAGAATTCCATATCCTTATTGCTCTTACTGTAAAAAAACCTTTTCTTTGCCTTAGATAAAATCTCCTTTCTTCCAGCCTGAATGTGTGACCTTGTGTCCTATGTATAGCCCTGTTTATGAATAGATTTACAGATAATGGTTTGTACTGATCCCAAATATATGTGTATAATGTTATCATATATCTGTATAATGTTTACAGTTAATTTAAATAACTTTTTCAAGTAGGTAAAATTTGAAGAAAAAAATATCTGGAAATATTGGGGTTATATATATATATATATATATATATATACAAATATATTTCCTCTACTCCTCCAAATATGATGGTCTTTGCTTGGAAATAAACTGGTTATCCAAATGAGCACTAATTTATTACTTTATAAATTGTAGAATTTATTTGTAGACTTTACATTACTATATTGTTCCCTGGAGGTATAGCCCTTATTTTTTTCTTTCTATAGATAGCCTAAAAGTAATAGTAATCAGATGCAGGGCCGGCCTTAGAGGTGTGGAGCAGGGGTTCCTTGCTGCCGACACAGCTCACACATGGCTGGGTGACAGCTGTGCAGGGGGGTTAAAGCAGGTACCCGGGTGGAGCACACAAGCTCACTGACATGCGCAAATAGGCTTACTGACAGACAAAACTCTCTGACTCACACACAAGCTTACTACAGACAAACTCACTTGTATAAACAGAAGGCTCACTACAAAGAAGTTCAGGGACACACACAAGATCACTAAAGACAAGCTCACTGACACACACATGCTCACTAAATAGAAGCTCACTGACACACACAAGCAGTACCATTTTAACAGAGTTAAGGGCCCCTGGGCAAAGCAATGCACTGGGGCCCTTCCTACACAACAACTCACAGGAATTTTAATTATTGATAGACTGCGGAGTCCATACACACACACAGACTGCTGAGTCCATACACACACACACAGACTGCTGAGTCCATACACACACACAGACTGCTGAGTCCACACACACAAACAGACTGCTGAGTCCACACACACAGACTGCTGAGTCCATAAACACACACACACACACACACAGACTGCTGAGTCTATACACACACAGACTGCTGAGTCCATACACACACACAGACTGCTGAGTAAATACACACACACACAGACTGCTGAGTCCATACACACACACAGACTCCTGCTGAGTCCGTACACACCTGAGTCCATGCACACACATACAGACTGTTGAGTCCATGCACACACACGTCCACACACACACAGACTGCTGAGTCCACACACACACACACACACACACACAGACTGGTGAGTCCATGCACACACACAGACTGCTATGTCCATACTCACATATAAACACACAGACACACACACAGACTGCTGAGTCCATGCACACACACACACACACACACACACACAGACTGCCAAGTCCATACACACTCACAGAGTGCTGAGTAAATACACACACACACACACAGACTGCTGAGTCCATACACACACACACAGACTGCTGAGCAGTGGCGGATCCAGAGGCTGATCTCGGGAGAGGCACTTGTAGATTATTTAAAGAAATAATCCAGACACAATAACCACTACAGCTCAGTGTAGTGGTTATGGTGTCAATAGTGCCGGGACCCCCTCCCAGAGTAAGTAGTCAAACCGTTTAAGAACAGTTTGACAACTTACCTGAGGTCTGCTGGGAAATGGGGCTGTAGTAGGGCATAGGAGCAGTGGTGTGTGTGAGTGGTGCAATGTGTAAGTGTGTGTGTGTGTGTGTGTGTGTGTGTGTGTGGGTGAGGGGGACAGTGTGTGAGCAGTGTGTGTGTTTGAAGGTTGTAGTGTGTGAGTGAGGGCGGCAGTGTATGTCAGGGATGCAGTGTATGTGTGGGACAGTATGTGTATGTAACAGTTGCAGAGTGTGAGTGTGGGCAATGTGTGTGTATGGGGCGGCAGTGTATGGGGGCAGTGTGTGTGTATGGGGAGCAGTGTGTGTGTATGTGGATAGTGTATGTGTGTAGAGTGTGTGTGTATGGGGGAGCAGTATGTGTGTATGGGGGAGCAGTATGTGTGTATGAGGGGCAGTATGTGTGTGGGGTGGCAGTGTGTGTGTATGGGGAGCAGTGTGTGTGTATGGGGAGCAGTATGTGTGATGGGGGGCAGTATGTGTGTATGGGGGCAGTATGTGTGTATGGGGGGGCAGTATGTGTGTATGGGGGTCAGTATGCAGGGCCGGACTGGGGATACAAAGCAGCCCTGGAAAAAAAATTGTGCCAGCCCCAAAAGTCACTGCGCCATATATTGCCACGTGTAATATGTAAGGCTATGTCATGCCAGGACAGATGATTGAGTAATATATATATATATATATATATATATATATATATATATATATATATATATATATATATATTTGCTTTTTCTAATATAAAATATTGGTCCTTTCAGGGTAAAATGTTTAATTATACAGTAAGCATACTCACATGCAGACACAGGCAATTTCACTGACATCTCAATGACACACACAAGCTCATTGATACACAGCCTCATAGACAAACAATCTTACTGATATACATCAGCTCATTGACATAAAAACACAAGCTCACTCACTAGCAGGCACACGCATGCAAGCAAGCTCACTCACTAGCAGACGCACACACACAGCTTAATGTGGTGGTACTGGTGTCTATAGCATGTCCCTACAGGCTTTTCAACGTAAACACTGACTTTTCAGAGAAAAAGCAGTGTTTACATTGCTTCAAAGTGACACTGCTAGTGACAGTCACTCCGACGGTCACTGGAGGTGCTTCCTGTGTTAGTGCACCTACATTCAGGACCTCCACACTCTGTAGGTGCTGAACGTTCCCCATAGAGATACATTGATTCAATGCATCTCTATGAGGAGATGCTGACTAGAGTGGCGTTTTGCAGCCAATCCTATGGCAAAGCATTGGATTGGCTGAGATCATCAAGCTTGATGATCTCAGCTATAGAGGCAGGGCCAGTCGAGGGGAGACCAGCACGCTGCGTGGGAAAAAAAAAAGGTGAGCATAAACACTATTTTAAAACACATATTTACACCATGACAGACACAGAAACAAACATATACCATGACAGATACACACCCCATGACAGACAGACACACACATCATGACACAGACAGACACACACACACACACCCCATGACGGACAGACAGACACACATACCCCATGACGGACAGACAGACACACAGACCCCATGACGGACAGACACACACACACCCCATGACGGACAGACAGACACACACACACACCCCATGACGGACAGACACACACACCCCATGACGGACAGACACACACACCCCATGACGGACAGACACACACACACCACACACACACACCCCCATGACGGACAGACACACACACACACCCCCCATGACGGACAGATACACACACACACACCCCCCATGACGGACAGACACACACACACACACACCCCATGACAGACAGACACACCCCATGAGAGACAGACAGACACACACACCCCATGACAGACAGACACACACACACACACACCCCATGACAGACAGACAGACAGACAGACACATACACAATCCATGACGGACAGACAGACACACACACACCCCATGACGGACAGACAGACACATACACACCCCATGACGGACAGACAGACACACACACCATACAGACAGACACCATGACACGGACAGACAGACACACACACCATACAGACAGACAGACACACACACCATACAGACAGACAGACACCATAACAGACAGACAGACAGACACATTACTAGTACCTGCCACCAGGGGGAGGTCTTCTGGCGGCCGCTGGGGAGCTGCTCTCCCGCCCTCACGCGCTGCTTAATGAGACCGGCGCCGGAATATGACATCATATTCCGGCGCCGGTCTCATGCAGCTGCGCGCTGGGGAGCAGAGCCGGCGCAGCTCCCCCAGCGGCCGCCAGAACAAGTCCCCCAGCGGCCGCCAGAAGCCCCCAGGAGACCTCTCCAGCGGCCGCCAGAAGACCTCCCCAGCGGCCGCCAGCAGACCCAGGTGTCTGCCCGGCCCCAGGTGCCGACAGCCCACCGGGAAATTTCCCGGTAACCCGGTGGGCCAGTCCGGCCCTGGCAGTATGTGTGTATGGGGCAGTGTGTGTGTATGGGGGGCAGTATGGGGGGCAATGTGTGTGTATGGGGGGCAATGTGTGTGTATGGGGGGCAGTGTGTGTGTATGGGGGGCAGTGTGTGTGTATGGGGGGGCTGTCTGGGGCAGTGTGTGTGCGTATGGGGGGGCGGTATGGGGCAGTGTGTGTATGGAAGGTATAAAGGTGTGTGTATGGGGGGCAGTGTGTGGGGCAATGGGGGGGCAATGTGTGTATATGGGGGGCAGTGTGAGTCCATACACACACACACAGACTGCTGAGTCCATACATACATACATACATACATACACACACACACACATAGACTGCTGAGTCCATACACACACACACTGCTATGTCCATACACACACACAGACACACACCAAGCCTACCTGTCACTGGAGGCTGTTGCTGGGGGTCAGGCAGCAGAAGCAAAGTCTGCTGCTTTATGGCAGGGCGGGGCTTATGTGCGGGAGGCAGGGCTTCTTTGGGGGGCGGGGCCTGTGCCAGGGAGCCTGTCAGTGCTCCCTCCAGCCACAGCACTGCATTCCCTCAGGTTGTCACACACTGTTACAGCCTGAGGGAATATAATTGAAGCCCATGGCCAGCAAGTTGCCGGCATTTGGGGGGGGCAAATGGGGGGCCACAGCATGATGTGGGGGGGGGCATGGCCCCCTCTGGCCCCCCCCCAGCGACGCCACTGGTTACACTATGAATACAAGGGATAGAAGAGAAATTAAATGGGATGGAATACGAGGAAAAAGCCCACAAAGAATTAAATCTGGCACTAGAAAGAAAATGGCTTACATGGAGAACAAGTTGATAGACCTGGAGGACCGGTCAAGACGGAACAACTTAAGAATCAGAGGAGTATCAGAACAAATAATTGCAAAGAATCAGGAGCCATATACAGAAGATTTTATCAAACACCTGGATGTGGAATGGGACGCCAGAATTCCTATGATGGAGAGGTGCCATAGAGTGAATGAACCTTCCAAGAGATGTATTGATATGCTGTGTGTAACGGACCGTTTTGCACAAAAGGGGAAAAAACCGTTTAGGCGATCGGCCCCCTTTCCAGAGATCCAGGCACAGCTACTGCAGAACACCAAAACTCACGAACCGCCAATAAGTGAATGCTCCAAACTCCCGAACGGCATACAAGGGAATAAGGTAGCACTTCAAATAAACGAACAGGAACCATACGAATAGCTGCTAGCAGGCGAACAGGAAAAGCTTCCAAGCGGCTTACACTCCTGGCAATCAGTCCTTAGCAGCATACAGTAAATCCCCCCCAAAGACGAGACAAGGCTGCGTGTTGAGGGTCAAGCAGTGGTCTGTTTAATGAGGGCTACCTGCCCAGCTTTTATGCAGGTCTCCCACCTGGTGGACACTCCCCTAGGGGACCAAATGGGAGACTGTGACAAGGGACAGACAAGTATACAAAAGGGACACACAGTCACAGTATATTCCCACAATGCATCCTGGCTTCCTCCCCTCTGCCCTGGGAGATAATTGGGAAGTAACTCAATTATCTCCCAAGACAAAGGCAAAACTCCATTACACACGTGGGAACACAAAACCAGCATAACACTTTAAAATGCACAAGGTAACATTTACTACATAAACCACAGACATGTAACATATCCCCAGATAGCTCAGGTCTGAGTGCACATTATTAGGTGAATGGCACTCAGACCACACGAATGCAGTTTAATCGCCATGGAGCCAAAGTCCTTACAGTCAGTTTCATACGAATGGGCTCCATGGGATTCCTATCTGGGGTATAAGACATTCACACAAAAATACCGAACACCGGGTCATTTGTGTGCTTTCACCGAACAAGAAGGGAGGTCGGCGGCTTCAGCGGTGTTCGCGCAAAACTGTGTCCGATTTTAGTTCCATGAAAATAGAGGCGAACACAGCTGTTCATTCGTATGGTTTAAAATGGCCGCGACCTCGTGTTCGGGATACGAACGGCGGCCACCCAGCGTTCATCAATTAAGCTGCGGTTAACCGCAGCTTCAGGGAGGTTAATTGCCGGCACACTCCAGCTCCCAGGTGGTCCAGTCATTCGTACGGTTGTTCGGTAGATTGAAACTACCGAACAACCGGCAGAAAAGCACGAATACAGCATTTCTGCATGCAAAAATAAAGTCTTTTAAAAGGGGGCCATAGTCCAAAGGCAGCAGGCGAGCAACCAGGCTTCTCCAATGCAATGTGGCGAGATTGGTCTCGTCACATCTCTCCCCTTTTTCAAACAGACTAACAGGGTATCTGACCTCCTGCCGGTCAGTGCCCTTGTTAGTCCAGCAGCCCACCCACAACAAATAATCCACAGCACAGCCCACCCGCAATAAATGGTTACTACACCTGGGTAGAGAAGAAGCTTGTCCATGTCCAGGTGCCTCACCACGGCTGTGCTGGGTATGGGTACGCTGACTGGGTGGGTTGCTGCGTGGGCAGAGACCAGCGGCACTCTGCCCTGTTGCCAGCGCTACTGGGAGGGTAGCCTGGTGGAAGCCTGGTTGTTGGAGGGGGAGACCGACTGTCTCCCCTTTAAATACACCGCTCTGCTGCTGCTGCTGGAGACTGACTGTCTCCCCTTTAGATGACTGTCTCCCCTTTAGATGCACAGTCCTGCTGCTGGGGACCGACCGTCTCCCCTTTGGTTACCCATCTCTGCTGCTGGAGGGGGAGACCGACTGTCTCCCCTTTGGCTAAACAGCCCTGTCGCTGGGGAGAGGGGGTAACAGGCTCCTCTCCCAATATAACACTCTGCCGCTGGGGAAAGGAGACTGAGCTCTCTATTCCCTGCCCATTAATGATCTGCCGCTGGGGGGAGGTGGTAGCAAGCTCCTCTCCCATACCTACTTTCATCCTCTGTGGAGGGAGACCGACTGTCTCCGCTCCCAATACAGTGTCCTGCTGCTGGGGAAAGGAGACTGGGCTCTCTATTCCCGGTAGGACACTCTGCCGCTGGGGAATGGAGACTGGGCTCCCTATTCCCTGCGTATCACACTGCCGCTGGGGAATGGAGACTGGGCTCCCAATTCCCTGCAATATCTCCCGCTGGGGAATGGAGCTCGGGCTCCCAATTCCCTGCAATATCTCCCGCTGGGGAATGGAGACTGGGCTCCCAATTCCCTGCAATTCATTCTGCTGCTGGGGGACAGGAGCAACTATCTCTGTCCCCTGTAGCTCAGCCTGCCGCTGGGGAATGGAGCTCAGGCTCCCAATTCCCTGCAATATCTCCCGCTGGGGAATGGAGACTGGGCTCCCAATTCCCTGCAATTCACTCTGCCGCTGGGGAATGGAGACTGGGCTCCCAATTCCCTGCAATATCTCCCGCTGGGGAATGGAGCTCGGGCTCCCAATTCCCTGCAATATCTCCCGCTGGGGAATGGAGACTGGGCTCCCAATTCCCTGCAATTCACTCTCCCGCTGGGGAATGGAGACTGGGCTCCCAATTCCCTGCAATATCTCCCGCTGGGGAATGGAGCTCGGGCTCCCAATTCCCTGCAATTTCTCCCGCTGGGGAATGGAGACTGGGCTCCCAATTCCCTGCAATTCACTCTCCCGCTGGGGAATGGAGACTGGGCTCCCAATTCCCTGCAATATCTCCCGCTGGGGAATGGAGACTGGGCTCCCAATTCCCAATAAATCACACGGCCGCTGGGGAATGGAGACTGGGCTCCCAATTCCCTGCAGGACCGGTGGAGAGACCTTGGTCCCATCTCTACCGGCCACCTGGGGTTCTTCCCAGAAAATATCCACAATGTCTTCCCAGCTGAATGGGTCTGGTTCTGGCTCTGTCACCTTGCTGTCCTGCTGAATCTTCTCAATGGAGTGGAAGAGATCTCGGTAGTCCTGCTCCAGTTCCCACTCCAGGGTTGCTAGGTGAGCCAGGTCTTGCTCAATGTCGTGCGTGTCGTCCCAGTCATACCTGCTCTCCCTCCACTCCAAGAGATCACTGAACCGGGCTTGTGTAGGGCTCCCAAATTCAGGCTCTGAAAAAGCCTCCCATAACAAGCCAGGACCATCAAACTCCTCTCCCTCTGGCTTGTCATGCTCGGCTGTCCAGGGCAGGTACTGTGCCCCATACCACCAGAGCGCCTGGTAGGCATCTTCCAGCCAAATCTCCTGCCATACCCGGTGCTCCAATTCCTTCACCCATTCATCTAGGGGCTGCTCTCCCAGGAAGGGCATCCGCAGGGCCACTTGCTTCTGCAACCGCTGCTCTTCACTGGGAGACTCTCACCCCGCTGGTACTGTACATTATCCAGGGCCTGGTACCAGATGCCTTTCCTTAATGCATCCCGGCCATCCAGGTCCTCCTCCTCGTATGACACTGCTGGTTCCATGCTGTTGCTGTCAGGGTCGCTGTACTCAGACATGCGTTGCCCTCAAATTGTAAATCCAAGGAATGGTGTCGCCTGTAGCTGTCCTGTAGTCTGTGGGAACGATCCCGCCGCTTGCCACCAATTGTAACGGACCGTTTTGCACAAAAGGGGAAAAAACCGTTTAGATGATAATCCCCTTTTCAGAGACAGGCACAGCTACTGAGAATCACCAAAACTCACGAACCGCCAATAAGTGAATGCTCCAAACTCCCGAACGGCATACAAGGGAATAAGGTAGCACTTCAAATAAACGAACAGGAACCATACGAATAGCTGCTAGCAGGCGAACAGGAAAAGCTCCCAAGCGGCTTACACTCCTGGCAATCAGTCCTTAGTAGCATACAGTAAATCCCCCCAAAGACGAGACAAGGCTCCGTGTTGAGGGTCAAGCAGTGGTCTGTTTAATGAGGGCTACCTGCCCAGCTTTTATGCAGGTGTCCCACCTGGTGGACACTCCCCTAGGGGACCAAATGGGAGACTGTGACAAGGGACAGACAAGTATACAAAAAGGACACACAGTCACAGTATATTCCCACAATGCATCCTGGCTTCCTCCCCTCTGCCCTGGGAGATAATTGGGAAGTAACTCAATTATCTCCCAAGACAAAGGCAAAACTCCATTACACACGTGGGAACACAAAACCAGCATAACACTTTAAAATGCACAAAGTAACATTTACTACATAAACCACAGACATGTAACATATCCCCAGATAGCTCAGGTCTGAGTGCACATTATTAGGTGAATGGCACTCAGACTACACGAATACAGTTCAATCGCCATGGAGCCAAAGTCTTTACAGTCAGTTTCATACGAATGGGCTCCATGGGATTCCTATCTGGGGTATAAGATATTCACACAAAAATACCGAACACCGGGTCATTCGTGTGCTTTCACCAACGAGAAGGGAGGTCGGCGGCTTCAGCGGTGTTCGCGCAAAACTGTGTCCGATTTTAGTTCCATAAAAATAGAGGCGAACACCGCTGTTCATTCGTATGGTTTAAAATGGCCGCGACCTCGTGTTCGGGATACGAACGGCGGCCACCCAGCGTTCATCAATTAAGCTGCGGTTAACCGCAGCTTCAGGGAGGTTAATTGCCGGCACACTCCAGCTCCCAGGTGGTCCAGTCATTCGTACGGTTGTTCGGTAGATTGAAACTACCGAACAACCGGCAGAAAAGCACGAATACAGCTTTTCTGCATGCAAAAATAAAGTCTTTTAAAAGGGGGCCATAGTCCAAAGGCAGCAGGCGAGCAACCAGGCTTCTCCAATGCAATGTGGCGAGATTGGTCTCGTCACACTGTGCCTCTTCCAAACTTAAGATGCAAATATTGAGAGCTACAAGAAGTAACAAATGCGCAGAAGATTACGATTCCCCGAAAATATTTCAGGACCTGTCATGGCCAATCAGACAAATGAGGAAAACCTCTGATGGTACATTAATTTTGAGACATAATAATATTAATTACCGATGGGGGATCCTCGTGAAAATTATTATATCACATAAGGAAAAGATTACTCCTATAGACCGAGCAGAAGATCTAAAAAGCTAGCTAACTACAAACAAAATAGAAGCAGCTCCAATCAACAGTCAATAAACAGTAAAGCCCCAAGTACCTAAAAAGATAGGATAAAAAGAGAAAGAAAGAAGGGAAGAAAAATTGGCACCAGCGAAATTTAATTCCTCAAGTATGGGAGACAAAACAGAAGAATATATGAAATAAGAAGAATCACGGATAAAGATACATATGCACACAAGTGCCTTTTTTCAGTTTAGAAGCACAGGGAAAGAATGGGGAAATATAAGCAATTAAAATTAAGAACTTAGGGGAAATATAAGTAAAGAATATGGAAAAAATTTAAATACTGTATATACTCGAGTATAAGCCGAGTTTTTCGGCACATTTTTTTGTGCTAAAAAAGTCTCCCTCGGCTTATACTCAAGTTAGTGTCTGTTGGGGGCAATGCACATGTAACAAGCTGTTACATACCTTTGCAGCAGCTCCGTTCAGCTTCCCCAGTCTAAATCTCGCGAGACCCGCGGCCATCAGAGCGTTGCCACGGGTTACTGTGGCAACGCTCCGTGAGGCACGCAGACCACAAGATTTACACTGGGGAAGCTGAACTGAGCTGTTGCAAAGGTATGTAACAGCTTGCTCCAGGAACCCCCACTGACCAGGACCGCCAGGCTCATTACAAGCCCGGCAGTCCTGTTGGGGGCCGGAGCCACTGTTACTTACATGTGCAGCCGCTCCGTTCAGCTTCCTTCTCCTCCGTTCCGGTCAGCTCACTGTGTAAATCTCAAGAGACCTGCGGCCATCAGAGCGTTGCCATGGGTTACCGTGGCAACGCTCCGCGTGGCATGCAGACCACAAGATTTACACAGTGAGCTGACCGGAACGGAGGAGAAGGTAGCTGAACGGCTGCACATGTAAGTAACAGCTTGCTCCCAGCCCCCTCCTGCAAAGCCTATGCCACTGGACCACCAGGGAATAATATAGCCCTCCCCCCCCCGGCCAGGTATCAAGCGGGGGGAGGGCAAAAAATATATAAAAAAATAAAAAATATATATATTAAAATAATAAAAATAATAATAAAAAAAAATATTTACAATATTAAAATAAAAATGCCCTCTCCACTGCACAAACACACACACACTCTGCATCATATACACACACTCTGCATCATATACACACACTTCAATATATACACACACTGCATTCATACAAACACACACTCTGCATTATATACACACAAACTCTGTGTTATATACACACGCTGCATTCATTATATACAAACACACACTGCATTCATTATATACACACACACTGCATTCATTATATACACACACTACACACACACACACACTCTGCATTCATTATATACACACACTGTAAATAAATATTCAATTAATGTAATTTTATTGGGATCTAATTTTATTTCGAAATTTATCAGTTGCTGCTGCATTTCCCACCCTAGGCTTATACTCGAGTCAATCCCAGGTTTGGGGGGTAAAATTAGGGGCCTCGGCTTATATTCAGGTCGACTTATACTCGAATATATACGGTATATTAGGGAGTTGATTAAGTACACAGGCAACAAGTTAAGCAATGCACGAAGTGAAGTATAATTATCCTCATGTAAAGGTCACAATAATTAAGAATGAAATGACACAAAATGCACATTAAATAAACACTAAAAATTAAGGGAAGATAGAGCGACACAGAAAGGTACACACCTATAGACAAAAAAGGAAAGGAAAAGAGAAAACAGACAAAAAAACAAGATACAATAGAGAGGCATAATATAAACTTTGCACAATGAGGAAATAAAGTAATAGTGAGTAGAAACACTTATATAATGATTGAGTTAACAATACGCTGAAAGGTCTGTGTGGTTTAGATTTGTGGGGTCTTCTTTTGTCCCTACTCCTTTCCATCTGTTTTTTTTTCTAGTAGTGTCTAATGGTTGGCCCTCCATAGATCTTATACCGTCAGTACCCTTTTCCCACACGACACATGGGACCAGTGGCGGATCCAGAAGCTAATCTCGGGAGGGGCACTGGCAGATCATTTTAAGAAACAATCCAGGCACAAAAACCACTACAGTCAAACCGTTTAAAAAAATGTTTGATAACTTACTCAGGGTCTGCTGGGATAGTGGCTGTAGTGTGTGTGAGGGTCGCAGTATGTGTATGGAGGGGTAGTGTGTGTGTGAGAGGGTGCAGTGTATGTATGGGGTAGCAATTTGTATATTGGGAGCAGTGTATTTGTGTGTAAAGGGTGCAGTGTGTTTGTGTGTGAGTGGTGCTGTGTGTGTGTGTGTATGGGGGGATGTGTGTGTATTGGGGCTATGTGTTTAAGGGGGGGCAGTGTGTTTATTGGGGCAGTGTGTATAAGGGGGAGGCAGTGTGTGTAAGGAGGGGGCTGTGTGTGTAAGGGGGTAACTGTGTGTGTGTAAGGGAGTGGCTGTGTGTGTGTAAGGGGGGCTGTGTGTGTAAGGGGGGTTGTGTATGTAAGGGGGGCTGTGTGTGTGTGTAAGGAGGGCTGTGTATGTAAGGGAGGGCTGTGTGTAAGGGAGGCTCTGTGTAAGGGGGGGCTGTATATTTGTGTGTGGTGCAGTGTGTAGGGGGTTATAGTATGTGTGAGGGGATAGGGGGGCTGTGTGTGGTGCAGTGTGTGAGGGGATAGGGGGCAGATTAAAGATATATATATATATTTTTTTTTTTTTTAATTATTAAATAATTAAATAAATATAGCTAATGTCCCCTCTCCCTTCTTACCTTTGCTGAGGAGACATTGCTTTCTTCCAATCCCTGGTTGTTCTAGTGGGGGAGTGAACTCTAACCTGCAGATCAGGCCAGAGTTCACTCTCGCGAGAACGGAGCGTTGCCATGGTAACCGTGGCAATGCTCCATACTCGCGAGAGGAGAACCCCGGGGGAGCTGCAGGTAAGAGTTCCCATGGGTTCTCTCTCCCTCGCTCTCCCCTGCCGGCTGCCAGTAATGTGCCTGTGTGGGCTGATCACTGATCTCCCCTCTGGTCCGTAAAGGCAAACAGCAGGGATGGTGCTTGGATAGCACCAGCCCTGCATTGGCTGGCAGAGGAGAGCCTTGGACTGCCATGCAAAATTAGGTTGATTCCAACTTTTTGGAACAACCCGTCTTATTATTATGTAAACACAAACAAAGATTGTTTTCTTGTTTTTAACAAACACATGGAAACATTTGGAGAGAGCCCCGAGAACTGATAGAAAACTGTAATTTAAGTAAACTTCAATAAATGACCACGGGATCAACACACCCTGTAAAAGGTCTATAATTTTAGAGTTCTTGATAAAAAATTGGGTACAAGTCTATGTCCTTCAAGAAACCCATTAGACAAAATCCAATAAAAATCCAATAAGTTCAACAAGATACCCCACCATAATAAGTGTGGCTTTGAAAAAAAAAAAAAAAAAGAGGTGTGGCATTCATGTTTGCAAAAAATGTTTCTTTAAATAATATATATGAAGAATTTGACCCAGAAGGCAGATACATTATATTAATATGTGAAATAAACAATAAGCTATTCACACTAGCTAACATTTACGCACCAAATAAATCTACAATAAACTTTATCACAAAAGTATTTAAGAAAATAGAGCAGATTAAGCAATGGTTGGTACTAATTATGGGGGACTTTAATTGCGTTGTTGACCCTCTGAAAGATAGAAAGAGCCAGACTGACCGAAAGAGTAGGAAGGCAAGTGAGAATAGAATGCAAAATGTATTGAATAATTATGATTTGAGAGACATATGGAGAACATTTCACCCCAATGAACTAGATTATACATGCTATTCTAGACCATTTAACTCTTATTCCAGAATGGACCTTATTTTTGGAAATGTGGCCATGCTATATCTAGTTAAAAGAATTGAGATACAGGACATAGCATGGTCAGATTATAGCCCTATTATGTTAGAATATAAAGATACCTTTGATACTTTCCGTAAAGATTGGCGCCAAAAAGACTATATATTACATAAAAATAATAATGTTGAAGAAATTAAGAGAATAACCAATCTCTTCATTTCAGAAAATAAAACCAAAAGCACACCAGATATCACGGTCTGGTGCACTTATAAAAGCGTAGTTAGAGGTCACATGATAAAAATGGCAGCCAACGCAAATAAAAAAGGAACACCGCCTCTTTTTATATTGTATATAACACAAAGTGATTATAAAAAGCAGAACAAAATTACACCCTCTACATAAATAGCAAGGAAGATTGCAGAAATAGAAAAACAGATAAACAACCAGTTAATGAACAAAGCAGCTAAACACTTAGAATTATTACAATCTAAGTGGTATCTAAAGGGCAATAAGAGAGAAGCACTAATGACTAACAAACGGAAAAAAGAGAAACACAAAAGAGTAATATATAACATAAAGGATAAAGAAACCTATCTAATGGCCCCAGAAAAAAATAGGAAAAGCGTTTGAAAGATTTTATCAAGATCTATATAACCTACGAGAAGAAATATACGGCAAAGGAGAAGAGATTGAGACATTTTTCCAAAACATACATATGCCAAAAATCCTACCCGACCAAGTAAAAACTGATAAACCAGCCCATAACAGAAGTAGAGGTTAGTAAATCAATAAATACGCTTAAAATAAAGACTGCTCCAGGCCCAGATGGCTTTACAAACACATTTTATAAACTAATGAAAGATCAACTAAAAGGAGAACTTTCTAATATCGTTAAAAAAATAATGAGAACAGGAGGCTGTCCTGGAGCGCTGTTGAGAGCGAACATTGTCCCCATCCCAAAAGCAGATAAAGGTCCAGAATGGATTGGCACTTATAGACCTATTTCGCTAATCAATACTGATATTAAAATTCTATCTTCTATTCTTGCTGAAAGATTAAAAATAGTTATACCACAACTAATCAACTATGATCAAGTAGGATTCATACAATGGAGGTCCCCAATCAAGAATCTCAGAAAATTAATAAATATATTAGAAGAAACAGATAAAAATGGAACCCCTCTTACTGTCAATAGAAGTGGAGAAAGCGTTTGACAGGGTTGGTTGGGGTTTCATGTTTGCCACCTTAAAACCATTTGGAATTACTGGTTCAATACTATAAGATATATCCGCTCTCTACAACTCTCCATCAGCAAAGGTCACAGGGTCAGGATTTACATCACAAAACTTTAAGATTAAAAATGGGACCAGACAAGGATGTCCTCTTTCACCTTTACTGTACATAATGGTGTTAGAACCTCAAGCGTTTTTTAATAAGATACAATTTAAAAAAATTAAAGATTTCACAAACTCGTTAGGTCAAACAAAACTAAATATCTATGCAGAGGACGTCCTATTAACATTAGAAGAACCAAATATATCGGTCCCAGAGTTACCGAAGGAGATAAATAAATACTCAAAAGTCTCAGGAAATAAAATGAACCTAGAGAAATCAATATTTGTCACTAAAAATATGAACAATAGTCTAATCAACTAAAAATATGAACAATAGTCTAATTAACTTTCTTGTATAAAACATCGGGCTCCCTAAAAATAAAGACAGGCTAAATTATTTGGGCATAGCCATAACGTCAGATATAAAAGACCTAATAGAAGCCAACTTCTCACCATTATTAAAACAAACCAACAAAAACCTAAGGGAATTGAAGGGATTGGGTTTTTCTTGGTCGGGTAGAATCAATATCCTAAAAGCATATATTTTACCGAAATGGCTGTACATATAGAGAATGATCCCCCTCAACTTCCATAAGACTGGTTAAATTTACTACATTCATCCTTCTGTTATTTTGTATGTGGCAGTAAGAAAGCAAGAATTAAAATGAAAAACGTGGCTAGGTCAAGGCAAGATGGAGGTCTGGGGAGTCCAGATATTTCCCAGTGTTATCTAGCCATCAGACTTTTCCTCCAATCATATTATGGAGGAATTTAATATCCCCCTAAAGAAACTTTGAATTATCTGTGAATCAAAGGTTTTATGACAGAATATCTCTTTAAAAATAAGGGGGAGAAAATTAAGAACTATAAAAACTTACTGACAAAATGCACTAAAGTTATATATAGATGGAGACATGATAAACCTGTAGAATTGATCAATAAATGGGAAAAAGAGCTACAAATACATATAGAAGAAGAAGAGTGTGTAAATTCTCTAAATAAACTATATAAACACATACATTGCCTAAACCTTACGGAAACACAATTAAAACTTTCCAACAGATGGTACCTAACACCTAAACGTTTAAAAAAAATCTTTCCAGAGTCATAAGATAGGTGTTGGGAATGTAACGTCAATTAAATCAATTTGATCCACATTTTGTGGAAATGTGTACTTATAAATAGGCATGTGCATGGGAAAATGTTTCGGTTTGGTTCGGCATTCCGAAATTCTGGACTTTGCAATTCGGCACTTCGGCAATTCGGCACTTCGGAAATTCAGTAATTTCGGAACTTCGGGACCTCAGCAATTCGGCACTTCGGCAATTCGGCACTTCGGAACTTCGGACACTTGGACACTTTGGAACTTCGATACTTCGGAAATTCAGTAATTTCTGAACTTCGGAACTTCGGCAATTCGGCACTTCGACACTTCGGCACTTTGGAATTTCTGAACTTCTCTTGCAGCCGCTTGGTAGATAACTCCCTAATACCGTGGGAATTAGGGAGTTATCTACCAAGCGGCTGCAAGAGAAGTTCAGAAATTCCGAAGTGCCGAAGTGTCGGCACTTTAGGGAGTTATCTACCAAAAGGCTGAAAGACCTAAATTGGTCTTTCAGCTAAATTTACTAATACTTAGTAAAGATTACTTAGTATTAGTAAATTATGCCCCTACTCGTTATACTGCAAGTAGGGGCATCTCTAGTATACAGTGAGCAGCCAGTGGCTGCTCACTGTTAAAAACAAACCTAAACATTATATTGCCATAATAAAAAGTAATGATAACCGACGCACTTAAAAAAAAAAAAACTAAAAAATTAAGTAACCAATCAGAGTGTTATGAGTCAAATTACACAGCGTGGGAAAATTCCAAAGAACTTTCCCACGCTGTGTAAAATGACACAGAGCACTCTGATTGGTGGATTT
The DNA here is from genome assembly GCA_933207985.1 of Pelobates cultripes. Taxonomy (NCBI): domain Eukaryota; kingdom Metazoa; phylum Chordata; class Amphibia; order Anura; family Pelobatidae; genus Pelobates; species Pelobates cultripes. The sequence continues at coordinate 373,359,809 of OW240912.1, forward strand.
CAAGTCAACCAGAGTGCTGTGAAAGCTAAATATAGAGACTTACCTGTCATCTCTTCATTTACCTGTTAGAGCACTCTTATTGGATGGCTTAAACCCACCAATCAGAGTGCTCTGAGCCTAATTGCAGGGCGGGACAAGGCTTTATAAGCCTTCCCCCACCCTGCAGAGCTCAGTCTGCGCGGAGCCCTCGCCGGGTGAAGATGGATAATTTTTTTTTGCGCTCGTTTTTTGTAAGTTTTTTTTTAAGTGCGTCGGTTATCATGGCTTTTTATTTGGCCTTTTTGGGGCTGAAAAAATAAGATTTTAGAAGAAAGAAAACATCAAATGGTAAGTTTTATTTTATTTTAAATTTTTTAACATGTACTTAGATAATGGTCCCCCCTCACTATTTTTAGGGTTAGGGGGGTAGGAAGGGGTTCATTTTTTTGGGGAGGGGGTGACTAGGGGTTTGGGGATCCCTAGTCACCTGGCGAGGGGGGGTTAATTTTTTTATTTAGGGCCCCTATCCGCCGCTCAGGGGTGGGGGCCAGGGGGAGGACATTAGGTCCCCCTTAATTAGTATTTAGGGCCCCCACCCACCGCTCAGGGGTGGGGGCCAGGGGGGAGGACATTAGGTCCCCCTCTCATTCTAATTTAGGGCCCCCCACCCACCGCTCAGGGGTGGGGTCCCGGGAGAGGACATTAGGCCCCCATAATTAGTATTTAGGGCCCCCATCCACCGTTCAGGGGTGGGGGCCAGGGGAGAGGACATTAGGTCCCCCCTCATTCTAATTTAGAGCCCCCACCCAGGGATGGGGCCGGGGGGAGGACATCTGGTCCCCCCTAATTAGTATTTAGGGCCCCCACCCACTGCTCAGGGGTGGGGGCCAGGAGGGAGGACATTAGGTGTCCCCCCTAATTGGTATTTAGGTCCCCCACCCACCGCTCAGGGGTGGGGGCCGGGGGGAGGACAATACGTCCCCCCCTTATTCTAATTTAGGTCCCCCACCCACCGCTCATGGGTGGAGGCCGGGGGGAGGACAATAGGTCCCCCCCTTATTTTATTTTAGGGCCCCCATCCACCGTTCAGGGGTGGGGGCCAGGGGGGGCAATAGGTCCCGCCTTCAGGTTAGAAGCCCCCACTCGCGTGGCACAGGTGGGGGCTTGGGAGGGGGGGGACTTGTTTTTTTTGTTTTGTTTTTTTATTACAGTGAGCAACCACAGGCTGCTCAGTGTTTAATAGACATGCCCCTACTCGCGGTATAGCGATTAGAGGCATAATTTACTAATACTAAGTAATCTTTACTTAGTATTAGTAAATTTGGCTGAAATACCAATTCAGGTCTTTCAGTTTTTTAGTAGATAGCTCCCTAATTCCATGGGAATTAGGGAGTTGTCTACTTATTCATGCCTGTCATTACATTGACTGGCTAAGTAACTTACATTTTATATGAATGTGTGTAACTTGATTGTTGCAAGTGTTGCAAATGCTTACAGCTGAATCCTGGCTATGTTTGTATACTTTTTATTTAAAATTGTATACAGTGTAACAATCTTCTTCTTCCACTGGGTAAGTATATTAGTACTTAGGCAATACTGTGCTTCGGAACTTTGGCACTTCGAAACTTTGACACTTCGGAACTTGAGCAACTTCGACACTTCAGCACTTCGGCACTTCCGAACTTCGGTAATTTCAGGACTTCGGGACCTCGGCAATTTGGCACTTCGTCAATTCGGCTATTTGGACATTCGGAAGTACCCGAATGTCAGAATTGCCCGAAATTCGTTCGAATTCATATTTGGACCGAAACAAATTGCACATGTCTACTTATAAATACATTTTGGAAAGATTTAATCAGTGCAATATATCAGATAACGGAAATGAAACTAGCCTTTAAGCCGAAAGTGGTCCTGTTAACCTAAATTGGCCTAAAATGACAAAAAAAGTTTTAATTTTAATATTACACATTATTACGGCAGCTAAATTACTTCTAGCATGAATTTGGAAAACAGGGAAAATCCCATGCATTCAACAATTAATAACACAAGTCATAGGGCAGGCAAAAATAGAAAGGGGTAAACCGGTGAACTTAGGAAATAGATACACTCAAATAGAAGACTGGGACACATGGATAAATAAAATGAAAACTATAACTTAACAATTATCACAATAGAATTTTAAAGTCTCTCCTGTGTGCGCTCTCTTTTGCTGGCATTCTTTTTAATTTATTTTTTCTCTCCTTTTTTTTTTTTGTTAAATAATAACAGTCCAAGGCAAGAAGTAACATTATTATGCTCCTCTCTTCTGTACTCTTCGCTCAACACTTAATGACTGTAAGGTTAATTTCCTGCTATAGTAAGGGAAGGTGATAGGGAAGAAGAGGGGAGAAAAAAGGAAAGGGGAAAATAACCTGTTCCCAAAATGGACAGATAAAAAGAATTATAAAATCAATTGTATTACACTAGGCATAAGGTGTGCGCTCTCTCTCCAAAGATAGACAGGGAAAGGTAAGATTAATAAACGTGAATTCACAATAGGATTTAAGAATTAGTGCCGGGTTGTGGGATTTGGGTGGGAAGGATTGGGGAGTATAACAGGATATGAATACATAAGTCCCAGACTTAGATTTGCGAGATTCACTGTACTAGTGAACTGGTCTATGTTCGGAGGAATTCCCCCGAACCTTAACCTGCTCTCTTACGCATGCCGGTCGGTAAGTGAGGAATGTCTGTAATATGATTTAAGCCACGTAGCAGAAGAAGCCAGACAACATTATGATGGTAAACTGATTCTAAACTTAGAAATATAGGTAAGAAATACACATTAGACAATATGGAAACACACAATATAACATATATAGTGAAATTAGATTTTGTAAAGAAAAAAAAAACCTCAAAAACGTCAAAATAACAAATCCACTTTAAATTCCACTTTTTAAGTTGTACTGCAAAAAGCAGATCAAACTAAAGTCTTTTGTTTCTAAAATCCTACATTCAGAGTTTAGTATAGTATAAAAATATGTTATACTTCTCTACAGATTAAAACATCAAATTTAAAAATGAATCTGTTCAGAATGCCAGTATCTCTAAAACAAAAGCTGTACATTCTTTGGGAGAAAAGACGAAGATTAATGATAACTATAGTTTTGATACATATATTTAATGATACCGGAGATGGGTAGGCAACATTTACACTTCAAAACAAATTTCACGAGTTCTGTTCTTCATAAGGATGAGCATGTTGAATGTTGAAAAGTATTTTAAAACGTTAGCTAAACCCGTTAGATTACAATATCAGTATCAATGAGAAAACAAGATTTTCTGTTTGCAGTTTCAAAAAATACTAATAACTTTTACGATAGAATTAAACCAAATGTGGCAAACATGTCAAAATGCAATTTATTAATTTATTTGAGTAGTGACTTTCAACAATATATTTATGAACATATATTTCATAAATATTCCTTGCTCCGGCCCTATCTTTTCCTTCCTTTGATGTTCACAATATCCTCCTATTTAAAACCACTCCTTTATTTATCGCCCCCTTGGTAATGCTATTTTTTATTTATTAACATTTTTCTTTCCGGCTACCCCACTTCCTCTCATCTAGCACCTCCTCCCTAATACTTGGGGATTTTAATATCCCAATCAACAATCCCACCTGCCTTGATGTATCTCATCTGATCGCTGTAACCTCCTACTTTGGATGCAATGGTCTAAGTCAACAACTCATACGGTCGGAAACACTGTTTATCTCATCTTCACTGATCTTTGTACCACCACTAATCTCTCCAATGTTCTATTTCTTCTATCTCACCACCATCTTTTGATCTTTGACATCGACAGGCTCGCTGCCTTGATGTTCTCTTTGACTCCAACCTTTCCTTCATCTCTCATGTCCAGATGATCACCAAATCCTGCTGCTTTCTTCTCAAAAAACATAGCACACATCCACCCCTATTTAACCTTGGACGCGGCTATGGTGCTGATCCATGCCACTATCCTCTCTCGCCTAGAATACTTGAATACATGTTCCCAACTTGTACTGTTAAAGTCTATAATGAATGCAGTGGTGAGGCTTATCTTCCAGTCCGTCCGCACCTCCCACACGTAACCCCTCTGTCAGTCCCTACATTAGCTTCCCTTAAGATATAGGCTTTAATCTAAGATTCTGGTACTTGCTTACAAATCTCTACATAATGCTGCTCCAACCTACCTACCCTACCTAATACACAAGTATGTCCCGTCTAGGCCACTGAGCTCCGCTGAAGACCTAAGTCTATCCTCTGTTCGTGCACAAACCTCTGTTTATTAATTTATTTATTACTGGTATTTATAAAGCACCAACAGATTCTGCAGCGCTGTACAATAAGTGGATGACGTACAATATACACAGACAAATACAAAAGGTAGAGAGGGCCCTGCACGTAAGCTGATATTTAGCCATTGAAGATCTTTTATACAAAGTGTTGCTTGCTTTCAACACTTCTCTAACGCTGCACCATTCCTGTGGAACTCACTTCTCCTTTAGACTTTCACCCATTCTCCATTCTTTCAAAAAATCATTGAAAACTCACTTCTTCATGAGAGTGGAATGGTTAACAGCTTTCCTACCCCAAACTCTGATTCCACTCCTGCAACTGTCATTAAAAAAAAAAAAAAAAAAACACTATCCCCTCAGTGAATGCTATTATAGCAACCTACCTTTCTACTCTACCCTTACCTTTTGTGCCACTATACCCTAGCTCTTCTAGCATGTAAGTTTATTGAGAAGAGCCCGCAACCCCTCTGTTCCTATGCGTCCAACATGTCTGGTTACAAATTTATAAAAATATCTGACAACCCCACCCGGGCTCAGATACCATGGCGGAGGCCACCAGACTCCCAGGCACAACCCAGCCCAGCACCATTACCTGACAGTGCAGCGGCTCGATGGGGGACCTACTCACACTTATCAAGTTCCTTCAACAGAGAACTCCAACCACCGCGAGACCCACAGCCCCCACCAGGGACAACAAGCCCATGACAAGCACACCACAAAACAGGGGAATCACGCAACCATACCCTCTGACTGCATCGCGGCTTGACACTGGAGGAACACTGACTGGAGGGACCCTCGCCGCCTGCTGCTCCAGGCACCGGCCCAACGGCGGATGGGGATCGGTTATACCACACAGGCTGGACTTTGCAGTACTTAATGCGGACGCAGCACACTAAGCCTAACGCAATATGTGCACTGAATCTTTGCCTATACCTGAACTGATGAACGTGCAAACAAGCAACATGTTATATGAGTATAAGCGCTGGTAGAATCTTAAAAATGCAGACACCATTAAACACATGCCACTATACTTTTCACTCATGCATAATCTGCAATAGAAATGCCTTAACTTATAGTGCTAAATGTATGCTCTTTTGCTATGCCTATACTAGTATCTTACCTTTTCTGTTGAGCAGCGCAGAAGATCTCTTAGATAAGCAACATAACTGTATAAAAATGTGCAGTGTCCTTTAATTCCTACTTAATGTAACTTATGTTGACAAACTGCTTGCCCTGCTGTTGTGACATTGTAAGCCTGATGTGATTCACTCCTTCACAAATAAAATAAAGAATTAAAAAAAAAAATCTGTTTCAACTCGTACAGCACTGTGGAATTTGTTGGCACTTTATGAATAATAATAATAATAATATAATAATAAAAATATAATAATAGTAATACAATTATATCCTGGTCGCCTCAATATTAGCTACCTGTCAATCATTGTTATAAGCGCTGTCCATTGGCTGTCAGCATAGAGAAAACATACAGAGACGAGAAAAAAAATTAAACAATGTTTCTATTTTTTTTCTCCTCTTTTGAAATATTTGCCCTCGGGTTGCCTTCCTTGAACTTGATTGTAATGTATTTTGCTAAATCTTTGAAAAATTTCTTCCACTACTTTTTTTCCCTCACTGTATGCTTCCCTGAACCTGTCCCTCACAGCCGTATCAATGGTATAGATTCTAGAGAAGTGGCATTCAACCTTTAAGAGGCAATCCTACTGCAATTTTCTCAGAGTTAACTTTTTTTGGGTTGTTAAAGGGACAATCCAGTCACCATAACAACTTAATCTAAATTATGTTTTTATGGTGCCAGGGGGCCCCCAGTGCCCACATACCTTAAGGGGCTGAACCGTTATTGACTAGTTTAACTTCAAACATTGCCTTCTGCTCTCCAGATCCCACAGGCGGTATCTGGCCTCTAAATCACAGGAAGTACAGAGTGCAGCAAGGCAGCGGCACTGCTAATAGGCTAGAGTGGTCAACTGATGCTCTAATCCAATCAGTAGCTCCCCATTGATAAAAAGGTGGGCCTTGATGGCCATGGGTGCCCAGAGTACAGCACCTTAACACCCACAGTGCAGCCCCTTACTCCCCACAATGTAGGCCCTTATCCCCACATAGTGCAGCCTTATCGTCCACAGTCCAGCCACTTACTTCTTTTATTGAGACATCTGTTCGATGGTTGAGATATTCTCACATTTTGAACTGATGTTGAGTCCTGATCTTAAGGATAGTTTTAAAGAACACATGTCTTCTAGTTTACATCTGGATACAATGGAAACTCTACATAAAGGAATGGTCAGTTGGTTTGTTGGTTAATTGTTTGCATGGATAAATAAAAGACAGGCAGGTGACTGCATGGGCAGAAAGAGAGAGATAAGCAGACAGATATTGAATGTATACGACTGTTACAGGACAGATCCCACATTAGAGTGACTGGCAGTGAAGCTGTACCAAAAATAAATAAATGTGCCAATTATTCATAAAGTTAGACTATTTTGGATAACCTTTATTTAAAAAGATTTCCACAGCTATGTCTGTGTCCATTATATTCCAAATAGCATAGTTGCCTGCCGTTAAAATGACAGGTGAATATATGGTTCCAAAGGCGATTTCCAATGCTCTCTATATGTCATACATTTCTGTCTCTATCCTAAGTTTTACTACTTTTCCACACTTGGGCACATATACACGCTCATATTCCGACAGTATCCCATAAAAATGCCCAGTCCGATATAGCATAATACATAAATAGAACATTAAATGATTTTTAAGTACATAAATTGTAAAACAAATAAATTAAAAGTGTCGATGCAATGAAAACAGAGATGGGTGTGTTAGTTTAAGAAGACCAGAAACTTTAAAATATATATATATATATATATATATATATATATTTCTTCAGTATATATTAAGGAGGAACCTGGATTTTTCTTTAATAAATTGTACAGGAGGATTGGTGAAAGGCATATGTTGTTCCTATATTCAAAAAGAGTTCAAAATATTTGCCTAACAGGGCACATGCACAACAAATGCACCAATTCAATGCTTCTCATAGGAAAAAAAACCTGAATCCAATGCTTCTATATAAGACTCATATGCTGAGTTCAGTGTCATCATGCTGATCATTAAGATGTAGTGGTTTGTTGCTTAACCCATTAAGGACCAAACTTTTGGAATAAAAGGGAATCATGACATGCCACACATGTCATGTGTCCTTAAGGGGTTAAACTGTCCCTTTTACTAACAGCAGGTGACTTCAATGCAATATGGTATTACCATAGTTAAAGTGATTACATTTGTGGAACCAATCTATAGCGCATGTGTATGCCCCCACTTGTGTCTTACATCAATGCATGCATACACAATTACCATAGAGAATCCCTGTTATTTATGAACAAACACACCCAATGAATGCATTATAACCAAAACAAAACTGTTCTTTCCTTATGCAAAGTATACAGTGAATTTGATTCAGCAAACAACTAAATACTTATGAATACATACAAATAAACATTTTACTACCTCTCCCTCTAATTTCCTGCACACCTTAGTCCTAATGCAAAATATAGAAAAGTTGTGGTGTCAGTGTTAAGGTTGGTATACTTATTGGTACTAATGTTGTAAGTCTGCCTGACTGACTGTGAGTTTGATTTCTGCATTTATTATTTTTTTATTTCTTACTACGCTTTATTATATTTGATAAGATGTAAGACGTTATAAGAGCGATCAACCCAACATTTGAACATTATGGAGGCTACTGCTAAAGTAAATAGATAGCCTAGTGAATTCTGGGAAAAGAAAATCTGTCATTGCAGGTTTTGCCACTAACAGCATTACTGACTATCAGAATTATACACTTGAAGAATCAATTATTGCAAAATGTGCCACAAGCGATGGGTGATGTCTTAACAGTCATCAATGTACCTGCCCACAGAATTATACACTTAAAAAATCAATTATTGCAAAATGTGCCACAAGTGATGGGTGATGGATCAACAGTCATCAATGTACCTGCCCACAAAATGCCATTAATGCTTTAAATAATGTATTTAGGTGCTTTAAATTACACTTTGTGCCAAAATTGAATGAATGAATGCTTGATGCATTTTCCTCCAGAGTTCAGTTGGCCCAGTTCCTTGTACAGGGCCCCATGGGCATGAGTTGTAAGGCATGCATACTTTGACTTAGTGTAGATGTTGACACATAGACCCGCGTCCAGTTGCAAGGCCCTAGTCAGGTTTTGGGAGTAAAGTGGCTAGGTTCAGTGAGTTGACAGTTTTATGGTGGCTCCTTGGGTTCTCACATAGCATGGCTTGGTTCTTTGTGGTTGGACAGCATATGGAACATGAACATAGAGTTATTTTCCTCGGGTCAATTTATCAGCTTCTGCAATGAAGAGGGCAGCCACAGCCACTGTTCTCGGACAAGGGGGTAGGCCTTTGCCACTGGAACCCGTTGTTTGGACAGGTAGACAACAGGATGCTGCCAAGAGCCCAAGTACTGTGTGAGGACACCTACTGCAGATTTCCTCTTCTTTTGGACAGATAGGTAAGACACTCTCTAGTAATCAGGAAGTCCAAGCACTACGGCTTAAGGCAAGAAGGTTGTATGGATTAGGGACAACAGAATGAATAGTGACAACAGCATTGTTGACTGCTCTGAAGTCCTGAACAGGTCTGTACTCATTGGTACCTAGTTTGTGTACTGGCAGCAGAGGGGTGTTCCAGGGTGACTGGCAAAATATCAGGATACTTAAATGGATGAATTTCTCTCACTGGTACTGGCTCTAGCAAACCTGGTTTTAGTTCAATTTGGACAGGAGGCCTGTTGAGGGCCAGAACAGGGGGGTTTTGTTCAGCCCATATACCTGGGGTGTCTATGATTCCTGGAGGTAGTGAGGGTGCATCCATGAGGGCCTTAACAACAAATAACCTCTATTCTACCTCTTTTGGGACAGATACAGACATGATTCAGAGGGTATGTGGGAGGTCAAGAGCTATGTTACCATTTGGAGGAAATGTGATCTTAGCTTGGAGATTGGAGAGGACATTTCTCCCTAGGAGTTGAATGGGACAGTCTGGCATGTAAGGGAACTGGTGTTGAATGACATGGCCTCCTAAATTGCAGGTTCTTTCTCATAGTCTGGTGACAAGCTTACCAGTGGCCCCTTCTAAAGTAACAGTCGGTCCAGATATGGGGAAATGGGTTTAGTCACAACAGAGTGCTGGGCCCAAATGTCAACCATAAAGGGACTTTTCTTTCCCTCAACAGACTGAGTACAGGTAGTGTGAGTATAACAGATGGGGTATACTCAGGGTATTTAGAAGGTGTATCTGGGGCAGGCAGGTCCTCTGGCAGTTTCTCCAGACTAGGAGGAAGGGGCAGGTTGGCCAGGTCAGGGTATATAGGATGATAGCAATGGTTGATGGAACAGGGGGATGGGGTAGGCCGGCGGGTCCTGCAGGCCTTTGTTAAGGGGGGGTGTAAAGAAGGCCTCTGCTATTGTTTACTTCAGCAATGGTAGCCATCTTATCTCAACACTGGCACCATTGCGTCACTTACATAGTTACATAGTTACATAGTTACATAGTTACATAGCTGAAAAGAGACTTGCGTCCATCAAGTTCAGCCTTCCTCAGAAATGTTGTTGCTGTTGATCCAAAAGAAGGCAAAAAACCTGGTCTGAAGCACTTCCAATTTTGCCACAAACTAGGAAAAAATTCCTTCTTGACCCCAAAATAGCAGTCAGATGTCTCCTTGGATCAATCAGCTATTACCCCACTAATTAGAAATTATATCCCTGTATGTTATGTTTTTGTAAGTATTTATCCAATTTCAGTTTAAACATCTGTATGGACTCTGACAAAACCACCTCTTCAGGCAGAGAATTCCATATCCTTATTGTTCTTACTGTAAAAAAAACTTGAAATAACTTACAAAAGACATACATGTTACCTACATCACATGTTTTTTTTCAAATCTAGGTCCTATCTACCATAACCTCTTATATTGTCAAAACATATTTATGTCCAGGCTTTACAAAATATAGAAATCCATTATCAGTCATGATATTAAAATATCATCCTCATTAATTAAATCACAGATGTTTAAATCACCCCCAGTTATATTCTGCCTTTGATTGCCAACTCTGCATTTTCTATGAGCGAAAGTGGGAGGGGCCATCTGTCGTATCACTTCTTCTTCACTGTGTCCAAAAAAAAAAAAAAAGAGGAGGAGGGGTGTCAAATCTAGGCTGTTACATTCTTTCTCTGCCTAATTTCACAAGCCATTGTAACCCCTTCAGTTCTGGACTCCAGACTTAATTCATGTAGGACAAAGCAACTTCTTCTCACCATTTTTTTTTTTTTAGCACAAACTCATTGATGAACTGATCTTCAGGAAAATCAGAAACAAGGCTATATGCATTTTCAAATTATACAAGAAAACTAAAAATATCCGCATCAACGTCTAGGTTTAGTTTTTCCAACATTTAAATATCTGCAAAATCATTCCCTGTTAATTTTAATTAACCACATGATTTAATTAACTATATGTCCATCAGCATTCATGGCAGGCAGACCAGGTTGGGCTCTAAGGGGCAAGATTTTAGCACCAGACCTAGCCCTAAGGTCATATCGGTGACTAGTGCAGGCTTTGGGGAACCTAAGTAAAACCTCTGCCAAAGTTACCATGAGGTCATCCGAACCTGCTCCAGAGCACAATTCACAGAGTAAGACCCAGTTTTTTTTCTTGGGTATTAATCCCTTAATTTCCGGCCAATGCACCAAAATGTGGAAGAATTCTCGGGTCAGAAATAATGCAGGGACACTCCAAACACTCCAGACACAGGTCGTTGAAGAACAAAGGCTATTTATTGTTTTGAAGCTGCAAAGTCTCAGTCAGACAAAAGTCTTGAAATACCCAACTGAGCACACGTTTACAAGAGAACAAAGAATATATACCACAAATGATGTATTCCATACGTATACAATGAATTCAAAAAATTACACCCACGTTACAATAGTTACGTCCAATTATTAAACTAAAAGGTATCTCTTAGATATGTTATCTAATAGTGGGTGTTCCTGACATTTCACACATGCGCCCTGGTTCAAGATAGTTGCACAGTAGTTTTAAACAGTAATCAGCTTGCCAGTAAAACCTAGAAAATGGTGTGGACTTCTGAGCTCAATATATCTCACAAATGATGTTCAGTAAGAGTTCATAAGCTGGCGTATTCAAAGTCTTATAAGGAAATGTGAAACTTTGCACAATTCATTTTGTTTGTTTAAAGTGGAATAGATCACTGAGATATATTAATTATTAGCCTTGTTGATTTTCTACCAATTATTCTATTTTAAGTCACCATTTGGTACATTAATCTTTGCTCCAAGCAGAGACAACATCCGCCCCTTCGATGGTACTTTCTGAAGTGTCAGATGTAGCAGAACACTGTATGTATAGCAGTTATCTTTCTGCAACCCCTGGGGAGGTGAAGATAGTGTCATATGAGTCCTAACTTGATCAGCCATGGTTGTTTTGGACTTTGAAGGCCAAAGAGATTTTTATGTTTGTTCATGGGGCACATTCACATTAATAGATTACAATGTATTCACAATAGTTTTTTGTTCTACAAAAACCCCAAAACATGGGTTCTAACCCACAAAACTATTTCTATCCTGAAACTCAGACAAACTTTTTATTTTGTTCAACAGTGGACATGGCAGGGGTTTATTGCCATGACATGTGGATTTCAGTCACTACAGAGCTATTTTACGCCGAACCATTTACTGGCTAGCTAGTTTTAACCAATCCAGGACTTCCTAGTCAACTTTTTCTAACATTGACAACTGGGTTGTTAGAAGTTTTCTGGAACTAATCATAATCTTCCTACTATTCTTCCAATGGTTTTAAAGTGATAACATGTCCTTTTTTTCCTGCTAGGAACCTTCATGCTCCTATGTAGGAGGGAAAGATTATAGCTCTGTATGTTGTCTTTTTATTGGTTGGACTAGGTTTTCAGATCAAGAAGGGTGGTAGATGGGGGAGAGACGCAAAGACGTGGTTAGGGCAAGAACTAAAAAAGTTAAAGGCACACTAAAGTCACCACAATACCTTTAGTCTAATGAAGCCGTTTTGGTGTATAGATCATGACCCTGCAGCCTCACTGCTCAATCCTCTGCCATTTAGGAGTTAAATCACTTTTGTTTCTGTTTATGCAGCCCTAGCCACACCTCTGCTGGCTGTGACTGACACAGCTGGCATGAAAAATTAAATTATTTAATTTTCAATCACATGTTAACTTACGCTGCACGTTTTTATTTCCAGCTCTCTAAAGTGAACTTTAATTAGATGCAGGAGGCTCCTTCATTTTTAGCAAGCTATTAAAAGAACAGGAGATAAGAAATTATAAATTAAACATAATTTGCTACAAAGGAAGTATAAACATTAGAACTCACTTTACAGGAAGTGTGTAAGGAAGGATGTGTAAGTCACATGAAGGGAGGTGTGAATTGGACCACACAAAGCGATTTAACTCCTAAATGGCAGATAATTGAGAAGTGAGACTGCAGGGGCATGATCTATACACCACAACTGCTTCATTAAGATAAGGTTGTTTTATTGACTATAATGTCCCTTTTAAGAAGAGGGTCATAAGTTGGGGAGATGTAGAGAGAGTCATGCAGTAAGGGAGGGAGTGTGAAAGAGGAATATACAGGTGAAAGAGAAGCAAAAGGGGAAAATGGGGCTAAGGTACATCTGGCAAAAGGTGGAGATGAACGAAAAGTATGAGTAGGAAATGTGAGTTTAAACACAAGTGAAATATTCGGTGTAGTGATAAGGCAAGAATGATATTGGAGAGAGGGATTGTGGACAACAGGAAGTTCAAACAAAAATAAATGCATTCAGAATTATGCACACTAGCTACGTACAAATCCTGGATACCAATTCTGACACTCCACACAGATACAAACATTCACATATATTCACTGAATGTACTTTAAAAACACATTTAATATATCAATTACAGATGAAATAGAAGTAGCAAAATGTTCTGTATGGACTAGGGTCCCAGGCATTAAAGAAACTTTAGAGGAGGTTGCTCGGAAAATAAAATGCAATTTTTGTGTAATTAAATAAAGTAATCATCATTAATTTGAAAATTTTATGATTTAAATGGAAATTCTTTAAAAAACAACTAGTTCCTTATTTTAATGACTCACCAGAAATGCAGTGATTACCTATCCCACCAAACCGTGGGGGGAGTAAAGGTATCGCACTATGTCTCCTCCTTTAAGGAGGACGGTAACCTAAACTGTGCTCTCCAAGGGGGGTAACCCTTAAAGACCGTAACAGAAAGATTAAAAAAAAATCCCAATACAATCCACAAATAGGGAGAGCAAAAGGAAGAGGCACAGTGAGGAAAAGTTAGCTTAAAAGGAACCTTAGTTTTTATTGCGTTCTAATGTTAAAAAGGAAATAGACCAAAAATAGCTCAATATTAAAGGTGTAAACCTACTTGTGTCTAGGAAATAAAGGAAAATGTGGAGTCCACGGTGACCAGAAAAAAGCCCGCATGAAAATTGCACACATATATAATTAATATATGTGCATATTATTCAGTGTGGGCATTTTTCTTTGTGTTTTTTTACTGTGTGGGCTTTTTTTTCATGTGGGCTTTTTTCGATGTGGGCATTTTTCTGTGTTGTCATTTATGACAGTGTTTTTTTTTTTTAAATGTGCAATTTTCATGTGAGCTTTTTTCATAGAACCGGAGTCTAACAGTTACTCATACTGCTGTATAGAAAGCCACCTCATGATATCCACTACTGGGCAGGTAGGTTTTACTGTGGGGTAAACTAGAAGAAACTCCCCTGTATATAGTAGTATAATGTACTAGAGAAAACTACAGTGTCTCAACGGGAAAATCCACAAGACAAAAAGCTCTAATAGGACTCCCCCATCTGCAAAGAAAGAGAGACTCCAGCACCCAAGCGAGGAACACCACATAGGGAGTAAAGTGGAAAGAAGACAAAACCCATCCCTAAATGTACCAAGGGAGGACTAAGGGTACACACAGAACATAATTGCTATCCCTGTTTACCTTGGCACCACACTAAGCTGGTGCAGGGGTGAGATATTAGGTCCCACACGTTGTAGGAGAGATAAGGGAGATGAGGGAGAGATTAGGGGAGGAGAGATATATCTGGGTGTCATCGGCATACAGATGGTAGCGGAATCCAAAGAAGTTAATGAGTTTGCCAAAGAGGCAGTATAAAGAGAGAACAGAAGGGGACCAAGAACAGATCCTTGGGAGACTCCAACCAAGACAGGGCAAGAGAGGGTGTCATTGCAAAAGGAGACACTGAACAAACGTTGTGAGAGATAGGAGGGGAACCATGAGAGGACAGTGTCACAGAGACTGAGGGATTGAAGAGTTTGTAGAAGGAGGATATGATCAACAGTGTCAAAGGGGGCAGAGAGGTCAAGAAGAATTAGTATGGAGTAGTGGTCTTTGGATTTGGCTGTGAGTAGGTCATTTGTAACTTTAATAAGAGCAGTCTCAGTAGAGTGGAGGGGGCGAAAGCCAGATTGAAGAGGATTGAGGACAGAGTTGGCATTTAGGAAGTGAGTCAAATGAGTCTTTCTAGAAGCTTTGAGAAAAAGGAAGGAGGGATATGGGATGATAGTTGGATGGGGAAGACGGGTCTAGGGATGTGTACGACAGTAGCATGCTTAAGGGAAACAGGGACAACACCAGATGAAAGTGAGCAGTTTAGGATGTGTGTTAAGGATGGTACAAGACAAGGGAAGATAAATCTGATAAGGTGGGAAGGTACTGGAGCAAGTGGACAGGTGGTGGGACGAGAGAAGAGGAGAAGCTCAGCCACCTCCTGTTCTGTAGTTGGGGAGAAGGCCTGTATGGTAGGGAAGGTACAGTACAGGTGTGGTTGTGAGAGGGAGGAGCAAAGGGGGGGGGAATTCTTTCCTTAGCTGTTCAATCTTGTCGGTAAAGTAGCATGCAAGGCTATCGGCTGAAAGGTTAGTTTGGAGGGTGGCTTGCGGCTTGAGGTTGACGAAAGAGAAAGTTATTAAAGAGACACCTGGGATTGTATGAGCATGAACTAACAAGAGAGGAAAAGTAGGATTGTTTAGCAAGGGTGAGGGCTGTGCTGTATAAACACAATACGAATTTATAATGGAGGAAGTCTGACAAGGTGCGGGACTTCCTCCAATCAGCGTTCTGCTGAACGGGAGCATCTCTGCAGGTAGCGGGTTGACTTAGTGTGACAAGGTTGGAGGCGAGTCTTCTTTGAGGTGCATGTTAGGAGCGGGGCTGCAGCATCCAAGGCAGACGTAAGGTTCTCTGTGTACCCTTTGTCCTTCCTTGGTACACTGAGGGATCTGTTCTGTATTCTTTCCACTCCCTCTGAGGTGTTCCTCGCTTGGGTGCTGGAGTCTCTCTTTCTTTACAGATGGTGGGGCAGCTTTCTTTCTCATGGATTTTCCAATTGAGACACTGTACCTTTCTCTAGTAGGCTGGATATTATACGGGGGGGTTTCTTCTGGTTTACCCCACAGTAAAACCTACCTGCCCAATGGTGGATATCATGAGGTGGCTTTCTATACAGCAGTATGAGTAACTGTTGGACTCCACATTTTCCCTTCATTCCCTAGACCCAATTAGGCTTATACCTTTAATATCAAGCTATTTTTGCCATTTCCTTTTTAACATTAGATCGCAATAGGGTTCTTTTTAAGCTAACTTTTCCTCACTGTGCCCCTTCCTTTTGCTCTCCCTATTAGTTGAGTGTATGGGGAATGTATTATCTTTCTATTATAGTTCCTTATATATTTCTTTCTCTATACTTACACCATACAAACTTTGATATTATGAAAATTACCACAGTTAACAAGTTTTTACATTGAGTGTCTATACTTACCACTTTTTCTTCTGACATTTGGCCATAAAAACATTTAAAACTGCACTGACAACAACAAATGCTTTTTTTTTAAGCATATCAAAATTGTCTGCCTAGTCTTACAGAATTTTAAATATATTTTTTAAAAGTCATCAAACCACACATTTTTAATAAATCATCTGAGCTGGCATTTTACAATGTGCACAGTATGTACTAAAAGTCTATTCACTACATTGCCCCAGGACATTGTTAATGAGACAAAACAAGATAAATGGAATGTATATTAAATTAATCAAATTTCTAAAGTAAAAGTTGTCTTGCAAAATATGAAAAAGCATGGGCACTGAAAGATACACTCTAAATATAACCATCTTTTATCCATACACAGGAAATGCAGCAAGGAACTTTCTGCCTTGTCTTAATTAATTAAATTTATAAATGCTGCATCTTTTTGCTTACCACATATACCCACAGCTATGTTCAAACTAAATCATAAGTTATATACTGTATTTTTTTTTCATTTCACAAAAGTCCCACCTTTCCTTAAAAAAAAATAATAATTAAAAACAAAATTATATATATATAAATATTTGCTAAAATTATCAAATCTAATTATGTAAAAATTAAGTGGAGTAAACGGAACAATTAAATGATCAGGTAAAACTTTTGGTTTAGTTTTTTTTTTTTCTCATTTAATAGGACCACCTTAAGGAATTCTATAGTAAAAGAAGCCTCATTAAGCAGGAACGTCACATATTCTTCTCACTCTGTCACTATGTCCTTTAGCCTTTATATGGTAGTTCCACTTTAGAAGCATGACATTTAGATTGCTGACAGCTGTTTATGAACTAAAACAGTGACTTCTTTGCAGGAATGGATACAATCTGCAACCCAAAAGAGAAAAAGGACAATATTACCTCACATTGTAAAATTCCCTTTTTGGGATAATTGTTTCATTATGTTTAAAATTACATTAAAAAGCAACAAAACGAATTAGTTAACAATGCCATTATGTAATAAAGGCCATGCAACTGCTAGTGGGTTTTTTTTTTTTACGGAGTTTGCATGGTTGTATGTTTAATTTGATATATTGTGATATTAAAGATGCATTAATGAGTTTAATGTAACAAAGATTAGTTAGATTAGAAACAAAGGAATGTATGTAGAAGAGGATAAAGATATGGCTGACTGACTTAATGAATATTTTTGTTCAGTATTTACAGATGAAAATGAAGGAAAGTAAGTTAGGAAAAAGGACCAATTAGTCATTTGTTACATGTGAGTTTACAGAGGAAGAGGTTCTATTTCAACTGTCAAAAGTAAAGACAAATAAGTAGATGGGGCCTGATGGGATACACCCAAAGTTATTAAAATAGTTTAGTGGTGTATTAGCAAAACCATTATCGGATTTATTTAACCAATCATTTTTTACCAGGAATAGTCCCAGAAAATTGGAAATTAGGCGGAACCAAGCAGCACACTGAACTAGACGCCATTTTCAATAGCTCCAAGCACGCCACAGAAAAACTGACTATAACATCGACAGCAGGTGTTCTACCGAGGCAGCTACACCACCATCATCCCTGGGAAGCTGTTCCGAATCGGCAGATGCCATTCAGTTTTCCCGCAAGTCTCAAAACTCGACGGCCGGGAGTTCTGACCTACCGCGTGGGAATTCCGCGGGTGCAGAGTGCAGCATACTGGGGCTATCCGGATACGGACGGTAACTTACCTGCAGAAATCCTCGATCCAGCTTCCGAGGAGTCAGACATTTCAACACATGTTCTCGGCAGAACTAAATCTGGTCAAGATAGAGGTGCAAGCAGTGGCAGACAGGGTACAAGCTGCAGAGGAATACATGCTGGACTTTAAACCAGGGCTGAATACTCTGGGGGAGTCTGTCCAGCAACTTAGATCATTACACATAAGTCTATCCACCCGTGTGGACCAGCTAGATGACAGGGGAAGACAGCGCAACATTAAAATCCATGGGGTTGCGGACTTGCTCCCACCGGAAGAAATTCCCCACTTCATAAGGTGCCTAGTCACATTTATACTGCCAACAAAATTTGCCAAATAATTTGCTTTTGACTGGGCATTCCGCATCACAAAATCCTCCCACCGCAGCTCCTAGGGACCTAATCCGGTGATGTCAATCCATCGCTGACAAAGACTCTTCACAGCATTAAAAGGGAAAACCATGCTTCAATTTGAAACACACAGCATCACCTTCTTCCATGAACTCAACGGGCCCACACTGCTGTGGCGAAAGTCTGTGAAGCACATCACTGGAGCCCTACAAACTGCAGGACTTTCTTACTGTTGGACTTACCCCAGATCCATCACCTTAGTCCATGAAGGGAAAACCTTACGGGCAACGAGTCCCACAGAGGGTCCATCCTGGTCTGCCTACCTCACAAAGAACATCATCCACTCATGCATGCAGACGTCATTCTCAAATGCTCTTCATCTCATGACAAGGGGTACATCATGTCAGCAGTGAGGAGCAAGACACCACTCTCTTTCAAGGACTCACACTACAATGGCATAAATCCCTTAGCAAGATTTCGCACCACCTACGCACAGTCGACATGCTATACAGATGGGGAGCGACTAAATTCTTACTAGTGACGCACAACAGGACGACCCATACAATCACCTCGGCAGCAGAAGCACCAAATCTCCTCTCATCGCTGGGACTGTTGGAGTTGACTTTAAGCACAAACCCACAAGCTTCAACCAGCACCTGGGATCCGGCCACAGTGGTACCCTTCACTCCAAGGGATGCAGCGAGAAGCCGACTTGACACTGCCACCTGACTATGACTGGTGCCGATGCTGCACCCAATTCGTTACTCAATTTGTTACTCTGTTATACATTTTTATGTTCATTTCTCTTATTTTCTTCTTTTTTGCTTTCAATATTCTAACTACAGCACTACTACCCTGACAGGGCCTTAGACTGACACCCACCATATGTGGGGAACAACTAAGTACACAAGATAGCGCGATGGGATGTGCAATTGCTCATGTTGGCAAGGCATATCCTCCCCCCCATTGCTGCCCCCTTGGTTAGGGGTAACACTCAATGCAAGGGCAAAGTCCCCTCTCAACACCTGGGCTTCCCCGACTTACGCATCCCCTCTAGTTTAATCCACCAACGACTCAACAGAACCTCACATATAGTGTTCCAAGCCCTGCATAACTCCAAAAGGTTAGACAAACATATTGCATCAACATCACACACCTACCTTACCACCACTTCCTACACTAAATCACCATGTAATGCCTTTCATCCTAGCCCACAAATACTCACACAAATATAATAGTTATAGTTAACTATAAACCAATCCTCCTAAGTTGGACACACTCCAGTGTTATTATCTGACTGATATATTGCTTGAACTACAGACATGTTTTCTACTGTTCATATATTTCATACCTGCACTACAAAAATAAAGAATTAAAAAAAAAAAAATTTCAGGAAGTATCACTTTACTGAGAGGGTAGTGGATGCACGGAATAGCCTTCCAGCTGAAGTGGTAGAGGTTAACACAGTGAAGGAGTTTAAGCATGCGTGGGATAGGCATAAGGCTATCCTAACTATAAGATAAGGCCAGGGACTAATGAAAGTATTTAGAAAATTGGGCAGACAAGATGGGCAGAATGGTTCTTATCTGTCGTCACATTCTATGTTTCTATGTTTCTAAATGCATATGCAATCTCTATACTGAAAGTCACATTTTCTGTTTGCAAATCATAAAAAGTGTTAAAATAACTGGATACACAAATTTATAGGATATACTTCTAATAATTATGGCTCTGTGTTTTATAAATATATAAAACAATCCAATATTCTGGAACTCACCCAAAGTAAAATAATAATACCAAAATAACCCGGCTGCTTCCCAGCATAGATATAGAGCAGTGAATAAACAGAGCACTCCACAGGATTTTTTTAAAGTGTATATTGAGAGAATCAATGTTTCGACCCTCCTTGGACTTTATCAAGATTAATAGTAACTGGTGCAGTGCATAAATATATAACAAATGATAAATGAGTGACTTACCCTAGGTGTGTTATAGTGCTCATCCGTGCATCCAGACCCGGACGTGTGATGATAGAGTGCGCATGCGCCGACGTGCGTGCGCGTGATGCATGGTGACAACATGTGATCATGTGTGAAGGAATGCTGTAATGGTTAATGTGTATGGTAACCATGGGAACCTGATCCCCACCTCGTAAAGAGTAGTGGAGAACTGTAAAAAACAACACAGTGGACAGATTAAAGGCACAGAGCCTAGAGAGCTGGACCTCTGATACCTATTGTACCAAATGTACATATATATATATATATATATATATATATATAGGAAATATATCCAAGAGACCAAATAAGTGCAAAAGTGTAAAAAGGTGTGTACAAGACTATAGAATATTCAATAAGAGGTAGTAGAAGAAAGTTTAAAAAAAAGTGAGCAGCCGTGCAGAGTGTAATAAACAAACAAACACACAAACATAAAACGTGTAATAAACTAAAGTGAATGTGTAACTACCATATAAGAAGTATGTGCTAAGAGTGGCGTGACAGAGAAAAAAATTAAGAAAGAAAAGAAAGAAAATAGAGAGAAAAAAGGGAAATAAATAAATAATGTGGGTCAAAGTACCATCACCACTGTACATATATAGAAATAATAGTCACAATAATGTGTAAACTGCTCACTGCAAAAAACTGCAAATAACAATGTGGCAGGTGGTCCAAAAATAGAGAAAAATGTAAGACAATATATTAATACTTATAAATGTCCAAACTATAGGAAAAAAAATATTTTAATTTAGTAAAGAAAAAAATCAACCGATGCTGTTGTCAAAAATAGACTTTGAAATATACCAAATCACCATCCATCTTTATCTTGTTTATCTTGTTTCCAAAAATGAGTTGAATGATATGTATTCATTCAAACCCTTAGGATCAATAGTGTCCAGTTTACGCATCCAAAAAGTTTCCTTCTGTAGGAGTAATTTAGAGCGATCCCCACCTCTCGGTAATTGTGGTATCATATCAATTCCCATAAATTTCAACGTTGGTAATCTATGTTGGAATTGAAGAAAATGTTTAGCCACAGGTTTGTCGGTTTTCCTGTCTCTGAATGCAGTCATGACATCTGATCTATGTCCTCAGATTCTATCCCTAAGTGTAAGATAAGTGTTTTTCCCATGTAGAATAAACCACAGGGAGAGGAGATCAGGTATACGATGTGGTCAGATTGACATGTGATGTAATGGGAAATGGTATAACACTTGCCTGTATGTGGATGGGCGAAAGTGGTTCCTGACGAAATATGTCCACATGTGACACAATCTGTGTATCTGTAGCATTTGATGTCTTCTTTTTTTCAGCCCCAAAAAAGGCCAAATAAAACGTGAAATTCCATCGCACTTTGAAAAAAAAAAAAACCAGAGCACAAAAGAAAATAATCCATCTTCACCCATGGAGGGTTCCGCGCAGACTGAGCTCATTTTACACAGCATGGGAAAGTATCCAATCAGAGTGTTTTTATATGTCAAACTACACAGCGTGATGAGGCTCAGTCCCTGGCGCTGCAGTGCTCAGTTACTGATGCCATTATGGCAGCTATGGTATATCTGTCTTTGCCCTCTCTCAAACCATCTCCCAGGCCTTAGTCCACGTCTGCTGGATGCAGGAAGTTCGGGTTCAAATATGTGCCAAGCGCATTCTAGTTTGGACCCTTCGGGTGTACGCACCCAAGAAGGCTATTGCCAAATCTAGGCATTTAGCTCCCTCTGACTCCAGAATCCCTATCACTGGTGAACCTGAGATCACCAAAGAAAGCATGTCTCAATCATGCAAAAGAGCCTTTCCGTGTCAGGCAGAACGGGTGAGAATGTGCTAGAGCATAACCTGAGAGCGACTCCGACTCAGAAATCGAATCTAGTGAGGAGGCTGGTTCTGAGTCCTGCAGTGACTTTGATAATGATAATGATTCCTTTGATCAGGGCCTTGACCTTTTGACCTCCGTTCAGATGGAGGCGGCTGTGAGTGGATCTCAGAGTGATTCCCCTGCAACTGAGGGCTCCACTCTCCTGGATCCATCGCGAGAACCCTTAGTTCGACCTGGAGACCTGGGTACGGCGCCCCCCCAGCAAAGCGGGCCAGAGCAAGGTGGCTGAATGCCCTTTGGTGCCCAATAAAGTCTGTGAGATCCAGGTTGTTTACCAAAAAATGACCCAGTTCCTAACTAAATTGGGATGGAACCCACGTAAGAGTTTTGGATTCGACACTAAAATTGTGCCAAGATAAGTATTTGGACATCTTTGGTCCCATTGGCTAAGCTCTTTTACCTGGCAGAAGATGCCTAACAGGTTGACCTGGAATAACTCTGTGGTTGGTTGCAGAGGGCTATCTGCATTGCAGGCAGTGTCAATACCTCACTGTCTATAGAACAGCGCAAGGCCATTATTTTTAAGATTGAGCCCAAATTGGCCAACCTCACCCTCATGGAGGAGGGCAAGGATGCCCAGGGCTTTTTGTTTGGGGACTCTTATAAAAGACCTGGGGCATTTTATAGGGACATTTAGCTCCCTTGATAAGGCCCAATCCTCCATGAAGATTGTATTTCAGTGATGGGTCTCCATCTGCCCGACCGTAACTACTTCAGTCCCCGTGGCTCGGTACTAGGCTCCTTTACCCACCATACCCCCTACCAGGAGGTGAGAGGCCAGTCACCCTTCTTCCCTTCACGTGGAAGACCATGGCGAAGAGGCTTCAGAGGAAACTCAAGCTGCAGACGCCCTTATGGTAAGCTTACATATGCCTCATGTTTCTTCTCAGGTTTGTGTACGAGGCAGACTCTGTCATTTTTTCCCAGCCTCGTCAGCCATCACCTCCGATGCTTGGGTCCTAGGCACCATTCAGGAATTCCACATAGTGTTGGTTGGTACCCTTGCCACATTCCTCCACCATGCCTGATCTCATTCTCCCTACGTGATCGTGAGTTGATAGGTGAAGAATTGTCGGCCCTTCACAAAAAAGGGATGATAGAACTGGGACCCGCAATCCCTGTAAAGGTCTTCAGCAACATTTTCATGGTGGAAAAGAAAGGCAATTAGATGCACCCCATTGTCAATCTGCGTCCCCTCAATTCCTTTGTGCGCTACCGCCACTTCAAGATGGCGCCCACCTGCCCACTCACCTGCCCACCCGCCTGCCTGTGCCTGCCGAGCTGCAGCCAGCCACACTGGACCACAGTGAAGAATCAACTCCAACACTCCCAAAGGTAGGGAGGCTGGATTAATTGAACATAAAAAAACAATTGTGAGTGTGTTTGACTGTGAGTGAGCGTGTTAGTGTGTGTTTGTCAGTGAGAGTGTATATGTATCTGTTAGTGAGTGTGTTTGTGTGTGTGTGTGTGTCTGTTAGTGAGAGAGTGTGTGAGTGTGTCTGTCAAAGAGTATGTGTGTATGTCAGTGAGAATGTATGTGTGTCTGTCAGTGTGTGTGTTTATCTGTCACTGAGAGTGTGTGTCTGTCAGTGTGTGTATGCATGTTTCGGTGTGTGTATGTGTGTTTCAGCATGTGTATGTCTGTTAGTGAATGTGTATGTCTGTCAAAGTGTGTCTGTTAGCTACTGTATGTGTCTGTCAGTAAATGTGTGTGTCTGACACTGACTCGGTGTGTGTCTGACACTGAATGCATTTATGTCTGTCAGTAAGTGTGTATGTGTGCTTGTCAGTGTGTATCTGTCAGTGAGTATATTTGTGTCTCAGTGTGTGTGTGTGTCTGACAGTGAGTGAGCGTGCATCTGTCAGTGAGTGTGTATGTGTGTCTGTCAGTTAATGAGTGTCTGTCAGTTAGTGTGTATGTGTGTCTATTGGTGAATGTATGTGTCTGTTTGTGAATGTAAGTGTGTGTAACTGTGAATAAGTGAGTGTGCATGTCTGTGAATGTGTATGTTTCAGTGAAATTGTGTGTTGGTTAAACAGTGTGTGTGACAATGACTGTATCTGTCAGTGAGTGTATGTTGGTGCATGCATCAGTGAGGGCGTGTGTCTGTCAGGAAGAGAAATGTGGAGGGGGGAGGGATGCCCAAGTTTTGTCATGCCTAGGGCAGCACAAAACCAGAATACACCACTGAGTTTAGTGTTCATTTTCTGAGCATTTGCCGTTGGAAGGTTAAAGTGTCCTGATCAGTTCGGTTATTTGTAACCGTACTTATTATTACAGAAAAAAAAAATTAACCCAATTATTGTCTTTCAAAATGAAGGCTGGCATAACATGCACAAGTAATTTTTTTATCCTGTTCTTTGTTTGCTAAATCCCAGAGAAGCATTTTGAATGAATGTTGTTGTTTTTATCCCATTGATTTCTAGGTTTAAAAATCCAAAAATTGACTGTGGACTTTGTCTATGCCTTGCTTCTAAACAGGGTTGAAATGTACGACTGTGTACCATACCTGGGTATTTTAAATGTAGCTTGTCAAAAGCAAAGCTAAAATGATCAAGATTAAAGGCTTTCTATTTATTTATGTATTTATTCTGTTTTATTGGCACTCTTGTACACCAATTACTCAACATCAGGTCAATGTGTTCCCTCTTGTTGAGGACACTCTGACAGATTTCCCTACGGAGAATAACCACGCAAATAAATCTCACGATGATCACAGTATTCTCCTTTCAAAGGAAGCCTGGAGCTAGACATAAGGAGCGACCTACATGTACACATCAGGTGAGGTTATTTCAGCTGAGTACATAAAAATACTTAGCTGTACTCAACTACAATAAATACGCAACAAAATATCCAGTACCTCAGCCTCAAAACTGTGCCAAGTGTAACGTTAAGGTAAACTTGATAATCTTTCCCTTCTAAATTAGGGGATTTTACTAGTATCATGACGCAAAGTCGTGATTTTATTAAGACACGTAGGAGAATATTATGCTTATTTCTTTCTTTATTCCATCAGAAACATAGAGAGAAAAGGGAAATATTTGAAACTTCAAAAAATTGCATCATAGAACATGAATATTAACATAGATATAACACAGCCAATCAGAACATCCCACAAGATCTCCCACCCATATATAGTTGACTATAATCCAAAGCGCCTCCTTTTTCTAAAATGTAATAATCTAATGTAGAAAAGAACTATAGAAATAAAAACAGAATGAAAAAAACAATCTATAGACAGATAGTGAAGCCTGTATGTTCGTCGCACAGGAAATTCACCCGAGGTAACTTCACAAGATCATAAAAGTTTATGCATATAATTAACTAATTATAATTATATAATGTACAGTCATTAAGATTGAGGAAATATAATTAGAAATATTGGTGAAGAAAGATAGTTCTTGCTTTACTATTCCTTGGTCTGGTTTGGGCTATTATAGTTTGATCCAATAAAGGCTCAGGACACAATGATGTCATGAAATGAATCAAGCAGTCACATACTGAGCTGTAAGGTTCCATGTATTGTATCAATATACTGTACTTATTGAAACTACTGAGACTCTTAAAGGGACACTATAGTCACCAGAACAACTACAGCTTAATGTAGTAGTTCTGGTGAGTATAATCATTATACCAGATCCCAGTGAAACTACAGGGTAGCTCAGTGTATCCAGTGTATCTGTGTACTGGATGGGTAGGCTCACCCTGTAGAGTCACCAGGGCAAAGTAACTATACATTGCTCAGCAGTTCACAAGCTTTTGACTGACACCGAACTCCACATTACTCCTGCTAACAGTGCTGAGAATCTGTTTTAGTGAGCTAAGCACAAACTGAGAGCACACAGTTATACAAATAAAATCAACAGTATTCCTCAAGGCTTGTGTCTCTCTACTCTAGTCCCATGTGAGGAAGTCATGCATGCAGAGTCACGCCAATAGCTCAGGTAAACGTGAGGGCAATTGCTCACTAAGAATCCCTACTCATTGTAATTAGTTATAAATGCCACTGTTATTAGTATTGTTAATATGTTACATGATCTAGGGATACAAGTCAATAAGGTAAAAAAGCACCTGTATACTTATTTATTAAGATTTTTTTTTCTTAAATGTGCTTTCCACTCAATATCTCTGTTAGTTTTATTTCTGTAAGTAATTATTTTCTTAACTACAAAAACAATTTCCTTTCTTCATCATTAATTCTTTTTTTTCCCAGGATTTTAACAAGAATTCATCCTCATGCCTTCTTGCCAACTAGTTCAATGTTAATACTGATTGAGAGATAGGAGTATCTGAGGTTCTGTGACTCCTTACCTCTATGAAATGCTGCAGGGATATGAATCACCAGAGTAACCTTTCAGAACTGAGGAAATACACTTTATTAGATGGAAAACAACCAGATGTGCAGGAAAAGAAAAAAAAGAACATTTTTGTTATTTCCCAGGAGTCATATATGTACTTCAAAGGAATTACAGTGACCGCTGTACGATATGTTTAGCACAATAAAAAAAAATGGAAAGTCAAACCGACGAACCAGGTTTTAGAAGAGGGTGCAATGAGGGGAAAACGTTTAAGATGATGGAGTAATAATGTGGAAATGTTTTAAATATCACTGGAATAAAACCATAATCTAAAGGTCTATAATAAAGAAGAAATAGAAAAGGCAGAGGTAGACCTTATCAAAACAGCAAGGACACATTTTTTGACAGACCAAGATACTAAATTGAATGATAGTAACCGTTTTGATTTGGCTTTTACAACTAGGTACAATATACAAGCCAAAAACAAATCAAAAAAGTTTTAAACAAACATTGGCACAGCTTGCAGAAGGATGAGTTCCTTAAATTTTTTTTACCCAATAGACCAACAATCATATATAAAAAAGCAGATAACCTTAAAAATAAATTGGCTCCTAGTATTTTGCCTGATAATAAAAAAAAAGGTACCCCAAATCAAACTCATGTTTTAACTAAAGAAATATTACATGGTTTCTTTCCTTGTGGAAAGTGTTCTACTTGTAATTTTCAAAGAAAAGCGGTTCATTCATTTATAGGTACATATACTAACCAAACATATGATATTAAGAAATTTATACAATGCTCTACAACTCATGTGATATATCTATTACAATGTAGCTGTGGAGCACAATATATTGGCCGTACAAAACGAAGACTACACAACAGACTCTCTAAACATTTTTATAATATCAGAACACATAGATTGGATCAGAGTGTACCTAAACACTGAATTAACTGCCCACTTTTCAAATGGGACACTTTTCTAGCAATTGGGATAGACAAGGTGGAGAAACATTGGAGGGGAGGAAACATCGAGTTATCGCTGAATATGAAAGAGGCACAATGGATTTATAATTTAAAGACTTTAAATCCAGGATTATCTAACAAAGAATACAGCACTGCAAATACAGCACTGCAAGTCCCCAACGTAAAAATACTTTTTTATTTTTACGTTGGGGACTTGCAGTGCTGTATTCTTTGCTCCACCTTGCAGTGGATATATGCTGTTTTTATATGGACTTTTTGTAAGTGCATTTGTAATAAATATTTGCTATTTTAAGTCTCATCTGCACTATCATCTGGTTTCTTTCTATTTACAAGTGCTAAAGACGATCAACTCCATAATATTCTGAAGATCATTTCTGATTTAGGATGATGGGCCTGATATTCACTTACATTTTGTGAGTTAAACCAAACATCTTGAATGTCTCTCTCTCTCTATATATATATATATACACTTTTATCACACTATGTGCGATTTATATATTTTTTTTATAGATACTGCCCACCACGCTGCTTTATTAGAAGGTTATATATTTCTATTTACACCTTAGAAGTGTTTTCTGCATCCTTCTGCTTTCCTACTTATTTATTTTGGCTTCACTATATATACACATAAAATATCAGGCTTGATGTCTATATTTGTTTTCTACCCGGAAGACTGTTCATGCATTCCAAGGTGGAACGCACGCCATGACTGAAGACGTCATAGATGCACACGGAATTTCGTCAAACCCGGAAGTAAAGACCCACGAAGAAGAAACCAGCTGCCGAGCATTAAGCTCGAAGGCCACCAATATATATGAAGATTCCCCTGGAGCAGCTACATTGATCCCTGAGGAAGACGAAACGCGTAGGACTTGTGTATGCTTTTTTAATATGTATTTTATTTGTATGTTTTACTGTATATTTGCCACCCTGCATGTGGACACTATGGAGCCTTTTTGCTATCCTTTGAAATCCGGACACCACGCTGGTTGTGGAGATATGCCCTATTTTATCTGATATCCTGTAAGTGCAATATTGTGCAATAAATGTGTTGCATTTTAATACCATCTGCACTATATATTTTTTTTTTCTTCCTTCTGCTATTCTGAGCCATTAAGAAAATCGTGCTTGAAGATAAGCCATATACTTTCCAGACCCTATGTATGGGAGAAATGCCTAAACATACATCAATCTATTGAGTTTTCTACCACCCTTACATTTAACCCTTACATACTACAATATATGTATTTCTATTTACTTTACAGAATACGTTGTATTGTTTTTTCAGGTTGTATAATATTTTTATTATTCACCCATTTGGTGTTTGGTTATTTGTAGCCTGTATTTATTCAGCCCACTTGAGTACCCTTTTTGTTTTCTTTCTTTTGAACATGATATATTTTGTCTGAATTCTTCAATATCTATGTAAATTGTTAAATCTTTAAATAATGTTTATCGAAAAAAACAACAACATTACAAGATGAACATATTGCCTGTCTACATTTTGTATTGAATGCATGTTGTGTTCTACCAGATGGGGCTTAGGATTCCATTTCAATGCACCGGTTATACTGGTCACTGAGTCACTTTAAAGAGCCCTAAATTTCACCCACCCATTTTGTTAGCAGAACTGATAGATTGTGTATAGATTCACCAACTAAATTATGGTCCCCACCTCTCACTTGTCCATCAAATTTCAACATATAGGGTTATACTGATGGCATAACAAGCAAACTGAAATTGATTAACTGGTGAAGAGCTGTAGGTAGAGTGACCTTTTCAGCATATGTTTCATTCTTCTTTCTCCAGAAATACTGCTGATCCATTGGGCCAAAACATTCCAGTCTTGTTTTATCGCTCCACAGAATCCCCAAACTTCTGTTGCTTATTTTTGAGCATATTGAACTGACTATTCTTGTGCTTTTAGGTCAGTAGTGGTGTATGTCTTGAAGTTCTGGCAATGAAACCCTTCACTCAAGGCTTTTTCACAACCTGCCTTCTCAGAAAGCGGGCTCCAGCCATTGGTAGCTTCCTTTTTCTGCCCCATCAAGGCAGTGTAACCAGTGTTCCTTCAACTTCGAACTTGCAAACTATGCCAACGTTTCTCTTGGAACATTCAGTGCCTTTGCTGTCTTTTTGTACCCTGTTCCTTGTTTTGTGAAGGGAGATGATCTCTTCTCTTAACTTTGTGGGCATGCTTTTGACATAGCCATATTTCTAACATGTATTGAAATGTGACACTCAACAAACCCCTAGCCAGTTCAGGTATTTCAAGTGTTCAGCTCAAGCTCACCTGGTGCAACTGATGAAGCCCTTGATTAGTTGCATCAGGAGTGCTTGAGACACATGTTTTGCATATTTGTGCTGTTGTGAAGGATTCTATTCAGTGGTTTGAATAATTTTGAAACTGGAGGAGTCATTATAAGTTGCATTTTCAGTTGAATTTGGGGAAACTACTTGAAGCATTTGCTGTGTTGAGCTATTTTAATTGCTTTTTTCAGATTTGGTCATTGCAAACAGCTTACAATTCACCAGATTTTCAATGGGGATTAAATAATTTTGATTACAATTGTATTTATAACATATTTCACAACAAATCCATACCATTCTTAAAAATTACCATTTTACAGACTTTTTAAAAATGCATATATTTTTTTTTTCTAAACATCATGCTATGTGAATTTACTGCACTTTATCAAACATGCAGATATATTTTAAAAGCATATATTTATTTTCTAAATACCTTGAATCTCCAAATGATATTATTACGTACAGCAATTTATTGATGGATTGATGGTACAAGGTAGCTCTGTGGCATAGAGACAGAAGAAGGTTTGTGCTGATATTGTTCATTTGCAATACATAGCGACTGTAGTTCACACAATGCAACAAGTTGTTATTTTAAAATATGGGCTCGTGATAAAATAACTATGTAGGGCTTAAATGGACAATATTTTAGGAATCACAATATGGATTTGGAGACTTTTTCATTTTAAATAAAATATCATCAAATAGTAAATAAAACATAACACACTTTATTGGTATTTTCTGGCATTGAAATTATGAAAATCACTGAGAAACACCAATACACACCAAGAGATGTCCAGTACACAGAGGATATGGAATATGGAGAAGTATTACATGAATTCTACAGAACAGAAAGAAAGTCTAGCACAGCTCTTGGAGATAAATACTGGTAATATAGTGTAGCTGATGATGTACACCTCTGTCTGGCTTGAGTCTCAAGTGGATTTATGCTTTTAGTTTGATAGCAGGCAATGTGCTGAATTTATAAAACTGTTAATACCTAAACTCAGTAGCACTTGTTTTCTCCCAAGGTCCATCGGATATTATTTACTGACTAGTAGGACAGAGGCAATCATCTAACTTCAATAGTGTGGATATTTAATGCTTTGTATTAAAACCTGAGATGCATTTGTTTTTTACTTTTAACTCTTGGCATTATTTATTTATTTATTTATTTAATAAGAGCAAAAGAATGCCAAGAGTTAAAAGTAAAAAGTAATTTGCTCTGGAGAGGGTTAAATGATGACAGGAGCGCAAATGCAAGCCAACTTAAAAAACAAAACAAAAAAAACAGCAACATTACATTAAAATTAAGCAGTAGCAATTAAAGACAATCAGATGTTAGCAAAGTAGCAACTTCCTCTTTAAATATTCTGTGTAAACCAATAAACACTGTTATGTGATTAACTGAATAGGTAAGGAGGAGAGGGCATTGATAGAAGAGAACAGATAGAATGTCAGAGAGATTATCAGAATGAGCCTACATCACAGAAGCAAAATCAGAGACGGACTTGCTTGCAATAAAATTCACAATACAATGTTTCATACACATTCTTCTTATTTTTTTCAAACAATGTGATTTTTGATTGGAAGTGGCTGTCTGCAGAGTATTTGGCCCGAATGACGGGAGAGACAAGAGAATGAATGGGATCACAACTTTTTGTAATTTGTAATTAAAATGAACCAATCAGGCAAGCCATCGTGATGGATCCACTGTGATGGGCTCACCATTAAATGATTGGATGTGCAGAGGTATAAGTAAATCCAGTGACACGTTAGTAAATAAGTTACCGTATATACTCGAGTATAAGCCGACCCGAATATAAGCCGAGGCCTCTAATTTTACCACAAAAAAACTGGGAAAACTTATTGACTCAAGTATAAGCCTAGGGTGGGAAATGCAGCAGCTACTGGTAAATTTCTAAATTAAATTAGATCCCAATAAAATTACATTAATTGAATAGTTATTTACAGTGTGTGTATAGAATGAATGCAGAGTGTGTGTTTGTGTGTGTATATAATGAATGCAGAGTGTGTGTTTGTGTGTGTATATATAATGAATGCAGTGTGTGTGTGTTTGTGTGTTGTGTGTGTGTATATAATGCAGTGTGTATATAATGCAGTGTGTGTGTAAACTGGATGAGGGGAGGGCATTTTTATTTTAATTTTTTTAATTTTATTACATTATTTTAATATTATTATATTATTATTTTAATAATGTTATTATTATTTTAATATTTGCATTATTGTCCCCCCTCCCTGCTTGTTGCCTGGTCAGGGAGGGGGGACAAAAAACATTTAAAAAAAAATAATTCAAATATTAAAATAATAATATAATAATAAAATAATATTAAAATAATGTAATATTAAAATAATAATATTATTTTATTATTATATTATTATTATTTTAATATTTGCATTATTTTTTTAAATGTTTTTTGTCCCCCCTCCCTGGCCAGTCAACAAGCAGGGAGGGGGGACAAAAAAAACATAAAAAAAATAATGCAAATATTAAAATAATAATAATAATATAATAATAAAGTAATATTAAAATAATATTATTATTTTAATATTATATTATTTTATTATTATATTATTATTTTAATATTTGCATTATTTTTTTTTAAATGTTAAAAAAATAATGCAAATATTAAAATAATAATACTAGAATAATATAATATTAAAATAATAATATTATTTTATTATTATATTATTATTATTTTAATATTTGCATTATTTTTTTTAAAATGTTTTTTGTCCCCCCTCCCGCAGGATAATACTGAATCCCTGGTGGTCCAGTGGCATTGGCAGTTCAGTGGGGGCTGGCAGCGAAGCTCTTGCATTTCCTGCAGCTCATCCCTCCTCCTCCGTGCAGCTCCTCGGTCAGCTCCGTTCTGTTTACAGTGTAAGTCTCGCAAGACCCGCAGCTCTCGCAAGACTTACACTGTGAGCAGAACGGAGCTGACAGAGGAGCTGCACGGAGGAGGAGGGAGCTGACAGGAGCTGCAGGAAGGTAAGTAACAGCTCACTGTCTTACCCCAACAGGACCGCCGGGCTTGTAATGAGCCCAGCGGTCCTGGTCTGTATTGTGGCAATTTAAATTGCCACAATACAGACATTGACTCGAGTATAAGCCAAGTTGGGGTTTTTCAGCACAAAAAAAACTCGGCTTATACTCGAGTATATACGGTATGTTAGACAGCACTGCCTAAGGGATAAAGTGTATATGTTCTTAAAATGGATAAACTAGATAAACAATGTTGTTATTGTAGCACAGTCTTATCACCTCAATATCTATATGGTACACACTATGAGCAATAAAACAAATCTATGTTTATATATTTATATATCCAATATGTATTAAATATATCATACAAAATCCAGCGCACCCGCTCATTCACTAATCAGCTATTTTAAAATCTTACAGAATGTAATAGTTTTATTTAAAAACACCTAATCTGGGCAAAAAATAATGGGGGTTTAGTTACATTATATGATCACACATTGCATAAGCCTGCCACAACGTCAATCTATAAAAAATATAATATATAGATAAATAAATTTAAAAAAATTACTGCTACTCCATTTTCCTTTTTTTTTCCCTTAATCAGTATTATTTATTTATTTTTTTGTGCCACAAGCAAAAATCTAAATCATGAACCAAAACAAACATGTTTATCTATTGTGTGCTTAATTTGGTTTGTGATTCAGCTATATTTCAGTTCGGAGTTCGGGAATTTGAACAATCTCAAGATCGGTCTAAATTCAGTTCATAACAAAATAATTATAAGGTGTTACTTGGATTGCTAGATTTATAAGGAGTGCAGAAAACTCATCAAGAAACACAACAGAACTGTGTTTTAGTATTTATGTGTAAAATGTAAATGGTTAATTATTGTTATAACAACGTGTCCTGATCTTATTTCTTGCTTGATACAATGCCATGGAGATTCTGCCCATGCGGGTGTATTGTGTACCTATTACAATGTAATGTAAATGTGTTATTTGTGAGACTTGAGAAGATATAGTTTTAGAGCTGAAACATTTCTTGTTTTGTCCAAATAGACCTGCAGTATGATGTTCATGGTGTGTGCTGGGATGTTGCACTTCTCCAGTCTGGAGGAAGTCTGGAGGAATTCAATTCAATTTAGCATGTGTCACCTCATTATGTAAAAATAAAAATATCTAAATCTGGATTTTAGCAAACTAAACATGCGTTCAGTTCATGCCTAGGTCTTAAATTAGCAAAAACTACAGAACATCACTCAACCTTTGTTCTGTAGTTTGTCAAAGAGGAGCCACCTCCTCTGCATTAAATTGTGTTTTAAAAGGCTACTTCGAACTAGTCTGCTTTTGTTTTGCAAGCCAATCAATCTATTTATTTGCCTGTGCATGTCTGTCTGTTTGTCTTTCTGTCTGTCCCTGTGGATTCATTGCAAGGGATTAAGTACTATGAAGTTCTCAAATACACTAGACAGACAAAATATATAGGCAACACTCACTGTTTGTAAAGTAAGTATAGGAATAAATGCAAGGCAATACAAAATATGATACCTCCTCAGTGAAAGGCTCTCACATTTGCAGGAGTCGGATCGAATGTAGATGGAAAAAGCAACACAGATTTGCATAATTGTTTTTTGTTTTTTTAAATTTAAAATAAAAACCCCACATGATGAAATACAAAGTATTGAATACCTATCTCAAGATATAAATCCACACAGGAGAATCGACAATAGCATCTACATGCCATACAAATCTACGGACAGAAAACAGATACTATAATATAAAATAATATTAATATAACATATTAAAATGTTTAATACGCTTAAAAAAACAATAAAATAACAAATTATTTGAGCACTAGCCTAATCTGTAGTAATAAACAAAGTGCCATCCATTTTGGATTCAAAATATATTTTATGTACATATTTACAATAAACCAATTTCTCTATATCTGCAGTATTTCTTGTTCTCACATGTAAAGAGCAAGGTCCATTTTACTGTCATTTCATATTTATTATATTTTAGCACTCTCCTGAAATTTTTATTTCCTTATTTAAATATGTAGTAGCTGAGCTAATTAGAAGCTGTCAGAATTGTTTTGTTTTTTTTCATTTTAGGGGAACTATAAGATGCTGCAGTCTTTATTTTTTATTTAATAAAGTATGACTATTTATATAACGATTTAGTACAACATAAATTCATAAAATCACATTTTAAGCTGCATTAAGGGAGTACTCATGAGCAATTAACAGCTTGTCTACTAACCTCATTAGCAAATACAGTGTATAAATACAGCGCAAATCTGTCCCTATGGCGCAGATACATCGATGACTGCTTCTTCATATGGAAAGGAAACCTGGAATCCCTAGATGAATTTAAGATCTACCTCAATAATAATCCTTATCACTTGAAATTTACTTTTAACCACTCTAAAGAACAGATTGAGTTTTTAAATCTTAACATTTACATCGAGGAAGGAAGAATTCATATGAAAATTTTTAAAAAGAATGTTGATTTTAACAGTTTTATCCCTTTGAACAGTCATCACAAACCCACATGGTTAAGGAATATACCTCAGAACCAATTTAGGAGAGTTAGACGCAATTACTCCAAAGTTGATGTCTGTAGGAACCAAATGGATGAAATGAAGAAAAGATTTGTAGACAAAGGATACCCTGCAGCACTACTGGGAGAAGCCATGGAGAAAGCACTATCTATTTCAAGGGAAGACACTCTACACGAAAAAACTAAAACTATGGAATCACACACCTCGGCACCTACCTTTATCACAAAATTTAATCACCAAGCGCTCAAAATACAGAAGATTCTGAAAAAACACTGGGGAATCCTCAAGAGTGACCCAACCCTCTCCAAATTCCTCGATCATCAACCACAGGTCATATTCACAAGAGCCCCCAATCTCCAACTTATGCTGGCACCTACCATTAAATTCTCCAACACCACCATAGGCCAAGACTCCATTCATGGTTTCACAAGATGTAAGAAATGTTTAGCATGCAAGAACAATCCATCAATGGAAGAAGTAACTACAAGATTCCCATCATTGACCAACCAAGAAGAATACAACCTCAAAAGTAATATGAAATGCAACACTTCAGGAGTCATCTATCTCATTACATGCCCGTGCCCGAAACAATACATTGGACGCACGAAGAGACCACTGAGAGTACGCATTGCAGAGCACATTAGGAATGTTAAAAAGGGACTTCTAACACACAACCTCTTGAAACATTTTAAGGAAGCACATGGGGGAGACCCCACGGACTTGAGTTTCTAGCTATAGAAAAAGTAAATGTACACAGGAGAGGAGGTAGCAAAATACTCGATCAAACAGAAGCGAAGTGGATCTTAGAATTAGACACTCTAGTCCCTAAAGGACTCAATATAGATTTTGAGGTACATGCATTTTTATAATCCCCCACCACTTATTTATATGCACTCTTTTCAACCTCCCCCCAGTCTTTTTTCCTTTTTACCTCATCATCTGTATCCCTAATCTTAATTATCACCTATTTATCATATTTATTCCCTAGGTATACCCCATATATATACATTACCATCAAGCGCTTATTATTACCCTCTCATCACTAGTAGTGTTCCACTACCTAGAGGAATTTATAGAATTTATCTCACACCACTTCCACTCTATGTTCTCTCATCGATCTCCTATTTAGGCCACTATACTGATAGGGTTAATCTTTAACCTATCTTTAACCTATATATTTTTTACCTTATTTTGAGGTATACCCTTATCCTCACACACTTTTCATCCCTCCATATTTTTCCTAACAGAATTTTTCTGTTCAGTAATTCTTTACATTATATATATATTTTATCTCGCCTTTTTTTAAACAATGACTAAATAGTAATCTATGAAGGACACTAACATATGTGTTTCATTTCAGAACGAACCATCAATATGATAAAAAATAATATTTATTTTATGTTTCACATATTCTGTTATCTGTATGGGGTTTTCTATATAAAATTTCATGTATCTCTATGTACATTCTGGATACCATAGAACCACTCTAAATTTATTATACCACCTAGCATTAAATATAAGTTTTTGATGGATAAACTGTTGCCATTATGCTTTATGTACCCACAAGGATTTTGACTATTAGGTTCAATTTATGTATCTAATGCACAGATCCTGCTCATTTTCTGATTATCTTTCTTCTGACTATTTATGGTATCACCCATCAATATATGTCCCTCGTATTCTCTTTAGAATCTATGTGACTATATAGATTTCATTTACAATATAATGAAATATCTTTTTAAGCAAATTATGTTACTCTCATTGCTATTAAGTTTTATCATTACGACATGTTATATCATGCAATTGTCCACTATCATGTCATGAAGTTTAAAATGTACTACAAGTATTTTATTACCTTGATTGACAATTAGGTTTTTATATAAATGTGTAATTATTTTATAATTTTTATTATTATATTCGGTGTGTACATCACACATTCAAATTACTGCATGTTTCCACTGCACTATATGGATATAATATACATGTCCATTCAAACTTTTTATACCATGTAATTAGAATGTATTATATAATAATAGTTTTTATTAGCAATAAGAAAAACATGCATATATAAATAAATATTGAAGTAATGGTCCATATCCCGTCTCTGAAGAAGCAGGGCGTTCTCCTACGAAACGCATAAGACAGATTCATCTATCAGGACACAGATTCAGCAAAGCATACACCAGCAGAAGTCTGCATACGTTCAGGACCCTTGGTACACTTGCGAACCAGAACCGTCTGCAGTGCACGTCCCAGAATCACGCCGTCCTCACCGGCGGTCGGATCTCAAGCGGTAGCTTGTCAATTGTTTTACTTTTCTTTTCTCATTTATGTATCTAAAAAATGTTTTGTCCCCTTTTTTTACTGACTGTGCTATTTTCTCTTCTGTGTGTGATTTGGAAGCTCTTATAACTTGCTTAGCCTCTTTCTGCCTAATCTTATAGATCATTTTGTCTTCCTCACTCTGGTTTTTTTTATAATTCCTAAATGCTAACTTTTTGTTTTTAACTATTTTGGCCACATCTGTGGAGTACCACAGTGGTTTCTTGAATTTTTTGCTTTTACTGACAAGCCTAATGCAATTTTCTGTTGCCTTCAATAGTGCAACTTTTAAATAATCCCATTTCTCTTGGACTCCATTTAAATTGCTCCAGTCTGATAATGACTCCTCTACACATATTCTAATTTTAGAAAAGTCTGTTTTCTAAAGTCTAAAACTTTTGTTTTTGTGTGGTGTGACTCAGTCACTGTTCTTATATTAAACCACACTGACTGATGATCACTGGATCCTAAACTTTCACCTACAGTAATATCTGATACCAAATCTCCATTTGTTAACACTAAATCTAGTATGGCCTCTTTACGAGTTGGCTCCTCAACAACTTGTTTTAGAGACAATCCTAGTAGGGATTTTAGAATATGTGTGCTCCTGGCACAAGTAGCTAATTTTATTTTTCAATTTACATCAGGAAGATTAAAGTCACCCATGATGATAACTTCCCCCTTCATTGTCATTTTAGCTATTTCCTCAGCTAGTAGATTATCTAACTCTTCAATTTGTCCTGGGGGCCTATAAATCATACCTACACAAGTTACTGTGTGATTACCAAATTCTAACGTAACCCAAACGGATTCTATGTTTGCCTCACTAACTTTTATTAGGCTAGATTTTATGCTATCCTTCACATACAGGGCCAACCCTCCCCTTTCTTGCCTTGCCTGTATTTTCTATATAAAGAGTACCCTGGTATTGCTATGTCCCAGTCATTTTTCTCATTATACCATGTCTCAGTAACAGCGACTAAATCTACACTATCAGTTGCCATTATTGCCACAAGTTCATGGATCTTATTCCCTAAACTGCGAGCATTTGTAGACATGACTCTAAGCTTATCATTTTTTAACACACTTGCTACAGGCACCTTCTGTCTTTGTTTTGAATGAGCTAGGAGCAGAAGACTTGTCAGGTTCAGAACAATAACTTCTCTCATTGTAAAGGCCCTTTGGTTTAGTTGGTTGTGGCCTTTTATAGCAAAGTTCAGATGATTATTTTAAGCAGGTGTGAGAGACTGAGGATAGTCTAGTTTGTTAGGGAGGCCATTTGTGGTGGAAAACTGGTATTGTAATAAACTAAAATAGAAGAAAAAGAAACATATTTGTGGTTGTCAGGAGAGGATCCTGACAGGTATACAGAAGGTGGAAAAAAAGAAACAAAAAATAAGATTTGTTTGATTTAAATTATTCACCTCATTAACCCCTTAAGGACACATGACATGTGTGACGTGTCATGATTCCCTTTTATTCCAGAAGTTTGGTCCTTAAGGGGTTAAAATGGCAGACTTAGTTCAGTGTAATAGTTGTTGTGCATTTGTTTCACGTTCCACTTTTAGGAGATTTGGACTCTGTCTAATCTGTAGACAGGTTTCTATATTGCGGCAGGAGATTGTATTTTTGAAGTCTGAGATTTGTAAATTATCTGTTAAATAGACTCAGGCTGGGATTGTTGCAAATCAACTGCCGCAGAGACGTACTAGGAATGGAAGATGGATTACTGTAAGATCTGGTAGACTTAGAGTTGTGGATAAAAGGCATATTGCACAGTCTGTGTCTTTACATAATTCATTTTCTGCACTTTCAGATTGTAGTGGTGTTATGGAGACAGGCTCAGGCACTGAGTGTAGTGGTGTTGTGGAGACAGACTCATGCACTGAGTTTGTGGAACCACCATCCTCTATGCCTAAGGTCAGGGCCGGATTAACATAGGAGCTGATGGAGCTGCAGCTCCAGGCCCAGGCCCATGGAATAGGCCCACTTAAAAAAAATATATATATATATATATATTTTTTTTTTTTTTACACACTACTCTTAGGTTTGCCACCTGACTGGTATTTTAAGGCATAGAAAGTATTTGAGGCTGCCTGGCCGTGATAGTATTGCAGTAATACCGGCAATACACATGCAAATATTTTTCTCAGTATAAACGGAGATTACTCTGCAATACCATCACCGGCAAGTAGGGGTCACTGTGTATGGAGAGAGGCAGGGATAGGAAGTTACAGCATCTACCTGCCTCTCTCTACTCACTGACCCACGGGGGAGCAGCTACACAGCACAGAGAGTCCAGACAGCAGCTCCCGGGCTGCAGAGACAGCCTACAGCTCAG
>OW240912.1:373399923-373534855 GCA_933207985.1 Pelobates cultripes
GAAGGAAATTGGAGAGGGGAGAAGGCAATGAGAGGGAAGGGGAGAAGGACATTGGAGAGGGAGGGGGAGAAGAAGGAAGTTGGAGGGGGGAGAAGGAAGAAGAAGGAAATTGGAGGGTGGGGGAGAAGAAGGAAATTGGAGGGTGGGGGAGAAGAAGGAAATTGGAGGGGGGAGAAGAAGGAAATTGGGGAGAGGGAAATTGGAGAGGGAGAGAAGAAGGAAATTGGAGAGGGAGGGGGAGAAGAAGGAGAGGGGGGAGAAGAAGGAGAAGGGGAGAAGAAGGAAATTGGAGAAGGGAGGGAGGGAGAAGAAGAAATTGGAGGGGGGGAGAAGGAAATTGATGGGGGGAGGGGGAGAGATTGACATACATCACACACACACACAATGCACCCCTTGCACACAGAAAAACAAACAATGCATTACACACAGACACACATACACAAGCAATGCATCCCTTACACACAGCAACACACAATGCACCCCTTACACACACTCAATGCATCCCTTACAGACGCACACACTGCATCCCATACATACACAAACTCACCTTGCAGCCCTTACACATACACACAGATTCACACAATGCATTCCTTACACACATCAGGACATCCCCCCACACACACTCCACCCCCTGTGAACAAACTCATTGGTGGAACATGAAGGTGGATCCTGGGACCCAGACATTGAGCTGTGTAAAGGGCCCTCAAAAAAATGGAGCTGCTTCCAGTTGATCCCAGAACATTGATTTTTGTGACCACAGTTACAAACCGCCTCCAGAGAGCCTGTTCTGCACCAGACCAGTGGAGCCAGACGGGAGCTAGAGCCCATCATCATTCTCATCTGGTTGTAAGTAGGCAATCTAGTATATTATTTGTGGCACTAATCTCTAATTTACCTCACATTAAAGGGACACTATAGTCCCCAGAACCACTACAGCTTAATGTAGTGGTTCTGGTGTCTAGCCTGTCCCTGCAGGCCTTTTAATGTAAACACGGCGGCACTGCAGCATTGGTGTTAGTTAACATGGCAGATCATATGGGTGGGGCATTGTGATGTCACATGGGGGGGGCGGCAAACTTTACTTTTGCCTAGGGCGGCAAAAATCCTTGCACTGGCCCTGCAGACACTGCATTCCTGTAGGCGGACTCGCGGGGTTGTGGGGGCTGCAGCACTTTGGGCGGACTCGGGTGCAGGCACCGGGGGCCCAGACCTTGAGCTGTGTCAGGGGCCCCACAATTTCTGATGGCAGCCCTGTGTGTCCCCATGCCTCCCAGCCAGTGTCCCTAGTGTCTTTGTCCCCTAGTCTCAGAGTGTCTGTGTTTCCATGTCTCTCACTGTCTGTGTCCCCATGTATCTGTGCCCCTAGTGTCTGTGATCCCAATTCTCCCAGTGTCCCCAAATGTCTTTGTCTCCATGTCTCCCAGTGTCCCCATGTCTGTATCCACAAGTGCCCGCATGTCTCCCAGTGTCCCCAAGTGTCTTAGTGCCCCCATGTGTCTCAGCGTCGCCGGGTCTCTTAGTGTCCCTGTGTCTCACTATGTCCCTATGTCTCTCAGTGTCCCCTAGTATCGTAGTGACACAGGACACACTGAGACATGGGGACACCTGGAGACTAGGGGACTGGGCGACATAGGTACACTGACACTGTGATATATAGGGACACTGATGCCAGGCTGGCCTTCCAATTCTTTAGACAGACATGCCTTCTTTTTGGGCATGTTCGCCCCTTTTGGCAGTTCTGGTCACGTAATTCGAGTCAGTGGCCCACCCTTTTACCCCACCCATTGACTTCCTGCTTCACTGGACACTGCTGTTAGGGGGCATGGATTTACTTGAAACATGAAAGCATACAGTAGAGAGATACTAGCATAGAGTATGTGTTTTCTTATAGCTGCATCCTTTTCCCCCCAACACCAACTCCATCAGATACATGACGCTAGAGAGGTATGACAGTTTTAGTGTTTTTGGTCGATAAGATTCTGTAATTAGGCCCCTCATAATTGTCAGCAACAGGCCCACTGGGCTCTTAATCTGGCCCTGCCTAAGGTGGGGAAGACTGCAGCCAATGACAAAAAGGACAGGGCGAGGCCTTATAGAAAGCAGTTGTTGTTGGGGGAGTGGAGTTGGACAATAGTGGCCTTGGGAGATGTCTTCATGGAGCTACTGCTCACAGAGACAGGAGACGTATTTGTAATATTGTTAAGTGAACAAAGCAGGAAGGGGAATTGTATGTACTTGTCCATCTAGGGAAAAATGACTTGACTTGCAATGAGGTTTCAAAGGTAAAGGAAGTTTTTTATGTTCTTGCCAATGGTATACAGCAGGTTATGTCCACACTGTCATTCTCTGAAGTTCTGCCTGTGCATAACACTCAGAATGACAGACGGATGTGTGTGAGAGACCTTAACTTGTGGCTTGGTGTATGGTGTCTGGAGCAAGGATTTGGCTTTATTTCTCATGGTAGCTCTGTTTGGAATGGAAATAAACTGTACAAAAAAAGATGGTTTGCATCTTTCTCAAAAGGGAACAAATATTCTCAGCGAGCAGTGCAGAGTTTTTTCTAGGAAGTATTTAAACTAGGAGGGGGGACAAAAAGGTGATAAAATATCAATCCAATTGGCCCCCAAAACAAGGACAGAAAGTAACTGTAGCGAGTGTGTTAGAAAATTATAAGATTAAAGTCATGTCTACAAATGCTCGCAGGTTAGAGAATAAGATCCATGAACTTGTGGCAATAATGGCTACTGATAATGTAGATTTAGTGGCTGTCACTGAGACATGGTACAATGAGAAAAATGACTGGGACATAGCAATACCAGGGTACTCTTTGTATAGAAAAGACAGGGAAGGCAAGAAAGGGGGAGGAGTTGCCTTGTATGTGAAGGATAGCATACAATCTAAACTAATAAAAGTTAGTGAGGCGAAAATAGAGTCAGTTTGGGTTACGTTAGAATTTGGTTATCACACATTAACTCGTGTAGGTGTGATTTATGGAAGAGTTAGATAATCTACTATTTGAGGAAATAGCCATAATTACATTAAAAGGGGAAGTTGTCATCATGGGTGACTTTAAATGGACACTATAGTCACCAGAACAACTACAGCTTAATGTAGTTGTTCTGGTGAGTATAATCATCATATGCAGGTATTTTCATGCAAACATTGCCTTTTCAGAGAAAAGGCAGTGTTTACATTGCCCCTAGGGACACCTCCAAGTGGCTACTCCTCAGATGCACAGTAGGCAGCAATGCCATTCAGCAACTCCATGCTCTGCATGTAGATGATGAAATTTCCTCATGGAGATGCATTGATTCAATGCATCTCTTTGAGGATGTGCTGATTGGCCAAAACAGTGTTAGGCCTAACCCCATGCCGATTTTAGCCAATCCAATGGGAAAGCATTAGATTGGCTAAAAATTGGCAATTCTAATGATGTCACCAAGTGGGCGGGGTCAGTGCTGGCAGACCCGCGCAGCGCTGGATATAAGGTGAGTTTTAAATCCTTTTAAGGGGGCTCAGAAGGGGCAAGCCATCTAAATGGTGGGTTTAACACTATAGGGTCAGAAATACATGTGTTTGTTCCTGACCTTATAGTGTTCCTTCAATCTTCCTGATGTGAACTGGAAAACCAAAATAGCTGCTTGCACCAGGAGCACACCTATTCTAAACTCCTTACTTGGATTATCTCTAAATAAGGTCGTTGAGGAGCCAACTTATAAGGAGGCCATACTAGATTTAGTGTTAACAAATGGAGATTTAGTATCAGATATTACTGTAGGTGAAAGTTCAGGATCTAGCAATCATCAGTCAGTGTGGTTTAATATAAGAAAAGTGAGACACACCAAACAAAAACTAAAGTTTTAGATTTTAGAAATGCATACTTTTATAAAATAAGAATGTGTGTAAAGGAGTCATTATCAGACTGGAACAGTTTAACCCCTTAAGGACCAAACTTTTGGAATACAAGGGAGTCATGACATGTCACACATGTCATGTGTCCATAAGGGGTTAAGTAGGGTCCAAGAGAAATGGGATTATTTAAAATTGCACTACTTAAAGCAACAGAAAATTTCATTAGGCTCCTCAGTAAGAGCAGAAAAATGAAGAGACCACTGTGGTACCCTGCAGAAGTGGCCAAAATAGTAAAAAACAAAAACTTAGCATTTAGTAATTATAAAAAAGCAAAAACCCAGACTGACAGTTCTATAAGATTAGGCAGAAAGAGACTAAGCAAGTTATAAAAGCCTCCAAAGCATACAGAGAAGAGAGAATAGCACAGCCAGTGAAAAAGGGGGATAAAA
Organism: Pelobates cultripes; assembly: GCA_933207985.1. Taxonomy (NCBI): domain Eukaryota; kingdom Metazoa; phylum Chordata; class Amphibia; order Anura; family Pelobatidae; genus Pelobates; species Pelobates cultripes. The sequence goes on from OW240912.1 coordinate 373,404,225, forward strand.
CATTTTTTAGATACATAAATGAGAAAAGGAAAGTAAAACAAGGATTGGTTAGATTAAAAACAAAAGCAGGAAGGCATGTAGAAGAGGATAAAGGTCTAGCTCACTGTCTCAGTGAACATTTTTGTTTAGTATTTACAGACAAAAGTGAATGAAAGGGACCCCAGTTAGCAAAAAGGACAACTCAGTCATGTGTTACATGTGAATAGGAAGATGTTCTATTTCAACTGTCAAAAGTAAAGACACATAATTTGATGGGTCCAGATGGGATACACCCAAAGTTATTAAAATAACTTAGTGGTGTACTAGCAAAACCATTAACAGATTTATTTAACCAATCATTGTTAACAGGAGTGGACTACAGAATATTGGAAATTAGCGAATGTTGTGCCCATTCCCATGAAAGGTAGTAGGGAGGAGGCAGACAACTATAGGCCAGTAAGCCTTACTTCCGTAGTGGGAAAAGTGATGGAAACCATGTTAAAGAATAGGATTGTAGAACATCTAAAATCACATGGAATTCAAGATTAGAGAAAACAGGGGGTTACTTAGGGGAGATCATGCCAAACTAATCTTTCTGATTGGATAACTAAAATAATAGATCAGGGTGGTGCAGTAGACATTGCTTACCTAGATTTCAGTAAGGCTTTTAACACTGCTGCACATAGAAGGCTCATCAATAAATTAAAATCTTTACGTTTGAATTCCAATATTGTTGAATAGGTTAGGCAGTAGATGAGTGACAGGCAACAGAGGGTTGTAGTCAATGGAGTATATTCGAAGCATGGTCTTGTCCCCAGTGGGGTACCTCAGGGACCTGTACTTGGACCCATTCTCTTTAATATTTTTATTAGTGATATTGCAAAAGGTCTTGATGGTAAGATATGTCTTTTTGCTGATGATAGAAAGATTTGCAACAGGATTGATGGTCCAGGAGGGATAAGACAAATTATTTAGGTAAACTAGAAAAATGGTCAGATCTGTGGCAACTGACATTTAATGTGGATAAGTGCAAGATAATGCATCTTGGGCATAAAAACCCCAAGGGCGGAGTATAGATTATTTGATACAGTACTAACCTCCACATCTGCAGAAAGGGATTTAGGAGTAATTATGTCAGATGACTTAAAGATAGACAGACAATGTAATAGAGCAGCATTTACTACAAAACAGTAAAAGCTACCACAACAAGAGTTTTAAATTAGAGGGGCAAAGGTTTAAAAATAATTTCAGGAAGTATTACTTTACAGAGAGGGTAGGTAACACAGGGAATAGCCTTCCAGCTGAAGTGGTAGATGTTAACACAGTGGGCACATGCATGGCATATGCATGAGGCTATATTAGACTTACGATAAGTCTAGGTTGGCTTTATTCCTTGGACTTAAAAAATATTTAGAACATTTGGGCCATCACATTCTATGTTTCTATGATTGGTAGCTCCCCAAACTGGGCCCCAGGAGCTGCCTGCAACTCAGACAGCTTTGCCCAGAAGCGCACCTGCTAAAGGCATTAGAGCCCTGAGGGAGATCACCCCCACCATGAAGTGCTTGAGGTGTGCAACAGGCTAAGTGACCATCTTGACAGTCCTCTGACCAGAGTAGTCAATATTAGGGCCCCAGGGATTACCAAAGGGGGGAGGCAGTGTCAGCACAGCAGCATGAAGGGTCTATCTTGTAGCAGAGAGACAGGATAGCAGGGCAGTGGCTGTTCACCACACTCATCGCTCGAGTAGACCTCGATCACAGAGATTTTGTTTCTCCCCCAAGGAGGGGGGGGTTAATTTTCAGGCCGAGCTTCAGAGCCAGCACCTCTTACTGTGGTTGTCTGCTGTGCCTTGATGCTAGGTAAGGAACCAAATTGAATGTTGGGACTGAAATGCCTGAAAATCATAGAAGCTGTTCTTCCATGTGACCAGTTCTAATGGCAGTCGAGATTACCCCCAGTCCCCCATGGACAATTTTTTTATGTCGGTAATGCCTTTTTTAATAATGCCTATTATGTGTGGCAAAAATTGAACTTCTGTCTCTATGCAATTATTTCATATCTCCATACTTATTTAAAGAATGAACAAAAAAATAAATAAAACATTGTATATATCTATATCATTGTTGATGTCTCCTGGCAAAATCTATAAGTTGGGTGGGGTGGTTATGAATTAACTGTAGATTTATCATCTACAAGTTTATTTATGGGCATGTGATATATGTAAAATTAAAATGTACATACTTATTAAAGTGATTGGGATTGTTTTCATCTATAAATTGTGTTCTACTTCCAATCATATCAAATTGCCAAAAAAAAATCATGCTTGCTTCACAAGTTTTTGGAAGAGACTAGCGAAAAGTCTTTTACGAGAATATTTAAGAAATAACATGATTTTGATAGCTACGTATGTAATTGAGTAAGTCATTTAGGAATGGGCCAAGTAATTTTACTTAATTTAATTTAGAAATGTGCTATTGTGAGTTTTGTTACAGCGGAACTCTGTAATACATACTGCACATTATTTTTTATATCATTACTGCAGAGCTCTGTGATATTGTTATGATCATGGCTTATTTGGAAATATATCGATATACCACTAAATGAAATGTACTTATTTATTTATCTGTACAGATAGCACACGCAAACATGCAAATTGCAGATTGAACTGGCAAATATGGAATAGGTAAAGGGATACAGAAAAAAATATTCTGGACCTAAGAATGGTAATGGAATACCTACATAGAGGTTAAAACACAGGGTCCATATAGGCAACAACATTATTATTATTATTATTATTACTGCCATTTACATAGGACCAAAAGACACAATATTATTAGAGGAGGGAGTTACCTGTATATAGGACAATTACAAGAAAACTTACAGGAACGATAGGTTGAAGAGGGCCCTGCGCAAACAAGCTTACAGTCTATTGGAGGTGGGGTATAAAACACATTAGGACAGAAAATATCAATCAAATAAGGTGGGAGTGAAGCAGAGCTGGAGGCGAGAGTAGACTGCGGCCCATTAGGAGAGAGCAAGAGACAGGTACTCTGGGAGGCCATAAGCTTTCCTAAAGAGATGTGTTTTAAGGCACTTCTTAAACGATTGAAGACTAGGGGAGAGTCTGATGGCGATAGGCAGACTATTCCATAGGAAGGGAGCCGCTCCCGAAAGAAGTCCTGAACGCACGAGTTGGCCATATGGGTGCGAGCAGCGGACAGGAGAAGGTCATGGGCAGAGCGGAGAGACCGAGAAGGGGCATACCTATGGATCTGTGAAGCGATATAAGAGGGGCTAGAGTTGTTCAGTGCTCTATAGGTATGAGTTAGCACTTTGAATGGACTCTTATAGGATACAGGAAGCCAATGTAAGGACTGACAAAGGAGTGAGGTGTGAGAGGACCGACTAGCGAGGAAAATCAGTCTGGCGGCAGCATTCATTACAGACTGTAGAGGGGCAATACGGCTTTTGGGAAGACCAGTCAGGAGAGGGTTAAAATAATCCATTCAGGAAATTACTAGAGCATGGACATGCTCCTTGGTAGCATCTTGTGTAAGAAGGGGCCGGATGTACTTAAGATGGAATCTACATGATTTGGCAACATACTGGATGTGAGGCTCAAAGATGAGCCCAGAGTCAAGTATGACGCCAAGACAGCACGCTTGCAAGGATGAACTTAAGTGGATACCACTAACTTGAAGGGAGCGCGAAATAGGAGGATCAGTATTAGGAGGAGGAAAGACAAGGAGCTCAGTTTTAGAGAGATTGAGTTTCAGAAAGCGGGAGAACATTCAGTTAGAGATGGAATATAGGCAAACAGTGACACGTTGCAGGACGGCAGGGGAGAGGTCCGGGGAGGAGAGATATATCTGGGTGTTATCAGCTTACAGGTGGCAGTGGAATTCAAAAGAGGTAATAAGTTTACCAAGAGAGACAGTATAAAGAGAAAATAGAAGGGGACCAAGAACAGAGCCTTGGTGGACCCCAACCGAGACAGGACAAGGGGAGGAGGTGTCATTAGAAAAGGAGACGCTGAATGAGTGTTGGGCGAGATAAGAGCAAAACCACGAGAGGACAGAGTTACAGAGACCGAGTGATGGAAGAGTTTGAAGAAGAGCATGATCAACGGTGTCAAAAAGCAGCAGAGAGGTCAAGAGGAATTAGTATGGAGTAGTGGCCTTCGGATTTAGCTGCGATTAGGTCGTTAGTAACTTTGATAAGAGCAGTCTCAGTAGAGTGGAGAGGGCGGAAGCCAAGGAGAGAGTTGGAATTGGAGAAGTGAGATACACGGGCAAAGGCAAGTCTTTCCAGAAGCTTTGAGGAAAAAGGGAGCAGGGATATGGGACGATAGTTAGAGGGGGAGGACGGGTCAAGAGATTTTTTTCAGGAAAGGTACTACAGTGGCATGTTTAAGGTCAGCAGGGACAACTCCAGAAGAGAGAGAGCAGTTGAATATGTGTGTTAAGGAAGGCACCAGACAAGGGGAGAGAGATCTGATAAGGTGAGATGGGACAGGATCGAGCGGGTAAGTGGTGGGGCAAGAGGAAAGGAGAGGCTCAGCCACCGGGGAGAAAGTCTGAAGGGTAGGAAAGGCATGATCTACATGTGGTTAAGAAAGAGAACAGCAAGGTGGGGAGAATTCTTTCCTTAGCTGTCCATACTTGTCAGTAAAGTAGCATGCAAAGCTATCGGCTGTAAGGTCAGAGTATTGGTGAGTCACAATAAAAGAACATCTAGAAATATATGCCAAAAGCAAAAGTCAGTGTAGCAGAATTCAGAATACTCATGAAATGCCAAAACCACAATGCTCGGAACACAAAAATTAAATCACTAGTATGGCTTTCAATAACCACAAAAAGGTAATGTTTTCCCACTGGTTCCAAACTTTTAGGGAGTAAATTTGACTGGTATTAAATCAGATACATTAATAACAAGCTTATGAAAGAGGCAATGGAAGCTGGTGCAGCTTAAAGGGACACTCCACTGCCCAAATACAAAATAAATTTTAAAAACCACTGTTCAGTAGATATACCCCCAATGAAAAAGTGCATGCACTTCACCAAAGACTGCAATATAATGGTGGTAATAAAATTATACTCATCCTATATATAAAGTAATCAGCCTCCCTCAGATCACTTCCCAGTCAGCGACCTTATAACAACGACAATGTATACACAGCAAAATGGGAAACAGCTGATAATCTAAAGATGGAAAAAACAACACAAAACATAGTGTAAATCTGTATAAAATAATGTATTAAAAACAGGCATTCATAAGGTGCCCAGCCAGATGGTGGCGGGGGGCTATTATCTGATTCTTTAGATGTTCACCACTGAGATGCTTTACTCCAGATGGTAGGTTGAAAAATAGTAGCTTTAATCGAATACAGCATATGAAATAAAAATCTTTAAAAGCAGTATAAATGTATGGTCGGTCCAACATGTTTCGTCCTTTAAATTAGGACTTCCTCAGGGACCATGCAATTGAAACAAATCACAAGGTGACAAACACCAAAAAAGCAGCCTAAGAACCCATGAGTCCCTTTGAATAGGGCTAATCTCTCATTTCATTGGTGTCCAGTGGGCGTCTTCTTTCTTCGTATTGGACCTTTTCCTCACCTGGATCTCCTGTGTATACATTTCATTCTACATGTTGGCATTGGGAATATATATAAAACAGCTTGCAAAATCTGCAGTTATCTTGCCTGCTGCTTTGGCAAACCATACCCTTCTAACCTTGCCCAAACTTTCCATGACTGTACAATCACAGACTCAATGAAAAGTCTATGCAAAACAGGTGCAGTGGGCAATTCCTTGCCTCTTGAGCTTAGCTCCACTGAACTAACCAAACCAGGAAGTAACGGGATCGGTTGTCTGCTTGAAAACTGTGGGGTGTAGCCAGGTTAATTTATAAACCTGTGTCAATTTCTATTGAAATCTCCACTTGTGAAATGTTAAAAAAGAGGACAAACTCTTAACACAAAGCATTTTAGCAATCTGAAGTACTTAATGGCTCTTGAGTGACCCTTTAAGGATGGTGGGGCACTGCTGATTTGACTTGTTGGGCTCTACCCACATAACCCCATGAGATGTTATATCCTGTTTTAACCAGCTGCATCTCTATCCATTAATAAAGTTAAGAGTGGAAACTGCAGCTATAATTATGACAGAGACACTTATCAGTCCTTACAATAAATTATAATTTTATTTTTTTATGACTAAAACTGGGAGGGGAAATGGGCCCACCTACCCCATGAGCCAGCCTCCACTGGGAATAAGTGAACTATACCCAATGCTCAATATTTGGGAGAAACATGACTTTCTCTACAGATAAGGTTTAATAACCAAATAATCATATAATATTAAAAACAGAAAGACAGACTCAACAGAACCTCACTGTCAAAGTGGAAAGTGGAAAAATCAATATATTTTATATTAAAATAGCTTTTAGTTTACTGTACTGATAGGTCTGTTTCGAGAAAGGGAAAACATTATGAGATAAAATGAATGCACAATTTCAATGCACTCAAGATTGAACTTTGGTTACGATAATGGAAATTCCCACACATTACATTTAGATTGACAATTAACCCCTTCCCTACCAAGCACTTTTTGATTGGAAAAACATATTAGCATAAGATTTATTTGCAGCTATAGATGCATAGCTAGCTTATAAACATAGCAGAACACAGCAATTTTGTGTATAGGTTATTTTGCAGACAACCTAAAAATAAATTTGGGAAATGAAATGTTTTTGATAGTATACAGTGTCCTTTATCTTGTCATATTTCACAAAGGGATCAAAACATTGGTTCAAAAAAATAAAAAATACATATTTTCTTACATGCTTTAACTGTTTTAAAAGTTGATACATAAAATAATCAAATACTTTGCTTGTAGGGATTTGTAAGGAAGGCATTACTAGCATTACAGCTTACTGAAAATGGCAACATAATGTAAAAAGGTATCAGCATTTATGCATAATGCCTACATACATTAAACAGTTTTATATCACATATTTCCAAAATATTTACAATTGTTGTATTTATTAACACCCTCCCCTTCTAGAAGAATACTCTTAATGTTTCTAAACTACTGCAAAAAGCTTGTTTTGGGTGCTGCCCCAAGTGCCACTATGGACGAGTTTCCACTGCATAGTATCCCATTAATTAAACAGCAATGTTAAATGTTGAAAAAGAAAACAAGTGTATTAGAAAAATAACTACTCTCAGTTACTGTATGTGAGAAAGGGCATCTATACTTTTCACCAGTGATCCATGCCAAACACAATCATGCCCTCTTATTTTTAGAATCCATGAAATGGAGGGGATCTTTGGCACTCAAGCAGGCAAGTTGAAAAATTAGGCTATACAGCCATTTTTATTCAGATTGTGAAAAAACATAAAAGCAAAAATACATTTTCAATCTAACGCGTTTCATGCTACATACAGACTGGATTTATTCATATACATTTTGGTAGACGGAAATAAGTCAGATTGGAAATTAATTTTATGCTTTTATATGTGTTAATATCTAAATAAAAGTGGCTCTTTAGCCTAAATGTTCTCCTTACCTACTTGAGCTCTGACATTTTTAAAATATTTTTTTGCCTTTGTTGAGGGTTGTGTTTTACCAATAATGCTTCTTGTGGCTATGGAATTAGGGCAGGAAACATGTATATATCAAGAATCAATCAAAAGACCACAAAATGAACCAAAGAAGGGGACAGGGCAGGTGAACACATGATAGACAGGAAGGAGACAGACATAGAAAAGGTGACCAAATGGTTGACTTAGACAGAAAAGACAGATTTTCAATTAAGGCCACGAGTCCATCGGAGAAAGTTGCAATATAGCAGAGAGTGTAGCCATGTTTTTTAAACACACAATGTTTTTGGCCTTTATATCTATCTATCTATCTATCTATCTATCTATATATATATATATTTAAAAATGAGTTATTTCTACTACGTTCTGCCTAGAGATATTATTGAAAAGAGACAACACACGAAAAACTAGGAGAAATGCGGAGCCATGCAGTAGTCATTAAATATTTCATGAAACAATATCAGTATTGTATAAATTAAAAAGAAAGTGCAAATGAAGTCATGTTCCAACATATCTTACCATAGTTCCAATTTAACAAGTAAATATAAATATGTGTAAACATACACAAAGCTACAGCATAATTTAGCACATCATAAATTTACATGCATAACCATGATTAAAAATAATGTTGTTGCAACATTGTCATAAAATAAGAGCATGATGAACCTTGAAAAAGATCGACAAGCCCTAACAAAATCAGTAAAGAGAATAAAGCTTAACTATAGCAGTAACTTTAAAAGCCTTGGAAATGTCCTCACAAATACACCGTGAATGATGCACTTAATACTATTGGATCAGATTTCTTTAAAGATACGCAAGGTACAGATAAAGGAACCTTATATTCGAGGACAGTACAAATGTGAGAAGGGGCAAGATATTGTCTTTCAATGCTTGATGCACTTTATGTTAACAAAAATTATTAATTGATAATTGATATATCACGTACAAAGTTTACACTGACAGAATTACAGACAAATGGAAGGACAGATAGATATAGACCTTTTGTGGTTCTCTCAAAATATAGATTTTGAGAGAACCAGACTAATGCTACTAAATATATGCAAAAGTGATTAAGAGTGATTAACTTAAAAAAAAAACAAACAAAAAAAAACACACCCAACCTGTACTGCCAATGAACCATATACTTAAACCAGTGTCTATAACTTCATTAGTTAATTCCAAACAGTACAAGTTTATAAAACATGATTCTCCTATTCAGAAAACAACAATATATATTGCTAAAACAGTCTTCAATAATCCTTAGTCTTTACAATAAACTAAAACAGAAATGAAATCCAAAATATGACAAATCTACACAAAGTTCTGTAAATAGTCTTTTTACATTTTACTTGATGTTATTTTTTTTAAATTTTTTTATTATTGATAAACTAAATGTAAGTAAAAGGAACAGGTGTTCAAGTAAAGATTAGAATGGGGAACACCTGTGACCTAAATGTCTTAAAATGTTCTGATCACAGCTCGTATGTTGGGATGTGTATGCTCTGCAATCACTACAGTTCACAGAGAATGCTGTGTTAAATAATAGAACATCCAGTGAGCATCAGTTCTGTGGGGCAAAAATACTTGAAGAAGGAAAAAATTCCGAGTAGAACGCAACAGACACATATTTTCATTAATTGCACATGTGTACAGTTTATATCCAACCAAAACAAAATTGACTCACACGGTTCGTAAATAGAGGAAACATGGTTGGTATAAATAATTTGTCTGAAATGGTCACAATTCACGGTAGTGATGGTACAATATTGTGCAATAAGTGGAGGAGGCAAATAATGAAATGACTTTTCCCTATCACTCTTGGCATAGACTGTGACACTTGGCATAGACTGCGTTTACTCTAAATACCACAAAATATCTACATTCCCCAGTATATTCATATTTTTAAGATAACTTGAATTAAATATTATTCTTCACTTGTTAGGTAGGGTTTTCATTTCACAGGCCATAAAGTTGTCATAGACATTTAATCATATGTTTACATTCTCTGTAGTATTTTAAAGTATGGGTGGAAGGTTCTTATAATGTTAACAGAGATGGGCAGCCTCCCAATTTTAAGTGTGCGATATTGTGCCTTTGTGGAATAATTACTGACAAGTTACTACATCTTCAAATGAGATGAATTTATTTCACTATATTATTATAAATATTTCATAAATTTATCAAGTACTCTGTTGTCACCAGATGGAAATAAAATCGTAAAATACTTAAAATGTCTATGCAAAATTTGATTTCCTTCATCGTTCTCTTATTAAATTTTTTTCTAATGTAAATAAAATAAATCTTCATATAATTTTCTTTAACTTTGCATGCCAAGTTTCTAGGTTGGTCTAATTAACGGATGGCTTATAATCAGTGAATGAATCACCAAGTGGTACAGAACATTTGAGTTTCATAAATATGGTAATAATTCCACATACATCATTTTCAATACAAAAGGGAATTTCATGAATATCTTGATTAGCTGCATAATTTCTAAAAATGAGTTACTTGATGTCGTGTTTCTCAAAATGACCCACAAGGTGGCGATCATCTAAAATAATCAGAAATGTGTAAATGCCTTAAAAAAGAATAAGAAATTGGATTCTGCAATCAATCTTCTTAAAATGATGTTAATATATATCATTTTTCTTTTAGAGCAAAAATATTTTTCAAAATGTATTGTAAATGTAACACCAGAAGAACAGTAATTCAAAGTTACCCAAATTCTTTATTTTAAAGAAGACTATGGAAAATTAAATGGAAATTGGACTTAAATTTTCAATAAGTAATTACTTGGGTGAAAATGAAATGCAGCAAGCAAAGAAAAAAATTATTAAAACAGGAAAAAACTTTTTTAAGGCATGCATGCATATACGTATTGAAGTCAGTTACTAGATGCTTGTTCACGCTGTAAGTGAATGTATGCAAAATTCTCACAAGTCTTTATAAATACACAAAGAAATTAAAAAATAGTCTTGGCTCACCACACTTCTGGATCATGAACTGTGGCTTTCTAGGCTCCTACATACATAGCTACATAGTTATATAACTGAAAAGAGACATGTATCCATCAAGTTCAACCTTTGTTTTTTCTGTTGATTAAAAAAAAACCCAGTTTGAAACATTTCCAATTTTACAACAAACTAGGATAAACTCCATCTTGATTATAGAATGGCAGTCAGATATTTCCTTGGATCAAGAAGCTATTACCCCACTAATTAAAATTATATCCATGAATATTATGTTTTTGCAAGTATTTATCCAATTGTTGTTCAAACATCTGTATAGACTCCATAAAACCACCTCTTCAATCAGAGAAATCTACATCCTTATTATTTTTACTGTAAAAAAACAACAACTTTCCTTTGCCTTAGACTAAATCGCCTTTCTTCCAGTCTAAATGCGTTACCTCGTGTCCAATGTATAGTCCTGTTTATGAACAGATTTGTATAGAACCCGGATAGATTTTTATAATGCAAACATATCCCCTCCGTGGCACCATTTTTTCCAAACTAAAAGTATAGTGTAACTGTTCTCTAAATATGCCAATTGCAATGGCTCTTTATAATCCTTTCTATTCTACCAAACCTTTGTTTTGCTTTATTTATTTGAGAATGAACTACCTATATTATGACTACATATCTAAAATCATTCTTGGCTAGACATTTTAATTATAAAAGAAATTGAATCAATGGACCATGCTTGCTTTTGACCAAATCTCTACAATTAATAATTGAATGCTGGCTTTCTAAATCTCTCTTCTCTTTCTACTCCTCTTTATCTCACTGTCCAGTTTATTTAATTTTGTTCGTATACTGTAGTTCTTTACCTTAAATTTGTTTCTCAAGAATGCAGACATATACTGTGATAATTCTATAATTAGGACCTCATTGAAAAATACTTTTCTGCTTATAAAAAATAAAGCTTCATATCTACTTGTGCTTTTCTGAATAATTATGTCTTTAGTGGGTGAAATGTATATAAGGTTTTAATATTTTTTGACCTTTGAAAGATCTTTAAAACTCTGCATAAATAAGTAAATTCTAAATTGGAGTTTATATTAGGATTCAGTTTTTTTTTTAAATGTTTGAAAAATCTTTCAACCTTATGTGTGCATTTCTAAACTCACAGCTGGGGCTTATATTAGGTTTTATTATTACTTTAAACCTCTTTATACAGTCCTAAGATCAAAACTTGAGCTTATATTTGGTTTTATTTTTTTCTTTAAGCATTTGAAAATCTTTATACTTCTTTATACAAGCATTCAAACCTGGAGCTGAGGATAATCTTTGTTCAAAACTACACTTTAAATATCATTTTAAATATAAAAAAAAAAAAAAACTTTCCATGCATCATTTTTGGGGTACTTTGTGCAATATAACTACAACTGGAATATGATTTTCAGTCTAAAATTAAATGAAAGAAAAAAATCAGTGTATAAACTGATATAAATATAAACAAAGAGGCATATAATAATTGTGATTCGGTGGACTTCGATTCTTATTGAAGTTATTTTAATATTTTTATTTCTAATAAATGTAAGTTTTAAATGTTTTTTTGTTTCGCACATCTATTTTATCAATGTTTTTAGGCATTAAAATTAATATACCAGCTGCAGTAATATTGCACATGTATTACTTCTCTTGTGTGTGATGTTACCTGTTTATTTTATATATAAACATTCAGTACTTGCATGTGTTGCATGTGTTGTAGAGTGTCCAGACACAGGGCAATAGTAGCAACACTGATTTGTTTTGAAAAAACTATTTCTCCTCTTTCATCTGCCATAATGATTTGTTGGCATTGCAATGTTGTCACATATCACTCGTGTTGTTTTTTAGCATGAACAACAGGTGGAGCTATTGACACCGCAGTTATGCAATGAAAAATTGTTTGTCCTTGTTGCTGCATGTCTCTATGGTTAAATCCTATAAAATACAAAAGAAAAAGAATAATGGTGCCATACTCCTGAAAAACACCACCACTTATGTGCATTAAATTACTCTCACAAACACATGTGAATGAACTTTCTTAATACCTTCATGGATCATCAATCCTCAGAAGAATAAGAGTAAAAACCCCAATAGAATGACATAAGATACAAATGTGCAGAACGCCAAAGGAATAAAATGAACAGCACATTTATTATATATGTAACTAATGTGTAACTTAAAAACATATAAAAGAAGTAGGCAAAAACTTCACTTATGATGAGGTAACTAATGTGTTTTGTCACTCCAGTTGACTTCCACAGGAACTTTTTGAATAATTGAAATAAAGTCCTCCTTCAATAGAGTGGTATAAAGCTACTTCCAGCAATCCTGCTATTAAATATCCCTCCCTGCCCTCCAATAGCTTCCCCCTTCAACTGACAAGAAATACAACAAATAGGTGGACAAAATAATTAGAGGTAGAAAAATGAACAGAAATAAACTTCTAACAAATGGAAAAAATCCAGAAAGAGAGAATGAGACAGGATTATTCAAAATGTTTACTACACTGTATAATACAGAACATAAAATATAAATTGCCGAAGTCCCGAAGTGCCGAAGTCCCGAAGTGCTGAAGTCCCGACTTGCTGAAGTCCTGAATTGCTGAAGTCCTGAATTGCCGAAGTTTCGTAAATGCCAAATTTCGGAGGTGCCAAATTTCAGAAGTGCCGAATTGCCAAAGTCCAGAATTGATGAAGTCCCAAATTTCGGAAGTGCTGAACCGAACCACATTTTTTGCCCATGCACATCCCTAGCGGGGAGCATTAGTGACCTCATCATGGGCGAAGTTGATTGCATGCTTCTTTCATATGTTTTTTTTATCTTGTGTATATTATAAATGTGCTGTTGATTTTATTCCTTTGGCGTCCTGTATCTTCATCTTATTTCATTTTGTTGAGGTTTTCATCCTTATTCTGCTGAGGATTGATGATCCATGAAGCTCTGAAGATAAGTGAATTTATATCTTAGGCAGGGGCATACCGATGGGTTAGCAAGACCGGCACCCGCCAGGGGCACAGGCCGAAGGGGGGCGCAAAATTCAATTGTCAGTGTGAGCACTGATTTTTGTGCCCCCCCCCCCCTGCTCGTTCTGCACCCCTGCACCCCAGGCAGTGTGCGGCTCCATCAGCATGAGACAGACAGCGTGCCGCACTGGACATCGGGTGCCTCCCTCCCCTGCCATGACAGGCAAAACAGCAGGGAGGGAGGCAAGTGAGGAGAGCCTTTTACTGGACCGACAGCTCTGTGAGTGCTGCGTAGGATGAGAATTGCATGGGTAGGAAGATTTCAGGAAGGTGGGAAGGTATATTGAGTAAGGTGAATGTTGGCAAGGAGGGGAGATATTGAGTAAGGGGGGAGCTTGGCAAGGGGGCTGGAGATATTGAGGAAGGGGAAGGTTAGCAATAGGGGGAATATTGAGGAAGGAGTAGGTTGGCAAGGAGGGAGATATTGATAAAGGGGAGGATGGCAAGGAGAGAGATATATGGATGAAAGGGGAGGTTGGCAAGGAGAGGAGATATGAAATGGAAAGGGGATAGGGGAGGGGGAGGCAAGGGGAGAGAGAAATGGATGAAAGGGGGAGGTTGGCAAGGAGGAGAGATATGGATGAAAGGAGGGAGGTTGACAAGAGGGAAAGAGATATGCATGAAAGGAGGGAGGTTGGCAGGGGGAGAGATATGGATGTGAGAGGGGAGATATGGATGAAAGGGAGGAGATTGGCAAGGGGAGAAATATGGATGAAATGGGGAGGTTGGTAAGGGGGGGAGAGATATGGATGAAAGGGGGAAGGTTGGCAAGGGGGGAGGGATGTGGATGAAAGGGGTGGACATATGGATGAAAGGTTGGCAAGGGGGGAGCAATATGGATCAAAGGGAAGGGGGAGATATGTGGATGAAAGGGGTGAGGTTGGCAAGGGGGGGAAATATGGCTGAAAGGGGGGAGGTTTGCAAGGGGGGGGGAGAGATATGGATGCAGGGCCGGATTAAGGGCACAGTGGGCCTGATGCTGCCCAATTATGATGGGCCTAATTATGGAATCTTATCGACCATAAACACTAAAACAATCATACCTACCAAGCGTCATGTATCTGATGGAGTTGGTGCTGGAGGGAAACTCATAGGATGCAGCTATAAGAAAACACATACTCTATGCTAATCTCTCTCTAATTTATGCTTTCATCTTTCAAGTAAATCCATACCCCCTAACAGCAGTGTCCAGTGAAGCTGGAAGTCAATGGGTAGGGTAAAAGGGTGTGCCACGGTGCAAATCACGTGACCAGACCTGCCAAAATGGGAGAACATGCCCAAAAAGGGGGCATGTTTGTCCAAAGAATTGGAAGATCAACCTGGCATGAATGCATGTCATGCTGCCTGCCAATCCTGCAGGCTGTCCAATTAAGGGCATAATATGATGCGCTCACTCCATGCTTTCTAAGGACTGTCCCCTAGCACTCGCTGGTCCACTTGTCTCCTTACCTTCTTACTAGCAGGCAGAAGTTCCTGGTGTATAGTCTGAGACAGAGAAAAGGTGTATGTAGTGAGTGTAGAAGAAAGGGGACATGCCACAGTGTTAGAGAGACCAACGTCTGCATTACCTAAACTAATTTTTTTGTCAGCCAGTCCACACAAGTTTTGTTCCCATACATCACTCTTAAGCTTCCAAACTTAAAAGGACACTATAGTCACCAGAACAACTACAGCTTATTGTATTTGTTCTGGTAAGTAGAATCATTCCATTCAGGCTTTTTTCAGTAAACGCTGTCTTTTCAGAGAAAATAACTCCACTGCTAGGGGTGCTTCCTGGGGCAGTACTGCCTAGTGTGCAGCACTGCCATTCAGTGTCTCCACCATCTGCATGCAGACACTGAACTTTCCTCAGAACGATGCATTGATTCAATTTATCTTTATGAGGAGATGCTGATTGGCCAGGGTTATGTTGGACTTGTGCTGGCTCTGCCCCTGATCTGCCTAGTTGACAGTCTCAGCCAATCCTATGGGGAAGTATTGTAATTTGCTCAGACCACGACTTCTGATGATGTCAGCAGACAGTCAATTCAGAGGCAGAGCCAGCAGCTGCAGACTTGAATACAAGTAATATTTTACTATATTTAGGGAGGCAAGAAGGGGCCAGGGTGGTGGTTTTAACATAATAGGGTCAGAAATGCATGATTGTGTTCCTGACCCTATAGTGCTCCTTTAAGCAAGAGTATGTGGAGTAGTTAAGGTTGCCACCTTTCTTGGTAAAAAAAAATACCAGCCTTAATCATTTTTATAATTAATTAGTTATGCGTGACATCACATGTTGTAAATCACAAGGAGTGACATCAGAGAAAATTCTGTAAAATCACCAATAAACTACTCACAGTTAGATTCTGCAGTATAGATGGATTGCTCCCAGTGTCTCCCAGTGTCTCCCTGTCTCCCAGTCTTGCAAGTCATCCAGTGTCTCAGTGTCCCTATGTATCACAGTGTCAGTGTCCCCATGTCGCCCAGTCCCCTAGTCCCCAGTCCCCAGTCCCCTAGTCTCCCAGTGTCTCAGTGTCCCCATTTCTCCCAGTGTCCCAATGTCTCAGTGTGTCCCCAGTATCCTAGTGACATGGGGACACTGAGAGACATGGAGACACTGAGAGACATGGGGACACTGAGAGACATGGGGACACAGACATTTAGGGAAACTGGGATAAATGGGGACACTGAGACACTAGGAACACAGACACTGGGAGACATGGGGACACTGAAACATTTGGGGACACTAAGACACTAGGGAATCAGGGACATGGGAACACAGACACTGGGAGACTAGGGGACACTGAGGACACTGGCTGGGAGACAGACACTTGGGAACACTGGGAGACATGGGGACAGTTGTGGACATAGACATGGGGACACTGGGACATATAGGGACACTGGGAGACATGGGGACACTAGGCACACTGAGACACTAGGAACACAGACACTGGGAGACATGGGGACACTGAAACATTTGAGGACACTAAGACACTAGGGACACAGACATGGGAACACAGACACTGGGAGACTAGGGGACACTGGGAGACTAGGGGACACTGGCTGGGAGACAGACACTTGGGTTCACTGGGAGACATAGGGACAGTTGTGGACATAGACATAGGGACACTGGGACATATAGGGACACTGGGACACATGGGGACACTATTCACACTGAGAGACATGGGACACAGACACTGGGAGACTTGGGGACATAGTGTCTCCGTGTCCCAATGTCTCAGTGTCTCCCAATGTCCCTATGTCTCACAGTGTCCCCATGTGTCTCAGTGTCCCCTAGTGTCTCAGTGTCCCCATGTTTTCCAGTGTCTCCGAGTGTCTCCCAGTGTCTCTGTCCCCATGTGTCCTAGTGTCTCAGTGTCCCCTAGTGTCTGTGTCCCCATGTGTCCCCTAGTGTCTGTGTCCCCTAGTGTCTCAGTGTCCCCATATGTCCCCTAGTGTCTCAGTGTCCCCACATGTCCCCTAGTGTCCCTGCTGCCTTTCCCCCCATCCCTCACTTACCTGAGCTGTAGAGCTGCTGTATGGACTCTCTGTGCTGTGTTGCTGCTCCCCCACAGATCAGTGAGTAGTAGAGAGAGGCAGGGATATGCTGTAACTTCCTATCCCTGCCTCTCTCCACACACAGTGACCCCTACTGGCCGGTGCTGGTATTGCAGAGTAATCTCCATTTATTCTGAGAAAAATACCTGCATTTGTATTGCCGGTATTACTGCAATACTGGCATGGCCAGGCAGACTAAAATACCGGCTGTGCCAGTAAAATACCAGTCAGGTGGCAAACCTATTTTTTTTTTTAAATGGGCCTATTCCATGGGCTAGGAGCTGCAGCTCCATCTGCCCCTATGTTAATCCGGCCCTGTATGGATGAAAGGGGGTAGGTTGGCAAGTGGGCTAGAGATATAGATGAAAGGGGGAGGTTGGCAAGAGGGGAGAGATATGGATTAAAGGGGGGGAGGTGGGCAAGGGGAGAGAAATATGGATGAAAGTGAGGTGGTTGGCCGGGGGGAGAGAAATGGGTGAAAGAGGGAGGTTGGCAAGGGGGAAGAGATGTGGATGGAATGGGGGAGGGAAAAATAGATGGAAGGTAGAAAAGACATGGATGGGAGGGGATAGAAGTGAGCAGAGAGTGCAGTCACATCTTACTCTGCCTGGAGAATGCAGAGGGACTAGGGAGGAAGCTAACAGATCGGATAATGTGGCTACACCTTGGGATTGACACCTTACCTACCTGGCTGAGACTGCAGTTGGCCTAGGGACTGAGGGAGCGTGTGGAGTGGACATTCCAGACAGTGGCAGTACTATTAAGACACTAAGTAACGAAATGAAGCCTTTTTTGGGGGGGGGAGGGGGGATTCTTTATTTTTGTTTGACAAAAAGCATTAAAGGACCATTCTGGGCACCCAGACCACTTCAGCTTAATGAAGTGGTCTGGGTGCCAGGTCCAGCTAGTCTTAACCCATTCTTTTATAAACATAGCAGTTTCAGAGAAACTGCTATGTTTATCAATGGGTTAAGCCTTCTCCCAAATCTTCTAGTGGCTGTCTCATTGACAGCCGCTAGAGGCGCTTGCTTGATTCTCACTGTGAAAATCACAGTGAGAGCACGCAAGTGTCCATAGGAAAGCATTGATAATGCTTTCCTATGCGACCGGCTGAATGCTCGCGCAGCTCTTGCCACGCGTGCGCATTCAGCCGATGGGGAGGAGAGGAGGAGGATCGGAGGCGGAGAGCTCCCCGCCCAGCGCTGGAAAAAGATAGGTTTTAACCCCTTTCCCCCTTCCAGAGCCGGGCGGGAGGGGGACCCTGAGGGTGGGGGCACCCTCAGGGCACTATAGTGCCAGGAAAACGAGTATGTTTTCCTGGCACTATAGTGGTCCTTTAACAAGGAAAGTATGACCAAGTATGTACAGAAGCCAATAATAGTATAACAAGGTTTTAGAACATTGCGAAATGGGATTACATAAGATGAATGTAATGTAAAGGTAGTACACATAGCTTCCTTCTGAGTGTTGAGGCTCCCCGGCTGTCGCTGGAAGCTCAGTGTCTCGCTAACCTGCTATGGGGTTATGTACACGGGATAGTAGGCCCATTATGTGCATCCATATGCGGTCTATGCCTATGTCTGCTCTATGTGCAAAAGGAGGGCGAAATGAAGCTTTTGAGTAGATGATATGTATGTACCCAGGACTACATATTGTGTGAGAATGATAAACAAAGAACAGCGAATAGATGGAGCCAGATTAGATACACAATGGAGATGGGGGGTAACCCCGAGTGGAAAATGAAAAGAGCAAGAGAGGGTGTATCTAGTACATGATGCGAAATATATGCATCAAAAAAATGTCAAGATAGCCAACGAATAGCCTACTGTATAGGCCAGATAAAGCCACTAAAATAAAAGAACAAAAATAATAAAGATTTATTGGACGAAACAAATATATAACCCAAATACGTGCTACCATATAAACACCAAAAAATTGAATCTTAAAATAGTTACTAGACGAATCTGTAAAAATAAATACAAGTCGTCTAAATATAATAAAAACAAAAAATGAATGCAGATCAATATGAGAAGCTGTTACTGTCAGTGGTGGCTGGTAGTATGCCAGGCTAAAAAAGCAGAGCACCAATCTGATGACTCGATAATCAATTATAGAGTCTATCACTTTAGGTATCAGTAATGTGCTCATGGACCATATAAGTCCTATCAAAGGATAAGTACAGATCAGTGTAAAGAGCTGTTGCTATCAATAGTGGCTGGTGATATACCAAACTAAAAGAGCAGAGCACCAATCTGATGACTCAACAATTGATTATAAAGTCTGTCACTTTAAGTATCAGTAGTGTGCTCTTGGACCATATGGGTCCTATAAATATCTGCAACACTAGTATTTAATAAATTGATATAGAAATAAATATCAGCAAAAAAAAGTAGTTAAATAGACGTTAGGCTGATATTCGGACAGGTATTAGAATGGCTAGAACGGTAATCTAGATAGAGAAATTCCGCTAATTAGCTAGATGTACAAGGTATATATATATAAATCATCATCAGCCTGCAATAACTGAACCAACAGTAAAACAACCGTTAAGATATCTAAGAGGGAGAGAGTAGAAGAGAGAAACATATATGAATAAAGTCACAATGGACAATGCTACAAAGTATATTGTGAGAGTAGCATACGGTGTATACTAAAAGCTGTTTACCATATAAGAAAAAGTAACACCCTCTATAAATATGTGTCCCGTGCCTTCGAGGGCACCTAGCTCCAACCCCCCAGATATCTAATTGTCAAAACAGATCTATATAGGGTAGAATCTGCAAAAATAATAAAAAATAAAAAATAAGAACATAGAATATAAACGGCGCAGTTGCCTAAGAGGACTGTGGTGTGCTGCACTTCTTGGATCTTTAGTGCAGCGCACAGACTGGCGACCGCGCCGTTTATATTCTATGTTCTTATTTTTTATTTTTTATTATTTTTGCAGATTCTACCCTATATAGATCTGTTTTGACAATTAGATATCTGGGGGGTTGGAGCTAGGTGCCCTCGAAGGCACGGGACACATATTTATAGAGGGTGTTACTTTTTCTTATATGGTAAACAGCTTTTAGTATACACTGTATGCTACTCTCACAAGATACTTTGTAGCATTGTCCATTGTGACTTTATAGCATTGTCCATTGTGACTTTATTCATATATGTTTCTCTCTTCTACCCTCTCCCTCTTAGATATCTTAACGGTTGTTTTACTGTTGGTTCAGTTATTGCAGGCTGATGATGATTTATATATATATACCTTGTACGTCTAGCTAATTAGCGGAATTTCTCTATCTAGATTACTGTTCTAGCCATTCTAGTACCTGTCCGAATATCAGCCTAATGTCTATTTAACTACTTGTATTTGCTGATATTTATTTCTATATCAATTTATTAAATACTAGTGTTGCAGATATTTATAGGACCTATATGGTCCAAGAGCACACTACTGATACTTAAAGTGACAGACTTTATAATCAATTGTTGAGTCATCAGATTGGTGCTCTGCTCTTTTAGTTTGGTATATCACCAGCCACTATTGATAGCAACAGCTCTTTACACTGATTTGTACTTATCCTTTGATAGGACTTATATGGTCCATGAGCACATTACTGATACCTAAAGTGATTGACTCTAATTGATTATCGAGTCATCAGATTGGTGCTCCGCTTTTTTAGCCTGGCATACTACCAGCCACCACTGACAGTAACAGCTTCTCATATTGATCTGCATTCATTTTTTGTTTTTATTATACTTAGACGACTTGTGTGAGAATTAAACACGTAATTTTTGTTTGTGTTGCTCTGGGATTCATCTACTTTTATACAGGTCACAGATGACCAGTTACATGATGCTATCTACTCATCAGTGGTTATTACTGTCATTCAAAGACAAACAGTTAGTCCCACCATACACAGACAGCCCAGTGCCAACGCACAGTTTCCATCACATGTACACAGCTCAATAACATCACACTTTCACACACAGACAATATAATATATCACATGCAGCCAAATATATCACACACAAACTGAAGCCATTACACTGAGACAGCCCAATACGCAGTCCCCATTACACCTTGACACCCCAATACATCACAAGCAGTTCCCACTATACTCAGACAGCCTGAGTTCATCGGTCACAATCAAAGTATTTGTTCGCTATAAAAAAAATTTAGTGACACAAGTAAAGACTTCTGTTTGTAATAGGGTGCAGGGCCATATACCCTGGGGCTGCTGTGGGATGTGGCTTTTAAGAATTTGGCAATGGCAGAATGCAGATGCGGTCGTAAGAGTGTGAGAGAGTACCTTCTCGGCCACTGTGATGCCGCCTTTGTTGCCACCGGAAATCTCATATCTGGCATCTTTTTCCATCTGCAGGGTGCATGCAGGAGGCTGTTTGAAGTCCTCAGGCACCCAGTCCTGGGTGCTGGGGCAAGTCCTGGGAGTGCAATCTCAGTGTTGGGTAAATTATGGGTGCTCAGGCAAGTCATGTGAGCGCAATCTCTGAATGGGGTAAGTGCTGGGGCAAGTCCTGTGAGTGCAATCTCTTTGCTGATGTAAGTCCTGGGGCAAGTCTTGTGAATTGGTATAAAACTTTTTCCGGGGCTAGTTTTTATCTCCAGTCCAGCACTAGTACGGTGTGATTCCCAGTGTTATGCTTGTAAAAAGGTGTGATTTATCAATGTTGTGTTTGCAATAAGGTGTAATGGCCTGTGTTGTGCTTGTGATAAGGTATGATGTGCCTCCACTATGCTTGCAATATGGTGACAAGCATTCCTCTGGCACATCATTATCATCCCACAAATCTAAATATGCGTGTGTAAATATATATTTATGATTTGATGTTGATAACACAGATTATTGGGAAAGCATTGCATATGGAGCTCTGCCATTTCATGTATATGAGTACTTCTTGCAGTGATTTCATAAAGCGCGGAGGGCTCTTAGTGACTGCTGGAAACCTCAGGAACTTTAAATTCCTTTTTATAAATTCTTTTAATGGGACAGGGAGGATTAGGAAACAAAATATAATGCTACATATTACAATAAAAAGAGACAAATACCAGTATATACACCTCCCCAATGTGATCACAACAAAAATAAGTGATATTACCAATTTAGAACTGGACTGTAATGTAAACAGCGTAGAACTTGATTGGGGTATAAACTAAAATAGAAAAAACATAAAAAACATAGTGCAAACTGTATGATGAAAAATAAGTAATAGATAAATGTGTGACTCTCACTCACATTCTCCAGAGCCGTACCAGGCTCTGTATAACAGGCTCAGGGGTGCCAATAACTGGCTAACGATCCAGGTGGTCCAAATAGATGAGACTCCAAAGGTTAAATATAAAATATATTTATTTATAAAAATATATAAAAAAGTGTATACACTACTGGGCACTATGGGGGTGGAACCCAAAACGGACAAGGATATATATAAAACAACAATGGAATTCCACTTACCCCTATCTGTATAGTAGCCCAGAGTGACAGGAATACACATAAAATAACAAATACAAATGCAGAAGATTGAAGCAGACGCGTTTCGGCCAACAGCCTTCCTCCAGTGCTTGTCTTCATGTCCTATTGAGTCTTCTTTTATAAGTCCTATCTGTCCCATTCACCTGGATCCAATTTCGTACCGGCGTCGCGTCACTTCCGGTTTAGCGGGTGACGTCACTTCCGGTTTTTCGGCCGGCTGGAACGCACGCTGAAACGCGGCGTTCAGGATGTAGATTGTTATGATTAAGTCCCCATAGCAACCTTAGCCTCCATATTTGTAAAATATCATAACAGAATAAGAAAAAACACAAGTTAAAGATATAATCTATATATAGCATACACATAACAATCTACATCCTGAACGCCGCGTTTCAGCGTGCGTTCCAGCCGGCCGAAAAACCGGAAGTGACGTCACCCGCTAAACCGGAAGTGACGCGACGCTGGTACGAAATTGGACCAGGTAATGGGACACAAGGACTTATAAAAGAAGACTCAATAGGACATGAAGACAAGCACTGGAGGAAGGCTGTTGGCCGAAACGCGTCTGCTTCAATCTTCTGCATTTGTATTTGTTATTTTATGTGTATTCCTGTCACTCTGGGCTACTATACAGATAGGGGTAAGTGGAATTCCATTGTTGTTTTATATATATCCTTGTCCGTTTTGGGTTCCACCCCCATAGTGCCCAGTAGTGTATACACTTTTTTATATATTTTTATAAATAAATATATTTTATATTTAACCTTTGGAGTCTCATCTATTTGGACCACCTGGATCGTTAGCCAGTTATTGGCACCCCTGAGCCTGTTATACAGAGCCTGGTACGGCTCTGGAGAATGTGAGTGAGAGTCACACATTTATCTATTACTTATTTTTCATCATACAGTTTGCACTATGTTTTTTATGTTTTTTCTATTTTAGTTTATACCCCAATCAAGTTCTACGCTGTTTACATTACAGTCCAGTTCTATATTGGTAATATCGCTTATTTTTGTTGTGATCACATTGGGGAGGTGTATATACTGGTATTTGTCTCTTTTTATTGTATTATGTAAATCTGGTGTATAAGGGAAGCACTAGGGTACCGGTTACACCATCTATTGTATATTTTTATTATATACAGAACTGTCACAATTACAGTGAAGCGCCTACGCACTATCCTTCTTTTTTTTTATAATGCTACATATGTTTCTTTAGTTTCCATTTACATTGTGGAGAACTTATATAGGAACAGCACCTTTAAAAATTTAGAAAATAATTGAAATTGATCTAAACAAGAAAAAATAAACTACAATTTTAACTTTTTCATGATGGGGGGGTGGGGGAGGTGGATACAGCTCCTCGCCAAGGGTGCTGGACACCCTAGGTACGCCTCTGATTGAAGGCCCTCTAATACTTGTGTTTGTGAGTGTAATTTTATGCATATGGGTCGTGGTGTTTTCACCGCACGGGTTGGGAACCTGTATGAGGGTCCATCAGGTGGTCCATGCCTTCAGGGCCACCTGATGAACATTTGCAATGAGGGGCCAGGTCGTGCGCTGTGGAGCTTTAACAGTGCAATCGAGCCCCCTCTATCCTTTACAGAGAGCTGGAAGGAAGTGACAGCGTATCACTTCCTCCCAGCTTACTCACACAGCTGCGCGGGCGGAGGAGGAGGAAGCTGCGAGGATGGGGCGGATCGGGAGAGCAGGCCCCCAACTCCCACCAGCCACCAGCAGAAGTTAAGAACCTGCTGTGTGGCTTAATTTTTTTAATGCTTGTTTGTATGTGTGTGTAGCTGTATGTTAGTGTGTATGTGTGTATTTGTTTGTATGTGTGTAATGTGTGTGTAGTGTGGGTATCTATGTGTTTGTATGTGTGTAATGTGTGTCGTGTGTTTGTGTGTGTGTATGTGTGCATATGTGTATCTGTCTGTATGTGTGGAATGTGTGTATCTGTGTGTAGTGTGTGCGCATCTGTATGTGTGTAATATGTGTATATGTGTTTGTGTAGTGTGTGTATCTGTATGTAGTGTGGATATCTGTGTGTTTGTATGTGTTTGTGTTTGTGTATCTTTGTGTTTGTATGTGTGTATCTGTGTAAGTGTAGTGTTTGTATCTGTTAATGTGTGTGTATTGTGTGTGTGAATCTGTGTGTTTGTATGTGTGTAATGTTTGTATCTGTGTGTGTAGTGTGTGTATCTGTATGTGTGTAATGTATGTATCTGTGTGTGTGTATGTAGTGTGTGTATCTGTGTATGTGTAGTGTATGTATCTGTGTGTCTTGTGAGTCTGTATGTGTGTAGTGTGTGTATCTCTGTGTAGGTTGTGTATACTGTATGTGTGTAATGTGTATCTGTGTGTGTAGTGTGTATCTGTATGTCTGTGTATCTGCATGTGTGGCGGTGTGTGCATCTGTATGTGTCAGTGTGTGCATCTGTATGTGTCTGTGTGTATGTCTGTTTGTATGTGTATCTGCAAGCGTATCAATGTGTCTGTACATCTGTATGTGTCAGTATCTGCATGTGTGTCCGTTTTTGATACATATACTGACACACATGCAGATGCACAGACACACATACAACTGCATAGACATACTGATACACAGACACAAACACTGCCACACATGCAGATACATAGACAAACAGATACAAACACTGACACACATGGATATAGACACAGTGTATAGGTAAGTGTATTGGCTGCAGTGCACACATAGACACAAGCTACATCCCCAACATACACACAGATGCACGCTACATCCCCAGCACACACAGACATATACTACATCCCCAGCACACAGACAGACACACTACATCCCCAGCACACACACAGACACTCACTACAACCTAGTACACACACAGGCACACACTTTTACTCCCAGCACACACACAGACACACACTTAATCCCCAGCACAACCATAAAGAGACACTACCATTGCAGAAGCAAATATGTTGTTTTTTTTTGGGGGGGGGGGAAGCATTTCATCCTTGGACCCAGGCAGCACAATGTCAGGCACTATAAACAATTCAACGAGATGAAACAGTTATAGTGTCTCTTTAGTTAAGCAATATTCTTCATTATTCTTCTACAACTCCTAAAATTCTAGAGAAGGGTTAATTGTACATGCCCAGCTTTTCGTTAACTACAACCTGTACATTTTTATAACTCAAAAACAAAAGAGAAACAGTGATTTATAGTTATTTGACAGATGAATTACTACTATATTAATATTAATACAGACCTTTCTGATTACTGATGACAGCGTTTTTTTTTGTGTATGCCAGAATGTTAAAACACAATAAAAAAAACACTGGTCTTATCAAAAAACGTGTGCAGCTTTGTATTTAGAAATACATTGATTTAAACACTTGCAGACCACAGTTTTAATTAAAAACTCACTGTTTTGTAAATTGTATCAGTTTCTTACATTGTTCACTATATAAATCTTTGAAACTGTGTCTTTATCTTTTCCTACTAGCATTCTAACTTGATAAATACTCAATGTATGCAACTATATATATATATATTAAATGTTGAAAACTATCTCACTACAGTTCTGCTTAAAGGGATAATCCAACACTTTTTTCTCAGAATAATACCTTATTGTCATTATTCTTTAGGTCACCCCACCAAAAGAAACTCAAAAATCTTTTTAAAATTTTAATTTTAATCTGGCACCTGGGGAAGCACCCAACACTGCTCGGCACGCCCCCTTGTGATGTCCATACATCCATAGAGAAGCCTTTGATTGGACCATTTAACTGGCTTAGCGTACATGCGTGTGCTAGGCGCTGGCGAAGAGAGGGGGGAGGGGGGAAGGATAGAAGAAGGGTGTGATTAAAAAAAATAGCACATGTCATAGAGATGAGGAAGGGCTGCACTTAGTAGGAAGGAAAGGAGGCAAAGAGGAAGAAGGGAGAGAGGGATGGACGGGAGAAACAGTGAACATTTGTCACCAACCTTCAGTGATCTCTGAATACAGACATAGAATATGCATTGAATTGACATTAGGCAACCTGGAACAGAGTTCTGGGCTATGTAAGTCACATGTGTCATGGGTGTAACTAGCCCCCGATACACAAGTGAAAATAACAAGCAGAAACACTGCATGTCAAGACTCCTAATAACATGACCACTTCAAAAAGTGAACGTGGTCATGGTAGTTTTATAACCTCCTTCAGTAAAAGGAGGGACCAAAACATTTTTAAGATTTAACTTCAAGAGTTATTTTCTTGAATAAAAATATAAATAAAAAAAAATAGATTAGACATTAGACTGACATCACAAGTTATGTGGCTAGTAAAGTAAGCCTAAAAGACTAATCATGTATCTTTACTATGGTTATACTTCCATTGCCTTCCCCCGACCATGCTTAGTCTTGCGCAGTAAGTGTGGAAGACGTACTCTGCACACATGATCTGGGTATATGTTTGGTCCGATTGGATGATGGGTCAAACTCATAAAGTCCAAACTGAAATGTAGCCAAATCATGAACCAACCAAATGCGTATGTTTGTTTAGTTTCATAAATATGAATTCCACCTGGTACACCAGAAAAAAAGATGATTGATGGGGAAAAAATGATTGATGGCTATAGGACAATCACCCAATGTTGATTTTATTTACAGATCACGTTACATAATAATAAGAAGGGGACACAGGGGACAACGTTGTAGCAGCCAGGGGCATCAGCAATGTCTTTGCACAATATTACTCCAAGTTATAGTATAATATTCGCACTGAAAAAAACCTATATCACCCAACTGATTCTGACTAGTGATGTCGCGAACCGTTCGCGAAATTGCCGCGAACGGTTCGCCGCGGTTCGCCACGAACCGTTCGTGGCGAACTCCGGTCAGCTGACACATCCCTGCCAATCTCCGGCAGACCCTCCCTCCCAGAACCTCCCACCTCCTGGACAGCATCCATGTTGAAGCTGCCGGCAAGTTCGCGAACGGTTCTCGACATCACTAATTCTGACATACACACATATTTGGATCCCATCCCATTGCCTACACTGACACTGACCCAACAACACGACCTATCATCAGTTATCACGGTGGAGGAGGTTGCCTTGGCTTTTCACTCTCTCCCACAAAATAAAGCACCAGAGCCCAGACAGCTTCTCAAATTGATATTACAAGAGATATCGCAGTGTATTAGTGCCATACCTTACAGACACATTTAACACAGCCATAAGCTCGGGTAAGATGCCCCAAGAAACACCGTTAGCCCATATAATCACCCTCCCTAAAACTGGGAAATCCTATCTCGCTCCTAAATACAGATGTAAAACTGTATGCCAAAATCCTGGCCACTAGATTAGCCGCAGCCGCATTCTGCCCCATGTTATACACCCAGACCAAGTAGGATTTATCAAGGGGAGACAAGGGGACGATAATACCTGCAAAGTCCTGGTCATCATGTGCAGCCTCACTAGGGATGCCTAGTGCTTTTCGCTAGATGCGGAGAAGGCCTTTGACCGCCTGCACTGGGGATTCCTTGTGGGGGTCCTAAGAAAATTTGCGAGAGTTCATGGCTGCGGTCGGGGCCTTGTATCACGAACTGGCAGCACAGATTTTAAATGCAGGGTTCCTGTTGGACCCCTTCCGAATAACCAACGGCACGTGGCAGGGGTGCCCACTGTCGCCATTGCTATATGTCATGGCGCTGGAGCCTCTGGCTGTACTGACTAGGCAAAATAACACAATACATGGTATCCGAGTGGGAGAGAGGGAGTACAAAACCAACCTCTTTGCCAATGATATCCTCATTACACTATCCCAATCACAGGTCTCCCTCCCCAATCTCCTGAGTCTGATCAGTGACTATGGGGAATATTCATATTACAAGATAAAAAAGTCCAAAACCCAAGTCATGATCATGGGCATCCCGGCGATAGAGACGGATGCACTAAAAGCATCCTTTCCGTTCGACTGGAGAGAAGACTTTCTAACGTTTTTAGGGACTAAATTAACGAAAAACCTCTCTGCTCTACTCCAGTATAATTATGACCACTTCCTCCAGGAATTCTCCAACACGCTGCAAAAATGGGAGGAAGTCTTTCTGTGGCTGGGCAGAATCACCGCGATTAAGATCTTATTGCTTCCTAAATACTAATATCTCTGGAGAACTTTGCCAATCCCCTTACCCAAACTATTACAGAAGGCATTTGACCGCTTTATTTGGCAACACCGCAAAGCCAGGACAAGGACCTCCACCTTAATTAGGGCTACCGCTGATTGGAGGGTTGGGAGGCCCAAACATCAAGCTGTACTATGTACTACGTAGTATGTTTTCTGGCTTGAAGAATAGTCTCCACCACATTATCCGATAAGCCTCTAGCTCTTAAGACATTCTTCTCAATCTCCAGGCCTTCAGATGGAATATAGCTTAATGTAGAACTAGACCCTGGGACAATAGGTTCCTATTGATTGGCACTTCCCATGGTTCTCCTTGTGAGTGTCAGGGTGGCAGTCCAAAGACCGGGACCCCTGTGCCTGATGTAGATGATGAGAGGAGTCTTCAGCGTGGAAGTGGATAAGTAGGGCCTAGTGCAGAGTAACCACATGCCCCCTGGTGTTGAGCACCAGCGTTGTGCGGCCACTTCCCAAGACCCTGATGCAGCTTAGCGGAAGCCAGAGCAGATGAATTGCTGATATGTATCCAGTACTAGAAACAAGGTAAGACTAGAATAGGCACCAAACAAGAAAATAAGACAAAACTAGAAAACCCCAGAACCGGAGAAGGATAGAAAGCAGAACCCAGAACATGTCCATAATACAGAGGGAAACATTAACAGAACAGGGGCAGGACAGGATACAAGGCAAAACAAGAGGAGACATGACTAAGTACTATATATGTAAAACATTGAAGATTTAGACATACATAAATTGCCAAGATGTATGCAGCCCACCACTGCGTCAAAGTACTCCAAGTCCGGTGGGTCCTAACTGCCTAGATATGCCTGACTAAATAAACAACAATAAAACACACACAGTACTTACCTGCAAGAAAGGGGCAGTGGACATGAAACCACTGCCTGCAGGAACCAACTGAAACAAAATGATTAATGGAAAACGAATGGATGTGGTAGCAAAAAACTAACATTTAAAGTAATCCAGGAGACTGGGAATTCCAGGAACGGAATAAAGGAATAAATTCAGAAAACTCAGCATAAAGAAAACCAGACATAGAATAGAAAACCGTAAAAACCAAGAAAAAATAAACAAGAGTTGTAACAAGAGTACTGGATACCAGAAGCCAAGGTCAGACATCTGAAGGGAACAGAACTGGTCCTGACAGTGAGAGATTCAGTAGTGGTGGGAACCAAGGTCTCCTTGGCCAGTGAAATATTGCAGCTATTACCTACATCTTTTCCTTCCAGATATTGAGTGTTCTCTGTATCAACAGAAGAGGAAGGAACACATAGCTCAGCTGAAAGTTCTATCTCTGTGTTAAGGCATCCTAACCCCGTGCTCTCAAATCAAAGCTTCTGGAATAAAACAAGGTAACCTGTTTGTTCCTGAAGCTAGCCATCAGATCTATATCCGGAATGCCCCATGAATCGCATATTTGTTGAAATGTATGTGAACTCAGTTTCCATTCTCCTAGATCTACATAGTGACGGCTCAGATAATCTGCAACATCATTCAGTTGACCCAGAACATGGATAGCAGACAGCCCCTCCATATTATTTTGTGCCAAGAATAAAATTGGCTTGGTTTCATGTTGTGTTTATTGCTCTTCGTACCCCCTTGATGATTTATGTAGGCCATTGCAGTCGTGTTATCCACTCTCACCTTCACCCATCTCTTCTTTTAGAGGTGCTTGAAGGCTAATAGAGCTTTGAATATGGCCCTTAATTTCAGAATATTGCAGTGGAGGTTCCAACATTTCCTCGGCCACATTCCTTGGGCTATGTTTGTATTGGACTCCCCAACCTTTGACGCTGGCATCCGTGGTAAGCCTCTTCCGATATTTTCCTCGTTCATCCACCACTACAGAGATAACCTTTGTGACGGATCACCATGCACCCTAACTGGGCACCTCCACCAACAGATGCTTCCTAGCTGACGCTGAGGATTGTAAGCACTGCACCGGGCACCACAAGCACCGCAGACTCCATAGCCCCGTAGCTTAGCTGGGATCTCGCCATCTTCCTCCCTCCCTGGACCAACCTCTGATATCCTGGACCGTGAGGGAAAGACCTCCCTCCCACCCCGGACCAACCTCTGATATCTAGGACCATGTGGGAGAGACCTCTCTTCCAGGAGAGTATAGCTGTATAGCTCTTATAAGAGCTAGTAGTGATATAGCAGTACCCCTCCAATCACGAGTGCAAGCTACGTGTTGAGGGTTAAGCAGGACTCACTTTTAATGGTGCCACAGCTGGCCTTATATGCAAGTCCCCATGCAAGGGAGCACCCACATGGACCTTGGGAGGAACAGGATGACAATTGTTACAAGCCAATGATAATGCAGTACAGTAGTGACACTCCCACACATTACACATAATCCCTCCCCTCAGCTTGGGAGAGAATTGAGTCAAGTCCTGTATGTAACTCAATTATCTCCAGGCAGAAAAACACATTTTTATAAAGCACCCCAAAACGCAACTTATCCCCATAACACATCCCCTGATCTGGGTGAACAACATATCCAAAAATCCCCCAGATCAGAGCAGGGGTTCAGGAAATTCCTGGAAGTCTTTTTTCTGACCGACCGCATGCATGGTTTCATGCCTAAAACAGTTCCAGAGAATTAGGCTGTGCGTCCGGTCTATTTCAAACAGTCGAAATACCGTTCGAATTACTGAACGTAATGGTTGATGAACATAGTCAGTGTGTGTCCCTTGTTCGTGGGCTTCGACTCACCAAACGACTCCCGTTCGATTAGTTCCATAGAAGGTGACTGTTCAGCGGTGTTCGTGCCGTCACGTGTCCGTTTTGAGTTCCATGAACTCAACGAAAAAAAACATAACTGAACACGTTCGACGTGTTCGACTATACGAACAGCAACCACCCAGCCGTTCGTCAGTTTGACTACGGTTAACTACCAGCCTGGGAGTTAAATAGGCTGCACACTCCACTTGCGTATGGTCCGGCTGTTTGGTGGCTCAAAGTGGCACTTCGAACCACTTCTAAAGTTCAAAGGATTATTGTCATAATAAGTACAAATAGGGTTTTTAACCACAATAAATTAAAGGGACTATAGTCACAGGGTAAAAGGCTGGCAAATAGTCCCCTCCAAACCCCAGTGGCAAGTGGCTTTTGCCACAACCTTACTTCTTCTG
This sequence comes from Pelobates cultripes, assembly GCA_933207985.1. NCBI lineage: Eukaryota > Metazoa > Chordata > Amphibia > Anura > Pelobatidae > Pelobates > Pelobates cultripes. The sequence goes on from OW240912.1 coordinate 373,436,152, forward strand.
TAATTCATACATTTTGTTCCCATTCTTTGTCTGCTTGAATGAACTGCTCTAAGAAATTCCTCTATTCTTAGGTTCCCGATAGTCGAACCTGATAGTCGAAACATTGTTCCCAGAAGACTCATGTAGTTTGTGGCGGTCATGAAACTGCAAGATACTGCGGCTGCAACGTTTTCCCTCAGTCTAAAAATTCTGTCTTCTATTAACATTATCCAGTTTACTTTTTTATTTATACTGGATCCCAGAAAGATTATCTGTTGTGATGGTTGAAGTTTACTTTTCTCTAAGTTGACTATCCAACCAAACTTCTGCATGACTGTTAATGTATCTTTTACCTGTCTTCCTTGTGATTTGTTCACAATCAGTGTATCGTCAACATAGTGGAATATTCTGATCCCCTTTTCCCTGATGAGAGCAATAAGGCTGATCAGAATCTTTGTGAATGTTCTTGGGGTGATGTGTAGGCTAAATGGCATACCTTGGAATTAGAAATATTTGTTGAAAATCTTGGACCTTAGAAATCCTCTGTGCGCCTGATCACGGGGATGTGATTACATGCGTCTTGAAGGTCTATGGAGGTTAACCAATCTGTTCAATGAATTTGGGGATCTATAGTCTGAAGGCTCTCCATCTTGAACATTCATTTATTCAACAGGGAGTTCACTTTCTTGAGATCCAGAATCATCATCCATTTCCCTGATGGCATTGGGGCGTGGAAGACAAGAGAATACATTCCTTGGATTTTTTCTTTTGGAGGAACAGAACAAATTACTTCCTGATGAAGAGGTTTTTCCAGGAAATCTTTCATAGGCTTTTCTTTCTCTTGAGACACTGCCAATCCTACCATTCTAAATGGAATACCTTCTACATCTGCTCCTTGAGGTGGAGGAAGGGAAAGCCATGGTCTCCAAAGGCTATGAAGCAAATTAATCAATTACATAATTTTACCAAAACAAATTTTCAAATATTTTTATAAAAGAATAGACAATAATCTTTAAGTAACAGGAATTATTTTCCTTAACAGAGAAGAACTAGTTTGAAACCAACATTTGGAAGCACAATTTCACCAACAAAATCACTTCAGAAGTAATTACCACCTTAAAAAAACTCAGAGAGAGAACTTTCTTACAGGTGCTATAAGCCTGCCCTTGCATGCGCGATACAGACCAGAAGACAACGATTGGCCATCTTGGATTTTGCTAATCGAAAAAGCAGGAAAAATACTGTTGATTCTGTGGAGATTTAATTTTAGATTCCTGTCCTATCAGTTGAGAGGGAGGAGCTAACCCCATAGGTGATGCTGACATGGATTGGCCAATACATTTTTTTTTTCTTCATGTTAACTGAGAGCTCACCCAAAGCATAACAAGTATCCTAATTTGTTCACTATCTACTTTCAAAGATATTGTTTATGATGTTACATAATTTATAAAGTTTTGGAAAACGGTTAATTGTTTTTGTTTGTGTCTGCAGATTTGATGCCTATCTGAAATTCTGCACTCCTTATCCTAAATTTTGCTCTTAACAGCTAAATTTTAGCATTCCTTTTCTACTATAGCCTCTATTTTTTTTTTATAAGAATCAGTAGGGATTTATTAATAGATGCACAGAATTAACAGTTTAAAACGTAGTCTATAAAATTTGTGAATCAACTAACCAACACTTATACAGGATGGGTCACAATTTAGAGTAGGATTTGACAGGTAAATAACTTATTTGTTGGTGGTAAATCCTTTTTGTTGCAGGTGCATATTATAACCGAGTCTTGGGAGAGTCATGGTGGGTAATTTCACGAAGGAACAATAAATTAGCCAGAGAAAATAATGAAATTATTCATCAATTCATCTTGTCTGAGAAAGCTCATTTTCATTTAAATGGCTTCGTCAATAAGCAAAACTGTCATTTCTGGGGTACAGAAAATCCACGTATAATTCATCAGCTCCAGCTGCACCCTACCAAATGCAGGAGGTTATCAGGCATTTTATGAACATTACAATCGAAAGAGCCTGACTTTGCAAGGCAGCAAATGGAACTCATTTAAAAGATGTCACCTGACATACCTTGTCAAACAAACCTCCATATAATAAGTATTCATTGTATGTAATATCATTGAAATTGGTTTATTAATAAAAAAGTTATTGACTCTTCAAACCCTACACTAAATTTTACCCAACCCTGTATATTTACAACAGTTTTAAAATGTCTGTTATCTTTTGCTAATATATTGTTCAATATTTGTAAATATTTTTCTATCGCGATGCCAAGGATACAAAAATAAGCGTTTATGAGTGTTAAAGCGAGCCAGGTGTGATGGAATTTGATTGTTATGGAGGCTTTTAATGTGCACATAGTTGGAGAATTACAGTTGTTTAATATATTCACATAAATTCAGGGATGGGATTTTAAAGAGGAATAAAAATAATGATATTAGGTTTTAAATTATATAACTTTGTAAGATTTGATTGCATACATTTGCACATTTGCTCTGCATAGTGATAGTAAAAAATTGTAGAAAGGGAAAATACAAAAGTAATTTCAATTTATCTTGCCAAAGTAATACATGGCTATTTTTATGATTAACACTGTCCAGGTGACAAAAGTAATGCATAATTGAAATGACAGCAAGCACTCTTCGTTGTAAAACATTTATAAGGCATCAAATACCTGGTTAAATTCTAGCATTTTATGATGTAGAACAAGCATGTCAAACTAGCGTCCCACATTGGACATGGGAATACCAGAGGCCAAACTCCGGAGTGGCGCACTGGCAGCGGCAATGTGAGTGGAGTCTTCTTGTTGACAAGAGGTTGGGTGCTGGGATTTAGTAGAGGGGAGACTGGGATTTGGTATATGGGGGGTGGGGGAGCTGGTATTTAATATAGGGGGGCTGGGATTTAGTAGAGGGGGTGCTGTGGTTTAGTAGAAGGGGATGCTGTTTTTTTTTTTTTATACTGTACGTTTCAAAATATACCTACGTTTCTATGAAAATTTAAGTTTTGGGGTTTTTTTTGGCCCACATAAACTTAAACCTTGCTTATTTGGCCCATGCTAGACTTCGAGTTTGACATGCTTGTTGTAGAACAAAAGATTGAATGCTCCAGAACATCAACATTATTGTCTAAAGTTAAGTACATGTTAGTGCTTACTGATCTATCTGACTTGTGTAGTTTGTGAATTTTTACCATGCATTATATGTATCTCCTTAAATATTATCATAAATATATTTTTATGTTTAATATAGTTAACTTTAACTCCACTATTCTTTTTTTTTTTTTTTTTAATTAGCATAGGATTAATTTGAAACGCATAAAACCAGCACATAAATGCATGATAAAAACACCAATTTTCGGGATTATTGTTTAGGAGTTGTTTGTATATATATTAGCTGGTTAGAGCAATGTTAAAGTAACTTTTTAAAAACTTGGAACCCAAGGTTCAAATCCAAGTTTTAATTATATCTCACCAGCAGAACACTTAATTATTATCCACCCACCTCAAATGATCATAAATTGGGAGCAGGGCCATCTTCATATTCCCTTTCTTTGAATGTAAAGTACTGCAGAATAGGTTGATGCTATATAAATGTTAATAATAATTATTAACAGAAAGACTTGGGGTTATAACAAGTTTGGAAGGCCATATAGTATTACACAGTATTCTTTATCATTCAATATTTTAAATATGACTGGAAATATTATTGTGAAAACAGAAATACCATTTTCATGGCATATATTAGATAAGCCAATTAAACAAAAAATGAAATAATTCAATATTGATCTTGTGGGTATTTCTAAAGGACTTAATTGTATTTTTAGGAATATTGTTTCTTAGAAAAGTGTAACCAAAAGTAAAGTAAAAATAATAATTGCACTTATGGTTTATAACAATTTAGGGGGGATGCCCTGTGTGGCGCTGGGGTGTGCGCCGCGGGGGCTGCTGGCACGGGGCCGGGGGAATGCGAAGGAGAGCTGCAGTCCCCCACTTTACATCGCTAATCCTAACCCTCACCTCCTCTTCACTCCACTCTCCCCACATTTGGAATCCCATCACCCACATCCCCACATCTGAACCTTAAACTCCTAAACCAATGATCCATATACCCATTGCCCCTGACCAGAAAGGTCCTAAAGATCTAGGGACCATGAGTGGATCCAGACTCCATCTAGGATCACGAAAGATCCCCATAAAGACACAGGGAGACATCACTGGCCCCACAGGAAATGGTAGGGGGCAAGGGTGTACACACCCCAATAGCACTCAATAACCAACACCCTACTCGGTACTGTATTGTATACTTTTCACATATTGAACATACATCTCATATTGTGGAAAAGATAACGTACGGTTTGCCTTTCAAACACAAAACCCTGTGCATACCCTCTAACTGGGGGGCCATAAAGAGCCAGGGAACAGTCACAGGACACAAGAAATGGTTCCTTAGACCTCATCAAACGAACAGTACGTCTACCGCCAGCCGAAATGTACTCAAATCAATCGGTCACCAAACTTGTTATTCCAACCTGTTTAAAAGTTTCAATGTTTTTTTATGACCTTGTTACCGCAATAACACTGAACGTATCTAAATGATTGTATCACTCCTATTAAAACAAAACTTAAATAAAGAATTTATAAAAAAAATAAAATGTCTGTATTTGAGCATATTACCACAGTAATACCAAGCATCTGTACTTTAAAAGGCCCCAGTTGTACTCAGGTCTGTTCTGGTTCCTGTTCCTACTCAATGGTTTATACATAATGAAGCTGTTATGTGACTGTTAAATGAAAGAGAATTTAGCAGTGAAACTACATGGTCTATACATCAAATCTATATATCAAGTTGTTTTGATGCCTAAAGTATCCTTTTAATTGCAAAGAGAGTTGTACTGTGATGGAGAAGGCAGGAAGTGGCCATTTACATTTCTTCTGCGGAGATTTTAACTTTTCAGCATTTTTTTTTTTTACAAATTGCTAAAAATCGGATAATTTTACCTCCTGCATTCTGCAAAATATAACATCTAAAGCTTATTTTATATTGATCACTCAGCACAGGATTTAAACAGATATCAGTGCCTCCAGGAATCAGTTGGCTAACTCATATGGGAAATAATAAAACAGTATTTGAGTTATTTTATATATCACATACTCTTTCAATGTAATATGGAACAGGGATTGTTTTGGACAAGTGATAAGGCAAGAGAAGAAAGTTGTATTCTTAAAAACGGGCACAATGTTATTGAAATTAACAGCTGAAGCTGATACATTTACACAAAAAGGAATAATTTCTTATATATATATTATATAAAGTGGGAGTTCTCCCATTCATCCAGGTATTATTGTTGTATGTTTATGATGTAAATTATGTTATATATGTATATTAGTTTTTAAGAAGAAGAACTTAACAGACTCTGATAATAAATGATGTTGTATATGGTTATATTGTAATAAAAATTACTGAAACAAAAAAAAAGTAAAACAATAAAATAGATGTTCCTGATAATACGTTTATCTGTAGCTGAGTGCAAGAGATATTTTATTTGTTTTTTGTTTTGTTTTTAATTCACAATATATTTTTATTGTAAAGCAACCCCTTAATGTCAATCAGTATTAATGTATTTGAATAAATAATTTCAATTTAGTATATGGTTTATCACATATGGTGCTATTATTTTAAATAATGGAAAATATTTGCTTCAGTGATTCCTATTTTATTCATTCTCAGCCTGCCAAAAACATCAGTGCCTTGTATTTCTTTTCTCATTCTTACTATATAAGAATCAGGACTGTAATATTTCAAAAGCTACATTACTGTAATAATCTAGGCTCTGACTGGTGCTCCGTTATAATAAATTCTAGTGATGTGAGAGTCAATTCTAGCTTTTTGTCTTTTCAAAACACTCTAATGAAAGTTTTATAGACTTATTACAAAAAAAGGAAAATATATTTTTTTTACAATCAATACATGTTTAAAATCTGTTACAGTGGGTATCGTATTTAAAAGTGACGTATTACTTTTTCTTTTGCAGCAATAACTTAAATTCTAAATTATTTGCATCTGCGCGAGAATGTTGATTGGTATCAGATTTGATGCCAAGGTTACAGAATTTTAAATACATTGTCCTTTTTTTTATTATTTAAAAAACATGTGACTTATCTTTGGCAAATAAAAAAATTACTTGAGTAATTTCAAGGAGCATATCTCGAGCAAGAGTAATCAAAAACAAATAGAGTTTACAAACCCTATGAAATGTCCAGATATTAATATTTTATCAAGTCTTTTGCAAACGCCAGCATGTCTTATGGAAATATTTCTTCTCACAATTTCATGCATTCACAGACTAAACATAAGTCAAAACAGGGCATAAAGTAAGTATAGTATAAGAGGGTGCAACTGCAAGGAAGTTTCTAAATCTACTATATTAACATTTTAGTTGTTATTTAACATATACTTGTAAAGGTTAACTTGTTAATACAACTTCTCTTACTTCTGCTTATGAAGTTGCTAACCAAGACATTTACCCCTCAAGTTATTAGCGGCTGCCACAAAACACTGGGTAAAAATTACGCAAAAATGGCATTTACTAGTGCCAATAATGCTGGCATAGAAAATTCTCTAAACATATTGAAAAATTGCACAGAGAAATACAGAAATGGGGATGGAGAATAGTATTTATTAGATACACTAAGCAACTTTTGCTCAGAAATTTGATACAATTATACCAGAAATCTATGCCTGCCATAGCTAGACATAAGTCTGAAGTAGTCATTACTCAGATACCTAATGCTAACTTTTACCCAGAGAGTTACTACTTACTAAAGTACATTTTATTACTTTATGCAAGTAATGGTGGATTATTAGTTTCCCTTTGATGAATGCATAGTTGAGCTGTTCATTTATGCTACTTTCCAATTCTGCAAGGCAGACTAGTAAATAACTATTTCTATCTATCCCCTCCACATTTCACCTGTGTTTTCATAGTTCATTTTATTTTGTCTTTACCTCCACACCCCTTTCACAAGTTTAACTAGACACAGATGTGCGTGTGTGTCTATATATGTATATATATGTGACAAAACCCACTATTTTGTCTACGTCCAAGATATCCTCCTCCTAAGTTCAGTACTAGGTTCTCGAACCCCATTCATGTTTTCCCCATTAGGGACCTACCATCTCTTGAACACGGGCCACCCCTGACTCATTAAACATCAAAGAAACCACAGAATTAAGTGCTCTGTGTGGCCGCTGTTTGTATAACCGAACGCCACGTGCTGGAGAAAATGGCAGCCATCTTGTCGCACGAACGCAGGTAGCGGGACCTGGTCGTTGAGTGTCTGGAACTACAAGTCAGACACTCGACTGCATGAGCACCGGTGAAAATATACGAACGCCTGCTTCTTTCTGCGACAAGCCAGGAGAGCGCTGTTCGGTAGGTTTGTTCACACGAACAAGATGAACAAACGCTACCTATGAGCCAGGGAAACCGTTCATCTTTTTGTGCGTTTGGGAACTTCCGAAATTGACCGATCGATACCAGTGAAACTCTGGAAGGGATTTGGACAGACGCCTCATGCATGATCGGTCAAAACTTTACCCCGGTGCCGATTCGTCTGTATTTGTGGGATCTGAGCGCTATTTGACAACTTGGGTGCTCAGATCCAGGCTATCCGGGGGATATAATATTTGTGGGGGTTCCTATATGTCATACATGTATTTTTAATATTTTATGCCTAAACACAGAAATTCATAGGCATGTTGTGGGAGTGTTTTAGGCGTGTTTGACTGTATCCTTGCTGTGTATATAAGGGAGCCATCTGGCTATAATAAAACCAGTCTTTTATACCCTTCATCAAGTCTAGGCTGCTGTTTGGGTAGCTCGAAGTTATAATCACTATTTCACTTGTAGATTGACAAGGGATATACTCAGCCGGAGTATAGGGAATACATTACAATATATATATATAAAATCTTAATCTATTAAAATGTACTCTCCTCTTTGATTTCAAACTTTAATATCTAATTTGCTGAAAATTAGTGGAGCAATTTATGAAATCTGACAGTTTTATTATTCTGTTGCTTTCTTTGCATCCTAACCATCATTTTTTTTTTAATTCACAATAATATCAATGCTGCAAAACTACAGGGAGAAATGTTTATGAGAATATAGAATTTAAGGGTGCTGGGAAAGTAATAGTTGAGGTGACATCTCTAGTGGGTGGTAACACTTAGCGACTTAATTAACAAACTCTTTAATTAGCTAGCATTGTCACACAGAAAACCCAGGGGTGACCGAATCAAAGCTTTTAACTATATTAAGTAAATGGGTTTACTATAAGATCACACTTATATTTTTTTTTTATAAAAGTAACATGATACACAAATAGATGAGAACAAGCATTCAAGTAAAAGCTGATAAAGTGAGTCTTGTACTAATAGCTGTATGATTTGATTGCTCTTTTTGCTTTATAATGTATTTTCTCTGTGACTCTTAAAAATAATTGGTAATGCCAAGTACAATAAACTTGATTTGTAAGGAGTTTAATTTGTCTGACACGGGAAGGAAGGAGCAAAATAAACATTTACAAGTGATGGGTTAGCTCTCTATTCCAGAACTTGAATTCCAAACATCCTGCTAACACTCAGAATCACGGACATAAAATTTCTTGCCAATTAAAATAGCTGCACTTAGACGCCATTGAACTACAAATTCTATAATGTTTTCCTAGCCATGGGATCTTGATTAATAATATTATTATTAGCATTTCTATAGAGCCAACTTGTTCTGCAGCGCTTTACAATATGGGGGAATTTAACAATAAATGAGACAGTTACAAAATGTTACAAGAACAATATGTTGATGAGGACCCTGATCAAACAAGCTTACAGTCTAGAAGAGGTTGGGTATAAAATCACAAGAAGGGCATCAAAGGAGATAGCAACAAGGTGGGAAAGTAGCAGACATGAAGGGTGACAGTGAAGTGTCGTCCTTTAAGAAAGAGCACAAGACAGGTTTTTGAAATAGAAGTTGATCTGGGAGGCCATATATTTTTCTGAAGAGGTTGGTTTTGATGGAATTCTTAAGGGAAAACTTTAGTTTTAGGACTACACAGTTGTATTCCTAACACTATAGTGCCCTCTGGTCTCCCCCTCCCTCACCCCCTCTCTTCGGCACATAAAGGATTAAAAACAAAAAATGTTATTCACTTACCTGATTCCAGGTCCCTCGGTGCTCCACCTCCTCCAACGTCATCCGATTGGAGGACCTAATGCGCACTCGCTGGGAAGTAAACCTTCCATAGAGGAAAGCATTGCCCCTGTGCTTTCCTATAGGGTTTTAAAATTGGACATACTCATGGAGTCAAACTCCATGAAACTACAAGAGGCACCTCTAGTGGACATTTATATATGGAAGGCAGGGCCTGAAGTTTTGGAGGGGCTTGGTTCCCCTTCTTAAGGAGCACCAGCCCTTCCCTCACTACCGTCTTAGGTCTGGTGATTTGTGTGTGTGTGTGTGGTCGTCACTTCCGGTCCGACCCAAACCCCATTTTACTTATCTTAATCTCGTGGGCAGCCTCCTGGGTTCCAACGGTTCCTGTTCCGTCGGTCGCGGCTGTCTGACTTTGAAATCAGACAAGCAGTATCGTGGGGCTTCTAGGCTCGGCATCCTGTGGCAAATCGTAAGTTATGGCCATCGCAATAACGGCACGGCCGATGACGTCATTAGGGGTCGACGGGCGCACGCAGTATACCGTTTCTGATCGCAATTATTTGAATTCTCGCATTGGCAGTTATTCGGTTAATGGGGTCTGATGAACCATTAGGGTTCAGGGTTCGGTTGGGGTAGGTTATGAATTATGGCTTTCTTAGGCTTTTCATTTGCCGAACACTGTCCTATTTAGTTGGTATGATTTAGGTGTTAGGGCGACCTCTGGTGGCCGGATTATTATAGCTGGTGATCTTATTTCTTTCGGCAGTTTGTAGTTACATTTTGATACTGTATTTAAGTTAGAATGTCTGACTGACCTCTGGTGCTCATAATGGTTATGGCTTGGTTTCTGGGCATTATCACAAGATAGATAAAGATAGGTCATAAACCCCTACTGGTACTGGTGGTTCTGGCTGGTGGGGTTGAATGGGCAGCTGTAGATGTGTGGCACTTATATGCTAGTTTTGTAAGGTCTTAAATAATTCCCATAATCAGGATGGTGGTTACAAGAGGTGGGATATCTTTGCTTTTCTGTGTTCACTTTCCTGTCTCTAGTTTATCCATGTCCAAACACGTACCTTATATGTACCCAGCTATGAGTATCAAATGTCTGCAGTTGTGTACAGGGCAGATATTCAGGTTTTGCGTGATTTGTAGCATTTCAGTGATTATCATTTTCACCTGGTATAGGTCGGTAATCACAATTAATTTTCCTCTCATGGGCTCACAAGTCCTGGGTACTCATGTGTATTTTCTGTATTACTAGGTTTAGGCCATCCTTGCTCCTTTTGAGTATTTGGTTCCAGTCTCCTACTGTTGGAATATATACCGGTAGGTATCCTGTTAGCAGTGGGGTATGAGGGTTGCATATTATCATAACCCTGAAAACTCACAATTACTTTCATAGATTACTACAGAGCACCTGTATCACCTATACTACTACCTTGCAATTTGCTCATCAGGTACGTCATGATTATCACGATAATTCCCCCATCCTCCCTACCCTTTCGGGTTTATACTACAGATGTATACTAGCATATAAGAATAGGAGGCTCTAGGTAAGTTTTCTGGCCTTCTACGCCTTACGTTAGTGGTCCCGTGAGGCCAACACCCATCCTCATTCGGAGGTACGGCATTCCCTCGGGCCAATTCATAGGTAGCCGCCTCGCTTGGTTGCATAGAGAGGGCCTCACTTGTCACTCCCATTCTGTCTTATGCTGTTACAAGTCACGGAGAAGACATCACCCCGCCATAATGTCAATGGCCACTTACCCCACAAGAGCCAAATCATAGATAGTGCCTCCAAAAGCCGCTTGACAACTAGCAGGGCCTCACCTGTCACGTTATTACTTAATAGTTTCGCCGCTTGGCATTAGTTGCATCAGCCAGTTGGGTAGTGCCCCAGGTAACATGTTATTTTGTTTTGTAGCATGTCACAACCACCTGAAGGCGGGTACACCGGCTAGATCAGTCACTCCATCCCGGGGTGACGACACCGCAAGCCCTGCAGCACTCAGGGCATGGACCATTCCTAGGATCACTGCCGAACTGAGAAAGAGGAACATTCCTTTCCCAGCTACGGCTAGGAAAGCCGAATTATATAGAATGCTGAATACTCAGACTGATAACTCGGGGGCGGGTGAAGGGTCTAGTAGCAGCCAGTCGGCTGATCTATATACTGTTTTGTCTTCAGTCCTGACCTCTTTGGGTCGTATTACTGCCAAACTTGATGAGATGGATGCAGATAGCCAGCAACGGTCACCCTCAGCACTGGGGAATCTGGTCGCTACGGTTCGCCCAGACCCCCTACCGGGTAATATTCCAACTTGTCTGAAAGACCCGCATATTATTAACCCGGCACACATGGTGCCTGCTAACATCAAGAAGGACATCATGGAAGGGAAGTATATCAATCTGGTATCACTTCTCATTGCCTCTCAAGATGTCCATGAAAACAAAACTTATGCATATGGAGACGTGTCGGTCGTGTTAAAATCTAGTGACCCTAGGTTGAATCGCAAGCTATACATACCCGAATTTGTGTTGGCTTTCGTGATCTACAGAGACGTGATATGCTCTGTATATCCTGATAGGAGGAAAGAATTGGATCTCTATCTCCACAAGCTGGTGGATTTGGGGCATAAGTATGGTGGCATGTCTTTTTACGACTACCACCGTGCTTTTTTCAGCAAAGACGTCGGCTGCTCTATCCCAGTTTAATTATCAAGCTGATTGGGGTGTGCTTGATACAGAGCTTTTTTGCCGACACTTTGCGGGCCTCAAAACTCCAGCTTGTGCCATTTGTTCTTCCAACTCCCACACAGCGAATCTGTGTCCTAACTTCCCAGAGGTGAATGCCTTATTCCCCCCTACCAATATGATACCCACTGGGAGAACAGGCAAGATACTGAAGGATAAGCTGGGACACAATTGGGAAAATCACAAGTTTGTAACAACTTTAACACTGGGACTTGCGGATACAGTGCCTGCAGACTACTTCATGTCTGCTCCCAATGTTTCAGGGCTCACTCTAAAGTAATGTGTCCAAATAAATTATATCCTAAGCAGTACCTTTTGTCTCTTAATGTCTCCCTGCTGAAAGAGTTATTGTGTGGTCACCCATTTCAACATCTCATAGAATTTTTGGTGGCAGAGTTCACACTGGTATTATTCATATGCCTACTGGAATCTTAGAATGTAGGAACTTGCCGACGGCCCAAGCAGCTCCCGACACAATTGACCTACTTCTCCAGAAAGAAATTGACCAAGGGTTTTTAATTGGCCCTTTCGACTCCCCGCCTTTCGCGGTTTGGAGAACTAACCCCATAGGACTGTTCACGAGTAAATCCTCCAATAAGTAAAGGTTGATTCTCGACCTCTCTGCTCCCCATGCATCACCTACCCCAAGTCTTAACTCGCTTATTCCATCGGAAGAATTTTCTCTCCAATATGCAACCATAGATCATGCCATCATGGCCATCCTCTCAGCTGGAGTGGGGGCATGGCTTAGCAAAACAGACATAGTGAACGCTTTTAAGTTGCTCCCTATCCATTGTGGTGTGGCATTTACATGGTGTTAAGTGGCATGGCTCGTATTATTTTTTCACACGTCTCACGTTTGGTTCTAAGAACAACCCCAGAATTTTTTATATATTTGCCGAATCGTTGTGCTGGATGCTGCTTAACATCTGTAAATGCCCCACAGTTATCCATTACCTAGATGATTTTCTGTTCATAGAAAGTAACCTGTTACCTCCCAGTAGCCTCCTTTCTACAACACCACTGTTCACACAACTAGGAGTACCTATTTTACCCACAAAGACTGAAGGTCCGGATGCAATCATTAACTTCTTGGGGGTGGTGCTGGACTCTGTGCATATGCAGGCTAGCCTCCCCGGGGAGAAGATTGAACGCATCCTTTCAGCCATTGACCATTACCTAGCAGGGGGTTCTTGTAATAGGAAGGAGTTGCAATCCCTGTTGGGTTCACTTAATTTTTCGATTAAAATTATTCCACAAGGGAGAGCGTTCATATCCCGTTTACTTATCCGGTTTGCTTATTTCCCCTATTACAATCTGATTCCTCCAGCATTAAGTTAGACATTCATGCCACTGCTGACCTACGCATGTTGAGGGAATTCTTGATGCACTGCAATGGGAAAAGCATTTTCATTCCAGTGTGGACGGATAGGTCTGTGTCTGTCTGGACGGATGCCGCGGCCACTACTGGATTTGCCGCAATTTTTGGCAATGAATGGATGTGGGGCAAATGGCCTGGGGAAATTACTGAGATTCCCGAGTTTAAGGACACCTCTGCGTTATTTGAGCTTTACCCAATTGTGGTAGCAGCAGTTAATTGGGGAGCTTGATGGTCTGGGAATATGGTGCGTTGCTTCTCGGACAACATGGCAACGTGCCTTATTGAAAACAAGGGACGTTCCTCTTCCCTGGCCATCATGCGATTCATGAGGACTATCATGTGGCTAGCTGCAAAACACAGTTTTTTCTTAACTTGCATACATATTCCTGGGGTTCTGAATATCGCTGCAGATCATTTATCGCAATCTCGATTTCAGGAGTTCCGGGCGGCACTACCAACAGCTACCCTGATACCAACTCCGGTACCGCGGTGGCAGGAGATGGTTTGGGACTAAAGGAACTACTCACTCACGGGCATCAACCCTCTCAACCTGGTCTTTCTGTTAACACCAGGAAGGCATATGGCAGGGCTTTATTTTTAATAGATTTCTGCTTGACTTCAATATCACAGACAAATTTTCCATGGAAGCAATGATTGCGTTCATTTCCTTTTGCCACCTTCACCTAACACTATCACTCAACACCATTAAATTATATACCACCAGTATTCAACATCACATCCTCACCCCTTCGCCTAATAAACAACGCTTTCTGTCATCTTACCAGGTGAAAGCCATACTTAAAGGTATCAAGGACTCCACCCCTACACCCACACCAACCAGATTACCCATCCACGATTTCCGTTCCAGTCACTGTCAAACCTGTTACACCCGTCAACATTCGAAACTCATACTAATCAAGTCATTAAAACAGCCATCTATTTAGCTTTTTATGGTTTTCTTCGGCCCAAAGAATTTACCACCGCTAACAACAACACCCCCAACTTCATCACAAGGTCAAACCTGGTAAAATCACACGATCACTATTTACTGTCCCTACACCATACAAAAACTAGTGCCAAGGGTTAGATGGTCACTATTACCTATTATCCCACTAGTAATAAATGGTGCCCTGTGGAAGTTTTCGACCAATACCTCTCCTCCTTTCCAATGGCTCCAACACAACCACTGCTAGCCTTACACGATAAAACGCTCACTACGAGTAAATTCATGCTCTATGTAAGAATGTGATTGGTTCGGTTAGCTTGAACCCAGCCGAATATTCAGGTCACTCATTTAGAATAGGAGCAGCTACTACCGCTTCTAAAAGGAATATTCCTGCGCACATCATTAAAATATTAGGCCGGTGGAAATCCACGGCTTACATCAGATATATTTCTCAGTCAGTACAAGAGGTGCGTCTAGCATTTAAGAATATGATTATGTGATATCCTATGGTGTATTGTAGGCTGAATAAACTGGTTAAATTTTTTTGCCCTCTTTTATTTCAGGTCTACTACCCCGTCAGTTCAGGCACACCACAACTGACTTTTCCATCCCCTGTTTGTTTTATGTTGCTAACGCTATGGCTTTATGCCCTGACCACAAATGGAAGGCAGGGCCTGAAGTTGTGGGAGGGGCTTGGTTCCCCTTCTTAAGGAGCACCAGCCCTTCCCTCACTACCGTCTTAGGTCTGGTGATTTGTCCCACCCACCACACCTTCCTTTTATAAGCATTTCATAAGGTAGGCCCTCTTTTATTTCAGGTCTACTACCTCGTCAGTTCCGGCACACCACAACTGACTTTTCCATCCCCTGTCTGTTTTATGTTGCTAACGCTACGGCTTTATGCCCTGACCACAAATATATATTGTGGTCAGGGCATAAATCTACTGAAATGACAGGTGCAACCACTGATCAGCACACCCTTTCAATCTCTTAAACCTATAGAACACATACCCTCTCTCACTACAAATAGATATATCACACACCAAAACCATATACTTCAATTTAAAAAAAAAATTCTCATAATTTCTGTTTCATTTTCAACTACACACCTCATACCACTAACATGAATCCTAATATAACCATACTGTTATTCTTAATAACCCTTTTCTTAATCTAATTTTGTTCACACTACTACCAGCATAAGCACACACCTCAAACTGGAACACAAATTATAATACACCATGGCCTGCTCTGTTCCTTTAACTTATCTGCTGGTGGAGAGTTATAAAAAATAGCCCTCCTACCCCAAACTCACAAAATTATAAATTATCCCATTCACTATATGGCCAAACAAAGATGATGTCCAAATTCCTACTCCTTATGTTACTTGCCCTTGCAAATGATGTGGAGTCTAACCCTGGTCCCCCAGCTAATTCTAGTCCTAATCTCCCCACTAAAAAAGGCCTCTCTTTTGTGCACTGCAACATACGTAGTTTCCTCCCTAAACTGGATGCACTGCAAGCCTGGTGTTCCCATTACAAACCAAAAATCATTGTGCTCTTAGAATCATGGTTAACGGCTAAAATACCAGACACCGCCATTGCAATACAGGGTTATTCATGTTTTAGAAATGACAGAGCAAAGAGAGGAGGAGGCATTGTTATTTATGTTGACAATTCCATAAAGTTTACCCCTTTACAAAACCTTAGTCCTCCTGCCATCTTTGATTTCCTTTCTGGCACAATTGAGATCCCGTGCAGTAAATCAATCATTGTTGCAGGAATCTACCGCCCACCTAGCTCCCCTGTGCATTCCCTTTCTGACATAGCCCATCTCCTTAGTGAAACCATAGCTCAAAACCCAAAAAGTGAACTGTTGGTCTTTGGAGATTTTAATATTGATTGGCTGAACCCTAAAAATAATAGTTCTTGCACGCTGTTTAAGACTTTGCAGCTAACGCAATTAATCTCCTCCCCAACTCGTATAAACATTAAAAGCCATAGCCATACCCTGCTAGATTGGATTCTCTCCACTTCTCCTGATAGAATCCAGGAGGTTGGTGTTCTCCCAAACATGTTCAGTGATCACTGTTTAGTGTACTGCGTGCGCAAAATAAAGGCTATTAAATCCTCTCCCAAGGTTAAAATAACTAGGTCCTTCAAAAAATTTAATCTTGAATCCTTTTTAAATGACATCAAGAATCTCTCATGGCACAGATTAAACATTATCCCAGGTCTAGACTGTGCTGTTGAATACATTCAGTCTGAACTCCTACAAATTTGGAATTTGCATGCCCCGCTGCGTAAGGTGAGGGTAAAAGGAGCGCATATGAACTGGATCACAGCTGACCTCATCCAAATGTACCAGTTTCGGGATTCTTTGTGGTCAAAGTTTAAGCGTACTGGCTCTATGAATGATCACGGTGCATATAGACAATGGCGAAATATATGCACAAAACAGACAAAACTGGCCAAGGCCCAATATTTCTATGAAAATCTGAACAGTAACATCTCAAACCCTAGAAACTTTTGGAAAGTCATAAATAAACTACAAACTCCCCCAATCCACTCCCAACCCTCCACTGTCAAAGTGGGTAACCAAACCCTGCAACTTCCCTTAGATGTAGCAAATGCCTTTAACAATTATTTTGTCGGATGCTCTACTGCCCTGATTGCCAAGCTAATAAATGACACGCATCCTGAAACTACAAATGTGGATCAGGCCCCACTAAATTTGCAAAGGCCCAATATAGATAAGTTTAATTTTAGACCTGTACCTGTTAGTGTCATTAAAAAACATCTTAATAATCTAAAAATGAAAAACCAGTCCGGACCTGATCAAATCCCAGCAATGCTGTTGAAGCTCAGTGCGCCGGCAATTGCTAAACCCGTCTCAACTCTAATTAACGAATCCTTGGTGTCTGGATACATACCCAAACTTTGGAAGACTGCGAGAGTAGTGCCTATCCATAAAAGTGGTGACACTACTTTGGTTTCTAACTATCGCCCAATATCATTGCTCCCGGTATTGTCAAAAATCTTAGAAAAATGTGTCCATACACAACTTTGTGAGTACTACCAACAATTAAACTATCTGACCCTTGATCAGTCGGGCTTTCGCCAGAATCACTCCACTACAACTGCCCTCCAAACTGGCATGGAACAAGGAGCCCTAACTGGAGCTATTTTCCTTGATTTTGCTAAGGCCTTTGACACAGTAGACCACGACATTCTACTGCACAAACTCAAAAACTCAGGTATTGGTGATCATACTCTAAACTGGTTTCGATCGTATGTATCGGATCGCTCGCAATATGTGTCCATTTCTGACAGTGACTCCCTCCCTCTCCCAGTCACGTGTGGTGTTCCCCAGGGTTCCATTCTCGGCTATTTACATTATTTATAAATGATCTGCCTAATGTCTGCCAATCCTCAAATGACACGGTAATCTATGCGAGCAAATCCAATCTACCGCAACTTGAGGCTTTGCTCCAAGACCAGTTTACAGAGGTAGAAAAGTGGATGGCAAAAAACAAACTCTTCCTGAACACTGACAAAACTGTCACAATGATCTTTGGAACAGTATCTAAATTACACAAATTACACAATTCCCACCTGTAGAATATTGCATATTCTGTATGTTCCTATTCAAATACATATTAAGGTGTGGCTGTCTAATGGGTTAAACAGAACAGATGGTGTTTGCTATTCTGTAACATGAGGTCTCTGGAATTTGCTGTATAAGAGATCTGAGGCGGTCTTTATATAGGGAACTTCCTTATATGGCAGGGTCTAAACTAAACATTATGACGTAATTTGGGGTATATAGAGTCAAGGACAAAGGATTACAGTCTCTTCCTGCTACGATCCGTTTGCTCTCCTCGCTGATGTCAAGACGACTCTCTGTAACGTCGTTAAGAATTAACATCTGTTAAGTATATTATTGTTTCCTGTTGAATGTAGAATAAATACTCATTTTTTATAAAGAACGTCAGATTGCGTATTAGTACTTTTCAATAATATAGACATATATTATTGTGGCGAGCCTGACCCAAAAGAAGAAATATCTATATATATATATACATAAAAGACTTATGCAACTATAGAAAAACACAGCCAGTTATTACACCACCTATCCATCAAAACAAATTCAAATGGCACACTGACCGCAGTCCATTCTTTCAAATACTTGGGTATGATATTAGACCCCAATCTATCTTTTGGCCTGCACATAGAAAAGCTTGCATCTAAACTTTATCCAAAATTAGGTGCCCTGTACAGAAACAAAGCCTGCCTAAGCCCTACAGTAAAGGAAAAGATTGTACAGCAAATGCTGATGCCAATCATTGATTATGGGGATGTAGTATATGCGTCTGCATCGCAATCCCACATTAATAAACTCAACACATTGTATAACTCGTTCTGCCGATTTGTGCTACAATGTAATTACAGGACCCACCATTGTGACATGCTAAAATAATTAAACTGGCTGTCGCTGGAATACAGACGCACCCTTCATCTTTCCAGCCTTGTTTTTAAGAGCTTTTCTGGGAAACTCCCACTCTACCTGAACAAAATGCTTTCCCCAGCTGTTCCCACTTTCTGTAAGCTCCGATACAGTACAAGCACTTTACTTAGTCTACCTCAATACAAAAAGAAAGCGTCCCGATCCTCCTTCTCCTACAGAGCACCGCAATTGTGGAACGACCTCCCGCACAATTTAAAATCTTCCCTAAGCCTAAAGTCCTTTAAGAGATCCCTCTCTACATACCTCAAAACAGAATGCACTTGTCATGGTTGATTATATATTTCCTGCCTGTTCTATGTTAAATTTTGTATATATTGTGTATTAATATTGGTTTTGTATTTTGTTGTACCTAATGTAACAATGCAATGATTTGTGGACCCAGGACATACTTGAAAACGAAAGAAATCTCAATGTATCTTTCCTGGTAAAATATTTTATAAATAAATAATATACACATATATACATATCACTATTACATATCATTGTAAATATGATTTATACATGTGATCATAGTGAATTTCAAATGTAAGGCCGGAGTAGTTGAACTGATAGCAAGGCTGGGTTAGAAAATGTTTCCAGTTATGCTATTTGTACATTAAATTTTAAATTTACTTTGAATTCTCACTTTAGTGACTAACCCTCTTAATATTTAAATATATCATTTTACTGCTCCTCCTTTTCCCTCTCTATTGCTCATTTTTTGTGTTTGATCTGTGAATAGGGATGCTTCCCAGCCATCAATCTTTTTTTTTTTTACGATCAACCATGTCTTTTTTGAGGCACAAGCTGGAATTCAGAATCACAAGCTGAAACAGACATGCTCAGTCATTGCACATTTCGGTTGATTGGTATGTCGAGTACAACTTAAATGAAAATGTCTACAAAACCTGGCAGAATTTACTATAAAGGAAACCCACACTTTTTAGAACCCTTTGAAGATACACTCCGAGGGCCATAATCACAAGAGCTAACTGTGTCCTGATGCCCTCCCCCCCATTGTTAATTGGGGTCCTGCAGCACCATTCCCTCCACTATCAACAGAGCTTCTTGTACTCATTCATTGGTAGTTGAGGTGGGGAGCAGTGGTTGGTGGACCCCAAGTAATAGTCAAATGGTTCAAAAATGGTTTGACTACTTACAGTCTTAGTACTGTAAACACTGCATTTTCAAAGAAAAGGAAGTGTTTACATTACTGGCTAGTAACACTTCTTGTGGCAGTTACTCAGATGGCCACTAGATGTGCTTCCAAGTCCAGTGCTGCACAATAGGCAGCACTGACCTTCACTGTCTTTACGTTCTGCATGGAGATGCTGAACATTCCCCATAGAGATGCATCAATCCAACGCATTTCTACAAGGAAAGGCATTTTGTCGTGCATGTTCCTCTGGGAAAGCATTGAATTGGCTGAGATCATCAAGATTGATGAACTCAGCCATGGAGGTGGAGCCAGGGTTTGCATTTCCTTAGACAAAAATCCAATAAGTATACTCTTACACAATAGACACTTATACATGCTATAACCTTGCCTGGCACTTAAAACATTAAACATCCTTCCTTCATAATCTTCTGTGCTCAACTCTGAATAGCTGTGGGAAGAACACAAACAGCAAAACAGCATGAAACCTTTTAATATTTCTTTTATGAAATCTTATATACACATTCAGCTTTCAATGTACCACCAAATGGCTTTATACTCGTGCAATGTAAAGTATACTCCATGTGTCTTATTAGCAACACATTCACTGTCAATATCATCATCACTAGTTAAATGTATACCTGAATAATGGCACATTTTGGTAGACAGGTTTGCTTTTATGTTAAATGATATGTTTTAAATGACTGTGGGATGCTGAATAAACAATAGTAATAAGTGGTTTACTTGCAAATTTTTTTGTTGGCAGGCTGTTGAATTTACAACTGTAGGGCTTATGAAACGTTGAATCATAATGTTCTAATTATGGAATGAAATTACTTTCTAAAACAAAGAGTTCTCTAATAAATTGTTTACACTTATTAAGAATTAGAACCTTTATATATTTCTTAAAGTTAGCCACAGATGTCAATTTAAATATTCTAAATAGTTTGCACATGCTGACCCCCCTCACACATCTTAAAAACCTATTATGCACAGCTCACATCATAGTAATATCAAAGATAGATTGAAAAGACTGTTCCATTAAATTCCGTTTTTCACAAAAGTTGCTGGTGAATCAAAAAATGAAAATAAAACCACAAATTACAGAGGAAGAAAATGTTCATTCTTGACCACAAAATGAAGTTTAAAATGTGTTTGGAATATGCAATGTTTCTATTGGCCAAATTGTGGATATCCTTTGGGAAATTTATATTTCTGAGATATGACGGCTCATAACAGTATATTTTGAATAATACCATAAGATGATATATCATTAGAAAGATAATTTAATGCAGAATGTAATGAAACTGTGACAGTTACCCCTATAGAGTGAGGGTATCAACCGTCTGGACATCCTTCTTCCCATAGCTGGAGAGCGCTACAGAGTCCCAACTCGATATCCTGAGGAGCTAGTATACCTGTATAGTTGAAGAGAGCTCTTACAAGAGCTATCAGTGATATAGCATAGCTGTTCCCTACAACACAAGACAATGCTGCGAGCTGAGGGAAAAAAGGTTTGGTTTATTGAGCACAAAGACATTTCTTTTATACACATTTTCAGGCAAGAGGCACACCCCCTGGACCTGATGGAACACAGGGACAAAAGGAACATAAACCAATAGGAAAAATAATTATTACTGTAACACTCCCACACACAGTCAGCAAGCCCTCCCCTCTTCCTGTGATATAATTAGGATAGCTAATGGTATAACTTAATTATCCACAGGCAGAAAATATAAATATTTACCCGAAGTTCAGAAACACCCCAAAACTCAAACATATCCCCATAAATTATACATCCCTGGATAACTCTGATCTGGGCGAACAACATACCCAAAAATCACCCAGATCAGAGCAGCGGTTCCCGAATTCTGTGGAAGTCACATTTGACCAACCGCACGCTTGATTTCATACCCAAAAGAGTTTCAGAGAATTAGGCTGTGCGGCCGGTCTATCTTCTCATTCAAATAAAGTACAAATTGCATGAACTCCATTGGATGCGTCTCTTTCGGTAGTTTGTTCTTACTGAATAGCACTCTGTCCGTGTGAATTTAGCCAAACGCACGCAAGGTGGAAGTCCCAGCGGTGTTCGTGCGTTTGAGTGTCCAATTTTGCTTCCAGGCGTTCGACGACCAAACACCGCTGATCGAACGATCAGTGATCGTTCGGCTACACAAAATGGCCACCACCACGTGTTCATTGATACGAACGACGACCACCCAGCCTTTTATCAATTAGGCTGTGGTTAGCCACAGCTTCTGGGTGGTTAACCAGCAGCACACTCCACATGCAGGGTGGTCGTCGTTTGACACTTTGTTCGGCTACTTGAATAATATGATCTTGTTCGTAATAAAGTTTTAATTTACCGAATCAACTAACGAACACATCAGGAGGCAAATAAAATCCAGCAGTGACAAGGGGAAAACGAAGTCCAGGGACGTGTCCTTTGTTGCAATAAAATATCAGAAAGGAGAACCACAACATAATCACTGTAGGGAAGGGAAAAACCACCATAACTACTGCAATCACAGAGGGTTTTTGTTACAGAAACATACCACATTTAAAAATATATTAAAAACATACACAGGAAATCATGATAACGTGAAGAAAAACATATATTTTCTCTAGTCTGGTCCCATTCTTAATACATATTTTCAACCTCTTTGTGTCCACAAGCATCTTCCACTCTTCCTTCAAACATGCAATCATCAATCCCAGACTAAAAAAAATGAATCTCTTGACCCTACTGTTCCTTCTAATTATGGTCCCATATTGATACTCCCGTTCATTTCTAAACTTCTTGAGCGGCTTGTGTTTACACATCTAACTCACTGTCTCAATACCAAATCCCTCTTTGACCCTTTAATCTAGCTTCCACTCCCTCTATTTTACTGAAACTGCACTTGCCAAAGTGACTAACAACTGAGTATCTGATAAATCTAAGGTCATTACAGTCTCTTAATTCTCATTGACCTCTTTTATCCCTTTGATACTGTTGGCCACTCTCTTTCTGGTTTTCATCTAATCATTCTAAATGCTTATTTAGTGTCTCCTTCTCTGGTGCTACCTCCTCCCTACTGCCTATCTCAGTTGGTGTTCCCCAGGGCAGAACTTCTTTTAATTTACACTTACAATGCCTGTCTTGGCAACCCTATTAACTCTTTTGGATTTCAATGACATCTATATGCTTATGATACTCAGATTTACCTCTCCTATCTAAAACAAGATCTCATCTTATTTAGAATTAGAACATTTATATATCTCACTAATGCTCATCTTTCCCTCCTCAAATAGTGTTCCTCCAGCTATCTACTTGTACGTCATGGAACACCTATTTTCCCAACTCCTCAAGTTTGCTCCCTTGGAGTTATTTTTCACTCAAGTCTTTCCTTTTCTCTTCACATCCAGTCTATCTCCAATTCCTGTAATGTCCACCTTGAAAATATTGCCTTACCCAACCTCTTTGATAATCATTGCATTAGCTTCCTGTACTCTTCAGGATCCAATTCAAACTGATAACTTTACCTTCAATGATGCCACTCCTCACTACATTTCCTCTTTACTAAACAAATACACCCTTTCCTATTCACTTTACTCTGCAAGCAACCTTTTCCTGATGTGCTCTTTCTCGCATTGTCAACTCTCATCTGCAGGATTTTTCAGTGGCTGAACCATTCCTATGTAATTACATACTCTGTGCCATAAGACTCTCTGCTATCTTTCAAACTTTTGAGAAGTCCATGAAAATGCACCTCTTCAGGAATTCCTACCATCTTCCTGGATTATGTTCCTCTATTTACAATTGCTTTACTCAGTCCCCTCGCCTCCATAGCCCAGCTCACTCTCTCTCCTTCCACTGTTCGGTTCTTTTACTAGCATATTTCGACATGGGAACCTTATCCATCAATCCCTCCTGCCGTTGTTTGTTGTCAATTATCCCCATTCTATACATTTCAAATGCTGCATAATTGTTATCGCTATATAAATAATAATAGGAAAAATATGGTAAAGCATAGTTCATAACTAATGAGTTGGGAAACCTTTTGCTGCGATTACAATGGCACCCCATAGAGTGAACCAAGTGTTCTAGTGAAACAAAGATTACGTGATTTATTTTATCAATTGTATTTTATTCCATGGTTGCTTCTCACTAACAAGTTTCTTTAATTGGCTCACAGATTAATTAAATTCAGGTCAGAGCTATTGCCTGGCCATTCTAGTATTATAATGTGATTTCCCTGAAACCACTTTTTGCACACAGCAGCAACATGACAAGAAAGGGATTCCTCTGAAAACTGGCATTTTTCAGGATCAATAAAATAATGCAAGTAATAAGAAATATCATTCGGTAAGCATTCCATATCAAAATAATGAAAAGTGGAGTGATGCCATGCATCATTGAGGGCACATAACTGATGCCATGTATTTTATTGAATGCAGTGATGCAAGGATGCCACCATGACATTGCCAAACCTACTACTATTTATCTTAGACAGTATAAAACACACTACATTTTGCTAAATAAACACCTCTAGTGGCTGTCAGACTAATGCTGAATGCAGCTATTACTTCACAGAGAAGCATCAGATCAATGCATTTCCGTGAGATTGAGAATAGTTGGTCCGCATTGCTCTACCATAGCTCCAAACTGCTGGCTTCTGACCGAAGTCTGTCCCAGCTCTGCATAACAGATATATTGAATGTTTTTTTTTTTTTTTGCAGATTTATTTTTTGCTAACTAGAGGATCACTAAATCTAAACCAAAAGAGGAGCTAATAATTTTTTTTTAATATATATATATATATAGATTCAACACAGAAATCATACATATCATAAAAACTAATGTTGCTTCTTACAACAATAGCATGTGGGAAATTACATCTACAAATCATTCTGAAAGTTCTGAAATGTAATATAATGCATATGATTCCCTCTAAGGTATGAGCTTGTGCGTGCATACACATCTTTTGATGGAGCGCACACATGGTAATAATTTGCACAAAAATAAATTCTAATCCTGTGAGGGATCCAGAAAGTGTCTGGCACCCCAGAAGAGGAGAATTGTCAGTAATGCAGAGGAAGCACCTCACACCACATGGCAGGTGTCTACTCTGTTGATATATACTAGGCTGGGGGGTGGGGGGTAGGGGAGGAAACAGATAGCGAGGGTTGCCCTCTGTAGTCATGCAGGAGCCAGAATATGACATCTCTCCAGCCCAGGCATCACTAGAGAGGGCGCGCAAGTGAGCAGAGAGGAAAAGGGAGACTTCCAGTGAGATAATCCATTCCCCACTGGACCCCAGTGAGAAAATACACACTGGGTCCTAGGGAAAAGATCCCCACTTGACACCAGGGAGTAGATCACCACTGTACCACATGAGAAGATCTGAAGTGGACGCAGGAAGAAAATCCCCACTGGACACCAGGGAGAAGATTGTGTGTGTGTTTGTGTGTGTTTCAAATCAGTGAGATTGTGTGTCTGTCATTGAGAGTGTGCATATGTATATGTAGGAAGCATTAATGTATATGTCACTATTTACTTGGCAAAGAGCTCTTTTTGAAAACTCTTTGGGTGGCATTTCTCCAGGGCAGGCGCTTACTTCAAGGCAAACTAGGCAGCTGCATAGGAGGGGGCGTCCTGCTCCCCCATCGCCAGCCCTTTAAATGCTGCAGCCGCCTGAGCGCTCTATAGAGAGCCTCAGGCGGCTACAGCACTGCCTCTCTCCTCACCTCCCCTTCCCTGTAGCGTGGATGAGCTCCTCTCCGGTCGTCGGTACAGGAACATCCGTTTCCGGTACCTGGCCGGACTGATAGGAAGTGCACACTGAGTGTGCACTTTCAGTCCGGCTGGGTACAGGAAACAGAAACTCCTGTATGGCGGACCGGAGAGGAGCTCGACCACGCTACAGGGAAGAGGAGGTGAGGAGAACACAGGGAGGGAGGGGGAAGTAAGAAGAACTGGGGAGGGGGAGTGAGAAGAACACAGGGGGGGAGTGAGAATAAGACAGGGAGAGGGGAGTGAGAAGAACACAGGGAGAGGGGTGAGGAGAAGGAGGTAAAGAACACAGGAGAGGGAGATGAGGAAGAACACAGGAGGGGAGGAGAAGAACACAGGGCAGTGAGAAGAACACAGGAGAGGGGGTGAGGAGAAGGGGAGGTGAGGAGAACATGGATGGGGAAGACATAGGGAATGGTGGAGGTGAGAAGAACACATGGGGGTGAGAATAACACGGGGGTAGTGAGAAGAACACAAGGAGTGTGGGGGTGAGAAGAACATGGGAGAGGGGGAGGTGAGGAAAAGGGGAGGTGATGAGAAGGGGAGGTGAGGAGAATACAGGGAGGGGGAGGTGAGGAGCACACAGGGAGGGTGAGGGGGTGGGTGTGAGAAGAGACCACTATGGGAGGGTGGGGGGAGAGAAGAGACCACTAAGGGGCAGGGGAGAGCTCTAAGGGACAGAAGGGAGAGCTCTATAGGACAGGGGGCAGGACAGGGAGCTCTTTCACACTACGCGCACACACACACAATGCATCCCTATACATACACAGAAACACACAATGCATCCCTACACACACAGAAACACAACATGCTTCCTTTACACACAGAGAAACACACAATGCATCAATTACACACAAAGACAATGTATCATTTGCACACATACACTGAAACACAAAATGCATCCCTTACACACACATGCAAACATACACACTGCTTCTCTTACATGCACACATAAACACAATGCATTTCTTACACACTCAATACACACACTTACAGACACACACCTTGCATCCCTTATCCATACAAACGCAGATTCACACAATGCCTCCCTTACACACAACCAGAAACACACAATACATCCCTTATACACACTGCATCCACTACACACAAACACACTGCATCACCTACACAAACTGGTATCCATATACATTATATTCCATAAGCACACACATTAGAACCTCTACAATAACACATAACACATCCCCTACACACTCCACTCCCTGTGAGTGAACTCAAGGGTGAATCATATAGGTGGACTCATGGGTGAGCCTTTTATGCATACTCACCGTAGACCTTGAGCTGTGTAAGGGGCAGCAAAAAATGGAGCTGCTTCCCGTTCCACTGGAACATTGAATTTTGTGACCACCGTTACAAACAGCCACCAGAGAGCCTGTTCTACACCAGACCAGTGGAGCCAAACTGCAGCCAGAGCCCATCGCCATCCTCATCCGGCTGTAAGTAGACAATCTAGTATATTATTAGTGACAATAATCTCTAATTTCCCTCACATTAAAGGGACACTATAGTCCCCAGAACCACTGCAGCTTAATTAAGTGGTTCTGGTGTCTCTAGCCTTTCCATGCAGGCTTTTTAATATAAACACTGACTTTGGGTCATATGGCAGATCATATGGGTGGGGCATTGTGATGTCACATGGGGGGGGCACATTTTTCTTTTGCCTAGGGAGGCAAAAATCCTTGCACCGGCCCTGCATTTCTCCATATAATGTTTGCTGTTGGTGTCTCCTGAAATGGGTTGTTTTGTTTCCATATAATGTTTGCCATAAATGTATCAGCTGAATTTGACTTATGTGTAAGAAGCATTTATTACGTTTATTTCACAATTTATTGGACTGCATTCACTGTTTCTGCACAATTTGAGGAATTAACATGTGTGCCCTAAACAGGGCCGTC
Source organism: Pelobates cultripes (assembly GCA_933207985.1). Taxonomy (NCBI): domain Eukaryota; kingdom Metazoa; phylum Chordata; class Amphibia; order Anura; family Pelobatidae; genus Pelobates; species Pelobates cultripes. The sequence goes on from OW240912.1 coordinate 373,463,786, forward strand.
TTTAATAACGAATGGACCCTGGGCAAGTGTTTGCTTGGGCCCCCTGTGCCCTGCCGCTCTCGCCCCTCACTCCCTGGTATGCAATCACGGCATCCATCCCAACGTAGTGGCGGTACTAAAGTAGAATTAATTTTATTGGGACCCCCAATTGCAAGGTTGGACTAAAGGTAGAACCCCATCTGTCGTGCAACTCCAACAATGCTTTGACAGCTGGGACTCTACCAATTTCCCATGCTTGCAGGGTTGTATTTAACACTGAGCCATGTTAGTATGTTTGAATGTAAGCATGTGTTTGTATGGAGTATGTTTGTGTGAATGTGTTTGTATGTGGTACTGGAGTTTGAATGCAAGTGTGCATTTATGTGTAGTGTTTGTTTTTGAATGTGGGAGTGTGCTTGTATGTAGTGTTGATGTTTCAATGCAGGAGTGTGTTTTATATGTAGTGTTGAAGTTTGAATGGAGGGGTGTATTTGTATTTAAAGTTGCGGCTCAGATGCACAGGTACACACTCTGACGCACAAGCAGATACACAGATACATACACAGATACATACACTGACTACATACAGATAAACAGGCACATACACTGACAGACACACTGACACAGGTACATATATTGACACACACACAGACACATACACTGGTAGACGTACTGACACAGGCACATATACAGACATACTGACCCACAGACACATATACCGACATACTGACACACACACACAGACACATACACTGATCAACATACTGACACACATACACTGACAGAAATACTGACACCCACATACACTGAGAAATACTGACACACACACACAGGCACATACACTGGCACACACAGACTGATATACTGACACACAGACATACTGGCACACAGACAGATATACTGACACATACATACACATGCACTAACAGACATACTGACGCACTGACAGACATACTGACACATACACATACTGACACACACAGATATACACACACATATATACTGACACACAGACAGACAGACATACTGACACACACACAGACATGCTGACACACACACATACACTGACACACACATACACTAACACACAAACACTAACTCACACATACACACATACAAACAAACCCCCATGTGACAAACACATAAACACATACACTAACACACAAACACATACACTAACACACAAACACATACACTAACACACACACACATTAACACACAAACACACTTTTTTTTTTTAAATGTAATCCCCCCAGCCTCCTTACCTTTTGGAGTGCTGGGGGATTCCCTGGGGGGTGTGCTGCTGGTGCTGGGAGGGGGGAAACGGCCAGAGGAGCACTCAGTGCTTCCTCTTCAGCACTGAGTGCTCCCTCGCGCGCCCGCCTTCCTGCCCGACCGGCCACCCGCCCGCCGGGGTCAGCGGGGCCCACGGGGCAGGTGCCTCGGGCCCCCCAAGAGAAACTGGGCCCGGGGCAGCTGCCCCGTTTGCCCCGCGTTAAAGACGGCCCTGGCCCTAAACACAGTCAACAAGCTACCAATATTATCTTTTGGCTGTATGAAAGGTCAGGTTTTTTTTTATGGATTAAATTGCTATTTACTGTGGTGATGGTGGGGCAGAAGCTTTGTGGTGTAGTATACAGACAAAAACCTGGTTGTTTTGTGTGCACTCTTGTCTGTGCAGTTGCACCCTTTTGCTTTCTATGGACTGTCTGACAGACCAAAATGGGCATTAACAGGGAGGCTTGTATCTCTGAATGGCTGGCATTGCAGTAACACTGTTGTGTAACTACATTACAGTATTACGATGTGATAATGTATTAGTAATGCTGTAATGTACTGTCATAAACCATGAGAGAGAGGCGCACAAAATTTTGGATCAGGAAAAGAATGTGCATAAGGCAAAATTTATGTGCACACCAACTGAAAAAATTAGAGGGAACTTTGGTCACCAGAACCACCACAGCTTAATGTTAGAAATGTGCAATTAGGTTTGGTCCGAATTTAAATTCGGGCGTATTTCGGACATTTGGATGCTTCCGAATGTCCAAATGGGCGAAGTTCTGAATGCCGAATTTCCGAAGTGCCAAATTTCCGAAGTCCGAACCGAATTGCAGAATTTCAGAAGTCCTGAATTTTGAAAGTCTGAAAAGAAGCGAATTGCCAAAGTAGCCATACCCTAACCCTACCCTAACCCTAAACCTAACCCTACTCCTAACTCTAACACTACTCCTAACTCTAACCCAACCCTAACCCTACTCCTAACCCAACCCTAGCCCTACTCCTAACATAACCCTAACCCTACTCCTAACCCTACCCCTACTCCTAACCCAACCCTAACCCTACCCCTAACCCTACTTCTAACCCAACCCTAACCCTACTCCTAACCCTAACCCAACCCTAACCCTAACCGTACTCCTAACTCAACCCTAACCTACTCCTAACCCAACCTAACCCTACTTCTAATCCTAACCCTACTCCTAACCCAACCCTAACCCTACTCCTAATCCTCACCCTACTCCTAACCCAAACCTAACCCTACTCCTAACCCAACCCTAACCCTAGTCCTTACCCAACCCTAACCCTACTCCTAACCCTAACCCTACTCCTACTCCTAACCCTAATCCTAACCCAATCCTAACCCTAACCCTACTCCTAACCCTACCCCTAACCCTACCCCTACACTCACCCTAGGTCCCGAAGTCCAGAAGTGCCAAAGTGCCGAATTCCCGAAGTCCCGAATTTCGGAAGTGCCGAACCTAATCGAAGTGCCGAAGTACCAAATTGATGAAATTCTGAATTGCTGAAGTCCCAAATTTCGGAAATGCCGAACAGAATTGCCGAATTGCCGATGTCCTGAATTGCCGAAGTGCCGAATTTCGGAATGCCAAACCGAACCAAATATTTTGGCCATGCACATCCCTACTTAATATAGTGGTTCTAGTGATTATAGCATTTACCATATCATTTAAAATGCATTGTTTACATTGCTGCTGAGGAACACCTATAGTGGCAGTTAAACAGATTGCGTGCAGCTTCTACATTCAATGTCAATCCTGAATGTTCCCCATAGAGTGGCATTAATTAAGTGCATTGCTATGAGGAGATGCTGATTGGTACAGCATGGCATTTTGACGCACACGCGCAATAGTCTCCCAATGCTTTCCTTTGGCAAAGCATTGGATTAGCTGAGATGTTCTAAATTGGGCCAGCCGCAGCAAGACTGGTGAGGAGTGTTAAGAAAGGTAAGTAAACTCACCTTTCCCATGCAATCACCTAAATAGTTAGTTTAGGATTACATGATTGTGTTAGGAGTGTTCCTTTAAGTCCCATTTACATAAAAACTCACAATAATAGTAGCTAAAATATTTAAGCTCCAGAGACAGGAAATTGCCTAAAGCTTCTTTGAGCTGCATTGGAAGGTCTGTGATTTGACAGAAAGTCTGGGGTGGGTTTCGAAAGGGAGGGCTTGCAAAGGCTGCAGAGAAGAGATCTGCAGCATTTGCAAACTGTTTTTAGATATACTCCCAATAAAAAGAGCATAATTGAATATATCTACTAAAAAGTGATTTTAATTATGTCTGTATTTGGGCAGTAGAGTGCCCGTTTAATTATATTACAAAACTGACTGGATAGGCGACATCTGTTGCTCTTTCAAATCAAAGCATTTCCAATTACTAAATTGTTTTGCAAGTGTGCCTTTTCTCAATGCACTGCCCTTAATTAAATGCGATAAGATTAGGGTGGAGATTTATCAAGGAAAAGCAGCTGCTATCGGGCAAAAAGCTCTATTAGGAGTAATCATTATGAACCTTGGTTTTGCCTTGAGAAATCACCCCCAGTGTTTTTGCAAACGCCAATTTGAAATGTACCCGGATCACAAACCAAACGACCTGCATGATGGCCGAACATGTTCATTTAGATTCATAATTCTGAATTGCGTTTGTGGCGACAAAAAAGAGATGTTTAACAGGGAAAATTGAAGTATTGGGGACAGTCACTAAATGTTTATTTTATTCACAGATCAAGTGAAAAGTGAGTAATAGGGGAGGGGGAGCAGAAAACAAATTTACATTTATATATTACATATTTAATAAATGATAAAGTATTTCATTCTTTTTTTTTGCAAAATCGCATGGAACACATGTGTATGATATGCTAGCCCTAATGATATGACATACAAAATCAATGGCATATTGTGTGTTTTTTTAATAAAATAGAATTATCTCTCCTAAACGCTTGGTCAGATGCTGGGTAGTGGAGGGGAAGGGTTGTTCCGGTAGGAGAAGAACAACAAGTATGATTAGGCACAGACTGCCCTTTAAATATAGTGCATGAAAGCAACAAGAATATAAAAGAAAAACAAAAGCATTATACTAAAGAGTAATAACAAACTTTGTGTAAAACAAGTGGCTTAAAATAGGCTATAGATTCTGCCAAATTATGGTAACAGCCTTAGCCAGTTTCTGTATAGTAGTAGATTGTTTTCCTTCAGGAGAGAACAGCTGGACATTATCCACATCCCACAGCGTCTTGCTGAGACTGTGGCTACACAGTGAGAAAGTCATAGTAGGTCACGAAAGTCCCAAAATATCAAAAAATATCAGAGACTTGGAGTTATTTGCCGCCGTGGAGGACAGTCAGCCTGCATCTTCGTCCCCATCTGTAGACAATGGCATTTTCTAGTACAAGCTTGGTAATAGGTTTTAACATTTGCATCCAGACAATTGTACATTGTGAGACGTTCCCATAAAATGCCACATCCTCAATTACATATGTTGGAGAGGCACGGGCTGCGGCCATCACACCAGCCTTGTCCCCTCCTGCGCAGAATCACACAAATATTAGCAATGCTGGGTTTGCATTGATCAGGGTCTTGTTCTGGAATTTTGGGGTATAGATGGTGTAGCAGCCTTCACAGAGCCCACTCTGGCAGCTGTTGTTGGAGAGGAATTAGCTAAGTCATCTACAGTGCTGGTCCCTGAAGAAGCCAAAGAAGGCTCTTGCTTGGTTACCATCTTGGGAGCACGCGGTCGAGAAGTCTGATGGAGCATATTGCCAATATTTGGGGATTAGGCAACTGGAGTGCCTGTCAACATTTGGATCGGCATCTCATAATGACCCAAATGGTATGGAATGGCAATTGCCTTGGCAACTGCTGGAATTTGCTGTATAAAGATATTCTCCCTGCAGCATCTGCAACATGCGTCTGCTCAGTTTAATCACTGCAGTTCCTTTTTTTTCTTCTATTGGCTAAATTCTCTCATTTGGTCTGTGAATCAAATGGTGGGAAAATACTCCTATCAATGTACTTCAAAATATATGCAGAATATAATATGCAAAGGCCCATTTTCGCCCCCTTTGGTTCATCTGATTCATTTTCAAATGGTTCAGCCAATCCAAACTCACTTGCCAGGGATTTTGTCCTAAGTCTTCCTTCTACAATTACTTTCCTACTAAAACACAGTATTCAATGCATCTCTCCCATACATAGACATCTTTCCCTTACATTCTCCTTTTCATTTATGTTACCTGTGGGCCATTCCATTTTAAATTCTAATACTAATCCATAAAACTCATACCAATTGGTTCTTAGACTGCCCCTTTAATAGTAAGGCACCCAGACCACGTAGGCTCATTAAAGTGGTCTGGGTACAGTATCCCAATTGTTTTAGTCCTGCAATGTAAAACATTGCAGTTTTAGAGAAACTGAAGTGCTTACATTGCAGTACTAAGACAGCCTCTGGAGGCAATCTACTAGATAGCCACTAGAGGCTCTTTGTGCTTGCTAGGTGACTTTTGGTCACCTAACTGACACTGGATGGCCCTACGCTCAGCATGAATACATCAAGCATCAGTTAAATCCCTGTAGGAAAGCATTGATTCAATGCTTTCCTAAGGAAAGGGCCTAATGTGCTCACTGCGAGATTGGGTAAGTAAATAAAGGTCTTTAACCTTTTATTGGCTTGGGGTGCGAGGGATGGGGGAGACAGAGGGAGCTATAGTGTTAGGATTATGCTATAGTAACCCTTTAATGCCCTCACCTTAAGATACTTACAAAGTTTCCTACATAAAGCATTTGGCATGGAGCATTCCATACTATGGATTTACAGCATCTTAACAAAGACATAAATTGAATATTATTGTCAATGTATTGCTGTAAGTGAATAGTTAAAGCAAAATGAATCTCACAATATTTTATTGCTAGAAAAACTTCTGTCATAGTAAGGAATGGTATATAATTGATCAGAAAAAAAATGCATCATTGTATTAATGCTATATTTGATAGAAAAGAGGAAATACTAAATAAAATCAGATGAGACGTTAAAAATGAATTAATATTAGGCTATTTATTATAGACAGATAACTCAATCATATATTCTTTAAGGAAAGAAATAATACATTTTAAAGGTGATTACAAGACAGATGCAGTGTATAAGCAGCATAATAGAGGGCTTTTTCAATAAAGATATTTCCCTACCTACTACTAATAATACAAACAAATAATGGAACTGTGCAAAGACAAATCTTATAATTAAATAAGAAATTATAAAAATTAATCTTATATTACAAACATCTGCTTCGGTGACTCTGTAGAATCCACAATGGGCTTTTTATTTTTCTTGCCATCCTTCACTCCTGTGCATCGTAGGTACATATAAAATGTGAGAAGAAATGTTCTATTTAACAATTACATCTATTATTGACATTTATATATAAAATGGGGGCAACTTCTACCTTGGAGTATAAGAAAAGCTGATAATTATATAAGTCTATTAGACTTGTGCTCGGTGAAAAAAATTGGTTTGGCTGAAAAAAATGTCTGAAAAACAAATTTAGTTCAGGTGATCTGACATTCATTCAGGAAGTGTTTCGGTTCGATTGAATTCTGTACATGCACGTAACATGCTCCTATTAGTGTATTGCAAAATATATGCGTAAATATTTTATTTAAATTCTGCAGTAAACTGCAGTAAAATGTTCATGTACCATATATTTATTAAATAAGCAATATATATATACATATATATATATATATATATATATATATATATATATAAATAGATATTTATTTATTTTTTAGTGAACCTCCTTTTTTAAATCTGTTGCTCACTTTATTAACTTCATCTTCAACATCTTTAGTAGCTATCTACAACCCTTCTAAAAAATATTTTTCCCATCAGTCATCTAGTTTTGGCAATATGGATGGAATTCCCAATCACAAATCAAACAAAATATCTTGTCAATTGTCCTTTTTTTTATTTCATGATTTGGCCATATGGCAATTTGGATTTACATAATTCGGATGACACGCCAATCACCCAAAATCTGGACAGATTGCAATTAGCTTGAAAACAAATCCAGAAGGCTATACATTATCAGATTGCAATTGTTATGTTTGTGACAAATCTAACAAAGCGGAATTCATTTCTATATGATTGTAAACAAAATCCGACATGCAGAATTAAAATGACTCTGGTTCAGCATTGCAAATCTTACAGACACAATGTGTTCTCATTAGAAGGCATGGGAATAGAATAAATACCAGTGACAAAGTCAGTTATTGACAAAAAGGTTATCTTACGGAAACGAGATGCAGTCTGAATATTTAGACTGCAAAGCCTTTTGTCAAATGTTGTAACTATGTAGTTCTTGTTTTCGGAATACATAATAAGGTACCTGTTGACAGCTTTAGCTCTGTGGTTTGTTCTTTTTTCATTCTGGTATGCTTGGTCTTGCATTATATATTAAAGGGACGCTGTAGTCACTATAAGCATTTCATCTCTTTGAATTGGTTATAGTGCCTGGAGTACCCTGGCACTGTCCCTCCATTCAGTGTTGCACCATGTTCGTGCAGTATGCCACAAAATAAGAGTCCCTGGCCACCCACAGTCCGGCCCCTTTGGTATGTGTAGCTAAGGCAGAGCTTGCACACTTCCTTGTTGTCATACCCACTCATACCGTCAGTTGGAACTCTGACAGGTTAAAAGCAGTCAGCTGACACTCTCAGCCAATCACAGCTGCCCATTGCTGCTCAGGCTAATACTTCCTTATTAGCCAAAGCAGCACAGAGGGGATGGATTGCCGGGGACTCTTGTTTAGCATTAAAACTTTAAAAACTGTTTAATGCTGATAGAAATGATGAGACCAGTGGACTCCTGACACTATAACCAGTTTAATGAGATGAACAGATAGAGTGCCTACGGTGTCCCTTTAAGTATGCCTACACGATATATTAAATAGTTTTAATGCCCAATCAGTTAGAATTATTTTAGCATTTTAATACTTAACCTTTTTTTTTTTTGTTGAAATTTTGTCACAAATACAGTCAGAGCACTCCCAGCGCAGTGGCAAATGGTGCTGTGAGCCACTGAATGCTTAATACAGAGACCAACTCTCTGTATACAGTACAGCCCTGTTCTAGTCTGCCCTTTAATTTAGCTTGTCCCCCATATTTTACCTCAGCGATGCTGGTGTATATACACCACCCACATCTCACGAAGTTCAGTGATGCAACACATCTTGCTGCTCCTATTTTGGCACCTTCTCTTCCTCACTGCTCCAGGGAGCAGAGTATGGGCAAGAAGTGAAGAGGCTGACTTCTGCTGCAGCTGCCAGTGAGGTAGAAAGAATTACATTTTTTTAATGATCTATTTTAGTACCTCTGTCATTGGACTGAAGGGTTCATTTTTATAATCAATTTCTGTATAATCAGTTGCTGAGCTGAAGGTTCCATAAGATAATCAATTTCTGTATTATTAAAGTCTGTCATGGTTACATTTTGTCAAGTTGACTAATGTTTTGTATTTTCAGTGATACTTGTGATTGTAATAGTTTATAGCAAATAACCTGCATTACTGCTATTGCTTATTGTGTAGTTTCAATTATAAAGAGACCTCATAACCATTTATTCTCACTTGACTTGTGCAGGGCAAGAAAATGTAGGCTTTTCTTAACCACCAAAACAAATTGGGTCAGCAAAAATTAGTTCATGCCAATGTTCAGCTAGGCAAAGTTTCAGTACTGGAAAAAAATCAGGCGGCTATTCAGGCAGCCAGAACAGCAGGAAAATGCTGCTTATGACTGTGCTAAAACTGGCTATAATATTACCTGGCCTAATGGCTGCATTATATCAACAATAATAATAAAAAAAAAAAAATAGGAACTGATAGCATGTATTTTATTGATTGTAACGATTGATTGTAATTGTTGGAAAACAAATTGTTTTATCTATGCAATGCTTAGTGAATATTCCCGTAGACATACAGAGCTATATATATTTTATGTTACAGGGTGTCAGTCTCATGTTATGCTTTTTACTTCTGTATTTCTTATTACGTAGCTAAAGTATTACTGTATACATAGCTTGAAAGACCTAATGGTCAGTAGGCCTGATTATAATTTAAGATACTCGTGCTTTGAAAAGGTTAAACTCACATTTTTTAAACATACAATGTTTTTCTGTTCTTGTGTTCTTGCGCCTGACACCAGCTTTCACTATCTTTTATAAACATCCTGCACTTGCAGAAATAGCATTCTTCCTGTAATTTCAGTGGGTTCCTAATCTCATAGTGTCAATTGCATCAGTGAACAGGAGACTAACTAACAGCATTACTAAATGTTATATGAAAAGTTATATTTTTGATTCTGAGACTCCCATGATTGGTTAATGTTTCCATTTGATGTATACACCCCTAGACAAACTGTGTTTTATATATACGATGTACTACGCATTAAAACCTTTAAATGCTTATTCGTACTATATCTGAGTGGTGTGACTTCATTGAGTATTCCCAGCAGCTAATTACAGAGATAAAAGATGGTAGAAACCTCTTTGTTAGTGCATACGTCCATGGCAGCTTACGGGTTTCCAGATCCTGTGGTGATTTCAAGCCTAACAAATGGGGGTTACCTCCGAGGTAGCTAACGGTGAGTACAAAGATATTGACTTCTTTGTCTTTCTTTGTCTACTCACATGGGTGTCACAGTCTCCTGTCTTGAACCTGTCTTAGGCTGAGAGAGAGATCTGTCGGTTGGACAGATTCTCTGATTAAGAGGTTGAGAACAGGATCAGCCGTTTGCCTCTGAGGTTGATAACAGGATAAGCTGTCTGACTCTGTACCAGATTCAATATAGACTTAGGAGTTCTTGAGATCTGGTTGTTGAGAAGTTGGAACGGGATAGGCTGCCCATCTTTATGAGTAGTTAGTGTTGTCGAGAAGTGGGATCGGGATCGGCCACCGGCTTTTAGTGAATCTATATATTGATTTATTACCAGTTAGTTAGTTAGTCAGTTAGTTAGTTAGTTAGGGATTTATAAGTTTGGTACACTTTGTCCCCTGGAATCAGTGAAGTTTCTCCTACATTATTGAATATATTTATTTCTGCTTTCCACTGTCTCTTATTATTTTTAGAGCTTAAGATTTATGACTTGCAGTTGCACATTCTACTGAATGGGGTCTGATGCAATTGTTATAGGAAAATATGATTTGTGTGCTTGTTTTTGTGAATTTAATGAGCCCAATTTTTTTCTTTTTTACATTGGGACTAGGAATATATGTCTGCAATGAAATAATTTATAACCTGAACAAGTGATTACATTTTAAATGAGCCTGGTACAATTTTATGAGACCATGACTTCGCCTTAGATTAGAAAAACACATTTAGGGATAGTTTCACAAATCCCGCAAACAGAGTTACACACCAAACAGCACACAAGATAGTTAACAATGCCATTTCCCATGAAATTGACGAAGACCCATACTGCAGCTAATCCTCACTAAAGAAATCCTGTATAATACAACTGTTGATGTGTCACCACCCTCCCTTCCTGGGGCAGTGGGAGGAAGACAGATCCCTGATGAAACAGGGTATAATACATGAGTGCCACCAGCGTTCCATCAAGAAAAGAAAAGCATGCCGTCCATACTTCATAATCAGGGCCATCATCCCGGTGATTTTGTTCAAAAGTGGACTGGTGGACACTCCCCTAGGATGATGAGGAGTCAAACTGTCCAACCTGCTACAGTTGACGACTAGCACAATCCTCAACATCTTCGCCCTGTTCTGTCTAAGAATGGTAGTAATACAGGAGGTACTGCTGCTACTGTTGCTCCCCTTTTTTCATATGCCTGTCATTGTGGTGGTTTTACTCTGTATTATGTTTGTGTTGAAAGACAGTTTGCTGCTTGGTGGAATAACTGCTATACAGTGTGCAAGAGAATACTGAAAACAAACAAAAGTTCAAAAAGCATATCCTTCAGTGGGTTCCCTGTACAGTTCTTAAGCTGGGTTTAAATTATCTTGTGCCATTCCAGAGATAACCTAAACCTTTTGTACATCAGAGGGATCCTACCCAAAATGTCAGTTCAGATCTGAAATGCCAACTTAAGTTGCAATTCCAAACTAGGATATTAGATTTCTTCCAATACAAGATAGTCGATCAAAACAACATAATCTTTTGTAAGACTGTCGTGCAACATTAATATTTTTTGTTTTGTTTTGTAAGTTTAGAAATAGATAGTCAGTTTCCAAAATAAACATATTACAAAAATGACCACTTTATACAAAATAATTTTCCCATTAAATAATTGTGTAACATTTTCCCATAGATAAATAGTGTTTTTTAATAGATTGGTACATCTGCCAACAATCTTCCAACAAAGCAAATTCTTTTTTTTTTATATTTCCAGTTAAATAACAAGTACTAAACTTGTATCATTTAACTTTTTATGCTTCCTACAGAGCAAATAAATACAATTGATAAACAATAGTTGTATTATTGATAAACAATAGTTGAATTATTAGTTCAGAAGGACAGGCTGTAAGAAGTAAAAATTGGATAAAAGATGTTACGACAGTACAATAACTTGAAATTAGTTTGTTTTTTTCCTTCTACAAAAATTAGTAAATTTTTCAGGGTTTTGCATTGTATTTTGGGTCTTGGAATATTTTTGAAGCAGCTTGTAGATTGTCTATGTAACCTGTGTGGTGAGTTGGATAAGCAAAGGTAAGTGCAAGTGGTGAACAATGTGTGCCCTGGCATTGCCTAATGCATGTTCAAATGTCAGTTTCACTACCATTAGGCATGATATCGGCACCAAAAGCCTTTAGCATAATAAATCAGTTTTGGTGTATAGATCATGCCACTGCAGTCTTAGTTAAATAACTTGTGATTCGGTTTATGCAGTCCAAGCCACACCTACCCTGGCTGTGACTCATACAGTATGCATGAAAAAAAAATGATTTAATTTTCAATCATATGTTATCTACTGCTCTATAAATTGAATTGTAATCACAGGTGGCTCCTGCAGGGTATAGAAGGCTATTAACAGAGCAGGAGATACAACATTCTAAATTAAACAAATGTGCAATAAAGGAAGTTTAAACATTACATTTCTCTTTACAGGAAGTGTTTAGAATGGCTGCACAAATCACACGTCGAGAGACCGTGTGACTAGGCCTGTATAAACAAAGAGATGTAATTCCTAAATGGCAAAGGATTTCAGGGGCATGAACTATACAACAAAACTGCTTCATTAAGCTACAGTTCTTCTGGAGCTAGTATCTCTTTAATATTATATTTTTTAACTAAAGTTTAGTTGTCAATTTAAAAAACCTTAGCATTTTATTTTAACATTAATAAAATGAGCTGCACCCACGTAGAGCTAAGTACACAAAATTGAATGATACAATACAAAAATTAGCTGAAAAATAATGTAGCAACTGTGCTGAATAATACTAAGTGTAAAACTAAAACGTGTACATACATAGAAGATACACTGATCAGCCACAACATGGCCGGGTGTGTGTGCATCGTTTACCGGGAAAAAAGATGGCAGCAGGATGCACTATGGGAGGAAGGCAGGCTGACAGAGGCAGTGTTATGATCAGGGCATTGTTCTGCTGAGAAGCTTGGATCCTGATATTTATGTGGATATTACTTTGACACGTACCACCTACCTAGAGATTGTTGAAGATCACATTCATCCCTTCATGACAATGTTGTTTGCAGTGATGGCAGTGGTCTCTTTCAGCAGATACACCCTGCCACACTGGAAAAATTTGAATCGTTTGAGAAAGGTGACAAAGAATTCAAAGTGTTACATTCATCTCCAAATTCCCCAGATCTCAAGTGAGCATCTGTGGTATGTGCTTGAACAACAAATCTGATCCATGGAGGCCCCATCTAGTAACTTGCAGGCCTAAAAGGATCTGTTGCTAATGTCTTGGTGCCAGGTACCAGGGCACATTCAGAAGTCTTGTGGAGTCCATGCCATGATGCATCAGTACTGTTTTAGCAGCACAAGGACCTACATGATATTAGGCAGGTGGTTTTAATGTTGTGGCCGATAAGTTTAATCAGAGTGGAAATCAAATTAGGCAGTTTCTTCCTCTCATCTACTAATGCAACATTGCTTTTTTGTGTGTTCAGTATGAAGTCATTACTGCAGGCTGCTTTCTAGGAAGCTGCTGTGTTAATTGTTAAAATTAATTACACAGAATATCATTTTTGTTTGTTTTGTGCATTGCCCTAAGGTAACGCAGCAATGCTTCTTTTTTTGTGACTCCAAAAATACATATTACCAGTCTGGAAGTTTTAGCAACATTTATTATGTTTGCATATTTCTTGAAAATCATTACCCGAATTATTATTTTCAAAATTAGAGTGATTATTTTTGAAAATCATTAAAACATGAAAGCCATTTTTTTGTTGAAAAAAAAAATCATATATGCTTTCATTTGGCATCATGTTTAATGATCCATTGGCATTTTCATTAACTCAGTAGAGTTGATTCCCATCTGGTCTTGTAAATTTCTTCATAAAACATGAATGAAGAATGTATTTAATTGATAACTCCAGAGAACTAATAGATCTTGGAGACTTTTAATTTTAAATCAGAGTTCAACGTTTTTGAAACTTTTTCAATTTCTACCATTTTTAACCAGTTTAGTCAGTTAAGTAGTTTTTAGAGTATCTTTAAATATATATTTATTAATTTATTAAAGATATTACCAGGACTTAATTAACTGTTGATTTATTTGCAAATGCTGTTAGGCTGCACACAATTCTCACTTCCCCAACGATTCAACCCAAATACCCTTTTAATATGACTGGTCAATTAAAATATGTCAACAAATATTGTGCCCTACTGCCCCCACAAATGACAACAATTGATTATAAAGTGCTCATCTTAATTTAAATTCTGTATCCTATCTTCATTAAAGGACCACTAAAGGCACACAGCCCATTTTATCTCAATGAAGTGGTCCGGGTGCAGTGGTCTTTTAACATATATTTTGTTTTCACAGCAGCCTTATATTCCATATCCCTTTCTCTAACCTTTTCACTTTATCAGGGACAGATTGACAACTTACCGGGCTTCCATGCAAAATGAGCATGTATTTTTGGCTACTACTGCTCTTCTCCCCATTCTTTTTGAAGATCTCACACAGATATTGTGAGTGCACTGTAGTGGGTGCAAAATGGCATAGTGTCAGTAGTGGGTGCAGGGGAGATAAGAGTTTTAGTGGGTCATGAGATATAGATGGAGACCCCATCTGGCAACTTGCAGGCCTTAAAGGATCTGCTGCTGATGTCTTGGTGCCAGGTACCAGGACACATACAGAAGTCTTGTGAAGTCCATGGCTTGATGCATCTCCCTGCTAGGTCTTGCTTTCCGTGTGCAGAGAGGAGTGTTAAGTATGGAATAAGATGAGGGGTAGGGAGGGACATCACATACCCTTCTCTTTCTACATGCATGCACCACCACCACTTGTGTTAAGTGCAGTTAGGAGGAGCAGCCTGCAGGAGGAAACGTTATGGATATGATTACTACAGAGGCATGCTGCTCAGGGGTAGATGGAGGGAAAGGATGAAGAGACACAAGGGAGAGGTAAGTTGGATCAGAAATAAAAGTAGGAGGTTGAGGAGATTAATAAATAGTAAGGTGAGGCAGAGGCACAGCTGGGGCATGAGGAGAGAAGCAAGTGGGGTGATGGTGAGAAACTAAGGGGTGTCAAAGACAGATGTGTGGGGTATGCTGATAGCAAACACTGATAGCAAGTACCAAAGCAGCTATCAATTTAAATAGCCCAGTTCACTGTTTAGTGAACCAGGCTATGTTCAGCTTTAGGCAGAGCCATTATATGAAGGTAGAGGGCACCATGTACCAAATTAATCCACAATCCAGAACCCTTCCCACTAATCGACACAAGACATATATATGTTGCAAATAGGCCACATAATGTATTAACCATTCATCAATAATTTAACTTTTAACTGTATAAAATATAAATAACAGTACATACTCTTCCTTGACAATAACTAACAATCCATAAATTATTAACTTAACATTTCCCTGGGTGCTACCCCTCTCATCGTACCAACCCTTAACCACACTTCCAAGCTTATCATTCACTAAGTGCTGACCACTAGCCAGCCTTTAGCTCAGTGGATACGTCCATACCATTTTGAGATTCGGCGAGGGGTGAACCCCACTACACCATCATACTCATTTAGTTCTGATCCACCTCGATTGGCAAGGACACACCCCGTTATTCGCCCTGCTGTTTTAAATCTCAATCCGCGGGTGCGCCACACCACCGAAGCCATGTTGTGGTCGATCGTCTCATGCAGGGCTAAATTGAATAAATCAAGACTAACCTCTGTAAGATGAACACCATCACTGCTAAAATAAATGGCCGCATCCCTTCTAAAAATGCTGTGGCGGACTGAAAATCCCCCAATACTGGCTGACATACCCAGGAGTCGGGATAACAGAAAGGCCTATATTCATCTTGTTCCAGCCCATGGATGGTTGCACAGCCATCCTTAGGCGGAATTGCTCGTCATAGCGCCACCATCTTAAACCCCATTGACGCAGCAAGCGGTCCAAAAGAGGTCCTAGTAACAGAAGAAGCTGAGCATTTATTGGGGTACTTTTCCCTCAATAGTGCTGCCAGGATCGAAAAAGCTTGGATTCAATTTCCAAAAAGTTGCTGGATTCTTTCAGAACCAAATTTTTATTTTTCCTTTTGGGACTCCTTACCCTCCTTTTCAGGGGGCATTAAGTCCTCCATGGGAAAGTGGGAAAATATTTCTGAAAATTCCACATTCCAAATCTTGTCTTTCATTTCCTGCTTTAAATGTGGGTCCAAAGGGCCCGACCAGCACATACAGGCAGCCTAATGAGCCGCCTGTGCAACATTCTGTACTATACCCGTACAAACATCTAAGACTGGGATGGAGAAAGTAGTAACTGCTGGTGCTGGAGGGGGCAAGAATGAGTCAGCAGCACCCAGAGAGCTTGCACCCACCCCACCCTCTATAGGAGGAACTACCATCCCAGAAGCAGTCCCAGGCAACAAGGATTGCCACTTGGTCCTACTATGGTTATCCACTCAAGGTCCTGTAGATGTTGAGACTATCCCTAAACTAAATTCCAATTGTGGTAAAAAAATAACTTATGGTCCCTAATAGACTGCCCAAGTGCCCATGTGCTTTCACATTAGCCACACACCCCCACCCCCCACACACACACACATTGATGAGAGGAACTCCCCCTAACCTCCACAATGCTTTGTCACAAACTGTATAATGGAATATATTCTTCCATTATGTGGATGATAAAAAAACTAATCCTTTGATCATGGAGTTACAGCATATACAATTTAAACAAGGAAAATTACCATTCTTATGTGACCATTGTGTTGGTGACCTAGGTAACTCAGCCCTCACAGCTTTTTTTATTTTTTGTTACAGATTGTCAATTTGGTGTGCTGGTGTTGGGGGTAGTTTGTCAAATACACTTCAAGTTTTCACTCCCAGTGGTGCATCTTGCATGATTATTTTTTAAGATAAGTTACCAATAAAATTTTCTGTTCAAATTAAAGAAAAATAATCATAATTGTAAAATGAGATTACAATAGTATATTTATAGTAATTAGAGATTTGTTGCACTTTTAATGTGATTTTTAGAAATAATCTTTTTACTTGGAAAAAATTATATTTGTTTGCACTTTAATAAGAGGTGGATATCGTCCTGTCTCATTAAATTAATTCATTGTTTATGCACTTTAATATTTATTTTCTTTGCACATGGCTTATATATATATATGCACTTTAATTATATACCTTAATATTTGTCTTTTTACACATGTATAATATATGCACTTTAATATGTTTGTGATGCACTTTAATTCAATTGATGCACTTCAAATTACATTTATAATATATGCACTTTATCTAATCTTATATGCACTTTAATTAGATGAGTGCACTATAATTGATTTATACACATAATACACTTATAAAATAATATTTATAAAATATGCGTTTTAAAGACCTTCTTTATTTTTTGATTTATTAGTTTTGATAGTCTCATGGATTAAAGGACATATTATTTGTGATTTATTGAAATGATTTGATTATCTTGAATATTTATTCATATTTCAAAATGCTTATATTTGATCTGGGAATTTATTACTATTGTATAAAACAATGACAGTTAACAGAGACTCTCAGCTTGTGAGGGTTGTTATTTATTTTGAGATTATTTTATTTTGGTCTATAATCTTATGTATTTTTCTCATATGCAGACATGATAGCTCTTGGGATTGGTTAATGCTCAATTACTAGTTTTGCGTGAAGCTAGTATACATGTGCGCGTTATTTGTTGTTTTCTTTATTTGCGCATGCGCCACATTATGCGATTTTGCGTATGCGGGAAGAAGTAGTTTGTACATGCGCGTTGATTCGGCTTTGGTACGCATTCGCATGTCTGTTGTTTGTGCATGCGCAATGTTATACGTATGCATGAAATAGTAGTTTGTTTATCCACCCTGTTCCAAATTATTATGCAAATTCTATTTAAGTGTCACAAAGATTAAATATTTAGTTTTTCAGTTTAACTCATGCATGGCATTGTGTCTCAGGGCTCTTTTGATCACTGAAAACAATCTCGGACACCTGTGATAATTAGATTGCCAGGTGAGCCCAATTTAAGGAAAAACTACTAAAGGAGGGTGTTCTACATTATTAAGCAGAGCACTATTTTCATTCAATATGGGGAAGAAAAAGGATCTCTCTGCTGCTGAAAAGAGTGAAATAGTTCAATGCCTTGGACAAGGTATGAAAACATTAGATATTTCACGAAAACTTAAGCGTGATCATCGCACTATTAAGAGATTTGTGGCTAATTCAGAGCACAGACGGGCTCGTGCAGATAAAGGCACATTGAGGAAGATTTGTGCCAGATCCATGCATCGGATCAAGAGAGCAGCTGCTAAAATACCATTACATAGCAGAAAACAGATATTTGAAGCTGTTGGTGCCTCTGGAGTCCCACAGACATCAAGGTGTAGAGTCCTCCAGAATCTTGAAACTGTGCATAAACCTTCTATTCGCCACTGTGACGAAATGCCTTTTGTCACTGGATTTTTAGGTGACAAGCTGCCCTTTGCTCCTGGCTGTTGGAGGAGCCTGAGTGCCAGCCTCCTGCCTCATGACTATGGCCCTGGGTTGTATGGCCCTTTACAAACATTATTTGGGCTTATGGACTTTTATTGTACGGTGCTGGCCATTTAAAAATAGTGTATGGACATACTGAAACTTTTGAGACACTTTTTCTGCCCCTTTGAATTCATGGGAAGGGTGCCTCTTCCCCTGCCCCAGCTCCATTGTTCTCCAGCAGGGAGTTGTCCCAGGGACACTGCCAGACCAGTGGGAACTGGTTTGGGCAGGAAAAGCCATGCTTCCTTTGGTCACAAAGGACTTTGACCTAACTTTTAAAGCCCTGAACCTATGGGAATTTGAGCTCCGATTGCGGAGATTGGGGCTGTGGGCAACCGGTCTCTCTCCCCATCGGCAGCCAGCAGCCCAGGGAGAGGAGATTGTCGGTCCCTCGTCCCTGCAGCAACCATCATCACTGGGAGTTGGGGATTGCTATAATCACTATACTCCCCAGGGTATAATCACTAAGCTCTGCTAAGAGCTTATTCCTGTTCCTGCTCTCTGGAATTCGGAGAGGTCAACCTACTGGAAGCTGGACCCTGGTCTTGGGTCCAGAGTGGGTGGAGACGGCGAGACCCCAACCAAGCTGCGGCGGTTCGTGGGGTCTGCAGTTGTTATGGTGTCAGGCAGAGTGCTTGGAGTCCTCAGAAAGCACTAGGAGCATCCGTCAGTGGAAGGTACTCGGTCTGGGTGCCAGTGGTTCCGTTACAGCCACTTCTAACCAATGCTCACAAGCAGAAACGGCTGCATTGGGCAGAAACATACATGAACACTAATTTTCAACAGTCCTGTTCACTGATGAGTGCCGTGCAACCCTGGATGGTGTAGATGGATGGTTGGTGGATGGCCACCCTGATCCAACAAGGCTGCGACGTCAGCAAGGCGGTGGTGGAGTCATATTTTGGGCCGGAATCATGGGAAGAGAGCTGGTCAGCCCCTTTAGGGTCCCCGAAGGTGTAAAGATGACCTCTGCAAAGTATGTGGAGTTTCTGACTGACCACTTTCTTCCCTGGTACAGAAGGAAGAACTATGCTTTCCATAATAAAATCATCTTCATGCATGACAATGCACCATCTCATGCTGCAAAGAATACCTCTGCATCAATGGCTGCTATGGGGATAAAAGGAGAGAAAGTCATGGTGTGGCCTCCATCCTCCCCTGACCTCAATCCTATTTAGAACCTTTGGGGCATCCTCAAGCAAAAGATCTATGAGGGTGGGAGGCAGTTTACATCCAAACAGCAGCTCTGGGAGGCTATTCTGACATCTTGCAATCAAATTCAAGCATAAACTGTCCAAAAACTCACATGTTCAATGGATGCAAGACTTGTGAAGCTGCTATCAAATAAGGGGTCCTATGTTATAATGTAACGTGACCTGTTAAAATGTTTAAAAAGTTAAAATGTTGTTATAAGTTTGATTGAAATAGCTTTTAATTTCAGTAAATATGCTGCAAACACAACAAATGACAATTTTCAGTTCTTTACAACGTATTAAATGTTTTGAAACTTACTGTGCGTAATAATTTGGAACAGTGCATTGTACGTTTTTTATGTTTAAGGTTTGTTCAATAAAATTTGAATTGTACTCTTAATAGTTGATAACATGAGAATTATGCTGACTCTTATTTACATCAATTATATTTTTCTCATTTACCTAAATAATTTCCATAATAATTTGGAACAGGGTGTATATTTAAACAAATGGAGGTCTAGTTACTCCAATGGCCACTGGAGGGGATGCCCGCCTGCCAACGTCAAGGCAGACCCCCTTACACGGGTCCTACACTGACCCTTCATCTTGCTTTCTTGAACCTCTGACAAAGATATCTCTAATGAGACAGAGAGGGGTATTTGTTATATACACCCCTATTTACTTATTAACCCTTAAATGATCTCCATTTGTTTAAATATACATAGGGATTAAGGAGAGAGCGCAGGTAACTTTTTCTTTGTTTGTTTTTTTTCAAATAGTTTTTATTGAAAAAATTATTATTCTTTTTGTAAGATTACAACAAATTATAAAAACATTGTAATAAGGGTTGGGAAGGGGAGGGAAACTTGGAAGAGAGAAGGGGAGATCCATCCAATGTGACGATTAATATAGTAATATATAAGGCATACAATTTGAGTGATACATTGCAACAATAGGACAAATTGTTACAGATTATAGGCTTTTTTAATTTCGTCTTCCCACATATCCCAATCATCCTAATCGTGCAAAGAGGTACGAGTTACTTCTATGTGATAGTTTGTGAGCTTTATTTTCTAGGAGTAGGTTTTTCTTTGGTTTTTACTATATATTGGAGCTGATGTGTACTATGGTCATTGCTGCCACCCAGGAGTGATGGGAGTGAGCGCAGGATTTATCTTTTTGTATTTGTATTTACTTTTTGTATCACACAGCTAGGTTGCAATGCTGCCGCCCATCCCATGTGTTCCCTATTAAGGGTTAATAAGGATATAGGGGTGTATATAAAAAATACCGCTTTCTGTCTCATTAGAGATATCTTAGGGTCAGTGTAGGATCTAACTAAATGACCTCCATCTGTCTATAGTGTTGCCTGCAACTTCACAGCGTATCGACAAACCTTCTCTATAGACCTCAACAACAGTATTTCATTACGCGTGTTAAATTCTGATGTGTTACATTACAGCCATAATAGAGGATAATAACAGTGACAAACTACAAAACTATAGTCCTGTGTAAGAATACTGATTGCATTGAATTTTACACTGAACCTTCAATAAAATATGTCAACCAACATAGTCAATAGCTTTGTGATTTTTCTTTGGAGTGAGCGGATTACAGGTATATTGTTCTAAAGGATCAATAGATATCATAGCCCCCCCAAAAATGTTTCATGTCACTGCACTGCTAAAGCTTCCTTGATGGAAACTAATCTTTTCTGTTTCGAGTAAAAATGTCAACAGATGAAATGTTGCATGACACACATGAAAATATACACCAGGGAATCAACTGTTTCTCTTATTCCATTCATTATTGTGTTTCGAGTTTTCTTCGACCTGGAGATAGAGCCTGTGCACAGGCCATGAGCACTTTAATTCAAGAATAAAGCATGACAAATCCATTCATTATATGTTTCAGTTAATCTAACTGCTAACAAGTTTTGATGATCAATTAAATAAATGACTTATATATTTTTTTCCAATAAAAGTTTTATTGAAATTTTCTTCATAAAGGAAATAGAGATACATTTGTGTGAAACACCCTGGGTTTGGTTAGGCAAAACAGAGTAATTTTCTAGTGTACTTTAGTTATATGCATTTCCTTACAGTTTCTTAAAGGGACCCTATAGTCATCAGAACAACTTTTGCTCAATTAAGCAGTTTTGGTGTACAAATCATGCCTCTGAAGTTTCACTGCTCAATTCTCTACCATTTAGGAGTTAAATCACTTTGTCTATTCAGCCCTAGTAGCACCTCTTCATATAAAGAGTCATCTAATGTTTAAGCTTCCTTTATAGCAAAATGAATTTAGAATTTCTTATCTCCTGTTCTGTTAATAGCTTGTTAGACCCTGCAGGAGCCTCCTGTATGTAATATAGATGATGGCTCTGCAGTCTCACTGCCCAGTTCTCTTCCGTTTATAATTGATATCACTTCTGTTTTAGTTTATGAATCCCTAGCCACTCCTCCCCTGGCTGTGACTGACAGAGCCTGTGTCACGTATTCATCCGCTTATAAAAAAAATGTGGTTAATGACATTTACTGTCCACACAGGAAAAGTTGTGCCAAGCAACAACCAAATCCACAGAAGGGTTAATGCTGAGCAGCAATTATGCAAATGGAATCTGGTAACTGCCTTTGGGGTCAAAGGCCGGTTACAGTCTATCAGACCTAGAGGAGGGGTATTTAGGCCCAGTTCTCATCCTGCTCAGTGCCCTGCCGTGGTTTCCCTTGTGGTTGTCCGAGAGCGCGTTATTGATTCTGATTAAATAAATATAATAATCAGAATCTAGTTTATTATATATAATCAGCATTTAGTTTATACTTTGTTATTGTGATAATATATAAACAAATAAATGACAGAATGAAAATGGTTAAGCGCCTAAAACGTTTAGTCAATGGACTCATGCAGCAGACAGACCCAGGATTTATATTCATGGAAATTAGAAGAAATAGAATATATACATTTTTAATGTTGGTGCGAAACAACGTCAAATTCTGAATGTCTGTTTGACAGCATCAAGTAATAAGTATTAAATAAGGCAAATAGTGTGGTGAAGCTTTAAACACTGTCATACAATCTACAAATCATGTGTTTTAAAATAAAAACTGATGTAAGAATGGTAGTGCATTGTTATTTCATTCTTTAAAAGCCATTCTTGTAATTTAGCATGAGATCGTGTAAGTTAGACTGCATGATCTCAACGGGGGAAGATATACCAATTGTACAACGTGGAAAGGGACCTTAGACTCCTTGAAATAGTACAAGACCATAAGATCAAACAACTAGCCCAACTACTACCCAACACTGAACTAACGGGCAATCAACACTTACACTATAGGCAACCTATACACTTTATCCAAACCAGTCTACTCCTCCCCAGAGGGGACAAGGATCTAACAAAATTTGAAGCACTATTGAAGCACTATTCATCCTTTAATGAAAAAAACACTCTCCACCATGTATAAACTGATACAGGAGCTGCAAAATCCTACACCTCCTAAATTCACGACCCAATGGACAAATGAACTCGGTATTGACATTTCCCAACAACAATGGCGGTCCATATTTATCACAACACACAAAGCAACCATCTCAACATTGGACCAGGAAAGCAATTATAAAAGACTCACTCCTGTGAAAATTCACAAAATACACAATACTCCTGACAATGCCTGCTGGAGATGCAGTCAACCTAACGCACACAATTCGCATATCTGGGGGCAATGCCCAATGATAGCAAAATTCTGGAGAAGAATACACACCCTCATAAAATCCATTACCAAGGTACACATCCCATTCACACCAGAACTATTCCTATTCCTCCTGACCCCACCGGACCTCAAAAAAAGATCAGATCTTTGATCATCCACCTAATAATGGCCACAGCGCAATTAATTCCCAAACAATGGAAACAACCCCACCCCCCCTCAATTAGGGAATGGATAATGAGACTAGAAGCGGTCAAACAGATGGAAGAAATTACCCATGCCACGGCCAGGAGATTAGAAAATTTCTCCCACACATGGGCTCTATGGAACAACTTTATATCAACACAACCTACCCAAGTCAAGGGTGACCTTTACCTTTGACATGTAAGATGCCAATAATCAGCTACCCCTCAAAGATTGGCTCACAAGAAGCCTTTCCCCCCACCTCCTCCCCCCCACACCCCATAGAAATATTTGACATAACCTAATACAATGTAATACAAATTTTAAAAAGCATGTTTTATCACGACTCCAAATGATATTTTGTGAATTCCACATATTCTTGGAGTCTTGGGGGTCTCGTGAATAGCAGTATCATAGATATTCCTAGAACTGCATTCTTCTGGACAGAGATTTCAGATATTCCAGATATTCCACTCTCCTAATTTGGGGTTTACAGCCCTGAGTGTCCCTAGCACCATTGGAGCTAGATAGATAGATAGATAGAGGTATATTAATGTAAATGCTCACATTGGGCAAAAGGAGAGGAGAGTGAACATAAGATGGAATATACGGTAAGACGTAATAGTGAATTAATAATGAATAATATAAAGTTTAAAATTCAGAAAATAAACATTCCTCTAAAACACAATCAAAAGACTCACAGCTCATCACCATAATGTAAACCCATCATGTTAGTTATCCCACTACTGGGTGTCTTTCTCAAACCATTTCTACACAAGGATCCATCAGTGACATAGCTCTATGTCATCTGAGGCCAGTATACACACCCACAGTGACCACCTTGTGTCATACAATGATCCTGTTCAGACACATTCTAGTGATGTCCATTTGCCCCTGTGATTTGCATGTGGACCTTGTTCTTTTGGAGGTGTTGTAATCTAAACCATGTACTTCCTGAAGTACTGCCTTTTGATGTATCTAACTGCACGTTTTACAACTTTTTTTTACTGAGTTCATGCTTACACCTTGAATGTTATCTTGATTACATTGTTCTTTGTTTTCCTAATCTTGGCTAGTGCCTTTATCCCTTGCACTTCTGTCATCCTGACCTTGGACATATTAGGCTGCCTGCAGACATTCTGTTTTCTTCCAGATGGGAGTTTAATTAAGTCCAGCCATTCTTCTGAAATACAATATAAAACATCATCATTTTCCTGGCTGTCTTTTCTATCCTTCCATGCAGATTTTGACCTACAAACTGTAAGTGATTGTACTAGTATTTATGAGAAAACCTGAAGATCTCTTATCTTTGTTACGGGTATCACAATGCACAGTGCAAGATACAATAGAAAGATAAACACTTCTGAGTAGGACACATAATAGAGAAGAATAGATATTAATAATCTTTCTGAACTACTACTTTATGCAGATATTTTGTGCTACCCAATCTGGGATAATGATTGGTTGTATTAAGGCTCTTGGTCGGGTCTCATTGTTAAAATCAAATGATCATCTTTAAGATTCTTCAGATGCTGCTTCCTTTATTTTCTGATGCAGAAAACAGCTAACAGTGGAAGAGGAACTGATTTATTTCTCATTTCTTTACCTTTTTCAGTCTCTTTATTACAGACAGGAGCACCCCGGCTATTCAACAATAACAGAAGATGGAATGAAGCTATCAAACTGTACTCAGTAAAATGAGTATAAAATTTACATCAATGGCTGTGAAGGGATTCAATTTGCAACAAGAATGAAAAATGATTAGGGAAAAAACAATAAAAAATAATTCAATTGTTATCAACATGCAGGAGAGACGCTGTGAGAAGAGGAATACATTAGAAAACATTTAACAGGGCTTAAAAAAAAAACAACATTATAAAAAAAATAAAAAAAATAAGTAATCCAATTACATTTCAATTGCTCTGTAAAGAGTCTTATATATAGTGGATATAAAATGTAAGTCATTCAAATTACACAGAGTTGTATATATATTGTTTGGAACTTATGTGCAAAAGTCAACTTAAAAGCATTACAATCTGTCAAAGAAGACGTAATGTCTATGGAAAATGTACGATGAATGCGCTCTGACGTGAAAGAGCTAGAGTGAAAAGAAACTGTCATGTGTCTCCTTATTATTATGATTCTTATTTCTATTTTTATGTGTACTGTTTCTTTACTTATAGTAATTATGTAGCAGAGAAGCCTCCCTGTTTCAGTGCTCGATGATTGAGCCTTGTGTGTTGGATTTATCGGTTCTCTCCTACAGCTCCACCTGCTACACATCTTCAATAATTCCTCCTTCTTTCTGAATAACATTATTCATCCCCCCCTTACTGGTTTCTACCCTCCTGTAAATCTAAATACTCACTTCAGACCCTGGCTAGTGAACCTTGACCTCCTATAAAACTAAATACTCACTTCAGACCATGGCTAGTGAACCTCAACTTCTCTTCTCGGGAACTCCATACCAAGTGGCGTAACTACCGCAGTCTCAGGGTTTGCAGCTGCGACCAGGCCCATCACTCCAGGGGGCCCAGCCACCCTGCAGACCCCTGCGACAGCTGTGCCTGCCGGCTAAATAATGCGGCCAAGGCACACGCAGTATAACTGCCGGAGCCGCATTGAAGGGGCCCATCGGGTGGCCCATGCTGTTAGGGCCACCCAATGGCAATGAATTTCCAGGGAGCCCGGTCAGCGCTGCGATGCTTTAAAAGCGCCACCAGCCACCCTCTGATGATGTCAGAGCTGGGAGGAAGTGACTGCCCCGGTCACTCCTCCCAGCTTACACCAGGACTGGCGGGGAAGGAAGGAGAGAAGGGAGTCAGAGTGGGAACTCTGACTCCCATCAGTCTGAGCCACCACTGGACCCCAGGGAAGACACACTGCTGCATATAAAAGGTAGGAAACAGGAGGGTGACTAAAATATTTTGTATATGTGTCTGTATATGTGTGTGTGTGTGTTTGTATGTATGTGTTTTTCTTTGTGTATGTGTGTCTGTATGAATGTGTGTCTGTATGATTGTTTATCTATATGTGTGTATGCATTTGTCTAAGTATGTGTGTGTATGTTTTTCTGCATGTCTGTATCTGTGTGTCTGTTTGGATGTGTGTCTATATGTGTGTGTGTCTCTGTATGTGTGTCTGTATGTGTGTGTGTATGTCTGTCTGTGTGTCAGTATATGTGTATCTGTGTGTGTGTGTCTGTGTGTGTGTCTATGTGTCTGTCTGCATGTGTATCTGTTTGTCTGCATGTGTGGGTGGTGGCAGTATGGGAGGGTAAGGATTGACATATGGGGGAATGGCGGGGTAGACGTATGGGGGCAATTTTCGCACTGGGGCAATGATAAGGCTATAAGGTTGCCATTAAGAGTATATGTGACAACCTTATAGCCTTATCATTATTAACCCACCAAATTATTCTTTATGTTTGTTATTTGTGTGTTGCATTCATCGTAAAGTTTATACAAATTCTGCTGCAATTATTATAGGTGCAAACCTTAGTAATTAATTTGTGTGTGTCTGTCTGTATGTATGTATGTGTCTGTATGTGTGCCTGTCTGTATGTATGTGTATGTCTGTTTGTATGTGTGTATGTGTCTTTGTATGTGTGTGTCTGTCTGTATGTATGTATGTATGTATGTATGTGTCTGTCTGTCTGTGTGCCTGTATGTGTGTGGGTCTGTATGTATGTGTCTGTATGTGTGCCTGTCTGTGTGTGTGTAGGTCTGTATGTATGTTTCTGTGTGTGTGTGTCTGTCTGTATGTATATATGTGTTCCTGTCTGTTTGTATGTATGTGTGTGTTTATGTGTATGTGTCTGTATGTATCTGTCTGTCTGTATGTGTGTGTGTATATCAAGTTTTAAAGGGACACTATCAGTGGCGTACACACAACCCATGGGGCCCCTGTGCGAAAACTGATCCGGGGCCCCCCCACGCGCTTACTCTGCGCAGGCTGGGGCCGCAACACATGACGGCGGGCACCTGGTATGTACGCCAGTGCATGCAGATACACATACACTTAAAAGACCACTACAGACACCCGGATCACATCAGCTCAATGAAGTGGTCTGGGTGCCAGGTCCCTCTAGTTTTAACCCTGCAGCTGAATACATAGCAGTTTCAGAGAAGATCACAGTGATAAGACGCTGACGTCCATAGGAAAGTATTGAGTAATGCTTTCCTATGGGCTGTTTGAATGCTCGCGCGGCTCTTGCCACGCATGCGCATTCGGAGCTGAGAGGCGGATCGGGGGAAATAAGGTCCCAGAGTCAACTGGAGTTACCTAGAAGCCGCATTGTTGCATTATGGCCTTGATGGCTGGATTAAGAAAGCCATTATGGTCCTTTATGTGAAACCATCGGCGTACACTAGAGGACCAAACATTACTGCCCCATGGTTCCAACTCAGAAATGGGACACGTCAGGGGTGTCCGCTTTCACCATCATTGTATTTACTTTCTATTGAGCCATTAGCTGAAAACATTAGAAACAATAAAAAGATCAATGGCTATAAAACATCTGACATAGATCAGAAAATAAGCCTATATGCTGATGACATCTTAATTACAATAACCAACCCTAGTATGTCATTAGATTCTCTCATGCTAGAAATTGCCAGCTATAGTCAAATATCTAACTATAAATTAAATACAAATAAATCCATGATTTTCTATATCAATCTGCATAAGAAAACTCAAAATGAGATCAAAGACAAATATGATTTCCTACGGGTTGAAAAAAGTATGGATTATTTGGGGGTCAAATTGACCAGAGATGTTAATAAAATTATGGAGACGAATTTTTTAGATTTATTACAAAATCTTAATAGATGGCTAAAAGATCGCAGAAACTTTCTGGGGAAGGATAAATGTGATTAACTCATATGTTATCCCAAAATGGAACTATATGTTCCAAATGTTACCATTACATATTTCTAATTATTGTTTGGAACTGATACAGAAAAGCTTCACCCAATATATTTGGAAATGTAAGAAACCAAGACTGAGTCAGTCAACGCTAACACAAAAATTAAGTAAAGGAGGATTAGCTTATCCTCTAATATTGAATAATTATAGAGCAGCAAATTTTACACATTTACAGGATGCAGATAGAAGATGATAAAAATGAAGGATGGTATAAGATGGAACTTACTGCAGGCAGGGCCGATGCCATGTTAACTAACGCCAGTGCTGCAGTGCCGCCGTGTTTACATTAAAAGGCCTGCAGGGACAGGCTATAGACACCAGAACCACTACATTAAGCTGCAGTGGTTCTGGGGACTATAGTGTTTCTTTAATGTGAGGTAAATTAGAGCTTAGTGCCACGAATAATATACTAGATTGCCTACTTACAACTAGATGAGGATGATGATGGGCTCTAGCTGCAGTCTGGCTCCACTGGTCTGGTGCAGAACAGGCTCTCTGGAGGCAGTTTGTAACTGTGGTCACAAAAATCTATGTTCTGGGAGAACGGGAAGCAGCTCCATTTTTTGGGGGTCCTTTACACAGCTCAAGGTCTGGGTCCCAGGGTCCACCTTCATGTTCCACCAATGAGTTTGTTCACAGGGGTGGAGTGTGTAGGGGATGTCCTGATATGTGTGTAAGGAATGCATTGTGTGAATCTGTGTTTGTATGTGTAAGGGCTGCAAGGTGTGTTTCTGTGTATGTACGGGATGCAGTGTGTGTCTCTGTAAGGGATGCATTGAGTGTGTGTAAGGGGTGCATTGAGTGTGTTTAAGAGGTGCATTGTGTGTAAGGGTTGCATTGCTTCTGTATGTGTGTCTGTGTGTGTAATGCATTGTGTGTTTTTCTGTGTGCAAGGGGTGCATTGTGTGATTGTGTGTGTGTGATGGATGTCAATCTCCACCCCCCCTCAATTTCCTTCTGTCCCCCTCCTCCCAATTTTCTTCTCTCATCCCCCCCCTCACAATTTCTCTCTCTCCCCCTCCTCCCAATTTCCTTCTCTCCCCCCCTCCTCCCGATCGAAAGCTAAGCTATTATTAGACGTCTGCAATTTGTTCCATTCTGAATGTAAATTTAGACAAATGTCTGCAATTCGGATGCTTCCGAATGGCCAAATTGCAGAATTTCTGAATTTCTGAAGTGCTGAATTACGGAAGTGCTGAACAGAACCGAACTGCCAAAGTGCCGAAGTGCCAAATTTCGGAAATGCTGAATCGAATTGCCGAAGTGCTGAATTTCGGAAGTGCCAAAGTGCTTTGGATTTCTGAAATGTGGCAAAACAAGAGAGGGAGGGAAAATTACGTGAATGATGACAGGAATCTAACCCTACCTCTAATCCTACCCCTAACCCTACCCCTAACCCTAGATGTGTAAGTGGTTGTGGTGGATAGGGGTTAGGGGTAGAAATAAGGTTAGGGATAGGGTAAGGGTTAGGGGGAGTGTTTTGGTTAGGGTTAGGGGTAGGATTAGGGGTAGGATTAGGGTTAAGGTTAGGGTTAGGGGTAGGGTTAGGGGTTATGGTTAGGGAATTGCATAAGTCCCAAATTGCCGAAATCCTGAATTTCGGAAGTGCCAAACCGAAGTGCCGAAATGCTGAATTGTGGAAGTCCCGAATTTCAGAAGTTGAAAACTGAACCAAAGTGCCACAGTGCCAAATTGACAAAGTCCCAAATTGACGAATTTCGGAAGTGCTGAACCAAACCGAATGTTTTGCCCATGCACATCCCTAACTTTTATATATGTGACAGCTTGTATAACTCCTTAATATATGTCATGTTTCTCTTCAATGCCTCAATAAAACATGAATGACAAATAAATGTTTAGCTCTTGTAACCAAATATTATTATTATAATATATATTTTTGCAGCCCCTCCTCCTTTTCTGTGTTTTCCCCACTATTACTTACTTTTTTGTCACTTGATCTGTGAAGCAAATGTGAGAATTGTAGTTCACTGTATGCTTTGCACTGAAAGCTTGGCAGTCCACAGTCAGTTTTTGAAAACCATAATTGTGGCTGTTGATGCAAGGTAATATAAGCTGTGTGTTTGTTTGTTTGTATGAATTAAGCTAAGTAAACATCACACACTAGACTTAGCCACAATGAGCTTCAGGCAGATATTGTGTCACTTTTATTATCTTACTCCAATGATCCCAGTCTTTACTTATATACAGTATAAATAGTGTGTGTGTGGGGGGGGGAGGGGGGGAGAGGGTGCAGACTTATCAACTTTCATACATATTTAAATTGTTTGTTTATATCTTTATAAACACAATCAGTTCAGTTAATGTGGTTTTATACTGTTTATTAAAGCACCAATGCAAAACATGATATTTCTTAAGCAAATCATTTAGTTGTACTTTGTAGTTCATGAATACAATTTAACAGAAATTCATTTTTATCTCCTGCCCTCTGAGCCACAGGAGAATTACCAGATTTTACTAATTACATGACGTAAAGTCATGATTTTATAAAGGACACGGAGGCGAGTATTAGGCTTTATCTCTTTCTTTATTCCTCAGCAGCAAAGAAAGGATATTGATATTTTTTAATATAGCAATAACAAAAAGAGAAAACAAATACCCTTAAGGGTTAACCATATAACATTCCATATCCATTAACCAATAGGATCAGTCCTTGTACTATATCCCTTCATGTGAGGTAAACTACTTCCTCTTTCTGGCTGATGCCGAAGCTGAACACATCAACAAGGGAAAATTTTTTCTCAAACTTGGGTAATCTTTCGTAGGGGTTCCGGCGAATGTTCCAAATAATGTCGAGATAGTGGACGATCCCGGTTATGTCATCACAGGGTTAAGCTGTAGGAGACAGAGAGATATATGGTAAAATATATTCGAATATCGTTGTCATGCATATATGTTGTACCGGTCCTTAGACAAACGTTTATATCTGAAAACATTGCTTGCGACATTCTAGCATAAATCAGTCTAAATTGCAGTTATTACCTTATAACTTAGATTCTAAACATCCAAAATGCCATAACTTGTTTATGAGCGAGTGGGTGGGAAAAAATGCATGTACGGCTTACCTTTCAGTGGGCGGGCTAATACTCGCCTCCGTGTCCTTTATAAAATCATGACTTTACGTCATGTAATTAGTAAAATCTGGTAATTTTATTAAAGGACACGGAGGCTCTTATTAGGCTAGTTTAAAGCTGTGATATGACCCTAGATGAGATATGTTCTGTTGGTCTAAAGTAGTATTCCTTGAACGTCGATTCTCGGGACCAGTCAGCTGTGCGGAGGAGGTCTTCCAGTTTACATCCAATGGAGAATGCTTTAGAGGCCATAGCGCCTCTGGTAGAGTGTGCTCCGTAAGCGGCCGTGTCGATGTTAGCATTTGACATTATCCATTTCACCCAACGTGTCAGAGTTCCCGTGGATACTGGTTGATGAGGTTTCCTCACTGCCAAGAATAAATTATGTGTGTTTGGGTTCCGGAATGGCTGGGTCCGTAATTCATATTCCTGCAGGCATGCTACCGGGCAGAGGTTAGCGTTGTGAGGAAAGGAGGGATAGAAGACTGAAGTGGTGTTCGACTTTGTACGTCTGGTGATATTAAACAGGACACCATCCGGTGTGAATGATCGTGCATCGATATCCAAGGCCCTCACGTCTGATACCCGTTTGCAGGAAATTAAGCATAGAAGCATCGCCAATTTTGCAGACACTTGCTTGAGTGTTAGGTTCGAGTTTGGGGGCCAATCTTGCAACAAACGAAGGACCATATTCACATCCCATAGGGCCGTGTAACGAGGTTGTGGCGGACGTGCAAATTTTATGCCCCGTAGGAGACGACAGATCCATAAGTGCTTCCCAGCCGGGAAACCTTCCCAACCAGTGTGCCCAGCTGAAATCGCGGACCTGTAGACATTTATGGTGCGATAAGCCAAGCCTTGATCATAAAGGGTAGTAAGGAAACCCAAAACCTGGTTTATAGGAGCACGTATGGGATCCACGTGCCGTTCCACGCACCAACTACACCATGTGTTCCAGGCATGGGCATAGGAACGTCTTGTCCCTGGGGCCCAAGCTCCTGCCAATAAGTCCAAAGTTGCTTGTGAAACATTCGGCATGGTCCAGGGTCCCCGGAGAGGAGCCATGTGAGGAGTCTGAGATGACCTTGCACCAGAAGTGGATGAGAGTTCCCATCGGGGTCTGATAATAATTCCGTGCTCCCTGGAATCAATCTGGGGAGGTCGATTGACATTTCC
This sequence comes from Pelobates cultripes, assembly GCA_933207985.1. Lineage (NCBI taxonomy): Eukaryota > Metazoa > Chordata > Amphibia > Anura > Pelobatidae > Pelobates > Pelobates cultripes. Next base: position 373,496,553 of record OW240912.1, read on the forward strand.
ATGAGCGAAGGGAACCATGGCTGTGCTGTCCAGAACGGTGTTATCAAAACCAACGAAGCTCGGGAGCGCTGTAAGTGTAGGAGAGTTCGCGCTATGAGTGAGAAAGGGGGGAAGGCGTATAGCCTGGTGTTCGGCCAATTTTGTAGGAAGGCATCCACTGCCGTGGCGTCTGGGTCCGGTCTCCAGCTGAAGAATGAGGGGAGTTGAGCATTCAGTCGGGAGGCAAAAAGGTCGATGTGCATCGGTCCCCAGAGTTGGTGGAGCTTCTGGAATAATGTGCGATTCAATCGCCATGCACTGTTGTCTCGTAAATGCCTGGAGTGCCAATCCGCTACGGTGTTGGAGAGGCCTGGGAGGTATTCCGCCTGTACGGATATGTTGCGACTCAGGCAGAAATGCCAGAATTCTTTCGCCAAGTTCGTGAGGGTTGAGGACCTCGTGCCACCCAAGTGGTTGATGTAGCGGACGGCTGAGACATTGTCCATGCGCAGGAGTATGGAACAATTGGTCGTGTGTCCGAGGAGGCTCCGTAGGGCGAATGACCCAGCCAGGAGTTCCAAACCATTGATGTGGAGTTCTTTTTCTTCGGAAGACCATTTTCCACCTGTAGAGGTAGGACCACAGCGGGCCCCCCATCCCAGTCTGCTCGCGTCGGATTCTATGACTAGATCCGGAGTGGCGCCGAAGATTGCCTTGCCGTTCCATGCTTCCATGTGTTGAAGCCACCATGCCAGTTCCTCTTTTGCCGCGCAGTCTAGAGGTACAGAATCTGAATAGGAGTGACCCAAGCGTAGGTGAGTTGCCTTGAGTTGTTGTAGGGATCTGTAGTGGAGAGGGCCTGGGAAGATCGCTTGTATAGAGGCCGAGAGCAGGCCAATTATCCTGGCTAGCTGTCGGAGGGTTAAGACTGGTCGAGTCAACGTCCTCCGGATTTCCTTCTTGATAAGTTTTACTTTCGCGGTAGGAAGACTGAGCGTTCCGTGTACTGCGTCTATATCGAAGCCCAAAAACTCTATCGAGTGTGAAGGTTGTAGGATCGATTTGTCCCAATTGATTAGGAAACCTAGGTTTTGCAAAAGGGTCACTGTCCAGAATAGGTGTTGATTCAGTAGCTGTGTGTCTTGAGCCATGATCAGCATGTCGTCGAGGTATATGATCAGACGTACACCTCTGCTGCGAAGGAGGGCAACTACCGGTTTCAGCAGCTTGGTGAAGCACCACGGGGCTGAAGACAGGCCGAAAGGGAGGCAGCGGAAACGCCACATCGTCTGTTCCCATTGGAATTGCAGTAATTGCTGACAGTCCTCGGCAATCGGTATTGTGAGGTATGCATCCTGGAGGTCCAACTTTACCATCCAGTCTCCCAGTCTTAGTAGGTCTCGGAGGCAGTGTATTCCTTCCATCTTGAAGTGATGGTATGTGACAAAGGCGTTGAGAGGCCGCAAGTTTATTACTGGCCTCGTGCCTCCACCTTTCTTGGGTACTAGGAAGATGTTGCTTAGGAACCCGGGGGCGGTAATGGGAACCCTGTATATCGCACATTTTTCCTCCAGTGTGCGAATCTCTTTTAACACTAGCTGTTTGTCTAGTGGGGAAAAAACAATCCGATGTGGCAATGAGAGTTGAATCGGCTGTTGTGTAAATTCGATGTGATAGCCGAGGATGGTCTCTAGGACCCATGTATCTGAGGTTAGGTTGTGCCACGCATCCTGGAAATGAAACAATCTGCCCCCCACAGGTACAAAGGGAAAGGTGCGTAATGTGGAGTGACTCACCATAAGGCCGACGGCCATAGGAGGATCCCCTGGTTCCGCGTGGATGCCATGATCTGCCCCTGGTCGGGAAGAATGGTGATTGTGCCCTTGGTTCGGGTGGGTGGAACCGTGGTGTGGCGGAGCCTCGATAGCCCCGGAACTGAGTCCGGGAGGGGCGGCCGGACAGACGGCCCCGCTGTCTGCCGGCCCCCCCGAAAACCTTTTGCGAGAACACTCGCTTCATATTATGTTGTGCCTTATCTAGTGCCGTAAATGTGTTTACGTAATTACCCAGGGTCTTAACAAAATTGTCTCCGAATAAGAGACCTTTTGCCTGTGTTCCAGGCTCAGAGATTGCCAAATGCACTAGTTTTGGCTCGATTTTCATCAATATGGCTTTACGCCTTTCTGTGGCCAAAGCGGTGTTGGCATTTCCTATTAGGCATATGCCCCTCTGAATCCAGCCTCTGATGGCCATCAAGTCAATTGGGGTCCCCCCAGTAAGGGCCGCTTCGACCATATCGAAGATTTTAGCTATAGGCCCGAGTATGTCCAGGATCTTGTCCTGGCAGTGTTTTAAGGAGTAGTCCAAACCCTTCTTGGCCCTCCAACCTGACTTACCCAGGAATTGGGCGACCTTGGGATCCACTTCAGGGGTCACGCAAGCCATGTCTGGGACAGTGGGCCTTGGGCATTCCGCCCTCAGTTTTCTTCTTGTGGCCTTGTCGAGGGGTTTTCTGACCCTAGTCGCAATATAAACGGCCACATGAGTTGTGGGGTACCACTCCGCTGAACGCGGATTATGCAAGGTGTCGGGATCAAAAAGGGGTTCCCCTTGGGGGTCTAATACAGCGGACTCATCCGTCTCGCGCTCCGTGTCTAAAGCTGGAGGCGCGGTGTCGCTGCGTTCGGGGGACGAATTGTCTGAATTAATTGGGTCGATGTCATCGGACCCATCTGATACCTCCTCTGAGTCCGAGTCGGAGTCGGACGGATCAGATAGGGCTTTTGCCCTCTTCCAAGTCCGCACCGTTTTTGCCCGGCGGGGGGCTCTTTTACGTGGGAGCACCACGTCATCAATTTCAACAGGGCCCAACCTGTCCGTCTTACTGGTTCTGGAGGTAGCACCTGACAGATGGTGCGATTTGCACGTCGCCTTGCGGCCGCTAGGGACCATAGGCTTGCTATCAGTGGATATAGGGGGTGCCGAGCCCGGGTTGTGACCGGATGCCCTAATAGCAGAGGAAATAGAGTGGGACAGGGTGTCCGACATCGCCCCCATGGCGGTAAAAATGGCCTGTGTAACAGACCTACTCATCGTGGCATCCAGGAGCGCCTGGAACTCCTCTGAGTTCACGTGCTCTTGGGATGCGTCCCCAACTCCCCCAGTGACAGCAGCGTCTGTAGACAAGGCTGTCTTATCACGCTTGCTGGGTTTAGTAGAGGTGGGAGGGGGGGTAACTGTCTGTTTATCAGCAGGGGACTGCAAGTGATCAGGAATGTGCACAGTAACAGTAGAGGGAGGCACTGAAATAAACCGTCACTATTGGACAAAATGCACACTTTCAGCACTGCAGAGGTTAATAAAACCAGCAGTATAGGGCAAGTGGCTGAGCACTTGAGTTAAATTTAAGGCAGGCACAGTTATAAAGAGGCACAAAGTATTTTTGGCACATATAATATGGCAGCTTACCGAGTGTTCCCTCAGGAATGACTCCTGGGGGACACTGGTAAGCTGCCCAACATTTCCCTCACCCAATCAGCTCGCGCCCCTCCCTGTCAGAGTGGCGCGGACCGCGGGCGAAAAGAGCGGCAAAATTGCCCTCAGTTAAGATGGCCGCCGCGATGCGCGAGTGCGGACCGCGCATGCGCGAGCGGCAGAAACGGCCGCCAAAGAAACAGCCGCCCGTCTGGCGGCGAAACTGCTCGTTCCGGGCCGGGGGGGGTGAGGGGGGGTGAGGGGGGGTGGGGAGAGGATGCCTGAGTGACCCCCACCCGGGGAAGTGGAATGAGGGACGGGTTATAAACAACCCGAAAACGGCAGTGCAGGATGGGGCTTGCCTCAGGGAGGAGGCAAGCACCCTGCACTGGGAAACAGAGTAAAACAAACAGTAGTCAAATACACATAAAAATTGAATATTAGACAAAGAAAAAATGATATTTAAAATGAACAGTAGAAAACAATAATAATATGAATCAGGAGAAAACTGAACAACACAATATTTGAGGAGCTGAAAATATGTGGTACTTAGCTGAGGCAGCAGCAAAGAAAGAGGAAGTAGTTTACCTCACATGAAGGGATATAGTACAAGGACTGATCCTATTGGTTAATGGATATGGAATGTTATATGGTTAACCCTTAAGGGTATTTGTTTTCTCTTTTTGTTATTGCTATATTAAAAAATATCAATATCCTTTCTTTGCTGCTGAGGAATAAAGAAAGAGATAAAGCCTAATAAGAGCCTCCGTGTCCTTTAATAAAATCACAATCACCATTAACATGTTTCTAAATATGATGTGTACAGTTGCTGCGCAGGATAATGTTATAATATTGTTTAAACTGTTAAAGAGCTGTAAAGAAAAAAAAATAGACTTCATCTAAATTTTATTCTATATGGCATTAAAATGAAATTTAAATGAATGGAAATAGCTATTAATTATTCTACAGGTTTATATTTGTAAGAGGTTAATGTTTTGTATGCTTACAGCCTGCATTTTTATTTAGTTTTTAAAGGGATTTGTTGAAGTGACATCACAGAAAATATATATATATATATATATATATATATACACATATATATATATATATTTATTGATCATATTAAGTCAAAGCTTTTGCACTCCTACGTCAATACAAATTGTACCTGGTGCTCATTAACACATAATTATAATTTCACATAAATACCAGCACTCCAAGGATTTCCAATGATTTTTCAGCTTTATTGCTCAGATTCCATCACTGACCTTTATGGAATCTTGGTATTTATGTGAAATTATATATATATATATATATATATATATATAAAAAATAAAAATAAAAATCAGTTCCTGCACTCACGCTGAATTTCCCTTCACGACCGGGTGCCAACCATATATAGCCAAAAAATACAAAAAATACAAATTAATGGTTGCACTCACGGTTTTTCCAATTAAAAGTCCAAAGTTTATTGTCAATTCATAAAAGCTGCGATCAACGTTTCAGTCCTACCCAGAGGACTTTCATCAGGATCATTTTTATGATCCTGATGAAAGTCCTCTGGGTAGGACTGAAACGTTGATCGCAGCTTTTATGAATTGACAATAAACTTTGGACTTTTAATTGGAAAAACCGTGAGTGCAACCATTAATTTGTATTTTTTATATATATATATATATATATATGTGTGTAAAAAACAGATACAATTTGTATCTTATAATACCTTTTTTATAGGACAAACAGAATTTTTTAAATGACAAGTTTTCGGGAGAACCTCCCTTTTTCAAGTCTAAAGCATTTCTGAGCAAGACGACACATAGAATTCAAAGATATATATATATATATATATATATATATATATATATATATATATAAAAGACAGCAGCGTTTTGCCCTACTGAAAGGTCTTTATCAAGCTTGAAAAAAGACCTCTCAGAAGGTCGAAACTTTGCTGTCTTTTTTGTTTCAATTAACTTGCTGCGGCTTTCACACTTTGAGTGCCTGGGAATCTTTCTTGCTGCCTTCAATAAGAGTGGTGACCCTTTAACTGGAATTTCTGGAACTCGTTAGAATTCCATTTATGACTGAGAAAATAATTAAGTGGTGGTTTTAGGGATGATAATTATGCACAAGAAATTCATAATTCTATGTTTATAAGTCAAAGCTAAATTACAGTTTGCTAGTAAGATAGAGGTATATTAAGGTACTGGTTATAATATAACATGGAAGCAAAGCAAAGTAATTATTATTATTATTTTATTATTTATATAGCGCCAGCAAATTTCATAGCGCTGTACAATGGGTGGACACGCAATTGTAACCAGACAAATGGACGCACAGGAACAGAGGGGGTTGAGGGCCCTGCTCAATTTGCTTAAATGCTAGAGGGAGTGGGGTATAGTGACACAAAGTGTATAAGTAGGGGTAATGAAATAGGATGCTAGAAAAGTAATCACTGAGAACTTAGTAGGTTATTTCTTCCTGAAGAAGTGTGTTTTCAAAGATTTTTTGAAGGAGTGGCGACTGAGTGAAAGTCTAACTGAGAAGGGAAGGGAGTTCCACAGAAAAGATGCAGCCCTGAAGAAGTCTTGGAGGCATCAGATATGGGAGTACGGACAGAGGATAGGCATTGTCTTCAACAGAGCGCAGGGGCCTCGACGGGACATATTTGTGTATTAGGGAGGATAGGTAAGTTGGAGCAGCATTATGTAGGGACTTGTAAGCAAGCACCAGAATTTACAATTGAGCCCTATATCTAACTCGGACAGGAAAATGAGCCTCGCCGCCACATTTATTATAGATTGCAGCAGTGCAATCTGGGAACATGTAAGACCACTGAGAAGGGGATTACAGTAGTCAAGGCAAGAAAGAACAGCATGGGCCAGCACCTTAGCTGCCTCTGGTGTTAAATAAGAGCAGATGCGAGCTATGTTTTTGAGATGGAAGAGGCAGGATTTGTCGATTGACTGGACATGAGGGGTGAAGGAGTTGTCGGAGTCAAAGAGAACACCTAGGCAGCAAACCTGCGAGGTATAGGTGATGGTGGCGCTGTTTACTTGGAGGGAGACAGACACCAGAGTAGCAACACTTGAGGGAGGAAAGACCAGAAGTTCTGATTTGGACAGGTTGAGTTTAAGTAAAGTAGCAGCCAACCAATTGGAAATCTCAAGGAGAACTAGGATAGAGTAATGTTTTAGATTTATCAGTGATTAAATTGTTGGATACTTTGGTCGCATCTGTTTCAACAGAGTGACGAGCGCGGAATCCAGACTGAAGTGGGTCAAGCAGAGAGTTGGATTCGAGGAAGTCTGTCAATCTCGCATACACAACTCTCTCAAGGATCTTGGAGGCAAATGGCAGTAGCGATATAGGGCGGTAGTTGGATGGGGAGTTGGGGTCAAGGTTGGGCTTTTTCAGAATCTGCGTTATGGTTGCATGCTTGAAGGGTGAGGGAAATGTGCAAGAGGAAAAGGAGAGATTTCAAATTTTTGTGAGAGGAAGAGCAAGAGAGGGAGACAGAGTGCAGTTGAGATATGAGGGAATAGGATCGAGGGAACAGGTGGTGGGGCTGGAGGACCAGAGCAGAGCAGAAACCTCTTCTGTAGTAGTTGCAAATGAGCATAGAACAGCGGAGGGAGTGGGAGTGAGGGAGGTTAGAGATATCTTTCCTGGTTGTAGAAATCTTGTCAGTGAAGTGAGTTACAAAGTTTGAGACGGACAGGGTGGTAAGAGGAGGAAGAGCAGCAGGGTGAAGGAGAGCATTAAAAGTGTGAAATAGTAATTTGGGTTCGCAGGAGAGTGTGGTTATGAGGTTATTGAAGTAATTTACTTTTGCAGCAGAAAGAGCCAGAGTGTTGGAGCGCAGCATAAATTTATAGTGGAGAGAGTCAAGTGCAGAGTGAGACTTTCTCCAACATTGTTTAGCAGTTCTTGAATATTTTTGCAGATATCGGGTCAGCTTGGTGTGCCAGGGTTGTAATTGGGAACGCTTGCTGCATTTAAATGTAGGAGATGACATGATGTCTAGTTGAGAGGAGAGAGTTGAGTTGTAGAGTGAGATTGCAGAGATGGGTAAAAAGGCAAGATTTGAGATGGGTAAAAGGAGAGTTTGGAGTTTGGTGGAGAAATGCTGGAGATTAAGGCAGTGGAGGTTTCTCCGAGATTGGAGAGTTGAGGGTGGTGAAATTTGGGTATGGGGTATGCTGATGTCAAAGGTCAGCAGATGGTGGTCAGATAAAAGAAAAGGAACAGTGGAGAGATTGGAGGTGGTACAGAGATTGGTGAAGATGAGGTCAAGAGTATTTCCTGCTGTATGAGTTTCTGAAGTAGACCACTGTGTGAGGCCAAAGGAAGACTTACAGAGAGCAGACGGGAGGCATCAGGGCAGTTGAGGAGGGCAGTTGAGGTTGTTGATTGGGATGTTAAAGTCTCCAAGTATGAGAGAAGGAGTGCTAGAGGTGAGAAAGTGGGGCAACTGAGAACTGTTCCGGTTTTTAACAGGAAGCTTTTTAACTCAGACTGTGGAAGACAGAGATGATAGTGTCAAAAAGGTCTGCAATAAAGCTATGGAATGGAGATGCTAAGAGGAGGTGAGGAGTGGCCAAGCAAGGCATTTGGGTGGGTATCAATAAAATAAAGGGGGTGGGGCAGAAATAACAGAGAAAGTCTATATAGATAAGCAGATAGGTGAATAACATTTAGGTAACAAGCCAACAATGTTGAGTGGGGTTGGGAACAACTAGCTTTAAGCATGCAGGGCAATACAAAGTAAAATATATATGTATAAATGAACAAGTACACATCCACATCCACAACTGTAAATATATACACTCCCAGGTATGTTAAGATGACAAAAAAAAGGAGATTAAAGATACACACTGATTCAAATATAAACAAGTAGTTAAAATACAATAAAATTATAGTGTCCAGCATTAAGGGTTGATAGTGTCCTTCATAAGCTACCTTGTATAAGGCACTGATTCAGCTGTACTTGATCTGAGAACTGTTCTGGTTTTCAACAGGGAACATTTTAACTCAGACTTGCATAAGGCAAGCATTAAGAATGTAGTTATATATATTTTAGTTATATGCCCAAATCTGGGCTGGTGGTTGAGGTGATGGGCAGGAGCAGGAGGGAAGCTCACATATCCTTGCTCCTGCTAAACTGGATCTACAGATCAGAGCCAGAAGCATATTTCTTAGAGACCTGATTGCAAAGGGCTGGTATTGTGACTGTATGTGTGTTTGGGCATATATATCTCTGTATGCCTATCTGTATGTCTCTGTATGCCTGTGTTTGTATGTCTCTTTATGACTGTATGTCTGTGTATGTGTGTCTCTGTAAGACAATTTATACACATCTAATCCCCATCACGAAGGTTTGGTGGTAGTACAGAAGAGACTGTCTAGTATACTCAGAGATGAGAAAATATGTTCCTTTGTCATTACTTTATTGGAAATTGTCCTAAGAAAAAGCTTTTTTTAGATACATGTCAATCTTTTATGAACAGATCAAGGGGACTGCGATGTGTGCGAATATGGGATCATCGTATGCCATCCTTTTTATGACAAACGTTGAATAACATTTTGAGCTATTTCAGATGCATGCAACCAAATGGCTAAGGTTCATAGATGATTGTTTTATGCTCTGGCAGGGCACTTGGGTTGATCTTAAAGTATTTATTACTTATTGCCATAGGTGTGCCATAGGGACATCAGATTCACCACCATTGTGAGTACTGACTCTGTGAATTTTTTGGATGTATAGGTCAGGAAAAGGGATGGATCCTTTTGCACTGATATGTACACCAAACAGATTAACCCCTTAAGGACACTTGAAATGTGTGACATGTCATGATTCCCTTTTATTCCAGAGGTTTGGTCCTTAAGGGGTTAAAGATTAAACAGTCTGTTACATGTAAATAGTTTCCTTTCTCCTAAACAAATTTGTTCCATTCCATATAGCCAGTTCCTGCGGGTCTGTCGTATTGTCAGCAATGACAGTGTATTTGACAAACATTTAACAGACCTTTGACAGAAATTTTTGGATGAGGGATATAGCCCCCACCTGTTAGAAAAATCTAAACAGAAGGCTAAAGGCATGAATCGAGAGAAACTACTCTCCACAGCAAACTAATCCAAACAAGACAGATTATCGTTTGTAAATACTTTTTCATCACTTGCACAACAAATACAGAATGTTATACATACCGTATTTTTCGCTCCATAAGACGCACTTTGTTCCCCCTCAAAAGTGAGAGGAAATGTCTGTGCTTCTTATAGAGAGAATGTGAAGCTTTACTTACCTTTATTGTAGCGTGGGCCAGCAGAACAGCACGCACCGCAGTACAGGAACTTAAATTTCCCGCGCTACAATACAGGTAAGTAATTAATGGACACTATGGGACAAGGGGAGGGGGGACACTATGGTGCAAGGGGAAGTAGGGGGACACTATGGGATGAGGGGATGGGGGCGGGGGGGAGAACACTATGGGATGAGGGGAGGAGGGGAGAACACTAATTACCAAAGTGTAAATTACCAAAGTGTATTTGGTACAAACTGTATTTTCCAAATACATAATACAATTTGTCATTAATTTGATGCAATGTGGCCTTTTATGTAAAAGAATGCCTTCACCCAGCCAAGAAACCTGCACGACATTTCTACATAACTCCAGGAAAAAAAGCCTCAAATCCAGGTAGTCTGATGGCTTCAAATATTTAGTTTTTTGGCCAGAATGACCACAAGGGGAGGGGGGAAGAACACTATGGGATGAGGGGTGGAGAACACTATTGGACAAGGAGAGGGGAGTTAAAGAACACTATTGGACAAGGGGGGTTAAAGATCACTGTGGGACAGGGGAGGAAGGTTAAAGATCACTATAGGATGGGGAGGGGGATTAAAGATCATTATGGGACAGGAGAGGGTGGGTAGTAAGGAACACCATGGGTGTTAAGAAACACTATGGGAGAGTTTGTTCAGAATATTTTTTTTTCTGGGTTTCCTCCTCTAAAAACTAGGTGCGTCTTATGGCGTGGTGTGTCTTATGGAGCAAAAAATACAGTAATAATTGGTTCATATTACAAACAGACAAGTATACTGGATATCTATATAAAAATCCCCTATTATTTGCTAATAAGCGTGGGCAATCCATAAGAGACATGGTTGTCAGGGCTGACAGTCTCACTAAAACTAATCAAACATTTCTTTCAAAACCTGTGCATGGTACTTATCCCTGCTTGAGCTGCAATCACTGTAGCCGAATTATCAAGGGTGAATTTTGCACCCATCCTAGGACTGGTCAACAGATTAGGTTGAAAGGGTTTTTTACATGCCAGACTGACTATGTGGTTTATCTCCTGAAGTGTCCATGTGGCTTAAAAGATCGGGTATCACAGCATAAAAACCACGATCCGAAGTATAAATTTAAATGCACCAGTCGCATGGCACTTAAGGGGTAAAAGACATAACGTTTCACAGTTACATTATCAAGTGCTAGAAAGGGTACCCCCGCTTACTAGAGGAGGCAATAGAGAAAAGCTGTTGTTGCCGAAAGAAGTTCGCTGGATGCACCTTATGGATACAGTGTCCACTCATGGTCTTAATGAGAAGCTTGAGTGGCACTGGTTCCTTTAGGTGCATTCTGCAGGTGCCCGCCTTGCGATGTATTCTGGACCTGGGTATGTACTCCATTATATACAGTACTCTGTTCTTACTTGCCCCTCTCTCTTCTTATATTTTTGTTTCTACCTTTACTGGCATGCTGTATACCCTTATTTTAAGTGAGTGTGTTCTTGTTTATTCTCCATTGTTTGTATATCATTGTATATATTTATACTTTATAAGGGTTTGGTAAATTGTATTAGATGTGTTGTTTTTCCTCCTCCCATTCTGCGTCTTCTCTCCTCCTCTTACTAATAGAGACCATTGCAAAAGATAGCATTAACTACTATTTAAACTTGAGCTTTATATTGTTTCTAAACTGATCAGTTTCACTATGTCTGTGGACTGGTAGCCTGATGTTATTCATTTGAACGAGTGTGTGTTCACCCATGCCCTAGCAACCCCGCGTGATAATGTCACACGCATTGGCCGCAACGTCTGACATCACCACGGACGTTCTGATGAACCGGGAAGCTGATGGAGGCTCCAAGATGGTGGAGGGGCGCCGGGAATAGCTGCACAACTGATATTGATCGTATTCTATTAGTGAGGGGTGGCACTTGGATTGATGTGAGCACTTGTTTATATATATACTTCATAAGTTAGTTACTTACTTTAACCAAGGACATTAGCATTGATAAAGGGCTACTGTCCGAAACGTTTGTGTTCTGTACATTCTACTTTTAATAAAATATGGTAGCACCAGAGGTTGCGCATGACTCAATTTTTCTCATTTTATGTGTAGCGGTACTTACCTTATACGGGGGCCGGCCGAAGTCCTCTATTCCCGCCGCGGACAGTCCTACACGAGTTCACAGTTCAGACGAAGGTGGGCACTGACCGCGAGATGCGGTCATGTGTCCCGCCTAGCTCTAAGAGCGCGCCGCACATCTCAGGCACGCTCTTAAAGGGACAGTGGAAGCCGAAATGTAAAACGGTCGCCCATTGGCCCCTGTCATCCCACATTCCCCATACACTCACATTTTGGGGGCGTGGATATGACAGGGGCCAATCAAATTAAATGCTAGGGTATTTATACTTACCTCTCCCTTAACTCCCTGCCCTATAGTGGTTTCTGTTTCAGTTCCCTTTAGCGCTTGTTGTGTTCAGTTGTGATTTTTCGTGCTTGACCTTGGCTTTGTATTTGACTCCATTTTTCTCTTTATCCCTGTTTTGTCTTGTTTGCCGGCTTACTGATTCCTGTGTACCAGACCTTGGCTAGTTCTTGTTTTTGCTGTCTCTTTCTCCCCTTGACCCAGGCACATTCCTGACTCTGTCTATTCTCTGTTCTACGTCGAGTCCGGCCATTCTAAGGTCCGGTAAGACATATCTGCTTTATATTGTCAATTGTTGGACTAAATTTTGCGTGTTAGGGTAAACTATTGTGACATTATGACAATGTCTGTGTATGTATGTCTCTGTATGCCTGTATCTGTATGTCTCTGTATAACTGCATGTCTGTGTGTATGACAAAATGTCTCCGTATGTATGTCTCTGTATAACTGCATGTCTGTGTATGTATGTATATGTATGAAAATATGTCTGTGCATGTATGTCTTTGTGTGCCTGTGTCTGTATGTATCTTTATGTCGTTTGTCGCTGTATGACTTTGTTGTTTAACTGTATGTCTGTATTTGATTAGCATTGTACCTGTATGTGAAGATTATATGACTGTGTGTCTGTATGACGGTATTTGTTTGAGTGTGTGCTTTTTATGACTGTGTGTCTGAATAATTATGTCTTTGTGCATGTATGACTGTGTGTTTGATTGTGTGCCTTTTATGACTGTGTGTTTGTATATCATTGTGACTAAGTGCCTGAATGGTTGTGTGTCTGTATGTTTCTGTCTTTGTGCTTGTATGTATTTCTATCTGTATATCTATGTCTATATTGGAGAAAGAGCTATAGAAAGGGACTTTGAGGAAGAAAGAGACACAAAAATAGGCTTAAACAAGGGGTTTAAGATAATATAAAGTGGGATAAAATACACTAAAGGAAGTGTAAGGGGCTAAAGGGGATGTGAAACACTAAAAGGGGAAGAAATTAAAAGGTGGTTTAAGAGACGGAGGTAAAGATGCATTTTTTTATGGTGGGGAGTGTGGGGGGAGGGAGCGCGAGGCATAATGCATCTTTGCAACTTTGTCTGTGTAGCCAAAAATCCTTGCGCAAGCCCTGCCTCCTATTCTCAAACGATGGTACAGATTAGAGAATTTTCACTTATTACAAATTATAAAGTTTGCCCATTTAGATAATCAGGGAAAGATTTTGTTATCATGACATTGATTCTGGTATTGTCAAGAAAGGGGACATGTTCTTGAACCTGTTAAATACTAGCTTCTATCTCAGCTAGAAGATTCACACACTGGAAAAGATGTCTGCACAGGTTTGGTAATAAAGCATTTGTCAAGCAGCCTTGTGAATTGGCATGTGGGGGATTTACAGTGCAGGCTGGAACAAGCTGCTTTCAGGTAAATCACTGAGAATAAGATAAGGATATCTTTAAAGAAGTTACAAATCTGCATTCTTAAACTATACCATTGGGAAATAAGTATAATAGAAGCAAATTAAAGGCAGTGTAGCTTCACAGAATAATCATTTGGTAAAAAAGAAAGTGACATTTTAAAGGTCAGATAAATCAACAGTATAATTTAGGAAATTCTAAAAAAGAAAACAAAGTATGCAGCATTGCCATTAGATGAGCTAAATTAGAACATTTAAACTCACGGCCACAGAGAAAATAACTGAATACCAAAAATGTTTGTAACAACATTAAAAGTAAAGAAAATTAAAGAGAGAAGTTCTGTACATGTGTTCGGAGGCATTCAGCCTCGTTCAGTTATTTTTTATCATGTTTTGCCAATTATGATGTAATCAATCCATAATTTCTTGAAGCATTTGCAGTTGTCACAGTGATCCCCGCATTGTAGATTTTCAACCTTCCGTCAGGTCCATTGCTTGCAAGAGGCTTGCCAATATTGACTTCTGTGTTAAGTACAATTCTCCAGTGCAGTCGTAACTAGGGGGAAAAAATAGCTGTGCGTATTACTTCCACAAAAATGCTTGTTAGTGATCACTGGGATGTCTGGGATCTAGTGATCGGCGCCGATCGCAAATTTACACAGCTGCAGTTTAACTCTCTTTAATAAGGAGAAATGCTTTCTTGTGGCTCCGGCTACCAAACTGACAGCAAAGAGGAGGGCAGGGAGGCCTGTCTTACAGCAGTAAAGTTGGGATGGCGTGTAGAGTAGGTAGATTATTATTATTATTATTTTTAAATTGGCATTTATATAATGCCAACATATTCTGCAGCCCTTTGCAATATTATAGAAGGGGGAAATTTAACAATAAATTAGACAAATACAAAATGTTACAGGAACAATAGATTGATGAGGACTGTGCTCAAACGAGCTTGCAGTCGAGGCGGAACAAAATCTCACAATAAAGCGCAAAGGAAGACTGCCAGAGTAAATTAATTAATTCCTCTCTTTGTCGAGCATTCAAAAATGTGTCCAGAACATTAAAACAATGGCAGATAAATAGCACCAAAACACTTATGATATAAAGTGCGAACACTAATGGAACATGAGTGGAGAGGAGAGATAAACACATACCTCACACCAAGCAAACTGGACACATTTTGTTCCAAAACGACCATTATCAGCAGATGTTGGTAAGGTGCCTTTTTCAAATTTTGTTTTATGATGTTTTGAAGTATGCATTTGTTCCCAATGCTGGACATTTTTAGATTCTCCAGATTTTAATTCATTTTCAAAATATTTTTTCCACACATTAAACTTCATAGTCAGCTGCTTAGTCGTTAGAAATCACTATTTTCGCTCGTACACAAATTGGCATATTATTATATTGTTTCTTCTAATGAGGATGTTTGAGTGCTGGTGTCGGAAAGCTCTGATTAAAATTCTTAAGAGAACTCCAGAAAACCTGCAATTTAAGTATAAAATGGAGTAAATACCCAGTAGATTTGTTGGTCTAATGTTTAACTGCACATTTTGCTAATCAGTAACACAATTCTCGTTTCTGTAGTTTATTTTTATTAAAATTAGATATGATATATTATTTGTTTTAGCAGCCTGTGGTCTCTTGGAAATGTGGGCATAAGGTTTGATAATTGTTCTGGTACAAACAGAAATATTGCTTATGCAGTGCCTGACGGCCAGAATTAATATATGCAAAGTATTTTTCCACTTCAATTGTATATGTCAAATATAGAGGTAAACTATTGAAATATATTTTAGTTAGTAAGTTACACATCTGGTTATGATAAAATACAAATTATTAACTCAAATTTCTATAATAATTTTTATAGAACAATCAAAAGACGTAGGAATTTTTTTTTTTTTAATCTGTTTGACAGATCGGGCAGATGCAGACTGCTCCCTCCCAGTTATAGACCAAAAGGGAGCATTCAGATGAATCTGTACCAAACCAAAAGTGCAGACCTGCAGCTAAGCCCACCAGGCCTCAAGGGAATCCACTGGACCAACAGGAAATTAGGAAAATTGCAGCCCTCTAATGGCCATAAGAGTTTAAGTTCACTTGCAACTTCAATGCAAAACCTCTTCTACACTAACAATTCACTGTTTTCTCGTCAGCTAACAGGTAAAAATCTCTAACAAGACAGAGACTGGATTTTTCCAAACCCCCCATATACTTATTAACCCTTAATAAGGAACACTTGGGCTAGACAACAGCAATGTAACATGTCTGTGTAATGAAAAATTAAACATACAAATACAAACATACAAAATTAAGCTCACTCCCACTCTCACTACTCCTAGGTGCCAACAATGACTATAATACCCATAAGTTTCAATACATAGAATGAAAAACTAAATAGCTATCTGTGTACTATCCCGTATCCCTATGCACATAATAATAATGTATCCTCAGTGCAAGCCCAGCTACTAAAAGGGCTGGTACTTATTTTTGAATTGTCTCTGTCTGAGTTTGCATATTTAGGTTAAACTAGCCATGACACTTCATTATTTTATAAATTATTCTTTAAACATTTTTCTGTCTAACCAAAATTGCCATTTTTGTTTTCATTTAATAATGTGGTATTTTGTACTGTTTGTTTTTTTGTTTTTCCTTCTTGAAAATCTACTGAACATTACCAACCCCTAAATAAAAATGCATCTGCCAATCTTAAGCAATCGGTAAAAATGCTGATGATTCATAACACAGAAAAAAACCTAAACCTTTCTATGCTATAGCAGGTGGTTAAATAGCTTTACAGCATCACACAGAACACCAATGCCAAGAAATGGGGTGAGGTACCAGGTCTTCCAATAGTCTTGTCCCCTCATTAAAAATGATCCATAAACCCCTCCTCTCATATTTACACAACAAGTGCAGAGCACCTGCAGACATTCCGTTTTTCAAACATTAACCTTGATGTGTGTGTGTTTTCTCTGTGAGACATTGACTGATTGTTGCTCGTTACACGACCCCTGGCAGAATGTTATGTGGTGTTTATTTTTGTCACTAGGGACGATAGTGAATGAAGACATTAAGATGAGGTCTTCCAACCTCACATTCTAATTTTCTTGCTTCTTTTGCTGTTAATATTCATCATTTTTTGTCTATTATATTTTGGTTTCGGTCTTTCCCTATTCTTTTTAATTAGGTTTCATCTATTTGGCACTTCGTAAATATCATTATTGGGGGAATAGGTACATGATAAAGGAGTGCCCTCGAAGGTACAGACTAGGAATCTATTTTTTTCATATTTACAGTATATGAGTTTTAGTCTATTGCAAATATTGTTTCGGGTCATGCTAGCAAGTTTCTGTAGACGCGTTTCTCATAGTTTGAAAGACTGAAATATATCCCGGTCTCTTTTGCATTTTGGCTATTTATTAGCAGGCTTACTATTAAGAACATTCATACTCAACTTTAAACATTTAGGGACGCATTGCTGTCTATTTGGTTAATTAGTATCTATTTTTTGGACTCGCTTGGCTTTTACACCTAGCCATTGTTAAGTCATTGCTACACTAGTTACATAGCTTCTATTCCTTCTCCCCCAAGGGTTTAGGGAGTCTTTCTATACTGTCAAATAGTATGTAATCTTTTCTGACTTGCTTTGCTTTTACACATAGCTACTCTCTCTGCAGTAAGACAGCTATTTTAATTCTTATAACTGGATACGTGTTAATCACACTTAGTTACACAGTTTGTTGATTACCTGTATTGATTTTAAGTACCTACTATACTGTTGTAGAGACACAAATTGATAATAATAATAAATTATGTGTGTGCACCTATTGGAAGCTATTTTTTTTTCATATCAAAAGTTCTAAATTAAATTTAAGTCTTATTTATTGGGCTGCTTACTTCTAAGGCTATTTTTCCCTTTTCACTTATTTTTTTGGGTTTATTGGAGATTTTGAGAATCTAAAGACATTCCATTTTTAAAACATGTGCCTTGCTAAGTGTGGGTTTTCTCTAGGAGAAATGGATGGATTGAGGTTTAACGGGTTGTGAAGCTCAGCGTTTGCTACATATAGTTTCTGTTCCAAAAATTCTCTAATTTAGGAAAAGCAAAAGTACACGCTTTCTGCAAGATCAAAGACCAAATCAGGCCATAAAGCAAGCAATTATATCAATACTCGAGATCAAGGAACCCCTAGAGAAGCAATTTTGAAATTAAGTCGGTGATGCAGCTTATTTATATTTTCATGAAGAATTTGACACTTTTCCATAAAATAAAAAGTGACTTTCAGAAGTACATTATAAGCAATAGCCAATTTACACTCTGATCACATTGAATATATTGTTTACAGCTAGATGTAGATATGTGGTAGGTAAATAGTGATTTTAGGCAAAAAGCTTCTGTCTATGCAAATAGTTGTTGGTCTTTAAACAATATTTGCCTAGGTAAGTCGTTCACCTAACTAGTATCAAGGCAAATCAGACAACCTGGGAAAGTGGTCCATTCTCACCTATAGCCACTCAGGCAACCCTGCCATTATACTTTTTGGCCACGCTTGAATAGAAAGTGCCAAAAATGTAATCTCATAACAGAGTTCTCTCTCCATTAGTTCCACCCCTGACGGGTACAAATGTTCCCACTGCTGATAATAGAAAGATTTAGGATGTTTAACGTTTTGCAGAAGCTGCAAATATGGGAACAGACATTAAATTAAATGGGGATGGAACCCTAAGGGGAATAAGTAATTACACAGGGACAAGAAATGTAATGTGATGGAGGCTGAATCATGTGAAATGAGGACAGAATTTAAATGAACTGCTAACCAAAGGGAGGAAATTTCACTCTCGAGTGACACATACTGGTGATTATAACCACTGCATGGATATTTCATCTCAACTGAACATTGTCTATGTGAAGAATATCACTTCACATAAATCAATATCCATAACAATACAATAAGCATATGCCTTAGTTTCAATGAAGTTATTGTATAATTAGAATAAATACAATTAATAAAATTGTTTTAAACATATGCATATTTTTTCGTTTCTTTTGGGGGAGTGTGATGTAAGTAGATGCAGGGCACTGGCAGGGCTGGTGATTGAGGGGTGGGTTGACCCATCGGCAGAATCTTGCCAGGTCCAATTAATATTGAAGACAGCACCGTTCCTAGGAGATTATTGTCAAGCAAGGATGCCTGAATGTTTAATACTCAGCAAGGGTCACTTTCTGTGGTTGTTTGAGTGGCCAGTGGCAATAAGAAATGTGGCAAAAAACCATTTGCCATTGTTAGGCAAATGGATTTAAAATATGAAAAAAAAAACCAACCTATAAGATGTGCAAAACTATTTTCCCTAATATTACCAAGGCTTTTGCTAAGGCAAATTATGTTTTAAAGATAAATAGCCATTTGACTAGGCAATAGATTTTGGACAGATATTACTATTTGCCTATGATATATATATATATAGATTATTATATAATCACATAGTAATCTAGGTAAAATAATAAAAACATATTTTATTTATGCTGTTGATCCAAAGAAATGCAACCCCTCCCCCTTTTAAAGTGATTTCCAATACTGGCTGAATACAGGGAGGGGGGGAATCCTTCTTGACTTCATAATGGCAGTCACATTTGTACTTGGATCAGCTACCTGTTCACATGCAAACTGATTACAAGTTTTGGAGGGTCAGTTTTGGAAAAATCGCAGTTTGGCTAATCAGCAATTCTGCCGAGAAAACCAAACCCGAGCAGAAATGTGAACTAACTGAATTCACTGGCTTGGGCTGCTAGCCACAAATAGTCACTATTTCAATTGCTTCAGGATTAGAGGTTAACTATTTCCCTGTTGGCGGCACAGCCTGCCGGCAAATAGTTAAAGACTGCCTGTTATGACCCCCACCTTAGTACAAGGGAGGTTTATACAGTCACCAGGCCCCCATTCTCCATGAAGTGATTGTGGGTATGTCAACCAGTGTCTGCTAGCTGTGATAAGTCACTAGTACCATACCCTCTCCCCACCCCCGGTGCCACCAGTGGGTATCGAGTGGGAACTTCTATTTAAAGAATAGGGAGTGAAGATCACTTGCCATTCCAGGAGTGCATTCCTCATGCCTTCCATCCACGGGGGCTACCATTTAAAAAAATTGGGGCCTCTTATAAATTATAATAATAATAATACAGAAAAAGTTAGTGTCCTTCCCATGCCTCCACCCATATCCAGTGGGTGCAGGCTAATAGTAAACTTAATGGAGGGAATAGGCTGACTATGGCTCTAATTAATGAACTAGGTTGACTTAATGTCTCCCCCACATATGGGTAATGGGTGGGGGCTATCATATTGATAACAGGGTGGAGTGTCCTCCTTCATGCCCCACCCATGGGTGGCAGATGAGGACTTGAATATAGATAAAGGGGGCTTAGTGTTCACCCCAGCTCCCACCCATGGTTGCCGCTGAGGGTTAATTTCCTAAAAAATTACAGCCAAACTGAACACACACATACCAAAGATATAAAAAATAAAAATAAATCAATTTGGAAAATTTTGCTAGGAAGAAATTACATTTTTCACCTTGAACAAATGTACTAATTATATCCTTCAATATTCTGTTAATCCAACAAATATCTAGACTTTTAAAAAAATATTTCTGGAATCTATTAAGACATCCCCTTTAGGCAGAGATTTCCACATCTTATAAAGACCCCTTTCTGTGCTGTAAGCAAAAACACCTTTCTTCCAGTCTCAATGGGTGACCTCTTGTCTGTTGTATATTTCTGCTAATGAACAGGTTTGCACTGGCCCTGTTTATATTTCCTTAGTGCTATCGTATCCCCTCTGAAACACATTTATTCTTAAGAAAACAAATGCAGCTTTTCTAGCTTTCCTCATAATTTTCCAACTTTCTTATTAATTTTGTAGCTTATTACTTCTATCCATATCTGTATGCACTTCAGAATGGCCCATTTTTCTAAATTAATATTTCTGTTTAGAACAACTTCAAACTCTATGGAAGGTCCAAGTCCCCAAATGAAATGTCAATGATGCTGTTGCCATGGGAACTTCAGACATGTAATTCAACACATTGTTGATTTCGACTGAACAGCTAATTTACTGAGCTAATTTGAATAGTTGCATACTGTAACTCTTTCTACACCTGTGTATTAATGCCTGCATGCTATTATTGCAAGATGTTGGTTTGGAAGGATTTATAAAGAGGCAAAATTATTTTTACATCCCGAGAATTTATGCCCCTATTTATACATGACCAAACCTTACTGGCCTTAGCAACTGCAGACTGGCATTGCATATTGCTGCCTAATTTGTTGTCTATAAAAATTCCCAAATCCTTCTCGTGTGTTGTTATCCCTAATTCACTACCATTTAGGGTGTAAGTTGCTTTTGCATTCTTTACCCCGAAGTGCATAACTTTGCATTTATATACAGTTAATTTATGCTAAGTTTATCTTAATGGCCAGACTAAGGGTGAAGTCTTGCCAGGTGTTCATTGCATTCTTATTTTCATTAATTGAAGAGATGTACAGCGACATTTGCAGATTAATATTAAGAGCAATAATTCCCATAATGGTTAACGATATTAAAAAAAATTAAGAATGTTTCTCTTCAAGGCTTTATTTACATTTGTAGTGGTGTCTGATGACCACAAATGATATTTAATCACAAATCTTTTGAGCAAGTATTTGATTCCATAAAAAAGAAAAAAAAAAAAAGCAGACCATTACACATAAAATCATGTTGATGAGAATAATTTGGGGGCAAAATAATTTTTTCGCAATGATCATTATTCAAATTTAGTTTGCTGAGCCTAAAACTTTAATAGCATCACAGAACCCCAAACAACCATGCTATACATTTTAATGTGTATAGCCTGTTAATTAGCAGATGTTAAATGTTTTAACAAATCGGTTAGAGATTAATATGAACTGCTAAAAGCAAAGTCAGTATCTGAATAAAAATCCTGCTGCCTCAATTAGGTATGAAGACAAGTTAGACTGCAAAGATGGTATACTCTCAATACAACCTATATTAAAATAATACATTTGTTCTATATTTATGTATCTATAAACATGTAGCATATATTTATAGTGTGTTGTTTTAAATAAAATCCTTTGAAACATATTATTATTCTCTTGTTCACGTTATTGTTTTGTAATTGTTACACGCAACATGTGCTCTTTGTACATTTATTCACTTTGAACACTCTGTTTCCCAAATACAAAAAAAATCACTGTTTAGTAGATATACTCCAAATCAAAACATGCATGCATTTAATTATAACAAACAAAGTTCATTGTGCAAGTATAAGGCGCTTAAAGATATTAAAATACAGAAACAAATTTAATTAGCAGCTCAACACACGTGTAAGTACCTCTTAACTTAACACAAACTCATGCAAAACAGAATGTGGAGTGTTTTGAGTGAAAAGGATGTATCACATCAAAATATACCCTGTGGAGCACTGGTATTTAACACTTAACCCCTTAAGGACCAAACTTCCGGAATAAAAGGGAATCATGACATGTCATACATGTCATGTGTCCTTAAGGTTAAGGCAAAAGTAAGGGAACAATTTGTATATCAAATATCTAGAGGGAGAAACAAAATAGACAAACTCTGGTGCAGTATGTCTAGACAACTAGATTAGTATGGAGGCATATAAGCAACACACTCACATGGCTTAGAGCCTAGGGAGGATAGGCTCAAGTCACAATCGCAGGGGTATTTATTGGTAATACCAAACTTCTTCTACGTGAAGACCCAGGTACTCAGATGAAAAAAAAAGAGAGTGGAACGAATTCCTAGTGTACATCCCACTGCTAAAGTCACATTCATCATTGACCTCTCCAGAAGAAGCTTACAGTTAGACATGTTTTGCTGGATATAAACCCATAATTTATATACACATTGAAACTTGTCCATTTTATATTATTTATAGATCAGCTAGACTATTTTTAAGTCATCTCCTTTGAAAGTTGTTGATCTAGAGTTGCATACATATAGATGCACAAAAGTTTAAGATCAAAGGGTAACTGAACGTTTTATTCGGAGACATAAGTGTTAGACAACTCTATAATCACAGTTGTATAGGCACTTGTTGATTTGGCAATAAAATCTTTATCTGATATGACTTTGGCAGATAGATAAGGATTTCTGCTTTCAGGTATCATGCTATATTAAACCTATAGGAAAAATACTTAGCCAAGCATAGCAATGCTCTATATAGAAAAATGGAAATATAAACATGGCTACTAGATGTGTAACACTAAAGAGAGGAGAAGAGGACTGGGGTTTAAAAATAAGGAATCAGCAATCAAAATAATGGAAATAGTGGCAAGTATTATAAATTTGAATAAGTGAAAACATTCTAGTAATCGCAGAAAAATATTCTAAAAGTGTAACACCACCACTTTCCAAACCATATGGGTGACGTATTCCATATCCATTAGCTGGATCCACTAATAAGAATACATTTTAGATGTCCCATGAGCTTGTGGAAGGAGTTCCATTGTTGGTAAAGGTCGAGATCCGAGAGGAAGGCAGGGAACCAGTGTAAGTTGGAGACAGTATTACAAAACACTCTGTCTCTTTTTGACAAGTAACGGGAAGGGATTGTCCTGTCTGTATTCCAAGTGAGCATTTCTTTCTATTTCACTGGAATATCCCAATGTTAAATGCTGCTTGAAGATAGTAGGAGAGTTGCTAGGAAGCATACAGGTAAGGCAACATGACATTTAAAGCTGCCATTATATGGGTTTTATCTATACAAGTTTGTCCGTGTGCAGAGTTATGTGCCCTTAGTGATTTATTCACTAAACATTCCCATCAATAACCAGATTTGTATCATATTTAAGACAATGAGAGACAATGTTGAGGAGTTTGCTTCAAGTGAATCATATCATCCATTCTGTGAATTTTAATATTCTTCCTCAAGATCCCTTTGAAGTGACCTCAGTTGTTGAAAAGTTACATTTGTGAAGTTCATACCACATCAAAGGTCCATCACGTCCTCTACAGTAGCCTTCACTCTGCCAGTCAGGGAGTGTATGTCTTCCTTTACAACAGAGAGATGTGGTATTTTGGGTGAACATGCCACAGTATGTCCCGGAATACATCAAAAGTAAACCATATTGAGAGGTATTGCGACAATTTCTGCTCCAACATAACACTTTTGGAACTCACAAAAACCCCTCCAAAATAGTGGGAAAAAGAACTAAGAATAAGATTAGTGCAGCTAAATCACACATGAATCAATCACTGGATATTATTCACATACCAGTACAAAAATACGACCCTCCTATCCTCAAAACATTTAAGAGAAGGCGCACACAAAATATATATATATATGTTATCCTCCTTGGTTTTCGAGAATGTACATGCTTTGGGTTTTTTTTGGTTTGGTTTTTTACAAAAACACAATATACTCCCCACCCTGCTTTTTTTTATACAGACAAAAAGACAATATGTCCTTATATTTTTTTATACTGCGATTTACATGTAATATTTTACTTTCTTTATAATATATTGTATGCACTTATGTCGAACTTATATCGAACTGACCACATAATTGTGTGACAACATACTATTCTGTGAGAAGCCCTCTCTTGTTTTTGGACTAGATTAAAGGTTATATGTTAGAAAAAGAAACCATGAGCTTTCTTAAAAACCAAGGAGGTATCATATATATTCCGTGTGCACTTTCACTTTACTTTTTTGGGTTTATGACACTTTTGTAAGTATAAGTAGTTTGATGCTTCCATAAAAGGGAAAGCTTACTGGTCAAGTGCTCAAAAAGTTTGTACTTATTTGAACTTTAACTCCTTAAGAAACCAGGGTTAGCCAAACTCTTGCTTTTATGCCTGTCTCGACATGTCATTGTTCAAGAAAGCAACTGAGATTATATAATTGAATTTTACTGAAATAGCCATTTAAATAATCTCTAGAACAACTTAATTTTCACTGCAGTCTTCCTGAACCACTTTGATATTATTGGGAAAAATAGATTATTTTGAAATAGAATATATTCTTTCAATTTTCTCTGTCCTACTTTTGCTCTTTTCGGACTAGAAATGGATTTAAGTTTTTTTTTTTTCCATTATATGTTACTTTATCATATCATTTCAAAACTGTACAGACTTATTCTTCATAGAAAAGTTATCAGTATAAAAACTCTGAAGTACATCGCCTTCTGTCTCAATAACTGCTGTATTTTTTTATTTTCATAATACATTTTAGATATTACATTGTGTAGAAAAAAAAAAATGTAAAAGCGAACTTAAACAAAATTAATTTAAAAAGCCATAAAATAAAAGGAAAATAATAGTATTTTATGTGTACACATATGGGCAATAAATAAAAATGTTACTAACATCTGCATACTTTAGAAGCTTTTTCTTATTGCAAATGAATTAATATTATCTAAATACGCTGTTTTGTTAGCTTTCTAAGTGTACTGTTGTGGGGATATTTATGGGATAATAATAGTAACAGTGAGAATTGCCCACTAATTCAATTCTCAGATCCCAAAGAACGTTTATCGTAAGTGAAATGTATTTCATATAATTAATATCACAATGTATAAAAATAGATTTTATTTATGATAATCAATAATTAACAAATAATATTATGTAACATGCATAACAATAATCAATGAATATTCAGTATAAAATTATATGCAATACAAAGGAATGGGTATTACGTTTCAATGGCTAAAACAGCATTATCTGTCAAGACTTATTTATTACCATCTTTAACACAGACTGAAAGTAAAACTTTTCACACAGAGAACAGAATTCCTCAGAGTGCAGCGTAAGGTCATAAAGTTTAGCAGACAGTTAGAATAACCCTTTCAATGCTGGCTAGATCTCCTAGGTAGTTAAGATCTATTCTTATGTATTTTTAAATAAAATAACATTTAAACCAGTTCACTAGTCATTTTCTTAAACCATCCATAAGAGAATTTACCATTATATAAGCAGATTTTAATTTGTCTAAAAGATATCTATCTTAATTTAGAGCAAATCAATACACCTGGATAAAAACAGCGGTATGCTAACACGTGATAATATCACATCAATATATAATTATTCTTAATTCCACCTGCAGAATGGAATGTTTATAACTATATATTCTTAGTTAACTAAGATTTCTTAATATGGAAATCTGGCCGTGCTTTATCCAGTCATATATAATGCTATTAATACATTTTAATTAATTTAATTTAATTAAATGAAACCAGTATAATTACCAGTTGAGTAGATATTTCATCCGATTGGTAGCCTCAGGAACTTATTTGGATGTCTCTCTCTGCATGGAGGTTGGAGTCCCCAAACTTCCAATTCCTCTCTTTTCTCTCCTTTGCATATCTTGCATCTGCCTCCTTCGTCTCCTATCTCTTGCATCTGCCTCCTCTCGTCTTCTCTATCTATCTTCCCTTTGTCTTAACTTTTAAAGGGCCAGACTCCCTGTACGTCATCAGTCGATGACCCAATAGAAGCACTAGAGGTGTGGTTATCTTCCAGATCGCAAATTAGTTATTTGGTCTGTAGAGGGCAGTCTTGTCCCACTAAACATACCTATCCAGGAAAGAGTTAACTTTTCCTGGTGGCTATTTTGACGTCATTTTGCTTATCTCAGATGACCACTATAACTTACGTATCCTTCAAAGATCAAAGGGTTTCTTAAATTTTGTCCAGACTATGTGTCTGGTAAATCTGCTATAATTTCTGATATGGCAGATCATGAACTAAGTTTACCCTTTTCCATACAATGGTACCTTATATATATAGACAGTTAAATTTTATTATTTAATCTTCTCTGTCACAATTGTCTGGGTTTAGATTTGATTATATTCCATTAGCATTAGACAGTCTGTCCAACCCCCTTCCTTATCACTTGGCTTGTATATACTATGCATTCCTCAGCTCTGGGAAAGTGGTTAGCTTACAGAAAGAAATCTAGTGTCTTCTTTGTTAACTTGAAATAACAAAATGGAGTCTGGTCTGTTCAGAGTGACTCAGAATATACACTTTTAGTTTCTATCATAACACAAAATGTCTGCCGATATAAATACTCTGACATAACCCCCTTTAGTGCATTTCATAGCCAAAATTAATTTAGCTTATGAATAAGCACTATAGAAGTTATCAGACATATTGTGCAATCACGTCATTTCTAACATAGGCCCGTGCGTGGAATGAACATTTTTGTATATATTTGTACCTGTAAAAGTTTTGAACTTTACACTTAGTACAATCAACCATAATATCATTATTAACATAGTACATTATTTTCATTTGAAAAATGTCTTTGAGAGTTACATATGGTATGGCCAATAAAAAGCAAATCTCCATACGTTCCAGATCAATTAAGAGAGGTATAGCGCTCCCCATCTCAAAGGCCAGATTTAATTGCATAGGCTCAATTGTCTCTCCATCCACATTGGCAAGCATCGCATGAACAATATCCTTGGATACAAAATACAGAGGTATGCGTCCCCCTGCCAATTCGATCATTCCAGTTTGCACTTCGTCAAGAAAGCAAGTGTGTGGAACAGTATTGGGTCATGCAGAAATAAAAGTTCACGCTTGAATAAGTCATGACTTTGGTGCAACTCAGTGGATTTGGCAATTAACTCTGAATGCAAATTTGTTGTAACAACTGTGTCTTCCACAATAGTTAACACGTCTTGGAGAAGTGTTCTTTGCTGTTGTATCACCTGATGAATATCGTTAATGTGTTGCTTTAGCGCATAGATTTCCATATCCAGCTTTTGGACAGTAATAGAGTTGGCTGCAGACATTCCAGTTGCGACAACTGCACCGACAGTGGCACAAACTAATGCAACAATTATAGCGGTGAGGAACCTTTTGGGTCGGTTGCTCATCGGAATAGAACTGGATACAAATGGTTTCCGGGCTTGCTCCAAGATGTTTCGCACACGGTCCTGTGCTCTTTGGAGGTGCATCTGGTACCAAGTCTGTAACTCAGGAAGCTGCATCGATGAAATGTTGTATGCCTTCTCGATGGAAATCTTGGGGTCCAAGCTGACGAACACACGTCGGGTCAGGATCCTCTTCTCTGTTAAGATGAACCCTGGTGTCTCTTGAATCAGGATGCGGGAGGATGGTCCCATCTCTGCAATCGGGTCGGTCCGTAGCTCTTGGCACAGGAGCAGTACGATCCAGAAACACGCCACATCCTTCTTGGACATCTTTCGACAGTCACGGATCAGGAACTCGTTTCAGACTTATCTACTAATGATTCAAGGTTTGTTAAGCATACAAACTTATAACAGTGTGACATCACTTGGCCTAGGACAACACATTATTACGATTCATCAACATATGTATTCTGTCTAATTCTATTTTTATAACTTCATCCCTCACTACATTTATTACTGACTCTTCAGCAATTTGCCTATAGCAGTTAAACAAGCTAGTAACCTGCTTATAAAATGTAGTTATTGGATGGCAAGGAAATGGTTAATGACATGAACGTACATGAGATCATGGCACATCACAACATTTCACATCATACTATACCACGTGAATCAAGCATTCATCCAGGTTAGTCGTTCACCCTTCTGCGTCTGAATCCACACCTATAATCCTTAATTGAGATTTAGGATGACAAGCACGCAACTGGTTAATGTGAACCCACTTTTCAATAAAATCACCATCCTTAGGAATTTTTATCTTATACGCTACTGGGGAAATTTTGTCAATAATGACATATGGCCCTTTCCAAGAAGGTAAAAATTTCTTTTCCTTGACTTGATTTCGCGCAAAGTTATACAGATAGACTTGATCTGTTATCTCATATTCCTTTTTCGTGGTTTTTAGATCGTAATAGGTCTTAACCCCTGTCGCTGCTTTTTCTAGATTCTTTTGGGCAAAAGCAAACGCATGCTGTAAATGCTTGCGCAAATCTTCGATATACTGATGCGTAGTGGCAGCATTGATCAAGTTATGATCCGAAGTACGATATAGTAAATGCTGTGGTAAAACCATCTTTCTTCCTGTCATCAATTCAAAAGGTGACAATTTGGTAGCAGTGCTAGGTGTAGCTCTAATCGCCATTAAAACTAGGGGCAATTTAATGTCCCAGTCTTTACCAGACTCCTTAACATATTTCTTCAGAATATTAACGATAGACTGGTTATATCGCTCTACCCCCCCCCGCTAGACGCAGCGCGGTATGCAATATGTAGCTTTCGTTTAACACCTAGAATGTTCCACATCTTAGCCATTACTTCGCTGGTAAAATGACTACCTCTGTCTGACTCAATTCTTTGAGGCAGACCGAACCTGGAAAAGACATGGTTAATCAACAAAGTGGCGCACACGGTACTCGTGTTCTCTTTACAAGGCAAACATTCTATCCACTTTGTGTACATACATGTAACGGTTAACATGTATTTGTTACCTCTTGAAGATCTTGTTACAGGACCTATAAAGTCAATTTGAATATCAGACCAGGGTAATGACACCCCCCTCTTCTGAAGTGGTGCACGATGGGTTGGACCATGGGGTTGATATTGCGGACAAATCAAGCATCCCTGACAGTATGTCTTAACATCCCTTAACATGTGTGGCCAATATGCATAATCACGCAATATCTCATATGTGATCTTATCACCACGATGCCCAGATGTAGGTGCATCATGTGCGTGTTGGAGCATTAACCCTCTGTATACAGTTGGGACTACCCATTGTTGTATACCATGTTTAGAAGTTCTGACCAGTAACCCATCCATGATACTAAATTGGACTTTATATCTCATCAAGATTCGTAAATCTTCATTATTTTTGCAATCCTCATCTGTGATGGGATTGGCAGTAGGGTCTTCTATATGTTTATAGAATATGCCTATGACGGGATCGTTCTTTTGACTAGTAATCAGGTCATCACTAGGAGCTTCTTGACTCCATTGCACGACATTTAAGTCGGCATTATCTCTAGCCTGACGTCTAGTTATGGCGTCAACATGAATTGAACCCATAAGATCATCAATGTTTAGGGTTTCACCATTGATGGCAGCTTGTTTTGCCAGTGAATCGGCTAAGTCATTACCATCCTTGTCAATACCTTCTATTTTAGAATGGCCTTTGGTTTTCTTCCAATATATGGTTAAACCATTTTCCTTAACCAACTCATCGATTTTACAAAACAATTTCCCATGTTTAACAGGTTTGTTATTGCTTTTCAGCATTTGGTTACGTTTCCAGCTAGGCAGATATTCGACGAAACTGTTGCGAACATAGTTGGAATCAGTTATAATAACAAATTCTTTGATACCATATTCTATTGCCATTTGAATGGTCTTATATACTGCACAGAGTTCGGCTATCTGACTGCTTTTGGGACCAATATTGTATCCTATAGATACATTAGGATAATCACCTGTCCAGGCGATTCCGATACCTGCAACTAACTTCCGTTCAGCACCAGCGACGTGGTGATATGAACAACCATCAATGTATACCCACGGTAGTGGTCGACAGTATTCCTCGTCATAAACTTTATAAGGAGATAGCAATTGCTCTTCTAGGAAGTCATCTCCGGTGTCATTATCATCCAGAGATGGAGCAGTACAGTCATGTAATTCTGCTAAACCTTGGGCAACTGGGCTTCTCTTATTATGTTTATAACGGACTTCTAACGGCCATCCCTGTAAGGATAGAGTCCATGCAGTAATCCGACTGTTAGAGAGATTACCGTCTCTAATTCTTTCACTCTGCAGATACTGTAGAGGTTGGTGAGCTGTTTCTACAATTATTTTCTCACCTTGGATATAGCTACGAAAATTTTGTAGTGCCCAGACAGTCGACAATAACGCCTTCTCACACGTGTTGAATTTAACTTCAACAGGTGACAAAGTCTTGCTAGCATATGCAATAACTTTGTTTAAACTGTCCTGCTTCTGATACAGAACAGCACTTATGCTTAAATCGGTATATCCTGTCTCCAGATAGAAGGGTTTACCCCCCTCTGGGTATGCTAAACAGGGTGCCTGAGTGAGCTTCCTCCTCAGTTCACTTACCGCTTGGTCCTGAGGCTCCCCCCAGTTCCAGGTAGTTTCCTTTTTAAGCAGGTGTAAGAGTGGTTTAGTTATTTCTGCATAGTTATCTATAAACTTACGGGAGTAGTTAGTCATACCAAGGAACGATCTTAATTCCCTGATGTTTGAAGGTGTTTTAGCCTTTAGTACGGCTTCAACCTTCTTCCTCTGGGGATTTAATCCTTCAGAAGTTACCTCATGTCCGAGGAAATTGACATGGGTGCGACACCATTGTGCCTTTTGTAAAGACAGTTTAATCCCTGCTTCTCTTAACTGAGTGAGAACATGTCTAATCTCTAAGATATGCTTATCAAAGGAAGTGCTTTTCAGCAAGACATCGTCGACATATGATAACGTTCCTCTCTCGAGTGCGTCAGGCATAGCTTTATGCATGAACACAGCGAATTCATGACCAGAGTTTATATAACCGAAAGGCATACGGGTCCAGGTATACTGCTGCTTTCCAAATGTGAAGGCCAATTTGTATTGGTCTTCATTATGGACTGGTACAGTCCAATATCCCTGCGCACAGTCAATGGCAGTGAATATTTTGGATCCCTGCATTTGTACCAAACATTGGTCTATGTATGGTGTTGGCCAACCAGACATATAGACGCGTTTGTTTAGCTGTCGTAAGTCAGCGCATAAACGCCATTGTCCATTAGGTTTCAGAATCCCCAAGATTGGATTATTATACGAACTGTGCACTGGACGTATAATGCCCCTTTCCTTTAAATTCTGAATGATGTCTTGTAGACCATCATATGACGCTAATGGGAGTCTATATTGTTTGATAAATACAGGTGGTAAATTTGGATCAGTTTGTATTCTGGCTACGTGGAGGTTAGTTAATCCACAGTCGTAGGAATCTTTGGCAAAAATATCTTGGAATTCCAAAAGGATTTCCTTTAGCTGCTGCCGCTCAGCATCGTTGGAGCAACCGTCAGCTAAAGATATTTGCTCTTCTAGCCTTTCCTGAAATCCTGGAAAGATTTCAGGCTGGCCTATCTCATAAGCTTCTTCAAGCCTAGAAGTTAGGTCAGTTCGGTGTTGACTTACCTTTTCTCTTTGGTCGAGATACTCTTGTGATTCCTGCTCATTGAGCGGATGATCGAAGGTAATAGATGCTTCTTCGATTTTACACGAGCCTTCTTCAACGTTGAAGGGATATACAGATAGGATAGTGAATAATCCTTCTGGGGAGGAATGGAATATTTGATCGACAATTTCGTCCTCAGTTAAGTATTCTTCAGGGATGAGGCCTATAATTTGGTTTTGGAAACCAAATGTATAGTACTCAGCATCCAATGCTAGACCTAATAATGTTCCTTTTGGTAAAGTAACACTATTGGGTGTAACATTGTTGACCATGATATAGGTGGGATTCTTACCAATACTTACCATTGGTGTATGTGTTACCACCATCCCTAATTGTTGTATCCTGTTGGATAAACAGATTAGGGCATCAGAGTTTTCCAATCTCTGACCCTTCTTTACCTGTAGGGGTAAAAGAAAATTACTTGTCCCCTGTGGAATGGTTATGTCATCAGGAACTTGGATACTTACCGCATATGGGAGTATTTGTCCTGATTTCAAGGCGTTTTCCTTGTGTAGGTATCCACAAGGATTACCTTTTAACCTTGTCCACAAGTTGGAATTAATCAGATCAAGGTGTATGGCAAAGCGATGTATGACATCATTGCCGACGTAAACCTGATAGCGAGGTTCATCTATCACTAGGAATAAATGTTTAATTGTCTTATTTCCGATGGAAATAGATAGTAAACATTTTGCTATCACATTGTGACTCTCTGATTCGCCATCCAGGTTCTGGATCCACCTGTCATGTGGGGAAGCGTACCTGATCATTTTAGGATTAGCGATCTGCTTTAACAGACTTCTGCTAATATAGCTGTTCTCACTCTGTAAGTCCAGCTTTGCATTCCTACTTCTTCCTAAGTCGTGTATTTGCATAGGAAAGAATAGGTTGTTATTAACCCTTTCAATTCTGGCAAGGAATTGAGCATGACCTGCCAGATCTACAGATTCAACATAGTCCCTGTGGAGAGAAATGGTTAAAACATCACCTTCCAGAGAGACATTCTGGATCCTCTCTGGAGCAATTCTTACGGAATGCTCATCTACAGGTGCGATTGCATCATTCACCTGCAGGATAGTCACGTCAGGTGACTGACTATTTCTAAAATGTACCTCAATTGAGTCAGGTCTTTCTTCTATCACATGGCAGTTACGATCAGATTGAACATGTGATTTCTCATAGGTTATGGGAACCTTAGCTTGTGACCATACAATTCCATTCACACAGTCAATAATTGTGTTAAGTCTTCTGAGTATGTCTATACCCAGAATCAGTCGGTCATAGGGGAGATCTACCACTATCACCGGGTGTCTAAAGGTTTTGTTACCTATTTTAAACTTTAACCATGTATTGCCAATAACATGAAGGGCATTTCCTCCTACACTCAACAGAGCATTGGGGAAATCTCTTAGCTTCGGCTTATCCGTTGCTAAGTCCATTACCTGCTGGAAGTAGGTATTGGATAAGATAGTGGCTTGTGAACCAGTATCTATTAACCCTTTAAAAGGCTGGGGTAGCGAATCCTGTATTTCTACAGACATGTAGTACCTTCCTTCATGTTCTTCTAATTCACATAAGAATTTAGAATGTGTCAACATATTACTTGTTTTCCATACATTACCGGTCACAGCAGTAGTTTCTACCTGTACTGAGGAATGCTCAGTCTTACCCACAGGCCCATCCTTTTTAGGAACATCTTGAACTGTCAAGCGGGAACTAGTGGTCGGCATCTCATCAGTTAACCCTTTCAGGTCTGGATCCTGGAA
The DNA here is from genome assembly GCA_933207985.1 of Pelobates cultripes. Lineage (NCBI taxonomy): Eukaryota > Metazoa > Chordata > Amphibia > Anura > Pelobatidae > Pelobates > Pelobates cultripes. The sequence goes on from OW240912.1 coordinate 373,530,067, forward strand.
ACTAGTGGCTGCTGGGGCTACTTTAGCCTTTGGCTGAAATGAAAAAACAGAGGAACACGTTGCGCCTCCTTCACCCGGAAGTGAAGTGACGGGATAGGCAATAGGTTTTCTAACACAACTATTGTTTGTTTGACTGTTAGTACCTGGAAAGGAAACAGGGTTAGGTATTACATCTACTGACAACCTAGCCTGTTTAGTCACAGTGGCTATTATTGCTGCGGCACCTGTTGTTGTTGCGGTTGCACAGGTAGTTCTGCAATTGGAGCTATCCCTAAAAAAGGATTGAGAGCAAAGACTTGGTTAATCTTTGTCATTTCCTCCATTAATTTGCCCATCTGGTCAGTCAATTGACCAACCTGACGACGCAAATTATTTCCTCCATTGCCGTTTTGTCTTTGCCCATTAGAATTTGGTTGGGATGGCTGAGACTGTTGGGAGTTACTGGAAGCAGATTGGTTATTTCTGTTTCCATATCTCCTATTTCCCTGAGGAATCCTTCTCCATTGGGAATTGCCTTGGTTCTTATTAACCCAGGGGCGTTTATTCCCATTGGTATTGGATTTTTCAGAGTTATTGGAGGAATTTGCAGAATTGCTTCTGGCATTTTCCTGTTTCTGAGGTCTTGGAGATTTCAAAACCTCGGAATAGGTCCTCCTTTTCTGTTGGGGTTCTAAACCTAACTGAATTTTAGTCTCTGACACCATTTTATCACCAGGTTTCTTAACCTTTGGCTGATTTTCGTCATGTGCATGGTGTATAGTGTACAATTTCATGCACTGACTGACTAGCCATTCTAATGGTAACTTACAATCGTAATCTCTTGCGAGATTCATTTGTATGTTTACCGGCATGGCATGAAAATACAGATCTTTGAAGTCTGTGCTTTCATACCTGGGTTTTCTTTGGGCCACGGAGTATGCATTTTTAAGAATTATTAAAAATTCTCTTGGGCTTTGATCTGGACGGCACTTTAAGTTATAAAGCGCCCTCTTTGCAGAAGCAATGGTTTTATACTTACCATATTCCATGATTATTTCATATTTCATCTTGGACCAGGACATTAACTGTATAGCTTGAAGACTTTCTAGATAAACACGGCACATTGAATCAAAGGTCCATGTAATGAACCATTTCTTATGAATGTCATCATACATGCCCAATGAATTCATTGCTCTATCATAATTTTCCAGATGTTCAGATATGTTTCCTGAACCTCTAGAAAATTGTGGGACAGTCTCTCTAAGGAATTTGATGACCTTTGGTGTTTCATAAACAGGCGTCGTTGATTTACGATCTCTGTTTCTGTGTTTGGGTAAACGTCTATGCGATCTGTCTGCTGAAGAGGAATTAGACCCATACAACAGCGCAGATGGCATATCAGTTACATGGCCTTCAGAGTGGATAGTGCAATCACTTTCACTCCCATCACTCTGAGCTTCTTGTTCACTGTCACAATTCCGATCAGCATCAGAATTCTGCCAGTGAACAGAACCATGTCTGTTTTCATTCCTATCACCTTGAATCTGATTCCTTCTGTCAAGCATGGCCAGGACAGTCTTTTCAAACTGTTCTGCCCAAGATTGCCAAGAATCTACAGGTGTTTTCTCAGAATTACTCACATCTTTACTTACAGACTGTTTTATGAAAACCTGGTCTGGTGTGTGAATATCAGGGAATTGAGAAGAATCACTTGGGTCTTTTCCCAGTAATCCTTCACTTCCCTTTTGATATTCATCTAGCTGCATCTGTATCTGTTTTATCTGTTCATCATAATCATCCACCATTTTGCTCATTCTTTCCAGTTTATCAAAAAGGTCAGAGTTTAGAGCCCGAAGGAGATTATTTTCATCAGACAAAGTTTTGAACCTTCCTTGTTCGAGCACCAGGTCTTTCTGACACTCGTCCAATTTACGTTCTATCTCATTATGCTTTTTTAACATAATAGAATAACCCAATATGAAAAACGGGCATGAGTTGGTAACAGATCGCATTGTAGACTCTTCATCTATATGGCTAAGATATTTAACCATAGGTGAATCAACCGATCTATCATGAATCGAATCATCAACCTGTTTTTTTATTTGGAGTATCCACTCTGGATAATCAACTTTAATTTTTAGATACTGATATATGATGCTTAAGGGAAAACCTTGCATTTCCGCTAACTTCTTCCCATTCTCTGATTGAGATGAAGCGCTAGATTCAGCCATATTTCTATACAGTGATTTAATCTCAATACAAAACTCTTTTCTATATCAAGATTAAATTGCATGAATTACACCAATATTATTATTATATATGAAATACAATTTCAACTTAAACGATCTCAGCACCGTGCCTCCAATATGTGGGGATATTTATGGGATAATAATAGTAACAGTGAGAATTGCCCACTATTTCAATTCTCAGATCCCAAAGAACGTTTATCGTAAGTGAAATGTATTTCATATAATTAATATCACAATGTATAAAAATAGATTTTATTTATGATAATCAATAATTAACAAATAATATTATGTAACATGCATAACAATAATCAATGAATATCCAGTATAAAATGGTATGCAATACAAAGGAATGGGTATTACGTTTCAATGGCTATTAACTCATTATCTGTCAAGACTTCTACGATTTATGACTAGCTTTCACACAGGCTGAAAGTGAAACTTTTCACAGCGAAGAACAGAATTCCTCAGAGTGCAGCGTAAGGTCGTAAAGTTTAGCAGACAGTTAGAATAACCCTTTCAATGCTGGCTAGATCTCCTAGGTAGTTAAGATCTATTCTTATGTATTTTAAATAAAATAACATTTAAACCAGTTCATTAGTCATTTTCTTAAACCATCCATAAGAGAATTTAATATATTATATAAGCAGATTTTTAATTTGTCTAAAAGATATCTATCTTAATTTAGAGCAAATCAATACACCTGGATAAAAACAGCGGTATGCTAACACGTGATAATATCACATCAATATATAATTATTCTTAATTCCACCTGCAGAATGGAATGTTTATAACTATATATTCTTAGTTAACTAAGATTTCTTAATATGGAAATCTGACCGTGCTTTATCCAGTCATATATATATGCTATTAATATAATTTTAATTAATTTAATTTAATTAAATGAAACCAGTATAATTACCAGTTGAGTAGATATTTCATCCGATTGGTAGTCTCAGGAATTTATTTGGATGTGTCTCTGCATGGAGGTTGGAGTCCCCAAACTTCCAATTCCTCTCTTTTCTCTCCTTTGCATATCTTGCATCTGCCTCCTCTCGTCTTGTATATCTATCTTCCCTTTGTCTTAACTTTTAAAGGGCCAGACTCTCTGTACGTCATCAGTTGATAACCCAATAGAAGCACTAGAGGTGTGGTTATCTTCCAGATCGCAAATTAGTTATTTGGTCTGTAGAGGGCAGTCTTGTCCCACTAAACATACCTATCCAGGAAAGAGTTAACTTTTCCTGGTGGCTATTTTGACGTCATTTTGCGTTATCTTTATAGCGCCATAATTTAAAATTTCAAAGGGTTTCTTAAATTTTGTCCAGACTTAGCGTCTGCAATTCCTGCCATAATTTCTGATATGACAGATCATGAACTAAGTTTACCCTTTTCCATACAATGGTACCTTATATATATAGACAGTTAAATATTAAATTATTTAATCTTCTCTGTCACAATTGTCCGGGTTTAGATTTGATTATATTCCATTAGCATTTTAGACAGTCTATCCAACCCCCTTCCTTATCACTTGTTTGTATATACTATGCATTCCTCAGATCTGGGAAAGTGGTTAGCTTACAGATAGAAATATAGTGTCTTTTTGTTAACTTGAAATAACAAAAATGGAGTCTGGTCTGTTCAGAGTGACTCAGAATATACACTTTTAGTTTCTATCATAGCACAAAATGTCTGCCGATATAAATACTCTGACAAGAACGTATTGGTGCTTTATAAATATTAATAATAATAATACAGAGTTAAAAGTACTTTGCTTCCAGCAGTGGATTTTTAGAGTTCTGAGATGGCTAATATTAATTCTGTGCATGTGTGCCAATGACAGAAGACCAATGAGGGCGTGGCCCCTCTTTATGCCGCCTAACTTTCTCCCCCCTAGCCAGTCTTATAGGACATCCCTCCCTGAGGAGCAGTAATATCACTAGAAAAGCATTGGTTAGCAGTGAGAGCTTACAAATCTGCTGTTGATTAAAAAATGACATATTTTACAGTATTTAAAATATCTAAAACATGCTTGAAACAATAAAAGGAAGCAAAGTAACAGAAAAGTTATCTTTTGGCATCTGTCATTTCTTGGTGAAAACTGCCTACATTACAAACAGCTAAGACAAAGAGTCATGTAGTTTAAAGAAGATAAAAAATACTTGACAACTCTTCAATAAAAAAAAAAAAAAATTTATCAGAAAACATATGCTAAATTTTACAGCCAAAGTTGGAAGCACAAAATACTGAATGCAGGCAAGTGAAAAATGTGTTCCTTTTTTCTTTTTCATTTTTAAACATATAATTATTTGTCAAATACATAATTTTCATCTGTGTGCAGTTGTCAGTTTGTTAAAATATATTTTTTTCATTTACAGTTAAAAAATATTCACCAGAAAAGTTTTACTCAAATGTTATGTCAAACGCAAAAAGTATAAATTATTTCAGCATGAAGTGTTTGTGTATATGGATGTAATGTACAGTGATAGGCCACTTCATTAAAACCATCTGCCTAATATCATGTAGGCAATGCCGGCGCTACCATAAGGAGCCCAACCTGGAGG
>OW240912.1:373543181-373591144 GCA_933207985.1 Pelobates cultripes
AAGATTGTGTAGGGTGTGGCTGGAGGCAGTGCATGGAGGCGGGACAAGGGTGGCGCTTGCTGCAGAGTATGGGTGGGGCCTGTAAGGGGGCCCTTGATTTATTTTGCCCGGGGACCCTGAGGGTTCTCAGTCCGCCCCTGGGTGCTGTGTGTGTGTGTGAGGGGTGCTGTGTGTGTGTGTGAGGGGTGCTGTGTGTATATTTATATGTGTATATATATTATACAAATATGTTTGGAAGTATTGTGTATGTGTGTGATGCAGTGTATCGGGGGGTTGTGTGTGTATGTGAGGGGTGCAGTATGTGTGTGTGATGGAACCTGTGTGTGAGGTGTGGGTGCTGTGTGAGGGTGCTGTGTGTGTGAGGGTGCTGTATGTGTGGGTGCTGTATGTGATTGATTTGTGTGAGGGTGCTGTGTGTGTGGGTGCTGTGTATGATGTGTGTGAGTGCTGAGTGTGAGAGTGCTGTGTATGATGTGTGTGAGAGTGCTGTGTATGATGTGTGTGAGAGTGCAGAGTGTGATGTGTGTGAGAGTGCTGTGTATGATGTGTGTGAGAGTGCTGAGTGTGAGAGTGCTGTGTATGATGCATGTGAGAGTGCTGAGTGTGAGAGTGCTGTGTATGATGTGTGTATGAGAGTGCGGTGTATGATGTGTGTGAGAGTGCTGTGTATGATGTGTGTGAGAGTGCTGTGTATGATGTGTGTGAGAGTGCTGAGTGTGATGTGTGTGAGAGTGCTGTGCAGATGTGTGTGTGAGAGTTCTGTGTATGATGTGTGTGAGAGTGCTGAGAGTGTGTGATGTGTGTGAGAGTGCTGTGTATGATGTGTGTGAGAGTGCTGAGTGTGAGAGTGCTGTGTATGATGTGTGTGAGAGTGCTATGTATGATGTGTGTGAGAGTGCTGTGTATGATGTGTGTGAGACTGCTGTGTATGATGTGTGTGAGAGTGCAGAGTGTGATGAGTGTTAGAGTGCTGTGTATGAGAGTGCTGTGTATGATGTGTGTGAGAGGGCAGAGTGTGATGAGTGTGAGAGTGCTGTGTATAAATGTGTGTTGGGGGGTAAATAAAAAACTAAGGGGGGGTAAATGAAGAAATTAAAAAAAACTAAGTAGGCATTAAATCCCCCCCTCCCTCTTACCTTTAGCCTGGGAGGGGGGGACAAGCATGTGGTAGCTGGGAGGAGGGGGACCGGCACACTCACATCATCCCTGGTGGTCCAGTGGTGAGTGAACTCTAGCCTGCGGGCTAGAGTTCACTCTCGTGAGATCCGGTCATTGCCATGGCAACGCGCCGGATCTCGCGAGAGGAACCCGGCGGAGCTGCAAGATAGAGCTCCGCCGGGTCCTCTCCCTCCCTTCCCAGCCGCAGGTCTATTTAAATGGGCCGGTGAGGGAGATCTTTGATCTCCCCACCGGCCCGTCGTGGCAAACAGCGGGGCCGGTGCTAGGATAGCGCCAGCCCTGCATAGACCGGCAGGGGAGATCCTGGGACCTCCCCTGCCGGCCTCGGCCCATGGCCACCGCGGCCCACCGGGCATTTGCCCAGTGTGCCCGATGGCCAGTCCGGGCCCGTGTGTAAGTGGTTGTGGTGGTTAGGGGTAGAGATAAGGTAAGGGTAGGGTAAGGGTTAGGGGGAGGGTTATGGTTAGGGGTAGGATTAGGGGTAGGATTGGGGTAGGGCTAGGGTTAAGGTTAGGGGTAGGGTTAGGGGTAGGGTTAGGGGTTATGGTTAGGGAATTGCCGAAATCCAAAATTGCCAAAGTCCCAAAGTGCCGTGGTCCTGAATTGCTGAAGTCTCAAATTGACGAAATCCTGAATTTCGGAAGTGCCAAACCGAAGTGCCGAAATGCCGAATTGTGGAAGTCTCGAATTTCAGAAGTTGAAAACCGAACCAAAATGCCACAGTGCCAAATTGACAAAGTCCCAAATTGCCGAATTTCGGAAGTGCTGAACCAAACCGAATGTTTTGCCCATGCACATCCCTAACTTTTATATATGTGACAGCTTGTATAACTCCTTAATATATGTCATGTTTCTCTTCAATGCCTCAATAAAACATGAATGACAAATAAAAGAAGTTTAGCTCTTGTGACCAAATATTATTATTATAATATATATTTTTGCAGCCCCTCCTCCTTTTCTGTTTTTTCCCCACTATTACTTACTTTTTTGTCACTTGATCTGTGAAGCAAATGTCAGATAAATGTGCATATTAACATACTGCAAAATATATGCATAATATTTATATTGTATATATATTTTGTAGTACATAGATTGTCCCACACTTTTGGTTCATCTGATTCATTTTGAGAATTGTAGTTCACTGTATGCTTTGCACTGAAAGCTTGGCAGTCCACAGTCAGTTTTTGAAAACCATAATTGTGGCTGTTGATGCAAGGTAATATAAGCTGTTTGTTTGTTTGTATGAATTAAGCTAAGTAAACATCACACACCAGACTTAGCCACAATGAGCTTCAGGCAGATATTGTGTCACTATTATTATCTTACTCCAACGATCCCAGTCTTTACTTATATACAGTATAAATAGTGGGGTGGAGGGGGGGTTGCAGAGTTATCAACTTTCATACATATTTAAATTGTTTGTTTACATGTATATAAACACAATCAGTTCAGTTAATGTGGTTTTATACTGTTTATGAAAGCACCAATGCAAAACATGATATTTCTTAAGCAAATAATTTAGTTGTATTTTGTAGTTCATGAATACAATTTAACAGAAATTAATTTTTATCTCCTGCCCTCTGAGCCACAGGAGAATCACAATCACCATTCACATGTTTCTAAATATGATGTGTATAGTTGCTGCGCAACATAATGTTATAATATTGTTTAAACTGTTAAAGAGCTGTAAAGAAAAAAAATAGACTTCATCTAAATTTTATTCTATATGGCATTAAAATGAAATTTAAATGATTGGAAATAGCTATTAATTATTCTACAGGTTTATATTTGTAAGAGGTTAATGTTTTGTATGCATACAGCCTGCATTTTTATTTAGTTTTTAAAGGGATTTGTTGAAGTGACATTGCAGAAAATATATATATATACACATATATATATATTTATTTATCATATTAAGTCAAAGCTTTTGCACTCCTACGTCAGTACAAATTGTACCTGGTGCTCATTAACACATAATTATAATTTCACATAAATACCAGCACTCCAAGGATTTCCAATGATTTTTCAGCTTTATTGCTCAGATTCCATCACTGACCTTTATGGAATCTTGGTATTTATGTGAAATTATATATATATATATATATATATATATATATATATATATATATGTGTGTGTGTGTGTGTGTGTGTGTGTGTGTGTGTGTAAAAAACAGATAAAATTTGTATCTTGCAATACCTTTTTTATAGGACTAACAGAATTTTCTAAATGACAAGTTCTCGGGAGAACCTCCCTTTTTCAAGTCTAAAGCATTTCTGAGCAAGACGACACATAGAATTCAAAGATATATATATATATATATATATATATATATATATATTATATATATATATATATAAAGACAGCAGCGTTTCGACCTACTGAAAGGTCTTTATCAAGCTTGAAAAAAGACCTCTCAGAAGGTCGAAACTTTGCTGTCTTTTTTGTTTCAATTAACCTGGCTGCGGCTTTCACACTTTGAGTGCCCGGGAATCTTTCTTGCTGCCTCCAATAAGAGTGGTGTCCCTTTAACTGGAATTTCTGGAACTCATTAGAATTCCATTTATGACTAAGAAAATAATTAAGTGGTGGTTTTAGGGATGATAATTATGCACAAGAAATTCATAATTCTATGTTTATAAGTCAAATCTAAATTATAGTTTGCTAGTAAGATAGAGGTATATTAAGGTACTGGTTATAATATAACATGGAAGCAAAGCAAAGTAATTATTATTATTATTTTATTATTTATATAGCACCAGCAAATTTCATAGCGCTGTACAATGGGTGGACATGCAATTGTAACCAGACAAATGGACGCACAGGAACAGGGGGGTTGAGGGCCCTGCTCAATGAGCTTACATGCTAGAGGGAGTGGGGTATAGTGACACAAAGTGTATAAGTAGGGGTAATGAAATAGGTTGCTAGAAAAGTAATCACTGAGAACTTAGTAGGTTATTTCTTCCTGAAGAAGTGTGTTTTCAAAGATTTTTTGAAGGAGTGGCGACTGAGTGAAAGTCTAACTGAGAAGGTAAGGGAGTTCCACAGAAAAGATGCAGCCCTGAAGAAGTCTTGGAGGCATCAGATATGGAAGTACGGACAGAGGATAGGCATTGTCTTCGACAGAGCGCAGGGGCCTCGACGGGACATATTTGTGTATTAGGGAGGATAGGTAAGTTGGAGCAGCATTATGTAGGGACTTGTAAGCAAGCACCAGAATTTACAATTGAGCCCTATATCTAACTCGGACAGGAAAATGAGCCTCGCCGCCACATTTATTATAGATTGCAGCAGCGCAATCTGGGAACATGTAAGACCACTGAGAAGGGGATTACAGTAGTCAAGGCAAGAAAGAACAGCATGTGCCAGCACCTTAGCTGCGTCTGGTGTTAAATAAGGGCAGATATGTTTTTGAGATGGAAGCGGCAGGATTTGTCGATCGACTGGACATGAGGGGTGAAGGAGTTGTCGGAGTCAAAGAGAACACCTAGGCAGCAAACCTGCTAGGTATAGGTGATGGTGGCGTTGTTTACTTGGAGGGAGACAAACACCAGAGTAGCAACACTTGAGGGAGGGAAGACCAGAAGTTCTGTTTTGGACAGGTTGAGTTTAAATAAGGTAGCAGCCAACCAATTGGAAATCGCAGAGAGGCAGTCAGAGACACGAGTCAAGATGGCAGAGAGAGATCAGGAGAGGACAGGTAGATTTGCGTGTCATCTGCATATAAATGATTATGGAAGCCAAATGAGCTGATGAGTTTACCAAGGGAGGCAGTATAGGTAAATAACAGTAGGGGACCATGGACAGAACCTTGGGGAACACCAACAGTGAGGGGTTGGGGAGAAGAGGCAGAGCCAGAGAAAGAATTACGGAAGAAGCACTGGGAAAGGTAGGAGGAGCACCAGGAAAGAGCAGCATCCTGTAGACCGAGATTATGGAGAATAAGAAGAAGCTGTTGATGATCAACAGTGTCAAAGGCAGCAGAAATATCAAGGAGAACTAGGATAGAGTAATGTTTTAGATTTATCAGTGATTAAATTGTTGGATACTTTGGTCGCAGCTGTGATGAGTGCGGAATCCAGACTGAAGTGGGTCAAGCAGAGAGTTGGATTCAAGGAAGTCTGTCAATCTCGCATACACAACTCTCTCAAGGATCTTGGAGGCAAATGGCAGTAGCGATATAGGCCGGTAATTGGATGGGGAGTTGGGGTCAAGGTTGGGCTTTTTCAGAATCTGCGTTATGGTTGCATGCTTGAAGGGTGAGGGAAATGTGCAAGAGGAAAGGGGGAGATTTAAAATTTTGGTGAGAGGAAGAGCAAGAGAGGGAGACAGAGTGCAGTTGAGATATGAGGGAATAGGATCGAGGGAACAGGTGGTGGGGCTGGAGGACCGGAGCAGAGCAGAAACCTCTTCTGTAGTAGGTGCAAATGAGCATAGAACAGTGGAGGGAAGGGGAGTGAGGGAGGTTAGAGATATCTTTCCTGGTTGTAGAAATCTTCTCAGTGAAGTGAGTTATAAAGTTTGAGGCGGACAGGGTGGTAAGAGGAGGAGGAGCAGCAGGGTGAAGGATAGCATTAAAAGTGTGAAATAGTCGTTTGGGTTCGCAGGAGAGTGTGGTTATGAGGTTATTGAAGTAATTTACTTTTGCAGCGGAAAGAGCCAGAGTGTTGGAGCACAGCATAAATTTATAGTGGAGAAAGTCAGGTGCAGAGTGAGACTTTCTCCAACAGTGTTTAGCAGTTCTTGAATATTTTTGCAGATATCGGGTCAGCTTGGTGTGCCAGGGTTGTAATTGGGAACGCTTGCTGCGTTTAAATGTAGGAGATGACATGATGTCTAGTTGAGAGGAGAGAGTTGAGTTGTAGAGTGAGATTGCAGAGTTAAGGCAAGATTTGAGATGGGTAAAAGGAGAGTTTGGAGTTTGGTGGAGAAATGCTGGAGATTAAGGCAGTGGAGGTTTCTCCGAGATTGGAGAGTTGAGGGTGGTGAAATTTGGGTATGGGGTATGCTGATGTCAAAGGTCAGCAGATGGTGGTCAGATAAAAGAAATGGAACAGTGGAGAGATTGGAGGTGGTACAGAGATTGGTGAAGATGAGGTCAAGAATATTTCCTGCTGTATGAGTTGCTGAAGTAGACCACTGTGTGAGGCCAAAGGAGGAGCTTACAGAGAGCAGATGGGAGGCCTCAGGGCAGTTGAGGTTGTTGATTGGGATGTTAAAGTCTCCAAGTATGAGAGAAGGAGTGCTAGAGGTGAGAAAGTAGGGCAACTGAGAACTGTTCCGGTTTTTAACAGGAAGCTTTTTAACTCAGACTGTGGAAGACAGAGATGATAGTGTCAAAAAGGTCTGCAATAATGCTATGGAATGGAGATGCTAAGAGGAGGTAAGGAGTGGCCAAGCAAGGCATTTGGGTGGGTATCAATAAAATAAAGGGGGTGGGGCAGAAATAACAGAGAAAGTCTATATAGATAAGCAGATAGGTGAATAACATTTAGGTAACAAGCCAACAATGTTGAGTGGGGTTGGGAACAACTAGCTTTAAGCATGCTGGGCAATACAAAGTAAAATATATATGTATAAATGAACAAGTACACATACACATCCACAACTGTAAATATATACACTCCCAGGTATGTTAAGATGACAATAAAAAAGAAGATTAAAGATACACTGATTCAAATATATACAAGTAGTTAAAATACAATACAATTATAGTGTCCAGCATTAAGGGTTGATAGTGTCCTCCATAAGCTACCTGGTATAAGGCACTGATGCAGCTGTACTTGATCTGAGAACTGTTCTGGTTTTCAACAGGGAACATTTTAACTCAGACTTGCATAAGGCAAGCATTAAGAATGTAGTTATATATATTTTAGTTATATGCTCAAATCTGGGCTGGTGGTTGAGGTGATGGGCAGGAGCAGGAGGGAAGCTCACATATCCTTGCTCCTGCTAAACTGGATCTACAGATCAGAGCCAGAAGCATATTTCTTAGAGACATGATTGCAAAGGGCTGGTATTGTGACTGTATGTGTGTCTGGGCATATATATCTCTGTATGCCTATCTGTATGCCTGTGTTTGTATGTCTCTTTATGACTGTATGTCTGTGTATGTGTGTCTCTGTAAGACAATTTATACACATCTAATCCCCATCACGAAGGTTTGGTGGTAGTACAGAAGAGACTGTCTAGTATACTCAGAGATGAGAAAATATGTTCCTTTGTCATTACTTTATTGGAAATTGTCCTAAGAAAAAGCTTTTTTTAGATACATGTCAATCTTTTATGAACAGATCAAGGGGACTGCGATAGGTGCGAATATGGGATCATCGTATGCCATCCTTTTTATGACAAACGTTGAATAACATTTTGAGCTATTTCAGATGCATGCAACCAAATGGCTAAGGTTCATAGATGATTGTTTTATGCTCTGGCAGGGCACTTGGGTTGATCTTAAAGTATTTCTTACTTATTGCCATAGGTGTGCCATAGGGACATCAGATTCACCACCATTGTGAGTACTGACTCTGTGAATTTTTTGGATGTATAGGTCAGGAAAAAGGATGGATCCTTTTGCACTGATATGTACACCAAACAGATTAACCCCCTTAAGGACACTTGACATGTGTGACATGTCATGATTCCCTTTTATTCCAGAGGTTTGGTCCTTAAGGGGTTAAAGATTAAACAGTCTGTTACATTTAAATAGTTTCCTTTCTCCTAAACAAATTTGTTCCATTCCATATAGCCAGTTCCTGGGGGTCTGTCGTATTGTCAGCAATGACAGTGTATTTGACAAACATTTAACAGACCTTTAACAGAAATTTTTGGATGAGGGATATATCCCCCACCTGTTAGAAAAATCTAAACAGAACGCTAAAGGCATGAATCGAGAGAAACTACTCTCCACAGCAAACAAGACAGATTATCGTTTGTAAATACTTTTTTATCACTTGCACAACAAATACAGAATGTTATACATACCGTATTTTTCGCTCCATAAGACGCACTTTGTTCCCCCTCAAAAGTGAGAGGAAATGTCTGTGCTTCTTATGGAGCGAATGTGAAGCTTTACTTACCTTTATTGTAGCATGGGCCAGCAGAACAGCGCGCACCGCAGTACAGGAACTTAAATTTCCCGCGCTACAATACAGGTAAGTAATTAATGGACACTATGGGACAAGGGGAGGGGGGACACTATGGTGCAAGGGGAAGTAGGGGGACACTATGGGATGAGGGGATGGGGGCGGGGGGGAGAACACTATGGGATGAGGGGAGGAGGGGAGAACACTAATTACCAAAGTGTAAATTACCAAAGTGTATTTGGTACAAACTGTATTTTCCAAATACATAATACAATTTGTCATTAATTTGATGCAATGTGGCCTTTTATATAAAAGAATGCCTTCACCCAGCCAGGAAACCTGCACGACATTTCTACATAACTCCAGAAAAAAAAACCCTCAAATCCAGGTAGTCTGATGGCTTCAAATATTTATTTTTTGGGCCAGAATGACTACAAGGGGAGGGGGGAAGAACACTATGGGATGAGGGGTGGAGAACGCTATTGGACAAGGGGAGGGGAGTTAAAGAACACTATTGGACAAGGGGGGTTAAAGATCACTGTGGGACAGGGGAGGAAGGTTAAAGATCACTATATGACGGGGAGGGGGGTTAAAGATCATTATGGGACAGGAGAGGGTGGGTAGTAAGGAACACCATGGGTGTTAAGAAACACTATGGGAGAGTTTGTTCAGAATATTTTTTTTTCTGGGTTTCCTCCTCTAAAAACTAGGTGCGTCTTATGGTGTGGTGTGTCTTATGGAGCAAAAAATACAGTAATAATTGGTTCATATTACAAACAGACAAACATACTGGATATCTATTTAAAAATCCCCTATTATTTGCTAATAAGCGTGGGCAATCCATAAGAGACATGGTTGTCAGGGCTGACAGTCTCACTAAAACTAATCAAACATTTCTTTCAAAACCTGTGCATGGGACTTATCCCTGCTTGAGCTGCAATCACTGTAGCCGAATTATCAAGGGTGAATTTTGCACCCATCCCAGGACTGGTCAACAGATTAGGTTGAAAGGGTTTTTTACTGACTATGTGGTTTATCTCCTGAAGTGTCCATGTGGCTTAAAAGATCGGGTATCACAACATAAAAACCACGAACCGAAGTATAAATTTAAATGCACCAGTCGCATGGCACTTTAGGGATAAAAGACATAACGTTTCACAGTTACGTTATCAAGTGCTAGAAAGGGTACCCCCGCTTACTAGAGGAGGCAATAGAGAAAAGCTGTTGTTGCCGAAAGAAGTTTGCTGGATGCACCTTATGGATACAGTCAGGGCCGTCTTTAACGCGGGGCAAACGGGGCAGCTGCCCCGGGCCCAGTTTCTCTTGGGGGGCCCGAGGCACCTGCCCCGTGGGCCCCGCTGACCCCGGCGGGCGGGTGGCCGGTCGGGCAGGAAGGCGGGCGCGCGAGGGAGCACTCACTGCTTCCTCTTCAGCTCCCTCGCGCACCGCACTGATGCCGGAGCCGGAAGATGACGCCATCTTCCGGCGCCGGCATCCCTACGCGGCGCGCGAGGGAGCTGAAGAGGAAGCAGTGAGTGCTCCCTCGCGCGCCCGCCTTCCTGCCCGACCGGCCACCCGCCCAGGAGCCCAGCAGCACCACTGGACCCCAGGGAATCCCCCCAGCACTCCAAAAGGTAAGGAGGCTGGGGGGATTACATTTTTTTTTAAAAATGTGTGTTTGTGTGTATGTGTGTGTTAGTGTATGTGTTTGTGTGTTAGTGTATGTGTGTGTTAGTGTGTGTGTGTTTGTGTGTTAGTATTTGTGTGTTAGTGTATGTGTGTGTTTGTTTGTGTGTTAGTGTATGTGTGTGTTAGTGTATGTATGTGTGTTTGTGTGTGTTAGTGTGTGTGTTTGTGTGTGTTAGTGTATGTGTTTGTGTGTTTATGTGTGTGTGTATGTGTGTTAGTTTTTTTTTGTGTATGTGTGTTAGTGTTTGTGTATGTGTGTTAGTGTGTGTGTGTATGTGTGTGTGTGTATGTGTGTTAGTGTATGTGTGTTAGTGTGTGTGTGTGTTAGTGTGTGTGTTTGTGTGTTAGTGTATGTGTGTGTGTGTCAGCATGTCTGTGTGTGTGTCAGTATGTCTGTGTGTGTGTGTCAGTATATATGTGTGTGTATATCTGTGTGTGTCAGTATGTGTATGTGTCAGTATGTCTGTCAGTGCATCAGTATGTCTGTTAGTGCATTTGTATGCATGTGTCAGTATATCTGTCTGTGTGCCAGTATGTCTGTGTGTGTGTGTCACTATATCAGTCTGTGTGTGTCAGTGTATGTGCCTGTGTGTGTGTGTCAGTATTTCTCAGTGTATGTGGGTGTCAGTATATCTGTCAGTGTGTGGGTGTCAGTATTTCTGTCAGTGTATGTGTGTCAGTATGTTGATCAGTGTATGTGTCTGTGTGTGTGTGTCAGTATGTCGGTATATGTGTCTGTGTGTCAGTATGTCTGTATATGTGCCTGTGTCAGTATGTCTGTCAGTACGTCTACCAGTGTATGTGTCTGTGTGTGTGTCAATATATGTACCTGTGTCAGTGTGTCTGTCAGTGTATGTGCCTGTTTATCTGTATGTAGTCAGTGTATGTATCTGTGTATCTGCTTGTGCGTCAGAGTGTGTACCTGTGCATCTGAGCCGCAACTTTAAATACAAATACACCCCTCCATTCAAACTTCAACACTACATATAAAACACACTCCTGCATTGAAACGTCAACACTACATACAAGCACACTCCTACATTCAAAAACAAACACTACACATAAATGCACACTTGCATTCAAACTCCAGTACCACATACAAACACATTCACACAAACATACTCCATACAAACACATGCTTACATTCAAACATACTAACATGGCTCAGTGCTAAATACAGCCCTGCAAGCATGGGAAATTGGTAGAGTCCCAGCTGTCAAAGCATTGTTGGAGTTGCACGACAGATGGGGTTCCACCTTTAGTCCAACCTTGCAATTGGGGGTCCCTATAAAATTCATTCTACTTTAGTACCGCCACTGCGTTGGGATGGATGCCGTGATTGCATACCAGGGAGTGAGGGGCGAGAGCGGCAGGGCACAGGGGGCCCAAGCAAACACTTGCCCAGGGTCCATTCGTTATTAAAGACGGCCCTGGATACAGTGTCCACTCATGGTCTTAATGAGAAGCTTGAGTGGCACTGGTTCCTTTAGGTGCATTCTGCAGGTGCCCGCCTTGCGATGTATTCTGGACCTGGGTATGTACTCCATTATATACAGTACTCTGTTCTTACTTGCTCCTCTCTCTCCTTATATTTTTGTTTCTACCTTTACTGGCATGCTGTATACCCTTATTTTAATATTCTTGTTTATTCTCCATTGTTTGTATATAATTGTATATATTTATACTTTATAAGGGTTTGGTAAATTGTATTAGCTGTGCTGTTTTTCCTCCTCCCATTCTGCGTCTTCTCTCCTCCTCTTACTAATAGAGACCATTGGAAAAGATAGCATTAACTGCTATTTAAACTTGAGCTTTATATTGGTTTCTGTTTCAGTTCCCTTTAGCGCTTGTTGTGTTCAGTTGTGATTTTTCGTGCTTTACCTTGGCTTTGTAATTGACTCCATTTTTCTCTTTATCCCTGTTTTGTCTTGTTTGCCGGCTTACTGATTCCTGTGTACCAGACCTTGGCTAGTTCTTGTTTTCGCTGTCTCTTTGTCCCCTTGACCTCGGCTCATTCCTGACTGTCTATTCTCTGTTCTAAGTCGAGTCCGGCCATTCTAAGGTCCGGTAAGACATATCTGCTTTATATTGTCAATTGTTGGACTAAATTTTGTGTGTTAGGGTAAACTACCGTGACATTATGACAATGTCTGTGTATGTATGTCTCTGTATGCCTGTATCTGTATGTCTCTGTATAATTGCATGTCTGTGTGTATGACAAAATGTCTCCGTATGTATGTCTCTGTATAACTGCATGTCTGTGTATGTATGTATATGTATGAAAATATGTCTGTGCATGTATGTCTTTGTGTGCCTGTGTCTGTATGTATCTTTATGTCGTTTGTCGCTGTATGACTTTGTTGTTTAACTGTATGTCTGTATTTGATTGGCATTGTACCTGTATGTGAAGATTATGACTGTGTGTCTGTATGACGGTATTTGTTTGAGTGTGTGCTTTTTATGACTGTGTGTCTGAATAATTATGTCTTTGTGCATGTATGACTGTGTGTTTGATTGTGTGCCTTTTATGACTGTGTGTTTGTATATCATTGTGACTATGTGCCTGAATGGTTGTGTGTCTGTATGTTTCTGTCTTTGTGCTTGTATGTATTTCTATCTGTATATCTATGTCTATATTGGAGAAAGAGCTATAGAAAGGGACTGTGAAGAAGAAAGAGACACAAAAATAGGCTTAAACAAGGGGTTTAAGATAATATAAAGTGGGATAAAATACACTAAAGGGAGTGTAAGTCTAAAGGGGAAGAAATTAAAAGGTGGTTTAAGAGACGGAGGTAAAGATACATTTTTTTATAGTGGGGAGTGTGGGGGGGAGGGAGCGCGAGGCACAATGAATCTTTGCAACTTTGTCTGTGTAGCCAAAAATCCTTGCGCAAGCCCTGCCTCCTATTCTCAAACAATGGTACAGATTAGAGAATTTTCACTCATTACAAATTATAAAGTTTGCCCATTTAGATAATCAGGGAAAAATTTTGTTATCATGACATTGATTCTGGTATTGTCAAGAAAGGGGACATGTTCTTGAACCTGTTAAATACTAGCTTCTATCTCAGCTAGAAGATTCACACACTGGAAAAGATGTCTGCACAGGTTTGGTAATAAAACATTTGTCAAGCAGCCTTGTGAATTGGCATGTGGGGGATTTACAGTGCAGGCTGGAACAAGCTGCTTTCAGGTAAATCACTGAGAATAAGATAAGAATATCTTTAAAGAAGTTACAAATCTGCATTCTTAAACTATACCATTGGGAAATAAGTATAATAGAAGCAAATTAAAGGCAGTGCAGCTTCACAGAATAATCATTTGGGAAAAAAGAAAGTGACATTTTAAAGGTCAGATAAATCAACATTATAATTTAGGAAATTCTACAAAAGAAAACAAAGTATGCAGCATTGCCATTAGATGAGCTAAATTAGAACATTTAAACTCACGGCCACAGAGAAAATAATTGAATACCAAAAATGTTTGTAACAACATTAAAAGTAAAGAAAATTAAAGAGAGAAGTTCTGTACATGTGTTCGGGGGCATTCAGCCTCGTTCAGTTATTTTTTATCATGTTTTGCCAATTATGATGTAATCAATCCATAATTTCTTGAAGCATTTGCAGTTGTCATAGTGATCCCCGCATTGTAGATTTTCAACCTTCCGTCAGGTCCATTGCTTGCAAGAGGCTTGCCAATATTGACTTCTGTGTTAAATACAATTCTCCAGTGCAGTCTTAACTAGGGGGAAAAAATAGCTGTGCGTATTACTTCCACAAAAATGCTTGCTAGTGATCACTGGGATGTCTGGGATCTAGTGATCGGCGCCAATCGCAAATTTACACAGCTGCAGTTTAACTCTCTTTAATAAGGAGAAATGCTTTCTTGTGGCTCCGGCTACCAAACTGACAGCAAAGAGGAGGGCAGGGAGGCCTGTCTTACAGCAGTAAAGTTGGGATGGCGCGTAGAGTAGGTAGATTATTTTTTTTTTTTTTCATTTTCATTTATATAATGCCAACATATTCTGCAGCCCTTTGCAATATTATAGAAGGGGGAAATTTAACAATAAATTAGACAAATACAAAATGTTACAGGAACAATAGATTGATGAGGACTGTGCTCAAACGAGCTTGCAGTCGAGGCGGAACAAAATCTCACAATAAAGCGCAAAGGAAGACTGCCAGAGTAAATTAATTAATTCCTCTCTTTGTCGAGCATTCAAAAATGTGTCCAGAACATTAAAACAATGGCAGATAAATAGCACCAAAACACTTATGATATAAAGTGCTAACACTAATGGAACATGAGTGGAGAGGAGAGATAAACACATACCTCACACCAAGCAAACTGGACACATTTTGTTCCAAAACGACCATTATCAGCAGATGTTGGTAAGGTGCCTTTTTCAAATTTTGTTTTATGATGTTTTGAAGTATGCATTTGTTCCCAATGCTGGACATTTTTAGATTCTCCAGATTTTAATTCATTTTCAAAATATTTTTTCCACACATTAAACTTCATAGTCAGCTGCTTAGTCGTTAGAAATCACTATTTTCGCTCGTACACAAATTGGCATATTATTATATTGTTTCTTCTAATGAGGATGTTTGAGTGCTGGTGTCGGAAAGCTCTGATTAAAATTCTTAAGAGAACTCCAGA
Source organism: Pelobates cultripes (assembly GCA_933207985.1). Taxonomy (NCBI): domain Eukaryota; kingdom Metazoa; phylum Chordata; class Amphibia; order Anura; family Pelobatidae; genus Pelobates; species Pelobates cultripes. Next base: position 373,557,792 of record OW240912.1, read on the forward strand.
AAACCTGCAATTTAAGTATAAAACGGAGTAAATACCCAGTAGATTTGTTGGTCTAATGTTTAACTGCACATTTTGCTAATCAGTAACACAATCCTCGTTTCTGTAGTTTATTTTTATTAAAATTAGATATGATATATTATTTGTTTTAGCAGCCTGTGGTCTCTTGGAAATGTGGGCATAAGGTTTGATAATTGTTCTGGTACAAACAGAAATATTGCTTATGCAGTGCCTGACGGCCAGAATTAATATATGCAAAGTATTCTTCCCAGGGACGTATTAGCCGCGAGGCAAACAAGGCATTTGCCTTGGGCGGCATTTTTCAGGGGGCGGCAAAAAACGCCGCCCCCCAAATGCCCAGGGCAAATGCCGGCTAACTGACATCCCGGGCGGGCGGCGCTGGCAGGCGGGCGGCCGGCGAGGGAGCACTTCCCATGAGCTGACTGCTCAGCTCCCTCGCGCGTCGGCTGCAGAGTGAGGCTGGGAGCCGGAAGATGACGTCATCTTCCGGCTCCCAGCCTCACTTTGCGGTGCGCGAGGGAGCTGAGCAGTCAGCTCATGGGAAGTGCTCCCTCGCCGGCCGCCCTGCAGCCACTGGACCACCAGGGAGAGAGACCCCACCCACCCCCCCCCAGCACTCCCAAAGGTAAGGAGGTTGGGGGGGGATTTAAATAAAAAAAAAAAGTTAATGTGTGTGTGTTTGTGTCTGACTGTGTGTGTGTTTGTGTCTGTGTATGTGTCTGACTGTGTGTGTGTGTGTGTTTGTGTCTGACTGTGTTTGTGTCTGTGTATGTGTCTGACTGTGTGTTTGTGTGTGTGTTTGTGTCTGACTGTGTGTGTCTGACTGTGTGTGTGTTTGTGTCTGACTGTGTGTGTGTGTGTGTGTGTGTCTGACTGTGTGTGTATGTGTCTGACTGTGTGTGTGTTTGTGTATGTGTCTGACTGTGTGTGTGTGTTTGTGTCTGAGTCTGACTGTGTGTGTGTGTATTTGTGTATGTGTCTGACTGTGTGTGTGTGTGTGTTTGTGTATGTGTCTGACTGTGTGTGTGTGTATTTAGAAGGTGGGGCGGGGGGAAGGGTTGGGTGGGGTGGCGCGGGGGGGAGGGGGGCGCCTGAGTTTTGTCCTGCCTAGGGCAGCACAAAACCAGGATACACCACTGATTCTTCCACTTCAATTGTATATGTCGAATATAGAGGTAAACTATTGAAATAAAATTTTGTTAGTAAGTTACACATCTGGTTATGATAAAATACAAATTATTAACTCAAATTTCTATAATAATTTTTATAGAACAATCAAAAGACGTAGGAATCTTTTTATAGACCAAAAGGGAGCATTCAGATGAATCTTTACCAAACCAAAAGTGCAGACCTGCAGCTAAGCCCACCAGGCCACAAGGGAATCCACTGGACCAACAGGAAATTAGGACAATTACAGCCCTCTAATGGCCATAAAAGTTAAAGTTCACTTGCAACGTCAATGCAAAACCTCTTCTACACTAACAATTCACTGTTTTCTCGTCAGCTAACAGGTAAAAATCTCTAACAAGACAGAGACTGGATTTTTCCAAACCCCCCCATATACTTATTAACCCTTAATAGGGAACACACGGGCTAGACAACAGCAATGTAACATGCCTGTGTAATGAAAAATTAAACATACAAATACAAACATACAAAATTAAGCTCAGTCCCACTCTCACTACTCCTAGGTGCCACCAATGACTATAATACCCAAAAGTTTCAATACATAGAATGAAAAACTAAATAGCTATCTGTGTACTATCCCGTATCCCTATGCACATAATAATAATGTATCCTCAGTGCAAGCCCAGCTACTAAAAGGGCTGGTACTTACTTTTGAATTGTCTCTGTCTGAGTTTGCATATTTAGGTTAAACTAGCCATGACACTTCATTATTTTATAAATTATTCTTTAAACATTTTTCTGTCTAACCAAAATTGCCATTTTTGTTTTCATTTAATAATGTGGTATTTTGTACTGTTTGTTTTTTTGTTTTTCCTTCTTGAAAATCTACTGAACATTACAAACCCCTAAATAAAAATGCATCTGCCAATCTTAAGCAATCGGTAAAAATGCTGATGATTCATAACACAGAAAAAAACCTAAACCTTTCTATGCTATAGCAGGTGGTTAAGTACTTTACAGCATCACACAGAACACCAATGCCAAGAAATGGGGTGAGGTACCAGGTCTTCCAATAGTCTTGTCCCCTCATTAAAAATGATCCATAAACCCCTCCCATCATATTTACACAACAAGTGCAGAGCACCTGCAGACATTCCGTTTTTCAAACATTAACCTTGATGTGTGTGTGTTTTCTCTGTGAGACATTGACTGATTGTTGCTCGTTACACGACCCCTGGCAGAATGTTATGTGGTGTTTATTTTTGTCACTAGGGACGATAGTGAATGAAGACATTAAGATGAGGTCTTCCAACCTCACATTCTAATTTTCTTGCTTCTTTTGCTGTTAATATTCATCATTTTTTGTCTATTATATTTTGGTTTCGGTCTTTCCCTATTCTTTTTAATTAGGTTTCATCTATTTGGCACTTCGTAAATATCATTATTGGGGGAATAGGTACATTATAAAGGAGTGCCCTCGAAGGTACAGACTAGGAATCTATTTTTTTCATATTTACAGTATATGAGTTTTAGTCTATTGCAAATATTGTTTCGGGTCATGCTAGCAGGTTTCTGTAGACGCGTTTCTCATAGTTTGAAAGACTGAAATATATCCCAGTTTCTTTTGCATTTTGGCTATTTATTAGCAGGCTTACTATTAAGAACATTCATACTCAACTTTAAACATTTAGGGACGCATTGCTGTCTATTTGGTTAATTAGTATCTATTTTTTGGACTCGCTTGGCTTTTACACCTAGCCATTGTTAAGTCATTGCTACACTAGTTACATAGCTTCTATTCCTTCTCCCCCAAGGGTTTAGGGAGTCTTTCTATACTGTCAAATAGTATGTAATCTTTTCTGACTTGCTTTGCTTTTACACATAGCTACTCTCTCTGCAGTAAGACAGCTATTTTAATTCTTATAACTGGATACGTGTTAATCACACTAAGTTACACAGTTTGTTAATTACCTGTATTGATTTTAAGTACCTACTATACTGTTGTAGAGACACAAATTGATAATAATAATAAATTATGTGTGTGCACCTATTGGAAGCTATTTTTTTTTTCATATCAAAAGTTCTAAATTAAATTTAAGTCTTATTTATTGGGCTGCTTACTTCTAAGGCTATTTTTCCCTTTTCACTTATTTTTTTGGGTTTATTGGAGATTTTGAGAATCTAAAGACGTTCCATTTTTAAAACATGTCCCTTGCTAAGTATGGGTTTTCTCTAGAAGAAATGGATGGATTGAGGTTTAACGGGTTGTGAAGCTCAGCGTTTGCTACATATAGTTTTTGTTCCAAAAATTCTCTAATTTAGTAAAAGCAAAAGTACACGCTTTCTGCAAGATCAAAGACCAAATCAGGCCATAAAGCAAGCAATTATATCAATACTCGAGATCAAGGAACCCCTAGAGAAGCAATTTTGAAATTAAGTCGGTGATGCAGCTTATTTATATTTTCATGAAGAATTTGACACTTTTCCATAAAATAAAAAGTGACTTTCAGAAGTACATTATAAGCAATAGCCAATTTACACTCTGATCACATTGAATATATTGTTTACAGCTAGATGTAGATATGTGGTAGGTAAATAGTGATTTTAGGCAAAAAGCTTCTGTCTATGCAAATAGTTGTTGGTCTTTAAACAATATTTGCCTAGGTAAGTCGTTCACCTAACTAGTATCAAGGCAAATCAGACAACCTGGGAAAGTGGTCCATTCTCACCTATAGCCACTCAGGCAACCCTGCCATTATACTTTTTGGCCACGCTTGAATAGAAAGTGCCAAGAATTAAATCTCATAACAGAGTTCTCTCTCCATTAGTTCCACCCCTGACGGGTACAAATGTTCCCACTGCTGATAATAGAAAGATTTAGGATGTTTAACGTTTTGCAGAAGCTGCAAATATGGGAACAGACATTAAATTAAATGGGGATGGAACCCTAAGGGGAATAAGTAATTACACAGGGACAAGAAATGTAATGTGATGGAGGCTGAATCATGTGAAATGAGGACAGAATTTAAATGAACTGCTAACCAAAGAGAGGAAATTTCACTCTCGAGTGACACATACTGGTGATTATAACCACTGCATGGATATTTCATCTCAACTGAACATTGTCTATGTGAAGAATATCACTTCACATAAATCAATATCCATAACAATACAATAAGCATATGCCTTAGTTTCAATGAAGTTATTGTATAATTAGGATAAATACAATTAATAAAATTGTTTTAAACATATGCATATTTTTTCGTTTCTTTTGGGGGAGTGTGATGTAAGTAGATGCAGGGCACTGGCAGGGCTGGTGATTGAGGGGTGGGTTGGCCCATCGGCAGAATCTTGCCAGGTCCAATTAATATTGAAGACAGCACCGTTCCTAGGAGATTATTGTCAAGCAAGGATGCCTGAATGTTTAATACTCAGCAGGGGCCACTTTCTGTGGTTGTTTGAGTGGCCAGTGGCAATAAGAAATGTGGCAAAAAACCATTTGCCATTGTTAGGCAAATGGATTTAAAATATGAAAAAAAAAACCAACCTATAAGATGTGCAAAACTATTTTCCCTAATATTACTAAGGCTTTTGCTAAGGCAAATTATGTTTTAAAGATAAATAGCCATTTGACTAGGCAATAGATTTTGGACAGATATTACTATTTGCCTACGATATATATATATATATAGATTATTATATAATCACATAGTAATCTAGGTAAAATAATAAAAACATATTTTATTTATGCTGTTGATCCAAAGAAATGCAACCCCTCCCCCTTTTAAAGTGATTTCCAATACTGGCTGAATACAGGGAGGCGGGGAATCCTTCTTGACTTCATAATGGCAGTCACATTTGTACTTGGATCAGCTACCTGTTCACATACAAATTGATTACAAGTTTTGGAGGGTCAGTTTTGGAAAAATCGCAGTTTGGCTAATCAGCAATTCTGCCGAGAAAACCAAACCCGAGCAGAAATGTGAACTAACTGAATTCACTGGCTTGGGCTGCTAGCCACAAATAGTCACTATTTCAATTGCTTCAGGATTAGAGGTTAACTATTTGCCCGTTGGCGGCACAGCCTGCCGGCAAATAGTTAAAAACTGCCTGTTATGACCCCCACCTTAGTACAAGGGAGGTTTATACAGTCACCAGGCCCCCATTCTCCATGAAGTGATTGTGGGTATGTCAACCAGTGTCTGCTAGCTGTGATAAGTCACTAGTACCATACCCTCTCCCCACCCCCGGTGCCACCAGTGGGTATCGAGTGTGAACTTCTATTTAAAGAATAGGGAGTGAAGATCACTTGCCATTCCAGGAGTGCATTCCTCATGCCTTCCATCCACGGGGGCTACCATTTAAAAAAATTGGGGCCTCTTATAAATTATAATAATAATAATACAGAAAAAGTTAGTGTCCTTCCCATGCCTCCACCCATATCCAGTGGGTGCAGGCTAATAGTAAACTTAATGGAGGGAATAGGCTGACTATGGCTCTAATTAATGAACTAGGTTGACTTAATGTCTCCCCCACATATGGGTAATGGGTGGGGGCTATCATATTGATAACAGGGTGGAGTGTCCTCCTTCATGCCCCACCCATGGGTGGCAGATGAGGACTTGAATATAGATAAAGGGGGCTTAGTGTTCACCCCAGCTCCCACCCATGGTTGCCGCTGAGGGAGATAATTTCCTAAAAAATTACAGCCAAACTGAACACACACATACCAAAGATATAAAAAATAAAAAATAAATCAATTTGGAAAATTTTGCTAGGAAGAAATTACATTTTTCACCTTTAACAAATGTACTAATTATATCCTTCAATATTCTGTTAATCCAACAAATATCTAGACTTTTTAAAAAATATTTCTGGAATCTATTAAGACATCCCCTTTAGGCAGAGATTTCCACATCTTATAAAGACCCCTTTCTGTGCTGTAAGCAAAAACACCTTTCTTCCAGTCTCAATGGGTGACCTCTTGTCTGTTGTATATTTCTGCTAATGAACAGGTTTGCACTGGCCCTGTTTACATTTCCTTAGTGCTATCGTATCCCCTCTGAAACACATTTATTCTTAAGAAAACAAATGCAGCTTTTCTAGCTTTCCTCATAATTTTCCTACTTTCTTATTAATTTTGTAGCTTATTACTTCTATCCATATCTGTATGCACTTCAGAATGGCCCATTTTTCTAAATTAATATTTCTGTTTAGAACAACTTCAAACTCCAAGTCCCCAAATGAAATGTCAATGATGCTGTTGCTATGGGAACTTCAGACATGTAATTCAACACATTGTTGATTTCGACTGAACAGCTAATTTACTGAGCTAATTTGAATAGTTGCATACTGTAACTCTTTCTACACCTGTGTATTAATGCCTGCATGCTATTATTGCAAGATGTTGGTTTGGAAGGATTTATAAAGAGGCAAAATTATTTTTACATCCCGAGAATTTATGCCCCTATTTATACATGACAATACCTTACTGGCCTTAGCAACTGCAGATTGGCATTGCATATTGCTGCCTAATTTGTTGTCTATAAAAATTCCCAAATCCTTCTCGTGTGTTGTTATCCCTAATTCACTACCATTTAGGGTGTAAGTTGCTTTTGCATTCTTTACCCCGAAGTGCATTACTTTGCATTTCTCTACATTTAATTTATGCTAAGTTTATCTTAATGGCCAGACTAAGGGTGAAGTCTTGCCAGGTGTTCATTGCATTCTTATTTTCATTAATTGAAGAGATGTACAGCGACATTTGCAGATTAATATTAAGAGCAATAATTCCCATAATGGTTAACGATATTAAAAAAAATTAAGAATGTTTCTCTTCAAGGCTTTATTTACATTTGTAGTGGTGTCTGATGACCACAAATGATATTTAATCACAAATCTTTTGAGCAAGTATTTGATTCCATAAAAAAGAAAAAAAAAAAAAGCAGACCATTACACATAAAATCATGTTGATGAGAATAATTTGGGGGCAAAATAATTTTTTCGCAATGATCATTATTCAAATTTAGTTTGCTGAGCCTAAAACTTTAATAGCATCACAGAACCCCAAACAACCATGCTATACATTTTAATGTGTATAGCCTGTTAATTAGCAGATGTTAAATGTTTTAACAAATCGGTTAGAGATTAATATGAACTGCTAAAAGCAAAGTCAGTATCTGAATAAAAATCCTGCTGCCTCAATTAGGTATGAAGACAAGTTAGACTGCAAAGATGGTATACTCTCAATACAACCTATATTAAAATAATACATTTGTTCTATATTTATGTATCTATAAACATGTAGCATATATTTATAGTGTGTTGTTTTAAATAAAATCCTTTGAAACATATTATTATTCTCTTGTTCACGTTATTGTTTTGTAATTGTTACACGCAACATGTGCTCTTTGTACATTTATTCACTTTGAACACTCTGTTTCCCAAATACAAAAAAAATCACTGTTTAGTAGATATACTCCAAATCAAAACATGCATGCATTTAATTATAACAAACAAAGTTCATTGTGCAAGTATAAGGCGCTTAAAGATATTAAAATACAGAAACAAATTTAATTAGCAGCTCAACACACGTGTAAGTACCTCTTAACTTAACACAAAGTAATGCAAAACAGAATGTGGAGTGTTTTGAGTGAAAAGGATGTATCACATCAAAATATACCCCGTGGAGCACTGGTATTTAACACTTACCCTTAACCCCTTAAGGACCAAACTTCCGGAATAAAAGGGAATCATGACATGTCATACATGTCATGTGTCCTTAAGGTTAAGGCAAAAGTAAGGGAACAATTTGTATATCAAATATCTAGAGGGAGAAACAAAATAGACAAACTCTGGTGCAGTATGTCTAGACAACTAGATTAGTATGGAGGCATATAAGTGGCTCTAAGCCACTCACATGGCTTAGAGCCTAGGGAGGATAGGCTCAAGTCGCAATCGCAGGGGTATTTATAGGTAATACCAAACTTCTTCTACGTGAAGACCCAGGTACTCAGATGAAAAAAAAAAAAAATGGAACGAATTCCTAGTGTACATCCCACTGCTAAAGTCACATTCATCATTGACCTCTCCAGAAGAAGCTTACAGTTAGACATGTTTTGCTGGATATATACCCATAATTTATATACACATTGAAACTTGTCCATTTTATATTATTTATAGACTATTTTTAAGTCATCTCCTTTGAAAGTTGTTGATCTAGAGTTGCATACATATAGATGCACAAAAGTTTAAGATCAAAGGGTAACTGAATGTTTTATTCGGAGACATAAGTGTTAGACAACTCTATAATCACAGTTGTATAGGCACTTGTTGACTTGGCAATAAAATCTTTATCTGATATGACTTTGGCAGATAGATAAGGATTTCTGCTTTCAGGTATCATACTATATTAAACCTATAGGAAAAATACTTAGCCAAGCATAGCATGAATGCTCTATATAGAAAAATGGAAATATCAACATGGCTACTAGATGTGTAACACTAAAGAGAGGAGAAGAGGACTGGGGTTTAAGAATAAGGAATCAGCAATCAAAATAATGGAAATAGTGGCAAGTATTATAAATTTGAATAAGTGAAAACATTCTAGTAACCGCAGAAAAATATTCTAAAAGTGTAACACCACCACTTTCCAAACCATATGGGTGATGTATTCCATACCCATTAGCTGGATCCACTAATAAGAATACATTTTAGATGTCCCATGAGCTTGTGGAAGGAGTTCCATTGTTGGTAAAGGTCGAGATCCGAGAGGAAGGCAGGGAACCAGTGTAAGTTGGAGACAGTATTACAAAACACTCTGTCTCTTTTTGACAAGTAACGGGAAGGGATTGTCCTGTCTGTATTCCAAGTGAGCATTTCTTTCTATTTCACTGGAATATCCCAATGTTAAATGCTGCTTGAAGATAGTAGGAGAGTTGCTAGGAAGCATACAGGTAAGGCAACATGACATTTAAAGCTGCCATTATATGGGTTTTATCTATACAAGTTTGTCCGTGTGCAGAGTTATGTGCCCTTAGTGATTTATTCACTAAACATTCCCATCAATAACCAGATTTGTATCATATTTAAGACAATGAGAGACAATGTTGAGGAGTTTGCTTCAAGTGAATCATATCATCCATTGTGTGAATTTTAATATTCTTCCTCAAGATCCCTTTGAAGTGACCTCAGTTGTTGAAAAGTTACATTTGTGAAGTTCATACCACATCAAAGGTCCATCACGTCCTCTACAGTAGCCTTCACTCTGCCAGTCAGGGAGTGTATGTCTTCCTTTACAACAGAGAGATGTGGTATTTTGGGTGAACATGCCACAGTATGTCCCGGAATACATCAAAAGTAAACCATATTGAGAGGTATTGCGACAATTTCTGCTCCAACATAACGCTTTTGGAACTCACAAAAACCCCTCCAAAATAGTGGGAAAAAGAACTAAGAATAAGATTAGTGCAGCTAAATCACACATGAATCAATCACTGGATATTATTCACATACCAGTACAAAAATACGACCCTCCTATCCTCAAAACATTTAAGAGAAAGCGCACACAAAATATATATATATATGTTACCCTCCTTGGTTTTCGAGAATGTACATGCTTTGGATTTTTTTTGGTTTGGTTTTTTACAAAAACACAATATACTCCCCACCCTGCTTTTTTTTATACAGACAAAAGGACAGTATGTCCTTATATTTTTTTATACTGCGATTTTACTTTCTTTATAATATATTGTATGCACTTATGTCGAACTTATATCGAACTGACCACATAATTGTGTGACAACATACTATTCTGTGAGAAGCCCTCTCTTGTTTTTGGACTAGATTAAAGGTTATATGTTAGAAAAAGAAACCATGTGCTTTCTTAAAAACCAAGGAGGTATCATATATATTCCGTGTGCACTTTCACTTTACTTTTTTGGGTTTATGACACTTTTGTAAGTATAAGTAGTTTGATGCTTCCATAAAAATTGAAAGCTTACTGGTCAAGTGCTCAAAAAGTTTGTACTTATTTGAACTTTAACTCCTTAAGAAACCAGGGTTAACCAAACTCTTGCTTTTATGCCTGTCTCGACATGTCATTGTTCAAGAAAGCAACTGAGATTATATAATTGAATTTTACTGAAATAGCCATTTAAATAATCTCTAGAACAACTTAATTTTCACTGCAGTCTTCCTGAACCACTTTGATATTATTGGGAAAAATAGATTATTTTGAAATAGAATATATTCTTTCAATTTTCTCTGTCCTACTTTTGCTCTTTTCGGACTAGAAATGGATTTAAGTTTTTTTTTTTTCCATTATATGTTACTTTATCATATCATTTCAAAACTGTACAGACTTATTCTTCATAGAAAAGTTATCAGTATAAAAACTCTGAAGTACATCGCCTTCTGTCTCAATAACTGCTGTATTTTTTTTATTTTCATAATACATTTTAGATATTACATTGTGTAGAAAAAAAAAATGTAAAAGCGAACTTAAACAAAATGAATTTAAAAAGCCATAAAATAAAAGGAAAATAATAGTATTTTATGTGTACACATATGGGCAATAAATAAAAATGTTACTAACATCTGCATACTTTAGAAGCTTTTTCTTATTGCAAATGAATTAATATTATCTAAATATGCTGTTTTGTTAGCTTTCTAAGTGTACTGTGTATCTAGTATCTAAAGTTCTAAACTTTCTCCAAGAAAAATTCTGTAATAATACCTTGCACATAATATTATTCAGATGGTGATAGCACTGGTTGACATTGATCCCTAGAACGTTTTCACTAGTATTGCCCCAAACTGAAACTTCTTTTATATAATATATCAAGACTGGATGTGTATTGATTAATTTTATTATTTAATATCAAAGATGGCTGATGGTCTGTTTTTTTTACCCATAACTATCTTTCTAATGTAATGTCTGTCAGATCTTTGAGAGCCAGTCTGCGTATTAGGGCTGACCTAATCGACCAATAAAGGCAAGAACTTTGAAAGTTAATCAATAAAAGCCATTAGCCTTCAGACAGTTTGGGCATTTTTGTGTTAAATTTTTTCCATTGTCAGTACATGTCCAAAATATAGAGCACAGACATATTAAGTCTCATTAACTTATTCTGAGATTTAAATTCCTTTTTCCTACCTTCTATAGCAGCTCAATGATCTTATTAATATTATCAATTGTGGCATTATCCATGTTCCTGTCAGGATACAGAAGGTTCCTCAGCAAGATATAGGTCAACACAGTAAGAAAGGCTAGACAGGAATATTAACAAACCTTACAGTGGCCAGGCTTAACACTTAGACAGAAATAGGTAATAATATCACTAAATATTTACCAAATACAGGACAGGATCAAACTGAGCAAAGTCAGGACAAGCCGGTTCTGGTGCACTGGAATACAGAACTAAGGAAAGGTATGGAGTCTGGAACATAGCTGGGTCTGGTACACAGGAATACTGGACTGGACAATCTCAAAACTAGCCAGGTCAGGAATTAATGAACAGTAACCACAGAATAATGTGCTTAAGGGCTGTGAGACCACATTGTCACATTTGAATTAGTCTTGCATAGCTGCAGTGAGTCAAATAAGTTGCCAGATATTAATAGATAGGAGGAACAAAGAAGGATAAATGACATAAAGGTGTTACCTGGAATAGGTTGGCTGGAATGTTGGAGTGCGTAGTTGACTGGGAACAATGTGATAATGATAATGGTGCATTAATATTGGCAAAAATTCACACAAAATGACGCGGGTATCCAGAGGGGAATTAACAACCTTCAAGTGTGATAGCCCTACTATGACCTCATTTTCTCTTCGCTAATATTACTCTGGAGCTGTGTCACTTAGAAACAGCATACTCAGTAACTGATATAAATCAAACATGGTTTAGAATGTGCGCATTATCAAATACCTTGCCTTGCATTAGTCAACATTTTTGTCAGACAGGTAAAATTTCTTATGCAATGATCATAATGAGGGATTGAGTATTTTAAAGTTATACTGCAAATCTACTCTTTAAGTTTGGTGGATGTTTTAGAATTTCTATTTTCTCAAATCTATTTATTTTTGTCCTTCAGTTCTCTCCATCGGTGGTTGGTTCCTTGATAACCACCTCCAAGTGATAGTCATCTGGAAAACATATCTAATAAAGCTCTATTTGTTTAAAAGCTAAAAACTTATAGTATACAGTTGTAATCAAAACCCCCAATGAAAATCAGGTTTATTGTCAGCATTTACAGACATTTAGCTGTTTGCAATGAACAAATCAAACAATGGCAACTAAAATAGATCAACACAATGAATGCTTCAATTGGTTTCCCCAAATTCAACGGAAAATACAACTTATAATGATCTCTCCAGTCTCAAAAGTATTCAACCCCCTAAATAGAATCAATACAACAGCACAAATATTCAAAACAAGTGCTGTCACAAACACACATGATAAAACTAATCTTAAATGAGGGCTTTTGGAAAAATGCAAGATGTATTCACTGAAATATCAAGAAATCCTAGAAGAAAATGTCGTGCCGTCTGTGAGGAAGCTGAAGCTTGGGCGTCATTACCTAGAAACATAGAATGTGACGGCAGATAAGAACCATTCGGCCCATCTAGTCTGCCCAATTTTCTAAATACTTTAATTAGTCCCTGCCCTTATCTTATAGTTATGATAGCCTTATGCCTATCCCATGCATGCTTAAACGCCTTTACTGTGTTAACCTCTACCACTTCAGCTGGAAGGCTATTCCATGCATCCACTACCCTCTCAGTAACGTAATACTTCCTGATATTATTTTTAAACCTTTTCCCCTCTAATATAAGACTATGTCCTCTTGTTGTGGTAGTTTTTCTTCTTTTAAATATAGTCTCCTCCTTTACTGTGTTGATTCCCTTTATATATTTAAATGTTTCTATCGTGTCCCTCCGTCTCGTCTTTCCTCCAAGCTACACATGTTAAGATCCTTTAACCTTTCCTTGTAAGTTTTATCCTGCAATCCATGAACCAGTTTAGTAGCCCTTCTCTGAACTCTCTCAAAAGTATCAATATCCTTCTGGACATACGGTCTCCAGTATGCGTACAATAAGTAAATGCAGTACATTGATCAGGTACAATACTAAAACAACCTGCCTAATATTGTTTACATCCCTTTCATGCTGGCAAAACAGCTCTGATGTGTTGAGGCATGGACTCCACAAGACCTCTGAGCGTGTCCTGTGGTATCTGGCACAAATACATTGGTAGCATATCATTTAAGTCCTGAAAGTTGCCATGGAGGGGTGTACGTGGTCTGCAACAATCTCTAGGAAGGTGGTGCGCATCAATGTAACATCCATATGAATAACTGGACAAAGGTTTCCCAGCAGAACATTGCCCAGAGCATAACACCTCCTCCACAGGCCTGCCTTCTTCCCGTATTGCATCCTGTTGCTTTCTCTTACCCAGCTAAACAAAGCACCTGGCCATCCACCTGATCTAAATGAAAACCTAATTCATCAGACCAGACAACCTTCTTCCATTGCTCTATGGTTCAGTTCTGGAAATCATGTCCTCATCATGTTCACACTGAGTGGTTTGCAGCCAAGTAGCCCCAAATGCAGCAAACTTTGATGTCCTGTGTGTTCTGACACCTTCCTATCATGGCCAGCATTTTGCGCTAGCGTCGGACCAGATGGGCTAGACCTCGCTCTGCACAATTCAAGAACTGACAGTTCTCTTGCTGCCCACCCCTTTACAAATACCATTGTAAAAATATAATCAATTTTATTAATTTCACCAGTCAGTGGTTTTAATGTTGTGGCTCTGTTTTTTTTACGTTTTTAATAATAAAACAAAATTAAAAAGAAAGTTTAAAGGGAGACTGCAACTTCCCAGTAGGTTTAATATTAGGTTTACTATTCCCTATATTTAACAAATATGTATTTGTCATTGTTATACTTTCTGTCCTTTACACCTGGCAGTCAGCCTAGAGAAAGCTTTAATTGAATAATAAAGCGGATTATTTGACGCCTTCACACTATCTTGACAATATGTCCTCCTCTACATTTTAGAAGCACTGCTGATCACCCTGCAAAGGGGTTACAGGCCAATTATAGTCTATGCGCACATTACCAAATCAAATGGAAACATTCAAGGTCTTAAGGGCTGTTTACAAATGTTGATGTCAATAGACAGGGTAGGTGATAAAGGCAAAGTGTGTTTCTCAAGGAGTGAAATAACATTTTTAACAAAGGCTAAAGAAACAGACAGGAGCAAAAAAAAAAAGTAAAAGCATATCTTGGTCCTATTGTGCCCCTCTGTATACCTATGTGTGTGTGTTTCTCACAACTCATACAAACAAAGTTCTGGGCTGCCGTAGTCACGTGTGCCTGAGGTGTAACTAGCCCCTGGCACAAAAGGGCTGATTTCTCTGTATTTGCAGCATTCAATGCAGAAACTCTGCACATACCGACTCCAACAACCATGACCACCCCTTATATTACTGAGGAGGTGATGGGTCTTGAAATAACTATTTTAAAGAACACCTGTTATCTAAAAACTTTTTTTAATACAATAATTAATTTATCAAGTTTTGAAACAATAATTCATTTATCAAGATTTTTGTAGAATGATATATATGCAAAAAAAGGTAAAGCTCATCTCTACCCAGTGGCGTACATACAGGGGTCACTCCAGAGGGCCTGGCCAACCTGCAGAACCCTGCGTCCGGCTGCCCGCCACCATGTGTTGCGGCCCGGCCCACGCATTGTAACCACCAGGGGGACCTACTGATCAGTTTTCGCACCGGGGCCCCTTGGATCGTGTGTACGCTACTGTCTCTACCTTTAATATATGACAGGATCCTTCAGCCATATACATACACCTCGGGTCAGACAGTGTTTAAAGGATCACTATAGTGTCAGGAAAACAAAGCAGTTTTCCTGACACTATAGTGCCCTGAGGGTGCCCCCACCCTCAGGGTCCCCCTCCCGTGGCGCTGAAGGGGTTAAAACCCCTTCAGCCACTTACCTTAATCCAGCTCAGGGCTCCCTCAGCGCTGGTGACCTCTCCTCCCCGTCCGACGTCAGCTCCCCCGTCCGACATCACTGGAGCCGAATGCATTCAAAGTGTCCATAGAAAAGCATTTCTCAATACTTTCCTATGGACGCTCTGCGCGATGGAGGCTGGATTAACCTCAAATGTAAACATAGCAGTTTCTATGAAACTGCTATGTTTACATCTGAAGGGTTAAAACCGGAGGGACCTGGCACCCAGACCACTTCATTGAGCTGAAGTGGTCTGGGTGACTATAGTGTCCCTTTAAAAACAAACACTAAGTCTCTATATAGTCTAAGTCTACTTCTGTGTAGGGAGTGAAGCAGGGAAGACCACACAGACTAACTGTTGGTTTGCAAACACTGTTTGACCCAAGGTGTCTATACAGTTCTAATTAAAATGTTTCCACCCCCCATTGAAAATCAGTTTATTGTCAAAATTTACAGACTTTCAGCTGTTTGCAATGAACAAATAAAAGCAATCAATTGAAGTAGTTCAACACAACAAATGACAGGGGGTTGAATAATTTTGAGACTGGAGAAGTCATTATAAATTGCTCTTTCAGTTGAAATTGTTGGAACCACTTGAAGCATTGGTTGTGTTGAGTGTTTTTAATAGTTTTTGTTTGATTTGTTCATTGCAAACAGCTGAAAGTCTGTAAAGTTTGACAACAAACCTGATTTTCAATGGGGATTGAATAATTTCGATTACATCTGTATATGGCTGGAGCATGCTGTCATATACTAAAGGTTGGGTTTACACATTTTTTCACATTTTTATTTACAAAATTGATCTATTTCCTCTAGATGGATTTTTATTTGGCCTTTTTTGGGGCTGAAAAAAGAAGATTTCAGAAGAAAGAAAACATCGAATGGTAAGTTTTATTTTATTTACAGGTACTCAGTTAAAGGTTCCCCCCCTCATTATTTTTAGGGTGAGGGGGTAGGTAGAGGGTTACTTTTTTTGGGGGGGAGGGGGTGACTAGGGGTTTGGGGATCCCTAGTCACCTGGGGGGTAACTTTTTTTAGGGCCCCCACCCGCCGCTCAGGGGTGGGGGCCAGGGGGAGGACATTAGATCCCCCCTTATTAGTATTTAGGGGCCCCACCCGCCGCTCAGGGGTGGGGGCAAGGGGGGAGGACATTAGGTCCCCCCTTATTAGTATTTAGGGGCCCCACCCGCCGCTCAGGGGTGGGGGCAAGGGGGAGGACATTAGGTTCCCCCCTAATTACTATTTAGTGCCCCCAGGGGTGAAGGCCAGGGGGGAGGACATTAGTTCCTTCCCTCATTATAATTTAGGGCCCCCACCCACTGCTCAGGGGTGGGGGCCAGGGAGAGGACATTAGGTCCCCCTTATTAGTATTTAGGGGCCCCACCCGCCGCTCAGGGGTGGGGGCCATGGGGGAGGACATTAGTTCCCACCTTATTATAATTTAGGGCCCCCACCCACAGCTTAGGGGTAGGGGCCAGGGGGGAGGACATTAGCTCCCCCCCCTTATTTTACTGTAGGGCCCCCACCCGCCGCTCAGGTGTGGGGGCCAGGGGGGCAATAGGCCCTTTTTTTTTTAAAACAGTGAGCAGCCTGTGGCTACTAGACATGCCCTACTACTAGATATGCCCCTACTCGCGGTATAGCGAGTGGGGGCAAAATTTACTAATACTAAGTAATTTTTACTTAGTATTATAAAATTTGGCTGAAAGACCAATTTAGGTCTTTCAGCCTTTTGGTAGATAACTCCCTAATACCGTGGGAATTAGGGAGTTATCTACTAAGTGGCTGCCAAAGAAGTCCCGAAATTCTGAAATGCGGAAGTTCCGAAGTGTCGAAGTGCTGAAGTGCCAAAGTTGGCGAATTTCCAAAGTGTCGAAGTGTCGAAGTGCCAAAGTTCCGAAGGTGCCGAAGTTCCGAAGTGTTGAAGTGCCGAATTGCCGAAGTCCCGAATTGCGAAAGTCCCGAATTTCGGAATGCCGAACCAAACCGAAAATTTTCCCCATGCACATGCCTAATAAAAATAATGATTTATTCTCAAAGTTTGATAAAAGTACTGTTATATTAAAAATGGTTTTGAGATGATGACTATTATTTAACTGCAGATTTGAATCTGATATGAAACTATAAGTCCTTATATAACCAGTTCACATTAAAGCAAGAAATTGCCTTTTGCACGTGTGAAAAAAAAATTATACAGCAGCTAATTTCAGAATGAGGACTTAGATTATCTTGCATCATACTTTATTTGATAAATTAGCATCCAATGTAATTTTATTATATATTACATTTTATTGTTTTCACGATTACTTCCTTAGCGCAGTTAAATTGGCACATGTAAAATCAATATTTTAGATCTGAAACAATCCCCGACAAATTACCAATATATTCATCTTTTAAAAATAAAATTCATACGGCAGATGATATTACAGAAATTGTCGACTCCTCAGATTTTCTATGATTTGAAAACCAAATTATAGGACAAAATAGTTCGCAAACTGCCACAGACCGTAAGTAAAAAAAAAAAAAACTAAAAAAAATCCCATCATAAAGAAAATGGAGCTAGCATTCACTGCTGCTAAAATGTCTATTGAAATGTTCAAGTATCTTATGCAAGGAATTGAACATTTATTTTTAGCTAATGCATTATAAAAGCGAAAGAACAAACTCCATAATAAAATCCGTAACCTGTACAACAGCAAAAAAGAAGCTCTCAAATAAAAAAATTGAAAAAATAATATGATCCTTTTTGTAGGTGTTCATTTCACTAAAACGTAAAAAGTAAAATCACTGAATTTTAAATATGTTCAGGTTTCCTTTGAGAACCACAGCCTTTGTTAACATTCCACGGGAGTAATTGTCTTAACTGCTGTGTTTGTTGCTAATCATTTAAGATTTAGTATTCTTCCGAGTTTTCTTTGCAACATCCGCATAGGGTCCGTACATTTAAAATGCATCGGAGTCATTATGCCATTTCTCACTAGTACAAATACTTTTTTTTTATACTATCTAAATGTCCTCTGTGCTCTAAGAACAAAAAACTGCTGGTAAAAGTATTGAAAGGAACATTTTAGCCAAGACAGGTACATTCAAGTCTGAAGCCCCTCTGGGTTATATTTGTTGCCATAATATGAACATTTTACAGACGTTAACATTTTAGTCAGTGTGAGTCCATCAGTATCAACAAGAGTTTTACATTTGGTTTCAACATTTTCAGTTTGAATTGGTCAAAATATTGGGCAATCAGCTATTCCGCTGAGAAACGCCAGATAGACCTATCATAAAATAAACGAAAAGGGCAAATTAAGGAACTATTTAATGTCTTGTGATTAAAAAATTAATAAAATAAAATAAAAAGCCTACAGGTGTCAATATGACCTCCATGTTAGTATACCTCCCTCATGCTCCAAACCAACATGATGCAGTTGGGGGCATGTTTGCTGAATGTTAAAGAATGAGTAGAGGCTGATTTTAAGATTGTTTTTCAATGGCAGAAAACCGGTCCAAATTTAGGCTCATTCGGAGACTGCTCGGAAAAATCCAGGCAATCCATTGCAAAATATTGTGAACAATGTCTAGATTTTGCAAAACTCCAATGGACCTGTACTGGAGCAAATAATTGTAACCCATTCAATATGGGGCATTTCGGACTGTAGTGAATAACCGGAAAATATGATCATTTTAACGCCATTAACACGTCTGAATCACTTTACCCAAACAATCACGTAGATGAAATTAATCTGAGAACATCACATGGACAAAACTCGATTAATTCAAACCAAAATATGTTTTCGAAATAATCAGTTCGTTCCCCTGGCTGTAACTCACACAGTCTCCATAAGAAGAAAAAAAAAGTTTTTTTCCAATCAGTTCAAATGGCCAGTGTGTTTAGAAGCTACCTCCTGCTCTGTAAACTAAAATTGAATGTTGTTAATAGAACCTCAGTCACACACAGTAAGCTCCTATAGGCTCTAGCAGGCTATAAATGGAGCAGGAGATAATACATTCTAAATGAAAGTTTCTGTGCAATAAGGGAAGTTAAAATCTTTAGATTCTGGTTCACAGTCAGGGGAGATATGTCTAGGGCTGCATAAGCAAAGTTATTTAACTCCCGAATGGCTGCAAATTGGGCAATGAGACAGCAGTAGAATGTCCTGTACCCCAAAACTGCTTCTTTAAGCTAAAGTTGTTTTAGTGCTTAGAGTGTCCCTCAAAAGACAAACAGATACATTTCATAGTATTGAAATAGTCAACAGCTGCTATTATTTCCCACAGCTGTGAATGATTGCATCAAGCATAGAAAGAGCCAATATTTGGGTGGGAAGGGATTAACAATCAACATCAATTCAATAAAATAGAAATGAATTAATGAAATCCAACATCCGGCTTACAGTCTATAGGCTTCCCTTGTGTGCCAGTGGCACATAAAAGGGTTAACACATGAAAGGCTTAATAGTTTTACATAAATTAATAAATATAGAAAATTTTGGTTTTCTGCTTTTGCAGGGGAGGTATCAGCAAAATTAAATATGGATGTAAAGATTCAGTAACAAATATCAATATTAATATTCAAGTCATATAACATCTTCTCTGTACCTTTCGGTCAATATTCTCAATGTTCTCTGTGTGCGATCTAAAATTGAAGCATTTATGAAATCCGTTTCTTATGACATTCACACAATGCAGGTTGCATTGAGTATTCTTTCTTACTATGTACACTAGTGAATGTGGTTGAGATAATTACTTTCTTAAATGCTTCAAAGCATAACCACTCATAAAAAAGCAATACAAAAGAACACTAAAAACATTCAGTAGAACCTGTTCCTTTTCAAAATGCTAAAACATGTTTTTTATTAAATAAAATCTGATAAGACACTGAAACCTATTTAGTTGGTGAATTCATTTACCAATTTGTTTCTAATATTGCAAAGAAATGTACATGCAACCACTGAGTAAATGCCAACATGCCAACTTAAATGTTCAGACAAATACCAGGAGATGTTAAAAGTAAAAAGTACCTCTTTATAGCTGCCAAGATTACCACTAGGCCCAGTGGCATAACCGCCATGGGCTGCCAACATACCTTCAGTGTTACTGGAAGGAGAGGAGCGCTCTGCTGCTTCCCTCCTGCTGCTGTGTGCAGTGTGGCCAAGTGGATCGCGGTCTGACTGGAAATGTTCACTGCGAGAGCACTTCATGGCAGACCGGACC
This sequence comes from Pelobates cultripes, assembly GCA_933207985.1. Taxonomy (NCBI): domain Eukaryota; kingdom Metazoa; phylum Chordata; class Amphibia; order Anura; family Pelobatidae; genus Pelobates; species Pelobates cultripes. The sequence continues at coordinate 373,578,184 of OW240912.1, forward strand.
AGGTAGGCAGACAATGTAATAGACCAGCAGGAAATGCTAGCAGAATGTTTGGTTGTATAGGGAGAGGTATTAGCAGTAGAAAGAGGGAAGTGCTCATGCCATTGTACAGAACACTGTTGAGACCTCACTTGGAGTATTATACGCAGTACTGGAGACCATATCTCCAGAAGGATATTGATACTTTAGAGCGAGTTCAGAGAAAGGCTACTAAACTGGTTCATGGATTGCAGGATAAAACTTACACGGAAAGGTTAAAGGATCTTAACATGTATAACTTGGAGGAAAGACGAGATAGGGGGATATGATAGAAACATTTAAATACATAAAGGGAATCAACACAGTAAAGGAGGAGACTATATTTAAAAGAAGAAAAACTACCACAACAAGAGGACATAGTCTTAAATTAGAGGGGCAAAGGTTTAAAAATAATATCAGAAAGTATTACTTAACTGAGAGGGTAGTGGATGCATGGAATAGCATTCCAGCTGAAGTTGTAGAGGTTAACACAGTAAAGGAGTTTAAGCATGCATGTGATAGGCATAAGGCTATCCTAGCTATAAGATAAGGCCAGGGACTAATGAAAGTATTTAGAAAATTGGGCAGACTAGATGGGCCGACTGGTTCTTATCTGCCATCACATTCTAGGTTTCTGTTTGTAGGTACCACAGTGAGCAGGTACAGAAGGGGAGGAGGGAGAGACATATGGAGGGGCTTGAGGGAAGGAATGAGACACATTGAGCAGCTTGGGTGGAGGTATTGAGACACATGGAGAGGATGTGGGGGGGGTAAATGAGACAGATGGAGGTGTAGTTGGAAGAGACACATGAAGGGGTAGGGGGAGTGAGACACATGGGGGATGAGACACATTGAGTGGCTGGGAGAGATGTGACAAATGGACTGGCTGTGGGGGGAGACACATGGGGTGGGGGGGCCCAGGGCAATTTTTAATATTTGCACTCTGGCTTCTTTCTAGTTATACACCTCTGACTGGGCTATAGTGTACAAGATGACAAAGCCACACAGAAGGCTTAGCCCACCAGACCTTGGATACTGTTTCACCAGCCATCGGAATAATTCCCAAACAAATGGATCTTTAAATACCGCTATATCTATAATGGCATCTTTTTTTAGCCACTTCTACAGATCTAACTGCAATTCACTGTTTATTGTGAATGCTTTTTTCGCTTGTTATTTTGAGGGGGGGGGGGGGAAATATCAATTCCCCCAATGATGTTAAGATTAAGACAGTTCCGTTGTGAAAATCCATTGTATGTAAATGGTATAGCATACAATTCCAGAATGGCTATAAACAATTTCAGACAGTGGAGACAAACCATTTAGAGATTAATTTATCTTCCTTACAGCTGAATTTAAAAGCTTTATTTTTAAATTAGTTGATATGACTGCCCCAAACATGAGCCATGCTCCCCAGTATATCATACACCAAGGGATTGAAACCAATGCAGTACAGAATGATACATAGTGCATCAGAATAAATAACAAGCCCATGTGACCAAAAGAACATGTTCACAAGTTCTAACCAATTTTCTTTGTATGGCATGAGTTTTAAAACATTTTATACATGATAAAACCTTACTAGCTTTTACAGCAACTGACTGGCATTGCTTAAACAGCTGTTAAAGATATTCAGGATTCCATCATGTTACACAGTGACTTTGAAGAGCTGTAATACAGAAGAAAGGTCAATATGATTATTTCTACAGCTAATTATGGATTGGATATTCCACTTTAGCAAAAATAGCTATAATTGATATGGTACAGAAACACTAATAATTAAAGGATCACTATAGGGTCAGGAACACAAACATGTATACCTGACCCTATAGTGTTAACACCACCATCTAGCCCCCCTGGGCCCCTCATGACTCCATAAATATAGTAAAAATCTTACAGTATTCAAACCTGAAGCTGTAAATCTGCATGCTGTTAGACTTAGAAAATCAAGCAGTCTGCTGACATGTGGTAGCCTGATCCAAACACAGTGCTTCCCCATAGGATTGGCTGAGACTGACAAGGAGGCAGATCAGGGGCAGAGCCAGCATGATTCAAACACAGCCCTGGCCAATCAGCATCTCCTCATAGAGATGAATTGAATCAATTAATCTCTATGAGGAAAGTTCAGTATATGCATGCAGAGGGAGGAGACACTGAATGTTTAGATGCATTTTAGGCAGCTATGACCCAGGAAGGATCTCTAACCGCTATCTGAGGAGTGGCCAGTAAAGTTATCACTAGCCTGTAATGTAAACACTGCATTTTCTCTGAAAATACATTGTTTACAGCAAAAAGCCTGATGGTAATGATTCTACACACCAGAACAAATTCAATAAGCTGTAGTTGTTCTAGTGACTATAGTGTCCCTTTAAAACAAGTTCAACAAAATGTTGCCTACATACTCTTCATTCAAGTATCTTAATTAGTATTGCTACAAAACTTTTAAGGAATCTAATTAAATATATGCAGGTCATAGCTACGCACTGAATGAAATGCCACCGGAGTTTGTGTAAATAGTACTGGTTGATAAAAGCAGCAGCTGATGTTCATTTAAATAGCTTGAATGGAATAGAATAGATCAACGAGGGCTAGGATACTTGAAGATAGTTAGTATTCATCTTCAGAGAGAATAATAAATAATTCTGAAAAATGTGTGCTCATGTTGTTTGCTTTTCTTTATTTCTACTAAGTGGTCTTTCATAGATATATCTACTAATTTCATTAGTTGCACTTAAATGTTTGTCCCAAATTTCTAGCACACAATTCATTTATTTTCATTCTGAATATTTTAGCAATGGAGGCATTTTAACTGTATGGTCCCTTAAAAAGACACTCTGGGCCTGAATATAACTTTAATGCATTTGGTAGATTTTGGCCTCATTAATGTGCTGTATTCTATTTTGTTTTGATTTTGCATGCTCAAATCTTTACAGATTTTGCAGAATAAAATAAATGTTTTGCAGAAGGCTGTACCATAAGCCTGCCTACTTAGCCACACCCCCTCATGTCAGAAAGACTTCCTTATCAAAGGTATGTACACAGTCTCAGCCACAACAGCACTGAGTGAGCTGCTTTTAATTCACAACCTGGCTGCAGCCAGCCAGTGAAACTAGAAACCGGTAGTGATATCCTTACTATATGTCTCCACTCTCCATGAGAGTCCTTTTTTCTTTTTTAAAGCATGTTTTGTTGTTCAAATCAATTAGTACTGTCAGTCGCTGTCAGTCGTGCATACTTTTGATAAGAAAGTCTAAAGAGGCTTATGGTGTAACATAAAAAAAAAAAAAAACATTTTTATGCACAAACTATAAAGATACAAAAACACAGCGTATTAATTAGGCCAAAAAACTATCAATTGCATTAAAGTAGTATTGTTGTCCAGGGTGTCCCTTAATATAATTTAACCAGGCGCTAAAATTAGAATTTATTAGAAAACAAGTAACTTATGCAAGCAAGAAAAGTATATAATTGATGTCTATTTTATAAATATACTTTGGCAAATCAATATGATATGCTCTAAGGTCAGATAACTGATAAATATTCTCAGGAGAATATGCTCATCAAACCATTCTAATCACAAGTCAGTAATCTGTGCACTGCATCTGGCAGTCAGCAAATTTGAACCTGAATGATCCAATTAGATGTCATGCAACATACACCAAAAGGTGACCTACTGCTGCTTGAATTGAAGTTAATTTTCTTTTGCATTATTGGCAAGGAATGTATATTCAAATTATTATTATTATTATTATTATGATATTTATAGAGCACCGTCAAATTCCGCAGCGCTTTACAATGGGTGGACGAACAAACATGGAGTTGTGTAAGTGACAAGTGACTTATACCAGTAACTGGAGCGCTTTAACACATATAGCTTACCAACTGGTTTCTCATACAGTATTGAAATATAGGGTACATGTCAAAAAAGAAATATAAAAGATACAATATAGTGCAGATGGTTTGAAGACAATAAAATTATACTAAAATTGGAGTAATGATGTCTTAATAAATGGAACACTCACATTTTTAGGAGCCTGTATATGAGAACACTGGCTCTGTTTTTGGACTTGTGTGCTTATATTGGGTAGCACCGCCCGTCTCCTTCAGTATGGGATGTTTCTCAAAGACAAAAAAGTTTGGAGAAGCAGACCAATGTGTAGTTGGTGTTTGTAGAACACAGTATTTATAAAAATAAGTAGTGTGCTCACCTGGTCCTGAGCCTGTGGGTCCCGGCTCTAGGTATATGGGTGTTGTACCAATTTGAGTGGGGATGGTACTACCCCAAGGAAGATACTCTTGAGGTTTCCAAAAAAGGACTTTAAAAGGGTCTTGAATAAAAAGTAACACATTTATTTAAGTATAAAACAAAAATAAAAACAATGGTTGTAAAAGAGTCCTTAATAAAAAGTCCTTTTGAAATAGCCAATACGTGTTTCACTCCTTCTTGTGGAGCTTCCTCAGTTAGCTGTAATGTTTAGTCCTCAAGATCTTCCATTTTAAATGATTTCTGGGGTCCTCCCCTTTAATGACTTCAGTTCATATTGTCCAATCACAATAATGGTTGTGTTTCCTTAATGTGGTATATTCTGTGTGTGTGTCTTTAATTGGGCATCATATTTGGCGCCTTTGTTGCTCTCAAATTTCATTGGTGGGTGTGTGGTGGTTGGCGGAAGTGCTCCGCTTGTGGCCGGGCGGTTGGCGGAAGTGACGTCACGGACCCACGTGATCGTCACTCCGCCGTCGCCCGGAAGTGCTTATCCCCTTTCGTCATGACGCCCGTGCCCCCCGCGTGCAGGTCGGGGGGAAGGAGCAGTACATGTCCGCATCGGCATCCCCCCCCATAGGGCGTGCCGGGGCGGTCCTAGGCTCCTCCCCCCCGGTCTGCAGCAGAGGACACCGGGCATCCGGCAGGAGGGGGGACAAATCAGACGGAGAGGGGAGGGAGAGATAACCCTCCTAGACGTCCTGATAAGAATATCAAGAATTATACTAGAGCAAAGTGAAACATTAATACAGAAGCATTAATATATATCATAATCTAATTGTGAATAGTGCTCATAGAGTGCTTTTAAATAAAACATTTCTTATTGTGTTATTGAATATTGAATAAACCATTCAAAAATATATTAAAGGAATTTTATAAATGAATCTGAATAGCTATAAAAAAATCCAATTGAATAAATAGTGAATGAGTAAATGAATAAAACTGGGGGAATAAAAAGGGGGAAAAAAAACAATATAGAAAAATGTATAGAAAATAAAATAAAGTAAAGTAAAATACAATGAAATAATACAAAATAAAATGAAAATATGAATGTTGTGCAGTAAATAGATGCTGCAGTCTGCTCCAAACATACACCTTTAAAGGACCACTATAGTGCCAGGAAAAAATACTCGTTTTCCCCTCAGGGACCCCTCCCGCCGGGCTCTAGGGGGTGAAAGGGGTTAAACTTACCGCTTTCTCCAGTGCCGGTTGGGGGACTCTCCTCCTCCTCTCCTCCTCTTCTCCTCCTCCTCGGCTGAACGTGCATGCGCGGCAGGAGCCGCGCACGCATTCAGCCAGTCCATAAGAAAGCATTCACAATGCTTTCCAATGGACGCTGTTGTCTTCTCACTGTGAAAATCACTAGAGGCTGGATTAACCCTATTATAAACATAGCAGTTTCTCTGAAACTGCTATGTTTATAGAAAAAAGGGTTAAACCTAGCTGGACCTGGCACCCAGACCCCTTTATTAAGCTGAAGTGGTCTGGGTGCCTATAGTGGTCCTTTAAGGAGGACATGCCTCCAACTCTGGCTCACAAGTACCATGTTTAAGGGAAGTGTGGACCATGCGAGAAGAAAGAGAGCAGTTGAAGATATGCATTAAGGATATCACAAGACAAGGGGTGAGAGATCTGATAAGTTGAAATGGGCCGGGATCAAGAGGACAAGTGATGGGGAGAGAGGAAAGGAGAAGCATCAAAGAGACACCTGGGATTGTGTGTGTATGAACTAATCTGCTGCCTTTGACACTTTTGATCATGTTCTCCTTCTTCAAACTCTTCAATCCCTCATTCACTGCGACAATTCCCACTCATGGTTTTCGTCCTCTCTCTCTCAACCTTCATTCATTGTCTCCTTTTCTAATAACACCTACTCCCTTTGTCCTGTCTCAGTTGGAGGCCCACAAAGCTCTGTTCTTGGTCCCCTTTTGTTAACTCTTTATATTGCCTCCTTTTGTATTAATTCCTTTGGATTCTGCTACCTGTATGCCAATGGCACAGAGATAAATCTCTCTTCCCCAGATATCTCCCCTGCTGTACTAGAATGTATCACCCGTCTCTTTTCCATCTCTGGTTTGATGTCCTTCCACTTTGTGAAACTCAGTCTCTCTAGAACTGTTAAATATCCCTATTTATAATATTGTAAAGAGCAGTAGAACAAGTTGGTGCTAAATAAATACCAATAGTGGTAGTAATAATAATAATAATAAAGTATAAAGGAAAATTGGTGTATACTGGCAACTCATGGAAGAACTGTCAACTTTTGGCTTGCTGGGCAAGAACAAATAAATTACCTTTCATTGCGCACAAAACTTACAGATCTTGATGTGGATAGTCCTGCTCATGATGAACATGTTATATAATGGTTTGACAGTTGGAGTATAAGGAGTGTAATGGTGCCCCTGTACCCTGGCTGGGTACCTCCACCAAGGATTGGTTCCTACCTGGAACTGGGGAACACATCAGCTCTTCTGCCCCAATTGGCTTGACTGGGGTCCTTGTGGAGGCCCTCAGTCCTGGAACAGGATAGGGGACTAGCTCTATTCCCTCCCAGGGCCTGGACGATGCACAGTCCTGGGAACTATAGTCCTTACAAGGACTTTCCCCCCGCTGAAGCCTCCACGAGCTGGAACAAGGTACTGAAGAGTGAATAGCCCTTTCCCCTCCCAGTAACTAGACGACACTTAGTTCTGGGACTACAACTGATTTTAATGAGAGATAATTGCGTTAAAGACGGTAAGATAATTATCTCTCAGGAACAGAGAGCCCAACACAAAACATAAAAATATAAAAGTACTTTAAAACTTAATAAAACATATAATAACCCCACATGTCCTACATTTCCAAACAGTCTTGATCTGAGCGCCCAAGTTGTCCAGATAGCGCTCAAATCCATGCAGTGTAGGGAAAACGCCACCGTGGAAAAGTTCAGACCAGTGGCACACATGGTGTTCTTCTAGTGGGTCGCAAAGTGGTTCAAAACCCCGGACCAAGTTGTCCGGCAACTGCCAAAAACAGTTCCATAGCATTTGCAGCTAAGTACTGCTGAAGTGACTGGAATGACTACGTCCTCGTGCCGAAATTAGTTCTATAGCAGTCGTAGCTAAGTACCGCTGAGGACCATTCATAGGTTTGTTCATGCAAACGGCTGCCAGGGAGCAAGCGTTCAGTTCATTTCCAGAGAAGGAAAGTGCCAAATCAGTGGCACCTAGGGAAAGCTGCTAATGGCGACTGGGCAGGGTATCTCCCGAATGGGGTGTTCCACCTGAACCATAGTCAGTTGGCAGGAGGCCAGCTTCCACACTCCTCCAGGAGTTCATGGTAAATGTCTGTAAAAAAGAGCTTTGTCACAAGGAGCGGTGGAGAAGGAGCTCAAGATGAAGAACAAAAAGTAAACCAAAGTCTAAAAAAGGGCACATTGGAGGGGCATTGCCCAAAAATGTTTCAAGGTCAAATATCCAGATGGCAAGGTTCATATGTGAGTAAGGCAAGCAAGGGTCAAAGATCCCGCTAAAAATATAGATTCAAAGCATAGAACATGGGGCAAATCCAAAATCAAGGTCAGAAATAACACCATAATATACATTAGATTCAGGATGGATGTAATTCACACTATACAAAAGGACAGAATAACTGAGCAACATGTTGAGAGATCTCAGTGTTTTACAGAAGTTTATGGTTTGTGTGACAATGTAGAAACACTTGCATTCTGGGATATTCAAGACACTCACATTTTGTAACCTCCACTTACTATTGCTAAAATGTTATTAACTTGTATTGGAATCCCTGAGACCAAGCCATCAGTACTCAGTTGTAATTTACTTACTTAAACTACATATAAGGATTAGAAATGTTTATGTGGTGGTCCTGTCATGTAATTAAAGGACCACTATAGTGCCAGGAAAACATACTAATTTTCCTGGCACTATAGTGCCCTGAGGGTGCCCCCACCCTCAGGGTCCCCCTCCCGCCGGGGAGGAAGGGGTTAAAATCTTACCTTTCTCCAGCGCCGGGCGGGAAGCTTTCCTCCTCCTCTCCTCCTTCCTAGCGATGTCATTGGCTGAATGCGCATGCGCGGCAAGAGCCAGTTCATAGGAAAGCATTGCGGCTGTCAATGAAAAAAAATGTTTCTTTTTCATTTTTGAAACCCCTGTATATATATCTCACTGAATAAAGCTGAAAAAACTGAGCTGGATGTGTCCTGGACTTTCATTACTCTAGAAGGCTGTAGTTACAAATCTGTGACAAAATCCTACCTGGAAAAGAGGTGGTGTGTTACATATGGTGGAGGATGCGGGCAGCCACGTAAGCCTGAGGGTAGAAGTCATTTAAAACTTAACATGGAGGATGTTATCAAGGCTCTGATCCAATCCCCCTCTGTGCAACAGGAGGCTAAAAGTAGAGCTGCAGAAAACAGTGCATCAGATGATGGCCGTCTGGTGAGTGGGCAAGCATACTGGCACCGTTCCTAAGTGGAGAGCCGCAGAAGGCGTACTATGATCTAGAACCAGCAGATTATACGACTGTACGCTTTTCACACCTGAGCTGGATAAAGCTCTTTTAAATGTGAGTTGACCTTACTTATCCATTTATTTTATCTTCACTCGTCAGTACATATTGCACCATTGGCTTTTTCCATTCTTGTTTTACATACGAGCAAGGAGGCTGAACAACTTAAGCAATTGAGGACGCTACACCCAAAAACCAGCTCTGCATAAAGACATTTACCTCTGTGTGAGACTTTCTTTTTGGCTTTTATTTCATTTTTTGGTTTTCTCATGTTTTGGTGATTTTATTAGAACTTTAGTCCCACTGAGTGAGACTATACTAATTATATTGTCTTCAGACTATTGTATATACTATTATTACTACTTTTATTATCTACCTCTTGGCGCAGCCCTTCACCTGCTCAATACCAGCCTGAAACATGCTTTATCTTACCCACCTGATTTCGACCTGTCTGATCCATACCTACCTGCATAACACTAATCTGGACTCTGTCTCAAAGTAGTATTATATGGTGTTATTTTGCTGCTTGATCAATACTCCTAATTGGGGCTGATTAACTAAATTTCTAATTTTCCTGTAATCCTGCAACCTATATGTTCTGTTTTATTTGTCCTTCTATTTAAAGCTATACTTTTATCTATAGGTTTTCTTATTATTTACTTTCATTCCTGTTTATAATCTATTTTGCCTAAGCCCCTTTATTTCTGTTTTATCTCTCTTTCCTATGATTTATATTATAGGATATCCTGTTCATACTATGTCTAAGAGCACAAATAAAGTACCGGAAGTCAACCCTGGCATACGTCTCCTCTCTGACCTGCTCAAGAGCATGACACTTACATTTACACATACACACACACAGACACAGACAGACACTGCTCAGTGCTACATACAACCCTGCAATCATGGTAAACTGGTATTGCACCAGAGCCCTTTCTACTTTAGTTATGTTACTGTGTTGGGGTGGAGGGCGTGATTGGTAGGGGGCCCAGGCAATTGCCTGTCCTGGGTCCAATCAATCTTAAAGATGGCCCTGCTCATAGTAACTGAATATTCCATTGGAATGTACATTAGGAACGGAGTTTCTTCACTGTTAAATCTCAGGGGTTATGGAATACTACGTACTTCTCTAATATTGTGTATCTGATGGGAATTTCTTTGATGTTGAACTTTCTTATTGGAAAGATTTCAATTAGATTATTTTAAAGAAGAGATCATCTTTTGAGAACGGATGCAACCCTTGTAATTGATATCTGTGTGTTATGGTTACAATCTTGCAACCCTCAAAAGACAACTGCATTAGTAGCAAGCTGAATCATTCATAAGGATTTAATCAAAGCCAGTAAACAATTTTATATTCCCTTTTGTGTAGCCAATTTTTATAGTAAAAATGTCAACAAAGATGGAATGGCTTTTATATCTGATAAAGTAAAACATTCTCATAATATGCATATTCCTTATATCTACTAATATTTTGAATTAATAGTATATCTAATTGAATTCACTATGCTTTAGGCACAACACTGCTTTGATGTGAAAAATTACTGAAATCTTAAAGTACTTAGAGAGAAAAAGTAGGACCAATTTCAGACACTCCAGTGTCAGAACCACACATATTCACACCTATGAAGCACTGACCAATTCTATCCCCTCCTATATCTCTTCACTGATCCACAGGTATGCCCCTTCTCGGTCTCTCCGCTATGCCGGTGACCTTCTCCTGTCGGCTGCTCGCACCCTTACGGCCAACTCACACTTGCAGGACTTCTTGCAGGTGGCTCTTTTCCTTTGGAATAGCCTGCCTACCACCATCAGACTCTCCCCTAGTCTTCAATCATTTAAATAGTGCCTCAAAACCCATCTCTTTAGGAAAGCTTATGGCCTTCCAGACTAACCTCTACCTCACATAACTGTCTCTTGCTCTTTCCTAAAGGGCAACACTCGATTCTCTCCTCCAGCTCTGCTTCACTCTAACTTGTTCGATTGCTACCTCCTGTTCTGTTGTGTTTTACACCCCACCTCTTATAGGCTGTAAGCTCTTTTGAGCATAGCCCTCTTCAACATATTATTCCTGTAAGTTTTTGAGTTTGTCTCATTTATTGTTAAATCTCCCCCTCTGATAACATTGTAAAGCGCTACGGAATATGCTGGCGCTATATAAATACCTGTAATAATAATAATAATTCAGACAAATACATTGTTTGTACAGTTGAAGATTTTATTATCATTTTATATTGTTTTTTTATTTCTTTATTGCAAGTATTATTTTACACACTTGGTAAATTTGGTGGATCTATGTCACATGAAACACCTAAGGATCACGTGAAATAATTAGTGTGCCACCTGCTTTCTTAAAGTTGGAACAAGTGTCTGGTTTTATTTTCTCAGAAAATGTTTTTTTTTTTTTTTTTTAAAGTAAGAGTTTCAGGCCCTTACATCTAAAGATTTCTGTATCTTTGGGAGACACTTCACAGTATGAAATTAACTGTAGATAAATGGTTCTAGCAAGGAAAAATGATTTTAAGATAATCTATGAAAACCCCTTGCTGTGAATACAAAATGTCTAATGTATGAAATAAGAGCAAGTACACAGCCCCAGTAATTAATATAAATTATTGTATCTGATCAAATAAACAGGCAGAACAAACAAGCTAAGTAGGATGATTACTGGTCAGAGTGACCTGTTCAAGAAAAATACAGAAGGCAATGGGCGACGTGATAGGAACAAAATAGAGAAATAAAGTTTCTAATGTTAGAGAACCGACAGAAATAAGTGCTTATTAAAGACATCATAATAATTTCTTTCAGTAGCACAAAGAAAGGTAGTAATTATATCTAATGCAAAAAAAGTATATTAAATTTATATATCTCAAACAAGTGTACCCGATAGAGGTAAGGGGTTGTTTTCTCAGAGATTACCTACACATGAAACCTGCATTGGAAACCAAAACCTCTTCTAAAAATTGACATGCTGACATTTGCATGAATGTGTTTTAGTTTCATCGAACAGATCTCGTCATCAACTCCTATACTGAATTGTTTGCAACTTCAAATCGTGCAATAAAAACTGCATTGCACTGGGTGACTGACGGTGTACCACAGAGATTATCACAATCAGTCCACACAGGAGAACACATGCAGGCATACAAAGGTTTATAAAACACCTTCTCTAGTTTGTCCTAGACCTAGATAACGGATCACTAATAATTCTTTATCAGTAACAACTGGTAGATGGAATACCAAAATCTAATTTGGTAAAAATTTATTCAGCAAAACCACTATTAATGTATATGTCTGCAGTCAAAGCAGCACTGCCACCGTCTGGGGACTTCGAATAATTTGCAACGACTCCTGACAGTCATATTGCTGCTGGGGGTTTGGTGGTCGCGAAAGGAGAGATCTACTTACCTGAACCTGTCCCTCCCAGACTGGTCCTCTTCTATTCTAGCATTTCAGCGTCAGGAGCAACGTCCCTACTCTGTCTCAGTATCTTTTAACAAAAGATTGGTGGGCACACCCAATTGCAATAGGTTAAAGCAGTTAATACGGTTGCTCACTCATACAGCCCTATTTCCAATGGGCTACTAATACAATAATATAAAACAGAGAAAGAGGAGCACAACCAGCTAAAATACAAAACACTTTATTGTACAGGAACACACAACAGGTATCAACACAGTCAAATTAAAGTATCAATGTAGTCAAACATATACAGAAAATATGTAATTCCTGACTAAAGACAAAGAATAAGATCAAAAAGATCAATCAATCATGTACTCATAGAATGATATAAACACAACTATAGAAAAACAATTATTATGATACCTGTATCAAAGTTTGAACCAAACTGTACATACCGAAAATAGAAGAGGGTGAAGATGTCCAAAAATAATAGCCCCTGTTTCAGCGCAATCCATTCCCTTGATAAAGCCTTAAGGGGGCCGAGCAGCAGAAAGAGGAATGCGGAGACTGTCCACGTGCTCTGCCCTCATGGTGTTCTGAGCAGAAGCGCTCGGACACTAAGTACGGGCTGAGCCACGACGGGAGAGTCTGGAGTCCGAAAAAGCAGGGGGCAGAGTGAATGAGTGCTAATATTGTTTTGTTTTTTGTTTGTTTTTTAAGTGTTTTTTGTGCAGGGGTCTTGTAGAGGGACAGGGGTCTTGTAGATGGGGG
>OW240912.1:373600777-373630925 GCA_933207985.1 Pelobates cultripes
TGCATTGCACTGGGTGACTGACGGTGTACCGCAGAGATTATCACAATCAGTCCACACAGGAGAACACATGCAGGCATACAAAGGTTTATAAAACACCTTCTCTAGTTTGTCCTAGACCTAGATAACTGATCACTAATAATTCTTTATCAGTATTAACTGGTAGATGGAATACCAAAATCTAATTTGGTAAAATTATATTCAGCAAAACCACTATTAATGTATATGTCTGCAGTCAAAGCAGCACTGCCACCGTCTGGGGACTTTGAATAATTTGCAACGACTCCTGACAGTCATATTGCTGCTGGGGGTTTGGTGGTCGCGAAAGGAGAGATCTACTTACCTGAACCTGTGCCTCCCAGACTGGTCCTCTTCTATTCCTAGCATTTCAGCGTCAGGAGCAACGTCCCTACTCTGTCTCAGTATCTTTTAACAAAAGATTGGTGGGCACACCCAATTGCAAGCCATATGCAATAGGTTAAAGCAGTTAATACGGTTGCTCACTCATACAGCCCTATTTCCAATGGGCTACTAATACAATAATATAAAACAGAGAAAGAGGAGCACAACCAGCTAAAATACAAAACACTTTATTGTACAGGAACACACAACAGGTATCAACACAGTCAAATTAAAGTATCAATGTAGTCAAACATATACAGAAAATATGTAATTCCTGACTAAAGACAAAGAATAAGATCAAAAAGATCAATCAATCATGTACACATAGAATGATATAACCACAACTATAGAAAAACAATTATTATGATACCTGTATCAAAGTTTGAACCAAACTGTACATACCGAAAATAGAAGAGGGTGAAGATGTCCAAAAATAATAGCCCCTGTTTCAGCGCAATCCATTCCCTTGATAAAGCCTTAAGGGGGCCGAGCAGCAGAAAGAGGAATGCGGAGACTGTCCACGTGCTCTGCCCTCATGGTGTTCTGAGCAGAAGCGCTCGGACACTAAGTACGGGCTGAGCCACGACGGGAGAGTCTGGAGTCCGAATAAGCAGGGGGCAGGGTGAGTGAGTGCTAATATTGTTTTGTTTTTTGTTTGTTTTTTAAGTGTGTTTTTTTGTGCAGGGGTCTTGTAGAGGGACAGGGGTCTTGTAGATGGGGGTGGGCAGGAGTCTGTAGGTGGGGGCAGGGGTTTTTGTGAATGGGTTGCAGGGGGTTTGTCGGGGGGACAGGGGTCTTGTAGAGGAGGTGAGCAGGTTTTTTTGTAGAGAGGGGGCAGGGGTTTGTAGGAGGCAGGGGTCTTGGAGAGGGGGCAGAGATTTTTGTGAATGGGGGTGCAGGAGGCTTGTAGAGGGGTGCAGGTTTTTTTTAGAGAGGTTTTTTTAGAGTGGGTGCAGGTTTTTTTATTTTTACACAGGGGTGCAGGGTTTTTGTAGATGGGGCAGGGTATTTGTAAAAGGGGGGGGTTGTAGAAGGGGAACTGGGCAGGGGTTTTTGTAGGGGAGATGATGCAGGGTTTTTGTAGAGATGGGGGCAAAGAGTTTTATAGAAAGTGGTTTTGTAGAAAGGTGACTGGGTAGGGGTTTTTGTAGAGAGGGGTGCAGGATTTTTGTAGAGGGGAGCAGGGGATTTGTAAAAAGGAGACTGGGCAGGGGCTTTGTAGAAGGAGGGGTTTTGTAGAAAAGGGGGGTTTGTAGAAGGGTGAATGGGCATGGGGTTTTGTAGAGGAGGTGCAGGGTTTTTGTAGATGGGAGCAGGGGATTTGTAAAAGGGAGACAGGGCAGGGGATTTGTAGAAGGGGGACTGGGCAGGGTTTTTGTAGAGGAGGGGGTGCAGGGTTTTTGTAGAGGGGGCAGGGGTTTGTAGAAAAGGGGGTTTTGTAGAAGGTGGACTGGGCATGGGGTTTTTGTAGAAGACAATAAAAAAAAAAACCATTATAAAACATTAAAAAAAAATTAGTGCGTGTTTTTTTACATTTGAATGGGGGAACTGAGGGGGGGTGGGTACCAAACACAGGATCCGCCCCGGGTGTAAACAGCCCTGAATTTGCCAAGAAGGTTCTGCCTGTTTGGGTACTGTTTCAGTGAAAAGCGGTCACAGGGACCTGTCTGACAGATTTCAAAATGAAGAAAGGGATTAGGCACTAGAATCATGCACAGAGTACTTCAGCTTTGCTCTGTAAATGACATGCCTTGTTGAGGAATGCTGTCAGTCCGCCAGCCTGCCCTCTTTAGGGGCAGACCTGCCCCTTTCACTGGCGGATGTGCCCCTTGTACTGTGTCCTATGCAGCCTGCTCTCTTGTCTACCCACCTCTGTCCCGGAAGGTGGTCAGGGAAACATGTCAGGTATGTAGAACCAGTCCATGTACTTTGGCAAATGTTAGCATTACTGTTTGTTGAGAAACAGCAAAGTTTACATTTGTTAATAAGTGTGCATCCAGTGGCCATTAAAGAGACAATCACTAGAGGCATTTAATCATTAAAATAATTATTGAAAGTCGTCATGTTTGACATTGTGAATTGTTGTGAATGCATCTTGCTGAGAAACATTAGATTTGACAGAAGTTATCTATTTGGATAATCTCAAAAGAGGTGGTGCAGCTGCTGCGACAAGACTGGGAAGGCATTGGATTAAAAGTGAGTTTAACTTTTTTTTTTTTTTTTACATTTTAGAAGTGTGGCCCAATAATATTAGCATTCAGAGTAAATACTTTAACATTATTATTAATGTTATGGTGTTTCTTTAAAACAATTAGAATTAGATATTAACTATCTCCATATGCTATGCATTTTGATTCTTCTAATTCCCACTTATTTACAAAGACACAGACAAAACAGAGCCTCATGATAGCAATTATTTGTTAAGATATGCATTTTAAGGTGACAGAAGGTCAAAAGATTTTAACAATGCTTCAACATTTTAGTTTTTGTGATATTTTGCCATTTATAATCTGTTCTAACCCGGATAAACGTTCTGTGTCTCAAGTATAATGTTTTAAATGTCTAAAACTCACTTACAATTTTAATTTTAAATATGCAGATCAGTGGATGAAAATTTCAAGTTCAGCAGCCCATTTTTGACTCATCCATTCTCTCTGAGGAGAGGTTTCTGGCGTCATTGAAGCTATTTTTGATGTTTCAGGATATCAGTAAAAATTAGTTTGAAGCACAAGTACAGTTTGTCTCTCTTACAGAGCCGAACTCATTAGCCTCAGCTGTGCTGTTTAGCATTACTTTAAACTTGCTTCATTTGATGGTTAGGCCCTTCTGAATGAAATGTAACCTGGTTTCATTTTAGTTATTTACTTTTAATAATTGACTGTGTGCAGACTGAATAAACCACAAAGCTATAATTTTATAGGAAGAGCAAAGGCCAAACAGTGCGAGTTATTCTGATTGCATTTTACTTAAGAGTTTGCCACAAAATAGCACATTTATCTTAACACATTCCAGACGTTAGAATGTTCCATGAATTGTTCTGCAGTTTTGATGTGAGCACGGTTAAGCTCCGAGCTCACACCGCGGAGTCCCAGGTATCATTCAGGGATTTGATATAGCATTGGGGGAATTAGTATTAACTACTACAAATGATTTAGATCCTTGACATAGGAGGCATTTAACAATCAGTACTGATACATGAATATATTTTGAGATCTTTAAAATTATTAAAAGCAAAAATGTGAAAAAATGATTTTTTTTCCAACCAAATATCCTATTCGTACACTGATTAGTCACAACAATAAAACCATCTGCCTAATATCGGGGAGGTCCCCATTGTGCTGTCAAAACAGCTCTGATGCTTCAAGGCATGAACTCCAAACAACTTCCAAATCTCTACTCTGGTATCTGGCATTAAAGACATTAGCACAATGGCGGAACTACCGCCGGTGCAGCGGGTGAGGCTACACCGGAGACCGCACTCTGCAGGGGTTCATCGGGTGACCCATGCACTTAGGGCCCCTAATAGCAAAGTGTTTTCACAGGCCCATTAGTGCACTGCAACCATTTAACAATGCAACAGGGCCCCTGTAATGTTGACAGCACTGGAAGTAAAAGCCACCGGATAACACAGATATCACAGAACCGCACAGGAGGAAAAGGAAGTGAGGAGAGGGCGACTAGTGGGAGAACCTCTGACTCCCAGCCGACTGGACTCCAGGGAAGCCACCCTCCTGCACCCAAAAGGTAGGAAAATCGTATATATTTTGCATATGTGTCTGTATCTGTGTGTCTGTGTATCTGTATGTGTGTTTATGTTCCTTAAACCATTCCTGAACAATGTTTGCAGTGTGGCAGGGTGCATTATTCTGCTTAAAGAGGCGACTGCCAACAGGGAACACCATTGCCATTAAGGGGTGTATATGGTCTTCAACAATCTCTACGTAGGTGGTACGTGTCAAAGTAACATCCACATGAATGCCAGGACCCAAGATTTTCTAGCAGAATTTTGCTTAGAGCATAACACTAATTTAAAATATAAGCCGGATTTAGAATATAAATAGCATATATTTTTGTTTACTATTTCACAGTCACTATGTTTTAACCCCTTCAGGACGGAATCAGTAGTGCACGTTCTGATAAAAAAAAACGTAAACAAAAACTGGAATTTGCGCTATATGTCTGTTCAACCGTAATTCACTGCTGTCACATTAAGTGCACCCACATTTATTATATATCATTTTGTTCAGGAGAAACAGGGCTTTAATTTCTCATTAACTATTCATATATGGAACATAATTTATTATGAATAAAATTGTAAAAAATGTGAGAAAATAGGATTTTTTTTTTTTAATTTGTATTTCCGTCTGACATTTTAGCTGTGAATATCATAATGCTGTTAGGTTTTACTGCAAAATAAATTGCACATATTTGTAATCAAAAATGTCTCACAAGTTCAACAGTACCCCCCATTAACAGGTTTTATGGTGTTTTGGAAAGTTACAGGGTCAAATATAGAACGTTCCATTTTCAAATTGAAATTTGCCAGATTAGTAATGTTACCTTTGAGACGGTGTGGTAGCCCAGGAATGAGAATTACTCCCATAATGGCATACCATTTTAAAAAGTAGACAACCCAAGGTATTGAAAGTGGGGTATGTTTAGTCTTTTTTAGTAGCCACTTAGTCACAAACACTGGCCAAAGTTGGCATTCATATTTGTTTTTGTGTGAAAAAAACAAAAAACAAATATTTGGCCAGTGTTTGTGACTAAGTGGCTACTAAGAAAGACTGGACATACCCCACTTGCAATACCTTGGGTTGTCTACTTTTGTAAATGGTATGCCATCATGGGGGTAATTCTCATTCCTGGGCTACCATACGCTCTCAAATGCAACATAACCAATCCTGGCAAATTTCAATGTCAAAAAAATGAAATGCAAGCCTTATATGTGACTCTCTAACTTTCCAAAACACCATAAAACCTGTACATAGGGGGTACTGTTATTCTCGGGAGACTTCACTAAACACAAATATTAGTGTTTTAAAACAGTAAAACATATTACAACAATAATATAGTCCATAAAAGTGCAGTTCGTTTGTAAAAAATGCAAAAAAGTCACTTTTACTTAAAATATCATCGTTGTAATACAATTTACCAGTTTGAAACACTAATATTTGAGGTCAGTGAAGTCTCCTGAGTAAAACAGTACCCCCTATGTACAGGTTTTATGGTGTCTTGGAGAGTTACAGGGTCAAATATAGTGCTTGCGAATTAAATTCTCTGCACTTTCTCCCTGTGTTGTCAGGCATGTCAATCAAATTTTAATTAATCAAATCACATAATTATGTTAAAAGATTACTTAAATATGCATGTAGAATTTTAATATATATGCATTTATAGGTATTTAAATTCTACGTGTATACTAATGTAATCTTTTATGTAATTATATGTATTTATCTCTCTCTCTCTCTCTATATATATATATATATATATTTGCGGTTATTTGTATTTTATATATAGATAGATAGATATGTAATCTCATTCTAAGTGTATTTTGTTACCAATTATATATATAATATATTATATATATATGGTAACAAAATACACTTAGAATGAGATTACATATGTATATATAATTTATATTAAATTTTGTTTCAATATTTTTATTTTATTTATTATTGTAATTATATATATATATATATATTTATATTATTTTAAAACATGTTTAATCATTTATTTTTTTACTTTCCCACCAGCAGGGGGACTGTCTGACATTTCAGACAGTCCCCCTGCTGGCAGATCCACAGCCAGCTATAGGGGGCCATGTGATTGCTCCAGAAGAGGATCGCGGTGGAGGTAAGTACGCCGGACCTCCAGGGGCTCAAAGCCGTTACGGCGTTCTATGCCGCCTCAACGGCTTTAAAGCCCACTTAATGCGGGATGGCATAGAACGCGTTAACGGGTTAAACAGAGGTGTAACTAGAAACCACTGGGATCCAGTGCAAAAATGAGTCCATATGTCTCATTCCCTCCCCCCATTTCCTCACGGCAGAATTTACTGGAGCAGCAGCACAACATAACCAATGCATAAGAAAAATATATTATTTATTTATTTATAAAATATTTTACCAGGAAAGATACATTGAGATTTCTCTCGTTTTCAAGTATGTCCTGGGTCCACAAATCATTGCATTGTTACATTAGGTACAACAAAATACAAAAACAATATTAATACACAATATATACAAAATTTAACATAGAACAGGAAGGAAATATATAATCAACCATGACACGTGCATTCTGTTTTGAGGTATGTAGAGAGGGATCTCTTAAATGACTTTAGGCTTAGGGAAGATTTTAAAGTGTGCGGGAGGTCGTTCCACAATTGCGGTGCTCTGTAGGAGAAGGAGGATCGGGCCGCTTTCTTTTGTATTGAGGTAGACTAAGTAAAGTGCTTGTACTGGATCGGAGCTTATAGAAAGTGGGAACAGCTGGGGAAAGCATTTTGTTCAGGTAGGGTGGGAGTTTCCCAGAAAAGCTCTTAAAAACAAGGCTGGAAAGATGAAGGGTGCGTCTGGATTCCAGCGGATATATATGTATCTTTATTGAAGCATAAAAAGTAATCATCAAGGCATCAGTGAAGTGGCAAAGAAATTGTAGGATGTCATCAATCCTTTTCTTCACTACTAACCCACTGTTACTTTATACACATGAATAAAGCAGGCACATATTTTACCTATGTTGATATTAACTACGTGCTTCTCCCTGCTATTTACCTTGTGCTTCATCAAAACTGATCTCCGATATTAAGTAGAATAAAATCTAATGCTATCGCCCTATGGTTTGCACCTAGAGAAGCAACTGGGCCTCTGTATTCTCATGTGGCAGAGATCTTTCATCCCCTGCCTCTTCTCCAGTCATCATCCTTGTTCTCAAGAGCAATCAAACAGTGTGGGACCAGTAGAAGAGACATCCACACCATCCTAAAAATTCTGGCATCTATCTAGCTATAAGAACATGCAAATGACATTATGGATCACAAATTCATAATAAGTATGCTATACAGGTGGTCCTCGCTTTGCGACTTACCTGTTTTATGATGGTTAACACTTATGACCAGTGGTAAGTGCGAGCCATCGTGGGGATTCCATGCTCTGGTGCGTTCGTCTATGTTCGGGGAAGTTCCCCCTAACATAGACGAACGCACCAAAGCAGGGAATCCCTTAACTCCTCACTTACCGACCAATTCGTTCTACGACTGAGTCGTAGGAATGGAACCTGGTCGGTAAATGAGGAGTGTCTGTATTAATATTAGTATTGTTATTAACACTTGGCATTATACCTCAATGTTCCCCTAACAGTCAAAGGTTCAGTGAAGTAGTTTTGAGAAACATGTTCATAAAATGAAAGAGGATTTGTAGGAAGATTCTAACTTCGGTGATCTAGAAAAAGACAGTTAAGAAACTGAAGAAAAAAGGTTTGTATGAATAGAGAGATAAAGCATGTAAGGCAAGAAAACAAAATTCTTTAAATATTATGGGAAGAGTGCAAAAAATAAAACAAATTATGAACTTCTATGTCAAGTGTAAGCATATTCTAAATTCAAGAACTACCCTGATTGCAACATCTCATAGTAAACGTACATTTTAATTCAATACTTTAAATAGTGGATACAATATGTAGTATAAAGTACATTCTCTATATACTGATCAACCACAACATTAAAAGCTGTTTTTTTTGTTGCATAACATTAAAACCACTGCCTAAGACTGTGTAGGTCTTACTCGTGCTGCCAAACAGGTCTGATGTGTCGAGGCATGAGCTCCACTGGACCTCTGAAAGTCTTCTTTCTGGCAATCCACCTGATCTAAAAAATAATCTGATTCATTAGATCAGGCAACCTTGTTCGACTTGTTACAACCTTGTGTATCAATAAGCCTTATACCTATACCTACACAAATATGTGCTTATACATTTTCATGGCGTAGCTTGCCTCTTTGTATTTAATGCACAGAAAAATAAAGAATTAAAAATAAATTATAAAAAAGCACAAAATTTAAAGAATGTTTCCAACAATATGCAGTGCTCTGTATTTATCATCTAAATATTGTTGTTGTTTTTTTGTAATTTATATTTTATTAGGCATTGTCAAATTGCATCAGAGACACATTACCTTCTGTAAAAAACAAAACAAAAAAAACATTTAAAATTTTTAAAATCTTTGATAGTGTAGACATCTGGATAAACAGCATAACAACTTAAATGCAGCCCACATTCATTAAATAATTAAAATAAAGAACCAGTGGGAGAGATCTATGATATTCTCACATTGGCGCATCCTTCCACCTGACTGGTTAAGATGTGGAAAGGAAACACTGGAGATGTTAGCATTTTGGACGACTGTGAGACTGCCTGAGTTTTCTCAGACCTCTATTTCATGAGGCAGCAGAAGCTGTTGTAGTAGGGATGGTGGTAATGAGATCATCAACAATAGATAAACCACTTACTTAAGGTTATATGTTTTATGAGGCCAGGTGTTTCTGTGTAGGTTTTATATCATGGTAAATATTGTGTCATATACATAGAGCATATAAACTAAACTAAATTCTAAATATAAACTAGATTTAAACAGTACACTGTGTTCTCCTTTATGATGCCATAATTCCACTTTCTAAACACAAAGGATAAGTTTGAATATGTCTCTGCCTTTCAATCTAATGCTTTATCCTTGTATCACTCTATAACATTTTAAAAGTCAATATATCAGGAGCTGTCATTCAAAATCACTCTCTTGTCTTTTTATTCTCTAACACCAAAGCCCACAGGGAACCGCTAGAACTGTGTTGGAAAGTGAAGAAAATGCAAAAGCGTCATCATTTCCAAGAGCCATATAACTATAATATTATCCATGAATATGAAGGTCATCTTTTTCAGGTAAGTACTGCAGCAAGAGTAGGGACTGAAGAGGATTGGTCAAAAGGGAAAATAAAAATTCAATGCCCATCCATATGTACTAAGAACATTATTATGCACCACTAGATTGCTATTCTCAGCCTAACGTTATGCAACAAGTCTTGTATTGTTTAAACTAAAAAGTAAACAAAACTATGTTCTGGTTGGCATGCAACTTGTGATTTGGAATTCTGTCATGAGCTGTATGAGCATCCAAAAATAATTTTATATTTACAGAGCTCGAACAGATCCATACATATATTTCTCATTACCTGTTGTGTATACCTGGAAACTTTTTTCATGTCTCCTTTATGTACACATCTCAGGGTTTAATGGGACAGCAAGCCACCAATTCCAACCTCATTCACATCGATGTTCTTTCCAATTGTTAAAAATTACACACACTATAGGTGTGCTGTGTGTGTGTATGTGTGTGTGTGTATATATATATATATATATATACATATAAAACAGTGTAAGCACAATAGGTGTACTGTGTGTATGTATATATATATATATATATATATATATATATAAAACAGTGTAAGCACAATAGGTGTACTGTACGTGTAATGTTCTATATTTGGTATGTGTGGGTTAAGGGATCCCACACAGGTGTTGAGAATCACTTATTTTTCATACACACATTGTCACTGTGTGTTGTTGATTGTTTAAGTTTTCCTTCCAACTGTGTCTAAAACAAATTCATTAGTTTTTCAACGTTCCCATGCTGTTTAATATCGTAGATTTAAAATATATATTTTCTCTAGACAGAAAGCCATATATCTGACTTGACACCCCTATGCTTGCGCTCCCTGGAGAACGTTCACATCCTTTTTGCTAAAGTGTAATTTGTATTTTTCCTTAAGTCACTGATTCCACAGTAAGGTCTTCCTGCAGTCATCGAGGCCAGGCTGTCCCCACTAATATAACAGATTCTGTTTCACACTGTTACAGTTGTGAAATGCAATATACTTCTTCATGTAAAGTGGCGCTCACCGAAGACCAATATTTTAATTTTAACAAGCCTCTAGTATATTCCAGCAGTTATGTTATGAATGTAAATTACTTTCAACATGTCTGTTAGTTAAATTAGTTTTACCAGCACCAGTGATGACATTTATTAATGGAAACTGAGTTGTGCTGAAGTGGCAATCAACTTGGTTGAGTATCAGGGAAGAAGTTATAGGATAACATTACATGCTGAGTAATTCACAGTAAGGAAAATGTGAGTGCATCACAAAGTATAAAAAATGACAGGGTAAATGACAATTCCTAAACTCACCGTAATACAGAGACAGGTCAGGTCAAAATTTGAATTTGCCAGATTAATATGAGGAGGCTATTTGTGACAAGACCAATCTCACCACTGTGCCTGGTTGCCTGCCTGCTGCCTTTAGACTATGGTCCCATGTTGAAACGCTTGATTTTCCCCTGCAAAGACACGAAAGCCGGGTTATTCGGTGCTTGCCCTGTTTGAGCGGTGATACCCCAGATAGCTATGTCATGGAGCCCATTCGTATAATGAAAGACTATGGGAAAGACTTTGGCTCCATGGCAATTGCACTGTATGTGTGTGATCTGAGCGCCATTCAGAAATAATGTGTGTTCAGATCTGAGATATCTGGGGATATGTTGAATGTACCTGTTTTATGCAATGGCTGCACAGTTATACATTTTTATGTATTTTATTGTCTTTTGCTGCCATGTGTTCAATGGAGTTTTGCCTCTGTCCTTGGAGAAAATTGGATTACTTCCCAATTATCTCCAGGATAGAATACTCTGTGGAACTGGTTTTGGGCAGAAAAGCCATGCTTCATTTGGTCACAAAGGACTACAATCTATCTTTTGAACCACTGGACCAATTTGTATGATTTTGACGTATGTTTGTATTCGGAGTATACTGATTCTGAAAATTTAAGTTTTATGTGAATGTGATGCATACTTTTAAAATTATGAATGTGGAAAACTTTATTTCTCTGCCTGTGATAATTACATTGTGTAATGTAATTGTATCACAGGCAGAGGGGAGGATTTTGTGTGGGAGTGTCTGAGTGTATTGTACGTGTTTATTGGTTGTTTTCCAAAACCCTGTGGGTGGTACTAATGTGTAAGGATGTGTATATAAAAACAATAAACCCACAGCTCTGTCTGTTTTTTTGCATGTATGTCAGTGTCAAATATCATTTGTAGTCTGATTCCAGAAGCAAATGCACATACATACAAATAGAATAGTGACAAACAATGCTACTATGGTGTAAATGGAATGTAGTTGTCTATAGTGAGTATAAATATGTAAAAGATAAAAAGGAGATGATAAGGAGATCATTTCCACATAGTCAGTGTGTTCGCATCAAAAGCACATACATCTTAGTGGCAGGTTAGGTGACTGATCAATAAGGCGACTGATCAATAAGGTCATATAAATTTTGATGGAGCTCCCAGGTTCACTTCCACACTGTCACAGGTGACCCTGGAATGCTTCAGCCTCAGTCACAGAAGCTTGACTGGGGTCTCTCCAAAACGCTTCCACCAAACAAGGCTGCAGCTCTCTTGTTCAAGGCAGGTATTGTTCCCTCTGACTTTGCCTCTCCCATTTTATGTGAATGTGATGCATACTTTTAAAATTATGAATGTGGAAAACTTTATTTCTCTGCAAGCACGTATCAACACTTCTGCTTATAGTGATTCCAGCTCCTTTAGCTACTGCCTTTTATAAAGGCGGTTGTGGCTCTCAGGCCTAGCTCTTTTGCATTGCCCCAAGCTAGCTACCGGGACCGCGCAGCCCGCCGACAGCTTCGAAGACTTTGTCACTGGGATCAATGAACAAATCCACACAAAGTTCCTAAAGCAACTAACATACAATTCTTTATTTTTGACAAGGACTAGCCTTTGGGACGAGTCCTTAAACATGTGGTGACACATATTCAGATATATAAAACATTGGAGAAAAAGCAACTATAATTAACACATGACCTATATAATACATAATAACATTTTCAAACACACTAAAATGCAATAATATATACATTTAACTACTTATTTAGTTGCCTTAGTTTGTGTTACCTGCTGTTACATTTGACTCCCAAATTCCTGACCCTCGGCTTGTTTATTTGAACCTTAGCATCTGCCCTGACCTTTGGACTTGGACAAACGTTGGCTTTTTTCTCCATTTTCTGTCTCTGATGTCCAGATTTCCAGATCCCTGAATCTTCCTTCTATAGCATTATTTAATTAAGCCCCCTCCCCTCTTTTCCATCTTCAGGTCTTCCCGGAGGGTGGTGATTAACAACAAAGTGCTGTCTACCTTCAGCTTGGTCCCAGTTATGAAACTCAAGGATTCAAACCTAACATCTAGATTGTGGGTACAGTTTTTACAACATATGGTATCCATTAGTCTCTGTCAAGTCATGTCAGTCAGCAAAGAAAGACAGGAGGGTGCATTTCAATAAATTCCCTTTAACAAATTATATACATATACAGTATTTAAATACATTATTTTTAGGTTTTTCCCTAATCTGTTCTTGCTTCTTCAAGAAAAGTTGTCTTGACCATTTTCTTATTTTAGCAAACAAGAGAACACGGTTTATTTAGTTTGGCTTTTAAGCTGAGTGGTTAACCATGTTTGACTGTTAATATGAAATATTGTATCAACTTGCAAAGGTTGCCTTTTTATAAAGTTATTGTGTATCGAGAGATCTGCCTTCTGGATCAGTTATATGACCTTAGGCAAGTTATTTCATCTTCTCGTATGTCAAGAAAAAGACAAATGATTACATAGTTATGACCCATAGTCCTTTGGAAAACATAAGCCCTGGTATAGTAAGATAAATTGATAGCACAGTCTGCTGAGAAAGTGCACAATCCATGATTCCTTCAATACAGAGATTTACTTATGTTAACAAAATAGAAAAGCCAAAAGATTATAAGAAATATAGGAGGAAAAATAAGGACATAAAACAGATTGCAAAATAGCAATTTGATGTATAAATTACCATTCAGAGATGCCAAGTTTAGACATCAATTTAAAATTTTGGGATTAGCTTTTCAAGTGATTTAATATTTTTGGATCCACTTTTCAAATAATTGTCTTTTGTAAGCCATATGGTAATCACATATTTTTTTATATTTCAAAATGTTGATATTTTCTAAAGTTTATCAAAAAAATATTAAATCATTTGAAAAGCCTCACCAAAAATATTAAATCAAGGCCTTAGACCTTGATCACAAATTATGTAACAAGGTAATTATCAACATTATAATGATTGCTGAGGAGCTGTTAATAAAATCAAGCACAATCATAATCCCACTAGTCCAATGCATTTCAACAAAACTTTTGATTTTATCAGTTTGACAAAGAAGTGACCTATATATCATGTTAAATGGTCATGTTTATGCAATGACAGTCACCGCAAAGATTTATTTCCATTTTTGCCTAATAACATTCAATTTGCAAAGGAATACGTTCCAGAAAACACTTTTCATTTAATTAACCATATTGAAAAAATTGCAGTTTTTGTGCATTAGTACAAACAACTCCTTTGAAATGAGTAAGCCATGTCACCAAACTTATGCAACATAAAAATGTCTGTGGAGGGCTAATCTAACCAGTGATCAGACCAGACTCATGTCACCTCAGCTCATGCTAAATACAGCTTTTTAACATAACTGGGCCCCTGCAAGTGGCTTACTGAGTTGCCAACGGCATCAAAACAGCATGGGAAAGCAGTCCCTAAATTCCAGAGGGCATATCGAGAACCATTGGCATGCTTTTATTGCAGCCATGTAGGCCCAAGATGACGGAGTTACAGCCCACCTCACCCCACGACTCCCTTTTGGCCTTGGATGATGAGGTCCTTGAGCTATCGTAAGCACCATCACCTCACCGCAGGAGTGGGGAACAGCCACAACCAGAACCTCCACTGGCTTCCGAAACTGATCTTACCTCAATGGTAACGGACCTTAAGTCCTTATTCGCCTCTGAGATGGCGGTGCTGATCTAATTTATTTTATCTTAAAGGACCACTCTAGGCACCCAGACCACTTCAGCTTAATGAAGTGGTCTGGGTGCCAGGTCCAGCTAGGGTTAACCCATTTTTTAATAAACATAGCAGTTTCAGAGAAACTGCTGTGTTTATTAATGGGTTAAGCCTTCCCCCTAATCCTCTAGTGGCTGTCTCTTTGACAGCCACTAGAGGCGCTTGCGTGCTTCTCACTGTGATTTTCACAGTGAGAGCACGCCAGCGTCCATAGGAAAGCATTGTAAAT
Source organism: Pelobates cultripes (assembly GCA_933207985.1). NCBI lineage: Eukaryota > Metazoa > Chordata > Amphibia > Anura > Pelobatidae > Pelobates > Pelobates cultripes. Next base: position 373,615,397 of record OW240912.1, read on the forward strand.
GCTTTCCTATGCGACCGGCTGAATGCGCACGCAGCTCTTGCCGCGCGTGCGCATTCAGCCGGCGGGGAGGAACGGAGGAGGATCGGAGGAGGAGAGCTCCCTGCCCAGTGCTGGAAAAAGGTAAGTTTTAACCCCTTTACCCTTTCCAGAGCTGGGCGGGAGGGGGTCCCTGAGGGTGGGGACACCCTCAGGGCACTATAGTGCCAGGAAAATGAGTATGTTTTCCTGGCACTATAGTGGTCCTTTAATCACTTGCCTTCGGCTTCTTACTTAAATGGCACAATCTGTTGCCGTACTATTTAATATGCTCACACAGTTCTGCTTGTGATTAATGGCTTAAAGGACCACTATAGTGCCAGGAAAACATAAAGTGCCCCCAAGTGGCTAGGGGTCCCTTGAAACCAGACAAGTTTGACACACAGAATCCCTGGTGGTCCCAGTGGTGAGAGTGAACTCAAGTCTGCAGCTCCTGGGCTAGAATTCACTCTTGCGAGATCCGGAGCGTTGCCTTGGTAAACATGTCAATGCACCGTGATCGCGAGAGGATGACCCGGAGGAGCTGCAGGCTCAGCACCCGGGTCCTCTCTCCCACCCTTGCCAGCTGCCAACAGAGTGCCTGTGGGTCAGTGAGAGAGATCTCTGATCCCCCCCTCCAGTCCATGAAGGCACATGCCCTGCAGTGGAGAGCATCGGCTGTTAACTATTTTATCAGGGGATGGGGGGGCAATTTCCCTATTGCCCCCCCCCCCCACTAGATCTGCCACTGGTGGTGGACCAGAAGCTGAAAGTGAGCAAAAGGTTAGGGCTATACCCTAGAGGTGTGTTAATGATATTCTGTCATCATGTAGATTTTCTGGAATTCATTGTCTTTCTTTTAAAATCGTTTTACAAGCAGTTATGCAGTAACTTCTTTTGGATTGTTGCATTTTATTATATTTAAATTTTTATTGACTGAAACAGCAAAAAGTAGACGCAATTCACAAAGTAGTAAAAAAGGCAATTTATCCACAACTGTTTAACATAATATTGGTTGAAAATTAATGACATAACCCAATCCTCTAAGACAAAATGTTCAATACTAAATGAGTAGTAACTCATAGAGTGCAGTATGGAAAAGTTAATACTCAATAGGGATGTATCTCCTTTGACACACAACAGAGAACCTGGGGAACCCCACCAAAACCAAGTCTCAGATTCTTGCAAACTGTTGGGGCAATTGGGAGGTATTATCTCTGCAAGTCCCTGAATAGGTAATACAATACAATGTGCTAAGTCACTGAATTGATCCACTCTGTGGATCCAGTCTGTGTCAGCTTTAAATATTCTTGGTTATCTTTTAGAATTCATATGGGATACATCATGTCTAATACAATATCGAGAAGTCCATGACATATCTGAATAGCTTCTTGTCAATCCTTTGACAAAATAGGGACTACTCTATCTTATGTATTTTTCCTACACTTTACCTTTTTTGACTAAAGGAGGAGCTTAGGTCTTCCTCATTTATTGTTGTCAAATACGTTTTCCAACAATACTCACTTCCTGTGTTCTCGCGTTGCTTCATTCGACGTTTGAACATCCTGTCTTACCCCAGTTCCCACCCATTGGCAATATGAAGGGCTAATTGTAAAAATAAAGTACCCCCAAGTGGCTAAGGGTCCCACCGTGACTAAACATCCCCAAGGCACAATACATTTTTTTTAATTTTTACATAATTAGTATTAGACAGTATACCCCCCCTTTTGTCACTGAAGGGTCTCCACCTGTATAAATAAAAATTAAGTACCCCCAAGTGGCTATGGGCCCCACAGTGACTGGGGGTCCCCAAGTCTCAATCATTTTTTTAAAATGTTTAGGTAATTCGTTTATTGCTCCCCCTCACTATTATGAGGGTGAGGGGAGGTAGGTAGAATTTTATTTTATTGGACTTGGAGACCCCTAGTCACTTTGGGGGGCTCACAGTAGGTCCCCCCCACTTTTGCAGCTTAAGGGCCCCCACCTGCTGCTTATGGCTGGGAGCCGAGGGGGACACTAGGTCCCCCTTTCAGTTTAGTGCGCCCCACTTGCGTTGCATGAGTGAGGGATCGGGGGGGGGACATTATGTCGCTCACGTTAATTATTTTAATAGGTGCCCCACCAAGGGGCACTTTATCAGACTGCTCACTGTTTAGTTTAGCTTACATTTACTCTTCTATTTTTACAAATTACAAGGAGGGAGCTGCGAGCTGGTAGCTTCCTCCTTGTTATAAACTGAACTAATGGTCTTTGTTCATTCAAAAACCATTCATTCTTTGTAATTTCTATTCCTTCATTTTCTTTCAGAAATGTCCTTCCGAATTTCGAACAATAGCAAATGCGAAAGTTAAACTGGGCATGCACGGGAATTTAATCTATCTAATGTGGGCAAATGACTGTTCCACTGAGTATTTATCTGCCCGCACTAAGATAGCAATGCCCAGGACCTGGGTTCGGGCAAGAAATCTAAAGTTAAAAAAGGGTGAAATGGAGAACCTAGGGGCATTTGGGAATTACTAGGGGGACAATTATATGTAATGGAGTCGGGAGGGGGGTTAAAAAAAATGGATGCAACCATGACAGTGCAGCTTTAAAAGCTAATAGATCCTACTCTGTACTGAAAGACATTTGTAGACTTGCTGTGGTGTGTACAACCATATCAACATCTATATATCAAATTAACTTTATGTTTCTGGCATTATTTATTTTATGTTTTGAATTACCCTTTTACAGCATTTTAGTCACATTGAAAGGTACTGTATCTTTGCTTGCCATCCCAGACATGATAAGATGCACCTACAGGTACAATTTGAAAAGAAAACTTCTATAAATTCTTCTACCCACAGAGAGCAGTTGTTTTTTTTTGTACTGAGAGTAGGATGTGAAAACAGTATATTTCCACACTGGTTGATCTGCTTAATTTCATGAGATTATGTTATTGCATGTGTATGGAAGGGGGAGAAATCATATAATATAATACACTGCACCTCACGAGGGCTTGAGGTGGATTGGCATTACCGGATTTCCTTAACTATCACCAAGCAGCAGTTCTCCAGAGGATTCTGGAATGGCACAGTATGACTACGTTCAAATTATGGGTTGCCTGCAGCGGGTGGGATCCGGGGATGTGTTGCCATTGTTGGTTTGGACGCTGAGGCAAGAATTCCACCTGATACCCCAGAGAAATCACCAGCGGCACAGAACCTGCATACTTGGTTTGTGATGCATGGTTCCACATGTGTCACCATCTCCAAGTCTGCTATTGGAACTTACAATCAACAAGAGTTTTGCAGGAGGTCTGCCGGGGGGGAAGATGGCTTTCTTGGGGGATGAAGAATGTATCGCATTTCAAAGAGTTTTGAACTCAAACAGACTCAAGCCATTGAGTGAGTTCGAGGGAGATAGGCCCACTACACAATTGCAAAACTATAACTTTATTCCTAGTAGACATTAGGTGCATAGAAATCTTTCTTGGTTTGAGAGTTTGTGCATAGGGAGCACAGAAAAGAACATTCGCTGACTGATGTACTAGACTTGTGCTTTTGTTTTAAATCAATGGCAACCTGAATGTTGGTCCATTGTGCAGTGCATTGTCTGAATTCTATAGCTCTGAATCACCATATGAAAGTATCATAATAATAAAAAAAAATGACACACAATACAAGGTATGAACAAGAGCATGTTCAAAGTTCAATTACAGGGAGCTGGTACAGTTTGCCACCATGTGATATAGATGAGACATAGATATCCACCAGTTAAAATACAATCACAGGATTCAGATTCCTGTGATCACACAAGAAACATAACAATTTGCTGCACGTTACCATGTGTACATTGGCAAGGTCAAGACTTGCTCTTCAGTTTGCTGTGATCAGTTGGCTGCCAAGTCATGCTTCCCTGACAGTGCATTCAAAGTGGAGCAAGGCTTTTATAGAAGCCTTTACCCTCTTTGAATGCTCATTTATCTTGGAACCCTTGATGGGTCCACATGGGTTTATTTTTATTTTATTTTTTAATTTGTGTTTTACTGGAGTCTCCAATTCCAAAAAGCATCTGCATCAATATATAGTGGAACAATAACAAGTATGTAACATATACAACATCATACATCAATACATAGGTAGGCAGCAACATGTGTGTATCTATATCTGGCTTGGGCCCTGTATATCAGTTTCAAGGGTTTTGCTCAGTAGTGCGTCTATGAGAGTAGGAGCATCACATGCCTCTATATTACAGTGCTCTAAATAATATAACTGGGAATGTGTGTGAACGAATAGTTTAGTAACAAAGAAAGAAGCCGCTACCGTTCATTACAGATTGTTATGTGTGGTCTCATCAAGAGACAAACTTGCTGGATGTAGTGTGTGATGTCCCTGGTATTCAATAGTAACTGACTAAGCTAGGTTGCACACCCGTAGTATATAACGTATAACTATGAAATGAAAAGTGGTGAGTAAAAGCAAATAATCATTCTGCACTTAGGGATTGGGTTGCGGTCAATATAAATGTAGGACTGTGTTTGCGATCGTCATTAATATGGTGTGTTTCAGGTCAGGGCTACTCGTGCCCGAGTTTCAGTCAGTTGGGCATTGGGTAGGTGCAGTCTCTGCAAAAAGGTAGAGTCCTCTTTTGAGATCAGGTTGAGTGCTGTAGCTCCTTGCGTCACAATAAGGGAACCATCCGTCCCACAGCGATAATTGATCGCAGCGTTCCGCAGCTGTGTGACTATCAGGGCTAGTTGTCTTAATTCCAATAGTGTTGCAAATGGGAGGTCCCCATAACTTGCCACTGTATAGCCTTTGAAGCGTATATTGCCATGCTCCCTGGATCGGCTCATGATGGCGTACAGATTGCGACATCCATTGTTACTGCTATGTATCTCTGGGCGCTCCTTGCGGGGCGGGCACCGCCTTTCGTACGCTAAAAGCCGACATTAGAATTGTGTGGTCTCTGCTTCCTTTTATGTTTATAGATGCCAGTAGCCTCTCGGTGCAAGGTAGCAGTGCTTCCCCTCCAATCTGCTCTGGGATGCCTCTCAGGCATATATTGCATCTCCTGTGTCTGGATTCTAATGTCGTTTAGACAGGTTTAGTGAGTGTCCAGCTTGTTCCCTCTGTCTTGCTCTTTTCCCTCAACTGTGTCGATTCTTTGTCTGAGAACCCCATCTCGATTTGTGCCTCCTGGAGGTCGGCATTCCACACCTTCCTCAACTCCTGTAGTTGCTGGGGAAGAGTCTTCGTCGGAGTCTGAGTCTTGCTCCAAATCTGCTGCTGGGGGTGAGTTAAGGTCCTCACTATCTTCAGAGGATTCCTCCGATGCCTTCACCTCCACCCGTGCTGCCAGCGCAATCTTGGCTGCGTTAGCCTGAGCAGGCCACTTGAAAGACAGCATTATATCAGCTTTTTCAGGGTCTTTGGGCACAGGAGTCTTCTGTGCTTCCTCCCAATGTTGTCAGCTGGTGGGGGTTAATGAAAATGTGGTGGAGCTTTTGCGCCTATTTATATTAATATATTGCCGCGATCAGGTTGGAGCTCTCTCGGAACACGTCCATGTTGCTGCTCAGTCAGCCACGCCCCCCGGTTTATTTTGTTTAAAATTTACATTTTTATTTATTTATTTTCGTAAGCACTACCATGGCACCTGTGAAAGTTTTCTTCAGAGGTTTAAAGACTTTCAAAACTTCAGGAGGGCCAGTGTTTGGAGGGGTTCTGCTACCTTCAACAGTGATTGAACAGTCATTTTGTATTTGCAGTTGCTCCTTTGAAATATAAAATTCAATATGAGGAAGTCCTGATTTGACTGAATATAATCTGCACTATTATTTTGTCTCTGTTTTATTTTCTGTGTATATGGACTTCATGTCATATTGTTCATTGTGAGACCTAAGGAGATTGTGCCAGACTGTGAGCGTAAAGGTGGAATAGTGGTTGATGGGAGATACATCAGACCTGATTTGCTAAACAGCAACCAGAGGATTTTCGGTTAAATGCCCCAGGGAGAGAGGTTAAAGTTTGCAATATGCATAGCTGATGCTCTGCAAAACATGGTATGGGTCCCTGGGGCGGAGTATTTGGAGAGCAGGGTGGGCCAATGCTCCAACAGCACTAGTTGCTGTATAACAGACCACAGCTTGGATCTGATTTTAAGAGTTAACTAATTGGCACTCACCTGTAGCTACTCAATTAGTAGACAGGCCTTTAAAAGAAGAGAGCAGCCTGCTGCAGAGTGAGGGAGGAAAAGACAGCTAGGAGAGTGAAAGACAAGTGTGTTTATTGCAAAGCCATTTCTTTTGTTTGGAAAATTGTTAAGTGGGAAAGCCACCCAATTGCAGATAGTAATTCATGTCTAGTAAGAGCTCAAGTAAGAGCGAGGGATTTTGTTTGTTTTTGTTATTATTTAAGCACCTGTTTCTTACTGAATAAAAAGGAAAACTGAGCTGAATGTGTCCTGGACTTTGTATACCCTAGAAGGCTGTGGTTACTGCAAGATCTGTGACAATCCTACCTGTAAAAGAGGTGGTTTGTTACATATGGTGGAGAATGCGGGCAGCCACGTAAGCCTGAGGGTAGAAGTCATTTAAAGCTCAACATGGAGGATGTTATCAAGGCTCTGATCCAATCCACCTCTGTGCAACAGGAGGCTAACAGGAGAGCTGCAGAAAACAGTTCAGCCCTGCAGCAACTGGTGCTGGCCCAGGCAGAGTGTGCTAAAGTCCTGGCCAAAACACAAATGGAGTGCACTGAGTCCTTGGTGAAACAGCTTGTTGTGACACAAGCGGAGATGTTTAAAGTAGCCCGTGAGGAGCAGCAAAAAGTCACCCAGGGACTACAACAGGAAATCCAAGCTATCTCTGAAAAACTGAATGGAGACCCTGATGGAAGATACCAGGGGCCAAAGGTGATTCGGGCGAGCCACTATCTTCAGAAAATGACCGCATCAGATGATGTTGAGGCGTACCTTCTGGCATTTGAGCGCACTGCTGAGAGGGAGGGATGGCCGGCTGGTGAGTGGGCAAGCATACTGGCACCGTTCCTAAGTGGAGAGCCGCAGAAGGCATATTATGACCTAGAACCAGCCGATGCAAGTATCTACAGCAAATTGAAAGCTGAAATCTTGGCACGACTGGGTGTAACCTTTGCAGTACGTGCCCAAAGGTTCCACTCATGGTCATATTCTTCAGACAAAGCCACACGTTCCCAAATGTTTGACCTCATACACCTTGCACGGAAATGGTTACAACCTGAAATCCATTCAGCTAGCCACATTGTGGAAACCTTAGTAATGGACCGGTTTTTGCGTGGTTTACCAGCTTCCCTGCGTCGCTGGGTCAGCCAAAGTGACCCCCATACAGCTGACCAACTGATTGCCTTGGTGGAAAGATATGTGGCTGCAGGAGAACTGCTATGTCCTACTTCACAGGCAAACCCTCGCAATCCTAAGCCCCAAGATTCTGCAAGACCTGGTAAGACTGTTCAAGGTTTAAGGGGAGCTGAAGAGCTGCAGCTCTATACACAAAACACCAGGGGGGCATCCAGGTCTAATAGGCCTGGGAGAGGAACTAATTGGTGGGCAGATTTTACTGTCAAATGTTTCAAGTGCAAAGAGGCTGGTCATATGGCCAAAGACTGCCCATTGAGGGACGAACCTAAGGAATGCAATATGGGCAAAGATGAGGGGGCACGTTCATTTTTGCTCAACTGTTATGGTACTGTTAACAATGACTATGATAATAACCCTCATAAATGCTGTGTAACTGTGAACGGAAAAATGTCTAAAGCATTACTTGATTCAGGTAGTATGGTTACGTTGGTAACAGAGTCTATAATACCTTGTGTTAAACCTGATCATGTACAGAAAATAGGCATTATCTGTGTTCATGGTGATAAAAAGGAATACCCCACTGCGGAAGTAAATATTGGAACCCAGTATGGGGATTTAAAGTACCGAGTGGGTGTAGTACCTAGATTAGCCCATGAGGTAGTGATCGGTAGAGACTTTCCTCATTTTCTAGAATTATGGGCAGCTGTACAAAAGAGGGACCAAAATTTATCAGAAATTAGTCAATCGGCCGAGGATAATGTGTTCCCTTTTTCCGATATTGACTTGGGTTTTGACCATTGTGATGGAAAAATAAGAAAAAGGAGAAAGTACTGCCCTAAACAAGTATTAATAGGAGATAACCCAGCTCAAACTAGTGAGGAGCCTACTAATACTGCAGACAAAGATAAGGACTTAATTGATATTGGAATCAGTCCAGGTAATTTTAAAAGTGCTCAGTGGGAAGATCCCACTTTAGTGACAGCTAGAAATTATATTAAAGTTGTGAATGGGGTTGCTAATCAGCCAGGAGAAGCCCTACCGTTCCCCTATTTTGAAGTACAAAATGATCTAATTTACCGTGTAGAGAAAAGGGATTCAGACATCATTAAGCAGTTGTTGGTTCCTCAGACTTACCAAAATATAGTGCTAAAGTTGTCTCACAGCCACATATTAGGGGGACATTTGGGAGTCGAAAAAACTAGAGAGAGAGTCCTTAGAAGGTTTTACTGGCCTGGAGTGTTTGCCGCTATTACAAACTATTGCTCCTCTTGTCCAGAGTGCCAGTACAGGGCTCCTTTCAAGACTTTTCGTAGTCCACTTGTACCCTTACCCATAATTGATGTACCTTTTGAAAGGATTGCTATGGACTTAGTGGGGCCACTGGTAAAGTCTGCTAGAGGACACCAATATATATTAGTCATCTTGGACTATGCAACTCGTTACCCTGAGGCCATTCCCTTGCGTAATACCTCTGCAAAGTTAATAGCTAAGGAACTTATGTTGATGTTCAGTCGGGTGGGTATCCCTAAAGAAATCCTGACAGACCAGGGGACCCCGTTCATGTCCAAAGTCACAAAAGAGTTGTGCAGGCTCTTGCAGGTTAAACATCTTAAGACCTCAGTATATCATCCACAGACTGATGGTTTAGTAGAGAGGTTCAACAAAACCCTTAAGAGTATGCTACGCAAGGTAATTGATGCTGATGGAAGAAATTGGGATTTTTTATTGCCATATCTACTGTTTTCCATTAGGGAAGTTCCACAGGCCTCCACGGGCTTCTCTCCTTTTGAATTGTTATATGGAAGACATCCCAGGGGAATATTGGATATTGCTAAGGAGACCTGGGAACAGGAGACTACTCCTCACAGGAGTGTAATTGAGCATATAGCTCAAATACAGGATAGAATGGCCACCATCATGCCTATTGTCAGGGAACACATGTTGGAAGCCCAGCAAGCTCAGAAAAACAGCTATAACCGTAATGCTAGAGTCAGAGTGTTCCAACCTGGAGACAGGGTATTGGTTCTGGTCCCTACTGTGGAGAATAAGTTCCTTGCGACTTGGCATGGACCCTATGAAATAATAGAGAAAGTGAGTGATGTCAATTATAAAGTCAGACAACCAGGAAGAAGAAAGCCTGAACAGTTGTATCATATAAATCTGTTAAAGCCATGGAAGGACAGGGAGGTCCTGGCTGCTTTAAAAACTTCAGAACCTCCTATAGTAGAGCCAGAGGTGAACGTATCTGAGACTCTGTCTGTACATCAAAAGCAAGAGGTCAGAGACTTCATCAGAAGAAATAGGGATGTTTTCTCGGTAGTTCCAGGAAAGACTAAGGTGATTAAACATGACATAATAACCGAACCAGGGAAAAGAGTTAATCTCAAACCCTATAGAATTCCTGAGGCCCGGAGGGAGGTTATAAACTTAGAGGTTGAGAGCATGTTAAAACTTGGAGTCATTGAAGAATCCCAGAGTAACTGGAGTAGTCCTATTGTATTGGTGCCAAAACCTGATGGCACATGGAGGTTCTGTAATGACTACCGCAAGTTAAATGCCATCTCAAAATTTGATGCTTACCCAATGCCCAGAGTTGATGAGTTAATAGAAAGACTGGGTAAAGCTCGTTATCTAACAACCTTGGATTTAACAAAGGGTTACTGGCAGGTCCCTCTCACTGAAAGAGCCAAAGAAAAGACAGCCTTTTCAACACCCAGTGGCCTGTTTCAGTACACTGTATTGCCATTTGGGTTACATGGGGCACCTGCCACATTCCAACGAATGATGGACAGAATTCTTAAACCTCATGTTCGTTATGCTGCAGCATACTTGGATGATGTCGTCATCCACAGTGCAGACTGGGAATCCCACCTCCCCAAAGTTCAAGCGGTGCTTGATGCTATCCGCTCAGCGGGCTTAACTGCCGATCCTTCCAAGTGTACGATTGGTTTAGAGGAAGCTAAGTACTTAGGTTATTCTATTGGGAGGGGTTTGGTTAAACCACAGGAAGCCAAAGTAGAAGCCATACAAAAATGGCCACATCCCCTTACAAAGAAACAAGTAAAGGCATTTCTGGGTTTAATTGGATATTATAGGCGGTTCATTCCAGATTTTATTCTCAGTTAACTTTATTAACGTTATTTGTTCTTTTTCTTTTTTAAACCTGCCTGGCTATATACCATTGTTGTCTTTTGAAGGGCATATGCTTTATATTTTCTACTTTACGTCATGTGATTTGGCATTTTTACATTTCTCTTTTGTTCACCTTCATGTGTCTTTAGCCTTTAACAGAGCAGAAAAAATCAGAGTAGCGGTACCGCGATCTCCATAAGAATTGCCTTAATAAAACTGATATCGCTATTTGCAATACATTACTTGAAAGTTTGGATGGGAAATCCAATATCGATGCATTATTTATGTCACTCCAAGGCATGTCAGAGAAGTAGATTTATGTGGTTCTTAAGAACATGGTACAGCCATATAATGATCCCATTATAATATTATTTAACATTTCTGCTTTGGCACAAATTGCAAATTAGGATCAGCAGTGAAGTTCATTAGAGTCATTTAAAACCACAGCACAGAGTGCGATTTATAGAAACGCGATTTGTAATATAAATGAATTTCCGTTATGAAACAAGAACATCTTTATGGTGAGTTATTTTTTTTAAATACAAGGGCTCTGTATACAATGAATACAATAAACAGACGTATTAACCATGTTTAATGTCCCAATTTCACAGCTGCCTGTTATTTGTGGACAGAGTCCACTCGTTTTTCATACCCGTATGGTTAATTAACCTTTCCGTCTTCCCATTGCACATTTTTGTTTACCATTCACCTCCTTGTGTTTACTTCTTTGTGCCTCCATTGTCTTTCTTGTAGTCTTTTCACCTCCATTCTTTAATTTCCTTTCACATCATCCATGAGGTTTTGCATGCCATTTAGTCATGTTGTCTCAATGCTCCATCTTTGGGTTTCCTGTTTGGTTGCTTTAATCGAGGGCATTGCTTCACGTTTACATAGTTCATAAGATTAAAGGACCACAGCTTAATTAAGTGGTCTGGGTGCCAGGTCCAGCTAGGGTTAACCCATTTTTTCATAAACATAGCAGTTTATGAAAGCCTTCCCCCATTCCCTCTAGTGGCTGTCTCATTGACAGCCACTAGAGGCGCTTGCGTGCTTCTCACTGTGATTTTCCCAGTGAGAGCACGCAAGCGTCCATAGGAAAGCATTATGAATGCTTTCCTATGTGACCGGCTGAATGCGCGCGCAACTCTTGCCGCGCGTGCGCATTCAGCCGACGGGGAGGATGGGAGGCGGAGAGGAGGCAGAGAGCTCCCCGCCCAGCGCTGGAAAAAGGTAAGTTTAACCCCTTTTCCCCTTTCCAGAGCCGGGCGGGAGGGGGACCCTGAGGGTGGGGGCACCTTCAGGGCACTATAGTGCCAGGAAAACAGGAGGGCCGGAGAGGAAGGAGGGGGACTCCCTGGGCTGCCAGATGACTTCCCACACCGCGATCGCCGGCGAGGGATTGCCGGCAACCGGGTAAGTAAAAAAGGACAGCGGGGACGTGCTATGCCGTCCCCCGGCGTTTATAGCCGGGTCCCCAAGGATGGCATAGCACCGCCGTCCTTAAGGGGTTAAATTATTTAGTATTGTTAGTATGATAGATAAAAGTTGATTTAAAAATTGTTCGTCAATTGCTTTTGTATTATTGCCAAATTAACCCTGTATTAACACGCATTGCACAGATAAAAGGTCAAATTTTCTCTCAGTGAAAAATTAGTGTGGCCCAAGCACACATGCATTTCTGATGAAGGGGCCCACTGTGGAAAAAAACCTGGATACCCCTGATATAGGATTTATGATTTTGATAGTTTATTGTATTTTATTAATCAGTCTTTTTTTGTTTCATTGTTCAGCTATAAGGAATGTAAAGTTATATTTTCACTTCTAAGATAGATTGAACCTAACATGTTTCTTACAGCCAATGTACATGATCTGTTGTTTCTACTGAAAACATTTATTTAGAAGACATAACAAGACATAATTTTCCAAATGTGGTTTCTCCTGTAGTTGAAGGACTTGATTTATCTTTACATAAAGGAATGTTTAATTCAAACCATTTCTGATCTGAGGTGGTGTCAGACATTTTATTGGAAACAATGCAAAGAATATAGGCCTAATACAAACTGTACTGAACTCTGGAAATCTGTAATATTTAATCCAAATGTGAGGTTTTGGGATATGGGGCATAAGGAGACCAGATAAGTCTTCTCCTTAAAGAGACACTGTAGGCCCCCAGACCACTTCAGCCCATTGAAGTGATCTGGGTGCCAACTCCCATCACCCTTAATCCTAAAAAAGGTGTGCTAAACTGATCTGTAAATATAGAAAAGACAAAGAATAGTGCAGACCATCTGGACCAAACAAAGTATGCTCAGGGGGATATGAGGGAAAAACTCACATTTACCAGAGCCCTATCACCCCTGGCTCTGGGTTTGCAATGCTCCACTTGCACTTGAGAGGGAAGATTCCCACACTGATAGAACTCCAAGTGGTGTGCTCACTGGAAACTGGTAGCACTGTGCAATATAGGACAGAGAGAGGCAGGGCCTCCAATTGAATAGTATCAAATACAATTTATTAAAAAACAACAGTTAAAAACTCTTACTTCCGAGTCCGCCTCTCTCGTGACGAGTGCGTGACGCGTTTCACCCGCCTCCACAGGCTTCCTCTGACAACGTCATGGACATCCAGCCAGGGACGTATTAGCCGCGAGGCAAACAAGGTATTTGCCTTGGGCAGCATTTTTCAGGGGGCGGCAAAAAACGCCGCCCCCAAATGCCCAGGGCAAATGCCTTGTTAGCCTCGCGGCTAACAGACATGCCGGGCTGGGCGGGCGGCGCTGGCTGCTGTGCGGGCGGCTGGCGAGGGAGCTCTTCCTCTGAGCGGTCTGCTCAGCTCCCTCGCGTGCCGCCCGCAGAGTGAGGCTGGGAGCCAGAATATGACGTCATATTCCAGCTCCCAGCCTCACTATGCGGGCGGCGCGCGAGGGAGCTGAGCAGACCGCTCAGAGGAAGAGCTCCCTCGCCAGCCGCCCGCACAGCAACCAGTGCCGCACGCCCAGCCCTACCGGCAGCCACTGGACCACCAGGGAGAGAGAGACCCCCCCCCCCCAGCACTCCCAAAGGTAAGGAGGTTATTTGTCTGTATTTTGTGTATACTTTTGTATCACTGGGATTGAGTGCTGCCATACTGTATGTGTTATATCCTATAGCACTGACACACTGTTGGTCTCTTTTATGTAATTATTGCAGTTTTTATAAACTGCAAGAATTACCCTGCAAGGTTAAGTCCTCCTCTAGTGGCTGTCTGCCAGACAGCCACTAGAAGGACCTCCGGGTTCTTAGACGACTTTTGATCATCTAAACGACGCAGGACATCCTCATGCTATGCATGAGAACTGCGAGCATGGTGATTGCCACACATGTGCATTAGGTCTCCCCTGCCGGCGGCCGGTGGCTGGGGAGGAGCGTGGGTGGAGGGGGGTGGGTCTTGACAGAAGGGGGCGCTACAGTGCAAGGAAAACAAATTTGTTTTCCTGGCACTATAGTTTCCCTTTAAGATATCCAATGTAATCAATCCTCCTCATGCAGTAAGGCACTACTACAGACAATAGATCTGATCACTGGAATTCATCAATTTGAAAATGCAGTAATATAAAATTTATTACATATAATTTATTTAGTACTACCTGTGTGAGGTAGATCAACTCGTATAGCATACTAATTTTAATGGCTAAGCCCAGGGGCGTACCTAGAGCATTTGGCACCCGGGGAAGATCCTGTGCTTGGCACTCCCTTGCCCCCCCAAAAAGGCTCGCCCCCAGTGCCATTTTGGCTCCGCCCCACTTTTCCTCCGTGCGGCCGGTTTATCAGCTGTTTGCTTGTGTGAGCTGTACTGGCCGCACTGCACCCTAACTACTATGGGGCACTGTGCGGCCACAGCTCACACAGCCCCCTCCAGCCAGGGCCGGTGCAAGGATTTTTGACGCCTTTGGCAAAAGTAAAGTTTGCCGCCCCCCCATGTGACATCACAATGCCCCACCCATATGATTTGCCATGTTATCTAACGCCAGTGCTGCAGTGCAGCCGTGTTTACATTAAAAGGCCTGCAGGGACAGGCTATAGACACCAGAACCACTACATTAAGCTGCAGTGTTTCTGGGGACTATAGTGTTTCTTTAATGTGAGGTAAATTAGAGATTAGTGCCATGAATAATATACTAGATTGCCTACTTACAACCAGATGAGGATGGGCTCTAGCTGCAGTCTGGCTCCACTGGTCTGGTGTAGAACAGGCTCTCTGGAGGCGGTTTGTAACTGTGGTCCCAAAAATCAATGTTCTGGGAGAACGGGAAGCAGTTCCATTTTTTGGGGGCCCTTTACACAGCTCAAGGTCTGGGTCCCAGGGTCCACCTTCATGTTCCACCAATGAGTTTGTTCACAGGGGGTGGAGTGTGTAGGGGATGTCCTGATATGTATGTAAGGAATGCATTGTGTGAATCTGTGTTTGTATGTGTAAGGGCTGCAAGGTGTGTTTCTGTGTATGTACGGGATGCATTGAGTGTGTAAGGGGTGCATTGAGTGTGTGTAATGACTGCATTGTGTGTTTCTGTGTGTGTAAGGGATGCATTGTGTGTAACGGTTGCATTGCTTGTGTATGTGTGTCTGTGTGTGTAATGCAGTGTGTGTAATGCATTGTGTGTTTTTCTGTGTGAAAGGGGTGCATTGTGTGTGATAAATGTCAATCTCTCCCCCCCTCCAATTTCCTTCTCTCCCCCTCCAATTTCCTTCTCTCACCCCCTACAATTTCCTTCTCTCTCTCCCTCCCAATTTCTTTCTTTATCCCCCTCTCCCAATCTTTCTTTACCCCCCCTCCAATTTCCTTCCCCCTCCCAATTTCCTTTTCCCCCTCCCAATTTCCTTTTCCCCCTCCCAATTTCTTTCTTTATCCCCCTCTCCCAATCTTTATTTATCCCCCCTCCAATTTCCTTCCCCCTCCCAATCTCTCCTTATCTCCCCCCATCTCTCCTTATCCCCCTTCTCTCCTTATCCCCCCAATCTCTCCTTATCCCCCCTCCCAATCTCTCCTTATCCCCCATCTCTCCTTATCCCCCTCCCAATCTCTC
>OW240912.1:373632663-373690043 GCA_933207985.1 Pelobates cultripes
AGCGTGGCCGAGCCCTCTATGGTCCGCGGGTACAGGGAGCTTTTGTTTCCTGTACCCGGCCGGACTAACAGGAAGCGCACACTGAGTGTTTTGTTTACTTCCTGTTAGTCCGGCCGGGTACAGGAGACAGATGACCATGATACAGGGCTCGGCCACGCTACAGGGAGGGAGTGTCAGCCCCTCTCCTCAGGCTGCGCCCGGGCGGGAAAAGCTGCAGCCGTCTGAGGCTCTCTGCAGAGCGCTCGGGCGGCTGCAGCACCCCCCACCCTGCTGGCACTCGGGGCGGACCGCCCCTCCGCCCCCCCCTTAGTACGCCACTGGCCAAGCCTAAACTGTTATTTGCAAATGTTAAGCAAAACATTGCTAAGCTGGAAGAACAACTGATTTGGATAAATGTTCCATTTTAACTTTTTGGATAAGAATAATCCCCTTATAAATAAATGTAAAAATATAGAGACACTAAAAAAAACTAGTAATTAAAGTGAAAATGCAGAACTAATATTATGGAAATAAGCAGTGAACCTACAGGTGTTATTTACATTTTGGTCCATAAAAACAAAACAAAAAAAACACACAGTTTTTGATTTTTAAAATGTTATACAGTAGCTAAATGTGTGCATTGCTGGCGTCTGTGATCAGCAAACCAATCTCACTGTGACACAAATCATTTAAATGACTGCATCCAAGTAGATGATTTTCTGTCTGGTTCTCTAAGCTAGAGTTTGACACTTGCAATTGACTGTGGTTGCTATGAAAGTGATGCAGGATTATATATTTTTTTCACACTGAATGACAAACATGTCGAAACAGCTGCAAAAGACAAATATTTTTTTTGTCACCTAACAAATCAAACCAGCATTTCGATAAAACGTAATGCAGCATAGAGTATTAGATTTGTTTTCTTGGAAAACTAACAGCTACAAAATCCACATAGCTTAGTAAACGTGTAACTTGCCATTGCTTTCAGCTTGCTCAGTAAATGTTGGAAGTACTTCTGAAATACATGCAAGAGCAGGGGTAGGAAACCTTCAGAACTCCACATTTTGTGGACTACATATCCCACAATGCACATACAGCCATAATGCTGGCAAAGCATCAAGGGAGATGAAGTCTACAACATATGGAGTGCAGAAAGTTGCCTATACCCTTGTGCTAGAGCAGGTGTGCCCAAAAAGAAGGTAATCAGATGTTTTAAAACTACCGCTTCCATTATGCTTTATCATTCTAAAGGTATGCAAAGCATCATGGTAGTTGTAGTTCTGCAACATCTGGGCTCTACCCTTTGGGCACCCCTGTGCTAAAGTAATACTTTTGTATTTATGTTGTACAATAGGGAATTGTATCATATTGTAACGATGTAATGTATTGTGGACCCAGGACCTACCTGAAAACGAGAGAAATCTCAATGTGCCTTCCTGGTAAAATATTTTCTAAATACATTTTTGCAATTTGGGATTAGTTACTCCTCTCCCACCCCAAGAAATAGGACAATGTATACTTAAAAAGTAAGCCAAATAAATACAGCATTAATAATTAATTATTAAGTTATGTGAATTATGTTGCTGTAAAAAAACACAATGAAAACTGTATATTCTCTACAGGTCGTATTCACTTAACAGTAGATTTCTTTGTACCATTTATTGTATTCATCCCAACCCATATAAAATTATTGTTATTATTTATTATTAGTTTGTAACTAACACAAGTGAAAAGTCAAGAACACAACAGTTAATCATATAAGCATTCAAGCACCTGCTCTCCAACCAATTCAGCATCCTAGGTCAAATATCTAAAAAATGTGAGGACTGCAAAATCTGTAATACATCAATTGTACAAGGGGATGTTATATATTGGGGGAAACAGGTGGCCAAATGTGCCAGGCTGAGGGGTTAAAAATGTAATCAGATTGTTGTTTTGTTTTGTTTTTCTGGCATGTTTAATTGGATCAGGATGAGGACTTTAAATACTGCATCAGAAGTTATTTATATGATAAGATTGTACATCCCAATAATATAGAGGGGGCAGTGGCAACTCTTGGTACAATATATGCTGGGGGGCACATATAAGATATCACGGTCAAAACTGGGGGGGCAGTCTCACTGCTTAATTCTCTGGCATTTATGAGTTAAATCAAACTACATCTGATTGAAAGTGAAGCCATTTTGTTTTCATGCAGGTTGTATCAGTGGCTAGGGCTGCATAAACAGAAACAAAAGTGATTTAACTCCTAAATGGTAGTGAATTTAGCGGTGGGACTTCAGAGGCATGATCTATACACCAAAACTGCTTCTTTAAGCTAAAGTTGTTTTGGTGACGTTAGTGCTCCTTTAATTTTGATCTTACAACTTTTTAGTAGAAAACACCTCTATGTAACAGTCTGCAGGTACTCCAACTGAGTGCCTCTACTTCTCTGCATCCTAGGCTACTTTAAGCCCATCCAATATCTTCTTGCTGTGATGAAGAATTTGGTGCCCTTAGGAGCGTTGAGCTGTCCATCTCAAAGTAATCTGAGGAGCATTCATAGGAGAAATGTAGCAGTGATTATAGCAGTAATTATAGCCTTTACCCTACACCATGAGTCAACACTACATGTAGGGGTTAAACAGAACAGACTTTATTGCAGCTGTGCGGAGGTATTTATAACCACAAGGGGTCATTTGCATATAATAGGGTAATTAACAATACATACAGCCTGCAGGGACAGGCTATAGGCACCAGAACCACTTCATTAAGGTGCAGTGGTTCTGGGGACTATAGTGACCTTTTAATGTGAGGTAAATTAGAGGTTAGTGCCACAAATAATATACTAGATTGCCTACACACAACCAGATGAGGATGGTGATGGGCTCTGGCTGCAGTCTGGCTCCAGTCTGGTGTAGAACAGGCTCTCTGGAGGCTGTTTGTAACTGCGGTCACAAAATTCAATGTTCTGGTGGAACGGGAACCAGCTCAATTTTTTTGGGCCCCTTACACAGGTCAAGTTCTGGGCCCCAGGGCCTGATGGTGAGTATGCCAATAAGTCGACCTACATGCAGGGCCGGTGCAAGGATTTTTGCTGCCCTACGCAAAAACATTTTTGCCACCCTCCCATAAGTCCTGCCCACCATGTGACATCACAATGTCCTGCCTATATGCTCTACCATATGGGCCAATGCCAGTCTGCCCAAAGTCCTACCAGCCTCTTTGTGCTTCTCTTTCCCCCCTTCCCCAGTCTCTCTCCCCTCCTGTCCCTTAGTGCTCTTCCCTGCCCCTTGTCCCTCAGTGATCTTCCTGTCCCTTAGTGATCTCCCTTCCCCCTTTCCTGTAGTGCTCCCCCCCCTCCTGTTTCTTAGAGCTCTCCTCTCCTGTCCCTTAGAGCTCTCCCCTCTTGTCTCCTAGTGCTCTCTCCTACCTCATCCCCGTTCCTTGGTACTCCCCCCTTACCTTAGTGCTCTCTCCTACCCCCGTCCCTTAGAGCTCTCCCCTGTCCCCTGTCCTACAGAGCTCTCCCTTCTGTCCCTTAGAGCTCTCCCTGCCCCTTAGTGGTCTCTTCTCTCCTTCCCTGTCCCTTGGTGGTCTATACTCTCTTCCCACCCTCACTGAGTGGTCTCTACTCTTCTCCCACCCTTTCCATTAGTGGTCTCTCGTCTCCCCCTTTGCGGTCTCTGCTCTCCTCTGCCCCCCCTAATGGTCTCTCCTCCCCCTCCTTTCCATTAGTCGTCTCTCCTCTACCCCTCTTTCCATTAGTCGTCTCACCCCTCTTCCACCTCTTTCCATTAGTGGTTTCTCCCCTCTTCTCCCCCTTTCCATTAGTGGTCTCTCCTCTCCACCCTTTGTTGACTCTCCTCCCTCCCCCCACCCTCCCTTAGTGGTCTGTCCTCTCCCCCCCACCCTCCACTAGTGGTCTCCTCCACCCCTCCTTCCGGTGGTCTCTCCCCATTCTCCTCACCTCTCCCTCCTTAGTGGTTCCCCCCACACACACACATTTTCCTCATCCCTCCTAATTTAGTGGACCTCCCACCCACATTCTCCTCACCCCTCCCTAACTTGGTGGACTCCCCCTCCGTTCTTTTCAGCCCCCCCTTAGCAAACTCTCCTCACTCCCCTCCCTTAGTGGACTCCCCCCCACACTTTCTCCATTTGCTTCCCTGCAATTTTAAAGCACACAGTGCTTCGTATCAATCCAGTAGTGCTCCTTCCTCTACTGTAAAAAGTGTAGGAACGTTCTGCTGGTAAAGTATAGGAAATTAGTTTCCATGGGTTCCCACTTGACTAAAGCCCTGGTGCAGGGGATTATGAGAATGATACATTTCAGCTTTTGACTGATTTTATTAATAATTATAGTGCAAATGTATCTTCAGCATTCCACAATGGGGCCATTAAGCATACATCCATTTTCTAACTACATTTCTACCATAACCACAATCATACTGAATATTTCCAATAAATAATAATTTAAAAAGAAAATAATTCTTAACTTGCTGTGAGCATAAATCATCTTTTTCACAAATTAATAAAAAAAAACTAAATAAAAAAAAGCTTGGCAAGCAAAAATGTCAAGTGTCTGGCACATTGCTGTTCATGAGGATAAAATATAACTGATAATCTTTGATGGTAAATATATTGTTTGTTCTCTTGGTTATTTAGAATGCTTCATTGTGTACAGAGTGTTCTCAACATCATACAATAATTATCCAAACGCCCGTGTGCTTGGCATGTTACATAGTCCTAAAACAACTAAATGTGTGTGCAGAATATTTGAGTTAAGACTGAAATTTGGTTTTGAGCAATATAAACTAGTATAATACGTTCCCTGATTGATAATGTAGAGGAGAAATATTATAGAGTAAATTGTATTGGTTGGAAGTGAATGATAGAGATTGACATTGCCAATCGCAAAATGTTTGCAAGTCTGTACATTTCCTAATGGAAAAATGAAACAATGTCTGGTAAGACAATAGTAAACATACATATTCTTTGTAATTTAAAAGGACCACTATAGGCACCCAGACCACTTCAGATTAATGAGGTGGTCTGGGTGCCAGGTCCTTCTAGGATTAACCCTTTTTTCTATAAACATAGCAGTTTCAGAGAAACTGCTATGTTTACATTAGGGTTAATCCAATTTTCACAGTGAGAAGATGCCAGCGTCCATAGGAAAGCATTGAGAATGCTTTCCTATGGACTGGCTGAATGCGCACGCATGCGCATTCAGCTGAAGAGGAGGAGAGGAGGCGGAGAGGAGGAGGAGAGCTCCCCGCCCGGCGCTGGAGAAAGAGGTAAGTTTAACCCCTTCCTCCCCCCTCAGCGCCACAAGAGTGGGACTCTGAGGGTGGGGGCACCCTCAGGGCACTATAGTGCCAGGAAAATGAGTATGTTTTCCTGGCACTATAGTGGTCCTTTAAACCCACAGTTGAATGGTTTTATTGTATGTTTATATAATGATGTCTTGTAGCAGTGGTTCCCAAACCTTTTAGGTTCAAGGTGCACTTAATATTTAAAAAATTTCCAAGGCGCCCCAAGTCAAAACAAGGTTCTAGGTAGTATATCTGTACAGCTCTGCTGCATATACTGGCGCTATAGTATAATGTATAGTGTTGGTGTTTAATTGAAGGGGTGCTTGTATAATATTTCAGTGTTTTAATACAGTGATGTGTTTGTACGTTGTGTTTGCATTTGATTGCAGGAGTGTATTTGGATATAATGTTTGCTTTTAAATTCAGATTTAAAATCAAACATTACATTTGTGTGTACTATGGGTATTTTAATAAAGGGGCATATTTCTATAAAATTTTGGAGTTTGCATGCAGGGGTGTGTTTGTATATAATATTTGCGTTAGATTGCAGGACTGTGTTTGGATGTTGTGCTGTGGCTTTATAGCTTGGATGTATACACATACACTACTATATACATGTATACAGATATTTATACACATTAATAAACAGATACATGTAAATACGCTGACACATACACACAAATTAATATAGACATCAACACACTGACACATGCACATGCCATGATACATAGATGCGCACATTGACATATATACACACAGATGAACACCCTGACACGCAGATGCACACACTGACATTTAAACATACACACACACAGATGCACTTACTGACAGACATATGCACACACACACAAAGGCATACACAGACACACCTTAATTACAGTTACGCACACTGATACACACACAATCTGACATACACATACATTTAATATTATTTTATAACTGCAGCCACCCTCCTGTTGACTTACGTTTTGTGTCCAGGCATGGGCGTCCGCGGGGGGGGCAAGGGGGGCACTTGCCCCCCCCTGGATTTTTCAGCTTGTTCTGATATTTTTCGTGTGAGATTTAAAATGAACTGCAATACCGGCCCCGGCCAGTAGCTGGCTGTGTATGGAGAGAGACAGGGATAGGAAGCTGCATCTTATCCCTGCTTCTCTCTGCTGATTTAAACCGCAGGGGAGCAACACATGCAGCCAGAGAGACAGCCTACAGATCAGGTAAATTGAGATAGCCCATAGATTTTTTTGGGGGGGGGCAGCAGCCTATAGATTAGGGAGTGAGGGGGGGCAGCAGCCTATAGATTAGGGAGTGAGGGGGGCACCCTATATATTAGGGGTAGGGGGCAGCAGCTCTATAGATTAGGGAGTGAGGCTGGGAGGCTGCCAGTTAGAGGTGGGGGAAGCAGCTATGGGTAAGGGAGGTGAGGGGGCATCCTATAGATAAAGAAGAAGGGGTGAGGGGGGCTGCAGCCTATAGATTAGGGAGTTAGGGAGACCCTGGGTGGGGAGTAGGGGGGGCAGCAACTATGAATTGGGAGGTGGGGGCAGCAGCCATATAGACTAGGAGGTGGGGGGCAGCAGCCTATGGGTGGGGGTGGAGGCGGCAACTATAAGGTGTAAGGGAGGGTGAGGGGGGCATCCTATGGGTGGGGGTGAGGGGGGGCAGCAGCCTTGATTAGGAGGTGGGTGACCTTGTTTCCTGGGTGGGGGAGTGAGGGGGCAGCAGCTATAGATTATGGAGTGAGGGGGGCATGCAGTGGGGGGTGAGGGGGGGCAGCTTATAAGGTGGGAGGTGGGGGGCAGCAGCCTGATTGGGGAGTGAGAGCAGCTTGGCTTTCCCTATAAATTAGGGGAGAATGAGGCTGGAGGCAACAGCCTATGGGTGGGAGGGGTGGGGGGCATCCTATAGATTAGGGGAGTGAGGGGGGGGCAGCAGCCTATAGATTAGGGGAGTGAGCATAGGCGTGCGCAGCCTACTGCATTAGGGTGTGCACCCTAAAGCACAAACACACGCCATGTGTGTGTGTGTGTGTGTGTATATATATAAATATATATATACACACTGCTGTGTGTGTGTGTCTGTGAGGGTGCTGTTTGTGTGCTGTGTGTGAGGGAACTGGTAGTGTGCTGTGTGTGTGTGTGAGAGAGGGGGTTTGTGTGTGCGTGTTTGTTCTGGTCCTGTTAGTGTGCTGTTTGGGTGTTGTGTGTTTGTCAGGATGCTGTTTGTGTGTGAGTGTGCTGTTTGTGTGTGGGTTTTGTGTGTTTGTAAGGATGCTGTTAGTGTGCTGGGTGTGTGTGGGTGTTGTATGTGTGTGGGTGCTGTGTGTGCGAGGGTGATGTATGTGTGTGCTGTTTGTGGGCTGTGTGTAGGTGCTGTGTGTTTGTGTGTGCTGTATGTTTGGGTGGAGGTGGGAGCAGATTAGTTAATATCCCAGTCCTGCTGCCTTCCCTGGTGGTTCAGTGGAGAGTGAACTCTAGCCCGGGTTCTCTGCTGCCTCCCTCCATGCTGCTGTGGACCGGTTAGGTAGAACTTTGATCTCCCCACCGGCCCATGGAGGCTTAGACCAGAGCCGCCGCTCAGATAGCGTCGGCTCTGCATGAGCCAACCGGGGAGATCCAGAGATCTCCCCTGCCGGTCTCAATCCATTGGCGTGCCGGGGGGATTAGGGTGTGCCCAGGCACACCCGACACACCCCGTGCGCACGCCTATGGAAGTGAGGGATGGGGGAGACAGCCTACATGAAGAGTCAGCAAGGAGCAGGAAGGTAAAGTAAGAAAAGGAGAAGGAACAGAAATGAGCAGGAAGGACATCAAGGAGCAGAAAGGGGCAGCAAGGAGCTGGAAGGGACAGCAAGGAGCACAAAAGGTAAAGTAGGAGAAGGAGCACAAAGGAACAGAAATGAACAAGAAGGGTCAGCAAGGAGCTGGAAGGTAAAGCAGCACAAAGGTAAAGTAGAAGGAGCAGAAAGGGTCAGAAATGAGCTGGAAGGAGAACTAAGGTAAAATAGGAGAAGGAGCAGGAAGGGCCTGCAAGGAGCAGGAAGGAGCACAAAGGTAAAGGAGCATAAAGAATCAGAAGGAGCACAAAGGTAAAGTTGAAAAGGGAGCAGAAAGGGATCAGAATGAGAAAGGAGCAGAAGGGCGCTAAATAAGCAGAAAGTAGCAAAAAAGAGCAGAAGGGGCCAAGGATAGAAAACAGTGTCAGAAGAAAAAAAGACTGTCAAATGAAGGAGAGAAAAATGAGATTGGAGCAGGAAGGACAAATGAAGTGAACCTCCACTTTATTCTGGACACCACATCATAAGGCTTTGGTACCTGGGCCAGGCAGGGAAACGCTGGACCTTCTCATCTCCAAAGGTAAAAAATATCAGTATTAATGTGTTCACTTTTATTTACTGAGTGTCAGGAAGCACAGAGTGCCGTTGGCTTGCTGATTGGCTAGAGCGGTCAACTGGCACTCTAAGCCAATCAGTAGCTCCCCATTCATAAAAAAGTAAAAATATTTTATGAACCGGGAACTAGCGATTGGCTTAGAGTGTCAACTGACCACTCTAGCCAATCAGCGGCACCCATGCCTGACGTCAATCTGCACTTCCTGACACTCTGTTTCAGAAGCCAAATACCACTGAGCGACCTGGAGCTGGAGGAAGCCTTTGAGGTTAAACCATTTGAGAGCGATTTAACCCCTTAAAGGAAAGCGAGCACCCAGGGGCTTCCTGGCATCATAGCATTTTCATTTAGGTGAAATTGTTATGGTGACCAGAATGGTCCTTTAATTTGCTTAAAGGAACACTATAGTCTCAGGAATACAAACATATATTCCTGACACCATAGTTGTGAAAACGCTATTCACCCTGGCTTTATGTGATAATGGCTATGCCCCTTCCCTTTCATGACACTGTCAAAAAGGTACCAAGCATGGATGTCATTACAATTATGCCCCCCCCTGGAAAAATTCCTGCGGACGCCCATGTGTCCAGGAGAGTGGCTTGCTTGGGTTTCTGGTCCTGCTGCTAGCTGATTGGAGTGAGGGGTCTGAAGCAGCTCACTCTTTGTGCCCCTCTCCACTCATGCTGCCTCTGCCTGTGTAGCTGTCTCCTCTCCCTCCCGCGCGGAGGTCTCTGCAGGAAACTGGAAAGAAGTAACAGGCTGTCACATCCACCCAGCCTGCCAATGCTACAAGGGCCCGGTTGAGCTCTTCAAGGGCAGCGGTGCACAACCAGGACCCATCGCGTGGCCCAACAGGAATGCCAGTTACAGCGAATCAGGGCACCATGACGAACAGTTTGGGAAATGCTGTCTTACAGTGTATATTATACACCTTTAATAATTTTATATATTTATTTTTTAAATACTGCTGCGCTTAACGTATAATAGTTTATTGTTTATTATAACTACGCTGTTTGAAGATGAACATGAACATTTGGATGGATGTTTTAACCCAAATTTCTTTGCTTTCTGTTCCCCTCTCCCCCCCCCTTTTTTACTTTATTTAAAATGTTTGTTAATTAATATATTAAAACCATGACTAGAAAAATTAAACAATTGAGTCAAACATAAAAATAAAAAATCAGTATCTAATCAATACTAAATGAATGCATGCCTAATAAATTAAGTTGCTATCCAAAGTTGCTCCATGATTTAAAACACTGAGAAACAATCTAATGAACAATGAGCATTTTTATATTGAAATTTATGTGTATTTTAACATTAAAAAGAACATTTATTCCACATTTAAAAGGTTTTCCAGGTTTGATCTCCAAGATTTAGAAAGATGATCTCAGTTATAATGAGTTTAATATTAAGACTATATCGCAGTGAGACTACGTTCTGGCAGGGACTTCAGCATGTGAAGTGATGAGTGTTGTATCCTAATCTCTGGTCATAACCCTTCTTTTTTAAAAGACTAACTTTGTGGCCTTGGAAACATTGCCAAACATCTGTATATTATCTAACAATCATTGTTCTGCCTAATTAACAGCAATCTTCAGACCTTTTACTCTCGCACAGACTGTTTTATTTTGACGAACATACTAATGGACTTAAAAGCTTATCTGTTTTTCCAAGGCCTTATGGTTCTTATTAACACAGGTATTGCCCCACCAAAATAATAACAAACATCTATGCAATTATAAAATATTATTTTGAAGACCTGGTGAATAACAGACTTGGAAGAGATACATATCCTCTTGCGTTGAAATATGAACATTTCCAAACAAAAGAGGCATTTTGTAGAGCTGTCCTCCAAGATTTGTTGTATCTGTACCAAATGCCCACTTTGTGTTTATTTTTCATATAATGCAATGTGTGGAGAATTATTTCAGGGTGTGCAGCTTTTGCAGTCTTTTTAGTAACAAAACATGTGGTTTAACACATATCTCTACTTGTACAATATGTATTAATCTAATTTGCCATCCTATAAAAGCTGGAGAGCTTTCTCTCATTGGAGATTATTATCTGCGTCTATCCTCTGTTCGTACTCCCACCTCTGATGCTCGCATTCAAGACTTCCCTAGGGCTGCACAGTTCCTGTGGAACTCCCTTCCCTTTTCCGTTAGACACTTACCCAGCCTCCACTCCTTCAAAAAAATCATTTAAAAACTCACTTTTTCACAAAAGCATATCAATTATACTGTTAATGTCTCCATAAAATCCCACACTAAGGGCACTCTACATTTTAGGGCACTTGCTCCTTGTCCCAGGTAATAGTCATTTTCTTCTCCACCTGTAACAGAGAAACCAATAATAATGGGACTGGTTCAAGGTCATGTACCTCCTACTTTGAATATAACAACTCCTCCCTTATCAATCTCCCTCTCCTTACAGTGGAGCACGACTAAACATAAATGCCGGGAGTTAATCGACTCAGGAGCAAGTGGATGCTTTCTTGATTCCTCCTTGGCTGCTACCTTACAAATCCCAGTGATCAATAAGGACATTCAATTGAAAATACAAGTGGTAGATGTGTCCTTTCTAAAATCAGGTCCCTTACTGAAATAAAACAAACCTATTCTTGTCTATAGGGAGACATCAAGAATACATTGTATTTGAGGCGTAGCCTGACCGGGTACCAAGGTGACCGCATAAGGCACTGGCTCCTGTGACCAAGTTCCCAAAATAGCCACATAAAGCGCTACGGACAGAGCACGGATAGAGGCCCGCCAGAGACGGTCACTGGAGACATGCTCCTCTCCAGGCTGTGGGAGGTGTTTCTCACCCTCCTCCCTGAGACAATACCGCAAGAGCTGGTGATAGACGGGGCCCATAGAGCCCTGAAACCTCCCAATCCAAACCAAACAGCATCGAGGGACGTAATAGTGTGCCTGCATTATTACACCACCATGGCGGCAACACGGAGAAGCCTGACAAAATTTGACACAGCCACACTGATATTCTACCAGGACCTGTTACCCATCTCCCTGGCCAAACGCCGGAACCTCAAGCCACTCACCACTGCACTAACCCAAGACGTACTGGTGTACTGATAGTCCGCAAGGATAACACCACCCACATCCTCCAGGACACTACCAATATGGCAACCTTTGCATCAGCACTGGGCCTGCGACAATCCGTAACTTCCGCTGCAGCTCCATGCGCCACAGCTGGAACCAGACCAGCACTACCACCATTGTGGGAGAAGCCTTTACCTCCTCTGAACCCTTCCAAGAAGAGGTAGCTACAGGAGCCAGAGTGAAAGTGCCTTGAACAAGTGGACATTGATACACCACAACCTAAGTTCTTAAAAGTCCTCTCAGGGACAAACTCCTCTGAGCCATTATCTTGAAAGACTAATCCTCGCCACAAGATACTACCAAGATGAACTCTCACATATATCCTTCTTACACGTTATGGCAAGTTTACAACCTGTTTACTGTTTTAGACCACTTAACGGTTAAAGTTATAGTATTACTAAAATCTGAGGGGCATACCCCAACGGGGAGAATAGAAGGCACCCACTAAGCTAGAAAGCATTGGGTGGAACACACCAGCTAATATAAACGCCCAGCCGCTCACCTCTCCAGTTGGTGCTCGGCCCCTACCCCTTCATATACAAACAAACCACATAGGTCTGACGACGTAGAGGGAAACAATCCCATAGCCAACCAAGCTCCACTACAAAGTCACCAAGAAGCAAATACAGGGTACGGGGGGGGGGTTATTCCTCCAAGAAAAACTACTAATGCTCACTGTTCCTTTTTAGAGATAATCTATTTATATTTTTCCTTTTCCTTTCCTTTTTCCTTTTATAAAATTTGGGATCCGTGGCTCAATGAGTCGCGACTCAATTAGAAATACCTGAGCCCGACAATTGCAACACGTCAATGGACACCGCCTCACACCCACAGCCGACACAATACCCACGTGCCCTTATCCTCCTTTCCACCTACTCAATCTTTTTCCCACCTGCCTAACAAAATCCGGCAGCACACACCAGACGGTTTCAGGGCCGAGAGGTACAAAGTATAATAGCACACCACCCAGCGAGGAGGGAGACCAACACCTCAATATAGCAGAACAAAACAAGGGACACCCATCCAAAGACAACACCCAAAGTCCTCAGATCAGGTCACGGCCACTGGCCCACAAAAGAGCCTGGACTGGGGACTCGCACGCTAAGAGCACCTTAGGGCACTCCCATATGGTCTCTCTCCATGCTCACATTTGCCTGTTCCCATACCGCCTCCATACTAAACACGCTGGCCTTGCATAGGGAACCAACTCCAATAAGCCAAACCCACATCTAGACCAGCAGATAAGCCTCTTACATCCACCATTACGAGTTACTATCATGGTATACCTCCTATTATCAGTTATTTTCTTATAGTTCAGTTTTCGTTTAGTTATGTTCTCCATGTTATGATTCTCGACAAAGACCATAGCGCCACATATTGACTAATTCATTCGCAGGAAACGTACAGGGACCAAAATCGAGGGCCACTTGAACAAATGGGCTACAGAGTTGGTACCTATACTGTGTCATGATAAAATGTATAACCACAGAAAAAGCTATTGTAATTAGAATTCGCAGACCTGTCAACTCATACTGCAAATGTATCTGTGCTAATCTGTGCAATGCTTCCTTTCTGTAATGATCAACTCTATGCCGAAACAATCAAACCAATAAACACAGAATGTTTAGAAAAAAGAGAATACATTGTATTTTATCTTGTCCCCTCTCCTCTATTCCTGGTAATTCTCGGATTTCCCTGGTTACACAAACATGATCCAGCTATCAAGTGGGCCTCAGGGAGTTTATCATTCTCCTCCACTCTCCGCACCACTCACTGCCTCCATAGAAACCTCACCACAGGCTACATACACTCAATCCTGGATTTTGATATGAAGAAAGGCCAAGAGGTCCTACTTCCCAAGGTGTCTCACAATTATGCTGATGTTTTTGACAAAAAAGGGGTTTATACTTTACCACCACGAAGGGAATACGGTTTCCCCATAGACTTGTTACCTGGGGCTCCCATACCATTTGGTGGAATATATCCCTTGGCAGAAAAAGAACTTCTCATTCTCAAAGAGTACAGCAACGAAAATTTGGCAGAAGGATTTATCCAACCTTTCACTTCCCCAGCAGGGGCAGAATTTTTTTATTGGGGAAAAGGTATAGTATTCTACATCCCTCTGTGGACTACAGAGAGCTGAACAGGATCACAGTCAAGAATAAATACCCACTCCCTTTCATCCCTGAGTTAATTGAGAGGTTACAAGCAGCCTCCATCTACACCAAACTGGATTAAAGAGGTGCCTATAATCTCCTTCGTGTTAGAAAACGAAATGAATGGAAAACTGCCTTTCAGTCCCGAAATGGACACTGAGTATACAGTTATGCCATACGGTCTCTGCAATGCCCCCGCTTCATTTCAACACTTCCTTAATGATATCTTTAGAGACCTCCTAGACCAGTATGTGGTCCTTTATCTGGACGACATTCTCATTTTCTCTACAGATTTATCCACACAATGTCATCATATGCTGGAAGTATTGAAACACCTTAGAGAACACAAGCTTTATGCCAAGATTGAGAAGTGCGTTTTCGAAAACACCCATGTTAAATTTCTCGTTTTTATTATCAGACCTGGCAAAGTGGAGATGGACCCACGCAAAGTTGAAGCTATACAGCAATGGCCTTAACCTCAAACCAGAAAACAAGTCCCCCGTTCGTACCACGAATGGAGTCTTTATAATGGTTCAAGTAATCCATTCGTGTTTCTTTCGGCTTAAACATATACAGTGGCAAACAGTATCAATCGGTTATTAAACAGTAACATAGTTATTTCCAGTCTTTTGTAACACTATGTTGCTGAACCCTTTTGCGTCCGAATACTACAACACTTCCATGATGCTCCAATATCTGGTCATAGTGGACAGCGAAAGACCATACTTGCCATCCAACAACATTTCTGGTGGCCTACCCTTAAGCAGGACGTAATAAACTATGTGAGTACCTGTACCTGAGCAAAAGCATTAACCATGAAGACGGGTGGCCTATTATAACCTCTACCAATCCCTTCCAGACCCTGGGGTCATCTCACCATTGACTTCATCGTTGACCTCCCTGAATCCCATGGATACAATACCATAATGGTCGTGTCGATCGTTAAACCAAGATGGCCCATTTTATCCCAGTAAGGGGGCTTCCCAATGCCAAAATGACGGCCACTCTTTTTTTACCACCACATCTTCAGATTACACAGGATTCCTGATTCTATCCTCTCTGACAGAGGGACCCAGTTCACCTCCCAATTCTGGAAAGCCTTCTGTCAGTCTCTCAATATCTCGGTGGACCTTTCTACAGCTTTCCACCCTCACACTAACGGGAAAACCGAATGGACAAATCAAATATTAGAAACATATCTCCAATGTTACACAACACATCTGCAATCCAACTGGAAAGAACTTCTCACTACTGCGGAGTTTGCCTATAATACGCATATACACGATTCCACACATGCTTCTCCTTTTATGCTTAACTACGGATTCCAAACCACATCTCTTGTGACACAAGGACTGTCCATTTATTCCACTGTTCCAGATGCCTCCGCTCACATTAATTATTATTATTTTATTATTTATATAGCGCCAGCAAAATTCCGTAGCGCTGTACAATGGGTGGACTAACAGACACGTAATTGTAACCAGACAAATGGACACACAGGAACAGAGGGGTTGAGAGCCCTGTTCAATGAGATTACATGCTAGAGGGAGTGGGATATAGTGACACAAAGGGTATAAGCAGGGTTAATGAAATAGGTTGCTAAAAAAGTATTCACTGGGAACTTAGTAGGTTATTTTGACAGTTGCAGGAGAGGAGTAATGGGGTGGAGGGGGGAATGAAAACTCGCTAACAGTTTAAATGATATGTTTTCCTTAATAAGTGTGTTTTCAAAGATTTTTTGAAGGCGTAAAAACTGGGTGAAAGTCTAATGGAGAAGAGAAGGGAGTTCCACAGAAAAGGTGCAGCCCAGGAGAAGTCTTGGAGACGAGCATCAGATGTGGGAGTATGGACAGAGGATAGACGTAGGGACTGACAGAGGGGGGAGGCGTGGGAGGTGCGGGTGGACAGGAAAATAAGCCTTCCCGCCGCGTTCAAAATAGATTGCAATTGTGCAATCTGGGAACACATTCCATCCTTTCACTTTGGTCAGCCAGCAAATTCCTCCTGTCAGTGCCAAGAATAAAGACAGACTCAGGTTCCAGGGCATTCAGCCACGCTGCCCCTACCTTCTGGAACTCTTTACCGTGCGCAATCAGAGAGGCACCATACCTATAGTCTTATTAAGAAAAAGCTAAAGACCCACCTCTGTGGCGAAACCAACCTCGCCACTGGGCATTGGAGAAGCCTGTTTGCCCGCCTGCTGTCTGCTGACTATGGGCCCTGGGAGATTTGGCCCTTTTAATACAGTATTTGGGCATATTGTATTTTATTATGCTGCTGCTGGCCCTTAAAGAACCATTTGGGGACATACTGTGACTTTTGGGAGCAATGCCCCTTTAAGACTATGGCCCTTGGAAGATATTACCTGTTAAAGACTTTTAGGAGATTGGATTTTAAAAGACTTGCTGCCCCTTTAAATTGTTTTGGAGCAGTTCTGCAACTTTAAATTGGCACTTCGGATGCAGCCGAAGTGCCGAAGTAGTCGAAGTGGCCGCCATTCGACAAACGAACATGTGGCAGCGGCCATCTTTAATTCAGCTGAAGTTTTACCTTCTCCAGAATTCAATGCATGCGACAGTTCGAATGCCATTCGACAGTTCATTTGATAGTTCATTCGACAGTTCGACAATTCGAATGGTTGTCGTTCGTCTGTTTGAACTGACTTTAACATGGGAAATAGACCGACCACACAGCCTGATTCTCTGGAACTGTTTTGGGCATGAAAATGTGCTTGCGGTCGGTCAAACTTGACATATCTATCTCCTGAACGGCTGAACGGATTCAAATGATTTTTGGGAATGTTTATATTTGAAATGTGCTGATTAATAATATGACATTTTTATGAAGATTGGATGTATATTTTTAACGTTATGGTACATATATAAAAACTGTATTTTTCCTGCTTGTGATAGTTATGTTAACCCATTGTGTACCATAATTATATCACAGGCAGAGGGGAGGATTTTGTGTATAATTGCTGGGAGTGTTTTCTGTAATGTACGTGTGTTATTGGTTGTTCTGTAAAACCCTGTGGGCAGTACTAAGTTTGTGGATTGGGAATAAAAGAGGCTGCATGTGCCAGTACAGTCAGGTCTACTCCCCCCTCAATTTGGAGTGCTGCCTCTTATTGGGGTAATCTGCTACAAGGGATTGCTATGCTCTGCATACTCCCTTGCTATATTCACTGCTAAGCTCTTGTAAGAGCTTGTTCCTGCCTTGTTCTCTGGAGGAGTCTAGGGTGGTTATGGTGTCGGCTGGAGTGCTTGGAGACCTCAGGAAGCGCTAGGAGCATCCATCAACGGAGGTACCCAGGCGGGGTGCCAGGTGATCCGTTACAACCTCTTCCATCAGGCATTCAGTCCGCTCATCTGACATTCAGAAACTCCTAACGTTTATGTCTTTATGTTTATTTGTAAAGTGCTTTGAGTCTCACAGGGAGAAAAGCGCTATAAAACCCGCAAATTATTATTATTATTATTATATAACATATTAGACCACTGAGAAAGGATTGCAGTAGTCAAGAAGAGAAATAATGGCATGGACCAGCACCTTAGCCGCTTATGGTGTTAAATAGGGGCGGATGCTAGCTATGTTTTTGAGATGGAAGTGGCAGAATTTGGCAATTGACTGGACATGAGGGGTGAAGGAGAGGTTGGAGTCAAAGAAAACACATAGGCAGTGAGCCTGCGAGGTAGAGGTGATGGTGGCGCTGTTGACTTGGAGGGAGACAGACACGGGAGTAGCAACACTTAAGGGGGGGGGAGATCAGAAGTTCTGTTTTTGGACAGGTTGAGTTTAAGGAAGTGAGCAGCCATCCAAGTGGAAATCGGGGAGAGACAGTCAGAGACACGAGTCAAGATGGGTGGAGAGAGATCAGGAGAGACCAGGTAGATTTGCGTGTCATCTGCATATAAATGATAATGGAAGCCAAAGGAGCGGATGAGTTTACCAAGGGAGGCAGTATAGATGGAGAACAATAGGGGACCAAGGACTGAACCTTGGGGGACACCAACAGAGAGGGGTTGGGGAGAAGAGGCAGAGCCAGAGAAAGAAACACTAAAAAAAGAGCTGGGAGAGGTAGGAGGAGCACCAGGAGAAAGCAGTATATCGTAGACCGAGATTATGGAGAATGAGAAGAAGTTGTTGATGATCAACAGTGTCAAAGGCAGCAGAACGATCAAGGAGAATTAGGATAGAGTAATGGCCGTGAGATTAAGCAGCGATTAAATAGTTGGATACTTTGGTCACAGCTGTTTCAACAGAGAGACAAGCGTGGAATCCAGACTGGAGCGGGTCAAGTAGAGAGTTGGATTCGAGGAAGTATGTTAATCTCACATACACAACTCTCTCAAGGTTCTTGGAGGCAAACGGCAGTAGCGATATAGAATGGTAGTTGGATGGGGAGTTGGGGTTGGGCTTTTTCAGAATTGGCATTATGGTTGCAAGCTTGAAGGATGAAGGAAATGTGCCGGAGGAAAGGGAGAGATTGAAAACTTTAGTGAGAGGAAGACAGTGCAGATGAGATATGAGGGAATAGGATCAAGGGAACAAGTGGTGGGGCGGGAGGACCGGGGGCAGAGTGGAAACCTCTTCTGTTGTAGTAGGTGCGAATGAGCATAAAACAGTGAAGTGAGTAAGGTTCAGTGATGTATTGGAAGGGGGGGGGGAGAGAGAGATTAGAGATCTCTTCCTTGATCTTCTTAATGAAGTGAGTTGCAAAGTTTGAGGCGAACAGGGTGGTAGGAGGAAGGGAACAACAAGGCAAAGGAGAGCATTAAAAGTGTGAAATAGGCATTTTTGGTTGGCGGGACAGTGTGCTTATGAGGGTGTTGAAATAATTTACTTTTGGAGAGGAAAGAGCCAGAGTGTAGGAGTGCAGCATAAATATATAGTGGATGAAGTCAGGTGCAGAGTGAGACTTTCTCCAACAGCGTTCAGCAGTTCTAGAACATTTTTGGAGATATCGGGTCAGCTCGGTGTGCCAGGGTTGTAACTGGGAACGCTTGCTGCATTTAAATGTAGGAGGTGCCATGATGTATAGTTGAGAGGAGAGAGTAGAGTTGTAGAGTGAGATTGCAGAGTTAGGGCAAGTGAGATCTGAAATGGGCAAAAGGAGAGTTTGGAGTTTGGTGGGGAAATGCTGGAGATCAAGGCTGTGGAGGTTTCTGCGAGATTGGAGAGTTCAAAGTGGTGAGATTTGGGTATGGGATATGCCGATTTCAAAGTTAAAGGGAATGAAACAATGGAGAGATTAGGTACAGAGATTGGTAAAAATGAAGCAAAGAGTGTTTTCTGCTGTATGAGTTTCTGAAGTAGACCACTGTGTGAGGCCAAAGGAGGAGGTTACAGAGAGCAGACGGGAGGCATCAGGATAGTTGAGGTTGTTGATTGGGATGTTAAAGTCTCCAAGTATGAGGGAAGAAGTGCTGGAGGAGAGAAAGTGGGGTAGCCAGAAAAGTGTTTCATAAATAGCCTAGGATGACTGGAGGGGGGAGGTGGGGGGGCGATACATGATAGCACTTCTTAATCCCTTAAGGACACATGACGGAAATATTCCATCATGATTCCCTTTTATTTCAGAAGTTGTGTCCTTAAGGGGTTAAAGGAGTGGGCTTAAATATGCGGACAGTGTGAACTTCAAAGGAAGTCAAGGATAGGGTAGGGGCAGGAAGGTTCGGTTGACAGGTACATTGAGGGGAGATAAATATAAATTGTATACAGACCGTAACAGAAGAACCCCACCTTCATACCAAATTGATCAACTCGTCTGGTTATCCACCCGATATCTAAAACTACCCTGACCTTCCAAGAAATTGGGCCCTAAATACATTGGTCCATTCCGTATTAAGATCATTTCTCCCGTCGTAGTTCAGTTGGATTTGCCTCCTCACTGATTCCATCCGTCCTTCCATGTATCACTCCTCAAACCTTTTATGGAAAATACCTTCCCAGATCCATCCTCCAACTCCCGTATTTGAAGAAGGAGACTTGAATACCTGATACATTGGAAGGGATACAGTCCATAAGAGAGGTCCTGGGAACCTGTAAATAACATCAATGCTCCTTGCCTTCTCCAAAGGTTCCATTTCCGACACCCTTATCGTCCTAGTCCTGCTAGTCTCCGGAGGTGACTCCCTAGATGGGGGGTACTATTAGGCCCTCATTTTCACACTCACCTACCTCGCGCCCCCTCCACAAGGACGCCGTGTCAGAGTGCGACCCCCAGGCAGCGCGGTCGATTCAATCACCCATGCCGACCACTCAAGTTCATGTGAACAGCACCTCTGTTCACACGAGTGCCACTTACCTGATGCATAACTTTTATATATATAATATATTGTTACTCACAATAATATATTGTTACTCACTATATATATATAGATGCAAGTAGGCGGCCCGGGCTCCTTGAGGCACAACCCATCTGTTCATTTT
Source organism: Pelobates cultripes (assembly GCA_933207985.1). Taxonomy (NCBI): domain Eukaryota; kingdom Metazoa; phylum Chordata; class Amphibia; order Anura; family Pelobatidae; genus Pelobates; species Pelobates cultripes. The sequence continues at coordinate 373,653,036 of OW240912.1, forward strand.
AGTGTTATTTGGTCTTATTTTAGGTACTGTATGGTATATCTTGGGTTCAGTTTTAGAGCACTACTTTTACCCTATATCTCCTTTAGGTTTTTTTTTTAATCTTACTTATTTTTAATTAAATTTTGAGTACTGTGCATCTGTATGTGTATCCTCGGCATTCTCTCATGTAAACTGTTTTTCACTTCCTATATACGGTGACATACAGCATGATTAGTGTAGCGGAATGGGTGCTCTAGCTATAATTTTATTCCCTTTTGTTCAGCTGTCCGTTCACCCCCCGTTTGTTTACCGAACCAAATATGTGTGGGTTCCCAGATTCCTTTTGTATTTTGGTCACCCTGTGCCCATTATTGGTGCAGGGTATATTGAATGTATTGATTGTCTGTGCCTCTCCCCCTCCCCCTTTTCTCTGTCCTATTGTTTCCCCAGCAGGGCATTGTTCCAGGGACACTGCCAGACCAGTTAAAACTAGCTGCTTTGTCCCTCCTCAATCTCCCATTAGCCCTTGCTATTACCTGTGTGGCGGAATTGACCTGTTATCTTATGATTCCCTATTTCGTTTGGTAAAACTGCGTTCACCTAATTTCTACCCTTGTTTTGTTCGACAATCAAACAAAACCACGAAAGATACAGACCACCCATATGCTTGTTAACCTCCATCACCCCTGTTAACACTTCCATAATGATTCACACCTCAGTGTTCTAAACGGTCGACTAGGTGGACGTCCTTCTTATGTACGCACACGTGGTGTTTGGTCGTTGACTGCATGGAACTAAAATTAGATACTTGACCTCCCGAAAACCGCTGAAATTCCATCTTCGCCTGCATTCGTTCTTATACATCTGAGAAGAAAACTGTTCAGTGGAATCATTCCTACGAATAAGGGGCATAAGACTAGCATATGGGTAAAAGCCTCCATTCATTATTTTGTGTGTTTTCAGACCGACCGCTACCCCAGATTCTATGGAACTATTTTGGGCAGGAGCCTTGTGTGCGGTCGGTCAAAATTTTATCCCAATGGCATTTCGGCTGTGTTCGTGGGATCGGAGTGCTTTTTGGATATGTTGTGCACTCCAGGCTATCTGGGGATATAAGACTTGAGGGGTACATGGTTGTTTTATGTGTGTTTTGAGGTGTCATTAAAATTGTAGAGTTTTCTGTACCTGAGAGATAATGTAATTATACGGGGTTTTTTCAGGTAATTATCTCTCAGGCACAGAAGATCATGGGAGGGATTACCCTGTAAGTTTGTACGGGAAAACCCATGAATAAACCAGTTGACTCCCAGAACTGTGTGTCGTCCGGTTACTGGGGGATTGGGATATATCTGCTAACCAGTGCTTCTTTTCCAGCTTCTGAGAACACCAGTAGAGATTTTGGATTTTATTATTGCAGCTCCACTACAGTCTGACCCCACTCTTCCTTATGCTATAGTATGTAAATTAGGCTGTTGGGGGCTTAAAAAATGTGTGCTATGTCTAGTAAAGTCAGTTGCTGTTTTAACTTTCACCATGTGTCGTCTGGTGTTTGGGGAAAGGGATATAATCTACTGATGAAAAGGGTGTCCAGGGCTGTAAGCACATTAGCCTGGTGCAAGGTGCAAAAGGTCCCCAGTGATCCCAGACAAGCCTCGGTGACTGGATATGAAGTGCTCCAGCATCCCTGGTAACTAAGAGATAGCAGACTTGGCGGAGGTACTCGGTTGGAGTACTGGAGCTCCGTCACAACAAGTTTCATCCCTCTTCCTTGGGGATTTCTCACTTGCATTTGACAAACTACTAGACACGTGCAAAAATTTGTTTTAAGACAATTGTCTGAATAAAATGAAATTCTTTACAGTTGTTGAGCTAATCAATTTCAAATTCAATCTGGCGATTTCGGCATTCAGACCGAATTCAGTTGCACATTAGAATGGTATGTGAGCGTTCAGTATCACAAAGAACGGCGGGGGCCCAAGTAAGACACCAGTACTGGCATCTTACTCTTACTGGTAAGACACCAGCACTGGCGTACATATAGCAGTCGCAGGGGTCGCAGCTGCGACCGGGCTTGTCACTCCAGGGGGCCTGGCCTCCCTGCAGACCCCTACGACCGGGTGCCTGCCATCATCATCATCATTTTCGCCGGGGCAGCATGTTAAGGTGCCCTAACAACATGGGCCATCCGATGGAGATGGATTTTCAGGGGGCCCGGTCAGCGCTGAGGGCTTTAACAGCACGACCAGGCCCCCTGTGATGACCTTACATGCTGGGAGGAAGTGACTCCCCGTCACTCCTCCCGGCTATCACTGAGAGCCCGCGCGGGAGGAAGCAGAGGGAATCAGAGTGGGAACTTGAGTCAACTTGAGCCACCACTGGACCCCAGGGAAAGTCACCCTCCTTCACTTAAAAGGTAGGAAACAGGAGGGTGACTTAAATATTATGTGTGTGTGTGTGTGTGTTTGTTTGAATGTATGTATGTATGTGTCTGTGTGTATGTATGTGTGCCTGTCTGTTTTTATGTATGTATCTTTATATATATGTCGTGTGTGTGTGTGTGTGTGTGTGTGTGTCTGTATGTGTGTGTGTGTGCCTGTCTGTTTGTATGTGTCTTTATATGTATGTGTGTCTTGTGTGTGTGTGTGTGTGTGTGTGTCTGTCTGTATGTATGTGTGCCTGTCTGTTTTATGTATGTGTCATGTGTGTGTGTCTGTATGTATGTGTGTGTGCCTGTCTGTCTGTTTGTATGTATGTATGTATGTGTGTCTTGTCTGTATGTATGCCTGCCTGTCTGTCTGTTTGTATGTGTCTTTGTATGTATGTTTGTCATGTGTGTCTGTCTGTATGTGTGTGTCTGTATGTATGTGTGTGTGCCTGTCTGTTTTATGTATGTGTCTTTGTATGTATGTGTTGTGTGTGAATGCATGTGTCAGAAAAATGGCTTGAAACTATTTTTTGCACATGTCTAATTGCTACCTTGTATATTATTTACAATATCATCACAGATCATGCAAGCTTAAGCTAAATTACACTACTGCGCATAATTTACCAAGATTCTGAAAACATTTTCATTATATATATATATATATATATATATATATATAGTAAACTGCACTTTGATTGGAACACTACCCGTGTGGCAGGTTTAATGCAGAAGGTTTCATCCTTTTTTTTTTTTTCTCCATTACACGTTCTGCTCCATTGCACAGAAAGAAATGTTCTTATCACACTAATATTGTTGAATAACATATTTTGACTTTACAATTACATTCAAAGCCAGACACCTGCAAACTGTGCATTATAATAATAGGATTTGACAACTGCTCTTAAGAGTAGATCAGATCAGATTAGATTTTCCAATAGAAATCAAGATTCATGAATTCTAAATGTTTTGCTCTGCACAGAAAAGAGATTATTCTCAGACATGAGGTCTCCAAACACTTATATGTATAAGATGTAACTCAAAGTTAAACACATCCTATTAACGTTAGTACAAATCTCTACGTGCCCAAAAGTTTGTTTCAATACAATGGACAAATGTATGCAGAATAATCTTCAAAAAAAAGTTTAGCTCAAGATTGGATATGGAGTTTTTAATAATGCGATGGACAGTTCTTAACCCAATTTTAGTATTTTCTGCAGTCTTCTTAGATGTATTCTCTGCTTAATGATTGCCAATGATTTGACCCTTCTCAAACAGACTAAGATCTTTCCAAAGACACGGGATGTGTCTATCGACATGGTTGTTTAAGAAACGAGAAGCTACTCATTGCATCAGTTGGGGTTAAATAACTTGTTTCCAGCTGAAAGATAATCGCCCATGCAGTAACTATCCAATAGGAGGCCCTCACCTATTTGCTTAGTTAAATCCAGGTGGCAACTTTATTTTTTGGCCAGGCAATATATATATATATATATATATATATATATATATATAAAGATAGCTTGGGACTCACCCTTTCTCCTCATATACAAATAGAAATTTCTTGCCATGGTGCAATCCCACGTTGGAAGTATATAGAGCACAATAACAGATGCACTTTGCGGTCTTTAATTAATAAATTGTTGTTTATTCCAAATAGGTATTTACATGTAGTTTGATCGACGTTTCGACCTGTTCGGGTCTTTCTCAAGATCAATATTTTAACATAAATTCAATCTATATATACATAACATATAAAAGTACTCACCAATAGTGACAGAATCCCTCAATCACTCCATGTGTACCCAGAAGTGACTACCGTCGGTCACATGACCTGACGTGATTATTGAATGGTGACGTGATCTGGGGTTGCTAGGATACCGATAAATATGTAATTAGACCAACAGTCACTCTCTACTGTTTTAATCTCTGTGAAAGATTTAAAATAAAGATTGGACCTTTTAACCCCGTGCTACCTCTTTAGAGATAAACATATATATGAGATTCGGTGTGTAATGGGGTGATGTATGTATGTATGTGTGTGTGTGGGAGGGTGAATGTATGTGGGGATTAAGTGTGTATGTGAGTGAAGAGATGATGTGTGGGATGAAGTGTGTATTTATGCAAAGGTGTACTCTGTGTGGGTGGCAGTGTACTGTATGTGGTGGGTTCACTGTCCTTGAGGGTGTACTGTGTTTAGGGGGTGTAGAGAGTGGAATAGTGAAGGGCTTTACAATTTGTACTTTAATAAGAGATTAAAAAAAAAAAAAAGATAAAATATATATTCCCTTTTCCCTGATCTTACCTTGCAGGGAGGGGGTGGCACAATCAGATCCGTGGTGGTTGAGAAGGCTGCCTATCCATCGGGTACAAGGGAGGTCATGAGATGAGAGCTCTCTCTTGGAGCTCAGGCACTTATATAGACTTACTCCCCTCTTCCCCCAATCCCCTCAAACAGACTGATCCACATACACACACATACTGACCAGACATCCCAAGTCTCCCGGTAGGTCCGGGAGACTCTCATATTTGTAGTGTGTCTCCCTGACACCGTCAAGTCTCAAACAATATCTCAGGAATTACTACTGCAAGAACAACCTGAGCCTGTCATATTTGGCTCAGAACCATGTGAGATGAACCATCACTACTTCACATAGGGTCCTTACAAATTTAAAGTTATCTACACAATAGAGATCCTTTTTTTTAGGACACCCAAAAATATTTGCTGTTCCCCAACTAGGGGTTTTACTCTATATATACCACTATATATGTTCCACTCTAACCAGACAAGTTGGACACATAGGAACAGAGGGGTTGAGGGCCCTCCTCAATGAGCTTACATGCTAGAGGAAGTGGGGTAATGTGACACAGAAGGTAAGGATAGTATTAGACTAATGACAGTTGCAAGAGAGGAATCATTCGGGAGCTATTAACAATTTAATTGATACGCTTTTATGAAGAAGTGGGTTTTTAATGATTTTTTGAAGGAATGCAGACTGGGTGAGCATCTAATGGAGGAGAGAAGTGAGTTCCACAGGAACAGTGCAGCCACTCGAAAAGTCTTGAAGGTGAGCATCAGAGGTGGGAGTATGGACAGACTATAGACGTAAGTCTTCAGCAGAGCGTAAGAGCCTAGACGGGACATACTTGTGTATTAGGGAGGAGAGATAGGTGGGAGCAGCATTATGTAGAGATTTGAAATCAAGAACCAGAATTTTAAATTGAGCCCTATATCTTACAGGAAGCCAATGTAGGAACTGACAGAAGGGTGAGGCGTGGGTGGTGCGAGAGGACAGGAAGATTAGCCTTGCCGTCGCATTCATTATGGACTGTAACGGCGGAAGTTGGGAGCACGTAAGACCACCAAGAAGCGAATTACAGTAGTCAAGGCGAGAAAGGACAGTGGAATGGACCAGCACCTTAGTCGCGTCTGGCGTTAAGTAGGGTTGGATGCGCGCAATGTTTTTGAGATGGAAGCGGCAGGATTTGGATTACCCACCTAATAAATGTTATTTCTGAGCTGGGACCCGAATGGGTGCCCGGTCCATTAAGAGCCTGACTGGCCCCTACAGTACCTGCCAGTTGCTTAGCTGTCACTTCCTCCCAGCTAAGAAGACAGCTGTGCGGGAGGGAGGAAGAAGAGGCTAGAGCACACAGGCAGCATGGAGGCAAGGAGAGGTTGGAGTGAGCAGCTACATGCTCACTCCCATCAGCCTCAGCCAGGAAACAAGGTAAGATAAGGGTGTCTGCTAATCAAATCATTATGCCTTGTGTGTGTGTATATGTGCAAGTGTGTGTATCTGTGTGTGTATGTACCAGTGAGTGTATCTAAGTGTGTGTAGGTACGTGTGTGTGGATCTGTGTGTATTTGAGTGTGTGTGTATCTGTACGTGAGTGTGTATCTGAGTGTGTGTATCTGTGTGTCAGTGTGTATCTGAGTGAGTATCTGTATGTATCCAAGTGTGTGTATATAACAGTCTGTGTATCTGTGTGTATTTGAGTGTGTGTGTGTGTGTGTATCTGTGTGTCAGTGTATCTGAGTGAGTATGTGCCAGTGTGTGTATTTGTATGTATCTTAGTGTGTATATATACCAGTCTGTGTATCTGTGTGTATTTGAATGTGTGTGCAAATCTGTGTGTCCGTGTATCTGAGTGTGTGTGTGTGTGTATCTCTGTATATGTGCAAGTGTGTGTATGTGACAGTGTGTGTGTATGTGACAGTGTCCGTATCTGCATGTCAGTATCCGTATCTGTGTGTCAAGGTGTGTGCATGAGTCCGTGTGCTAATAGTGTGTGTAAATAGTTGTGTTCTGTCATAATAAAATATGTAATTGTTCATACATGTTTGATGGCTGTGTGTATTTTAGTGTGCGTGTTCGTGTGTGGGGGTGCATTTTGTGTGTGTGTGTGTGTGTGTGTGTATGCACATATGTGTGTAGGGGGGTGCAGAAAAAGGGTGTGCAGTTGCTGGTGAAGCTACCTCCCTGAAACAAGCCTTTGCATGTTGGGATGTCTGCCAAACACACACACACAGACTGAGCCATTCACACAGACTGAGCCCCCCCACACACACACAGACTGACCCATACACACAAAAACAGACCTCCTCATCCCCCCTCACACACACACACACAGACTGAGCCACACACTGACTCACACTTACCAGCAGCTGCCTGGATGCCTCATTCCCCCAGGCTCTCTGTGATCCAGCAGGAAGTTCCTCCCAGCACGGTGCCTTTGGTCGCACGTTGGAATTCTTCAAATCATTATTTCACCTGCTGCAGTTTATGTAGGGAGACTCAGTGTCCCCTGCTTCAATTTCATTAGGGGGGGCACAAGAGCAGCACTGCATGATGCAGGGGGTGCCATGGGCCCCCTCACCCCCATGACGCCCCTGGTAGTAGTTAGTAGTTAACTACTGTTGAAACATACCCTTGTCCTTGGTGATCACAATAATTACTTGCCATGGCCGTTCAGTTCTATCCAGAGCGAGCCATACCCTTCAAGTAATTAGGAGCATTCATGATAGACATACAAGGGAGTCAGTTTAGAAAATGCCCCATCTTTATTAAACAGAACAACTGTTTTATAATAACACACAATAAAGGAAGGTCTAGGGCAGTATCATTAATTACCAATCAAATATTGACAACTACCACCAATGTAACAACTCAGTGATATAAAACTTTTCTAGGGTGCATTAGACTTCTTAGAATAGGAGTATATAGCGGTAGTGTCTTCTTAGAATAGGAGAGAACAAAGATGGCTATATGCCAAGACTATGTATGTGACCTATTTAAAGTAGATACCATCTTGTGATGCTAGTTTCTCCTCTGTAACCAGACATTATTAAAAAATATATATATTAGGAATGTTTTTGGTTACTCTTTCTTAATAAAAAGTGTTGGATCTATAAAAGGCTTTATACACAATACAACTAAGGAAACATGCACACTCAAAAAAAGCTAGAAAAGCAAATTATATTTCACAAAGTAATTATTTGACATGAGTTGTTTTCTGGATGTATGCATGCCCTCAGGGGAAAAAACCCTGGTACACATCATGGATCATGGTATATTAGAAAAGGTGTGGAAAGAAAAGTGCGAAAAGAACATGGCAACCCAAGAACATGACTCCCTCCAGACCCGGATGGTCTGAAAAATGCACACACATCCATGGGGGTCTGCGCTCGTTGGCATTTTCTTAGCTCTAGAATTACCACAGTTATCCAAGTAACAGAGTAAGCAATTAAAGGAACCATAACTGATTTAATGAGCTCTTTGTAGTTTCACTGTAGCGGTCATGCGTACTCACACATATATTTCTTAATCTTTGGGACAAGCAAATGTGCATGGTTCCTTAGTTGTATTGTGTATAATATAATTGTTGTTTTCCTTGTGACTCCCTATGAACCTGATGCATCTCTATGGAGAGCCAGGCTAATTACCTTTTTCTGTAGTGAGTCCCCACAGCCAACAAATGTCTTGGTAAGCGTGCTACGTATGCCAATTAATCTGCATCCAAAGCCATGACATAAGGGATAGCCAAGGTAAAGATTAGGGAACAGTGCACAGACACACACACACACACACACAACATACATTTTAAAATTTTACTTGGGATTCCGTTACACCATATGGCCATAAAGTGTCAAGCTCACCACTATGTCACAGTACCCCAATATCAATGGGTCCTACACCAATTTCACAATAGGAGATCAACATGCAACACTCACAGCCTAAACTACCTGTGGAGACTCTCCTCAATTTATGCTTTCCTGTGATCACCTCCAAAGGGACACCTATTGTGGATAAGTAATGTGCTAAGCCCAAGAGGAATCTGGTCTGCATTCCAAATATACATAGAAAAAAATCAGAATTGGAGGCATGCCCTGAACATGCATTTCATCGGTGATAGCCATCAAAATCATGACTTCTGTTACTTATTGTGTGCATTTGTACACGTCCTGGAGCTCATGCGAAACCTTAGCACCTTAAAGTGGCTCTGTTTTCATAAATAAAAAGGTTATGCATAATGCTTTTTTTTTTTTTTTTTATGAATAAATCACTAATTTAATGTTTTATTGTTCCTTTAAACTCAAAAGAACCAGAAACATACCTTGGTACAAATTTACTTAGTGTGAATATAAACTATCAATAGTAAAGGGGACCCTGCATCTACCAGTTATGCAGGAGTTATTAGAGAATTCCTAGCATATTCATGGTGGACTCCTCAGGGTTTGATATGGATCTTGAAATGTATTTTAATGTGCTGAATGATTCTGTAGATCATTGTGCTATCTAATTAACTGGACTGGATGTCAAACTGTCCCCACACTCAGAAAATGTCACTACAAACTATTTCTGTATTTTACTGAACTGAACTAGGTACACGAAATTTAATTGAGGCTGGACACAATCTGTCCTCTTCTCTTCATTTTCCTGACAGTTTGACAAGTCATGGACGTTGTTGAGGGCTTTAGGGATTCAAGCCTCAAATAAAATAAACTGGATGTATCCTCAACCTGTCTGTTTTATGATAACTGCTTCCTCCAGCTAATGGCTGTTTGAGAAGATACAATCAATGGAATGTTTGAGGATAAAGGCATATCCCCTATAAAGTTGCTTCATACAAACAGTAATAGTGGGAACAGGAGGGGTGTGCCAAGACAGACATGTATCACTACGAAGAATACCACAAAAAGTGTGGAGGTAGCTATGAATGGAGATGGATATATGGATTAAAACTAACCCCTGGGCCAATTATAGAATTATTCCATGATGGAGGTATGAATGAATGAGAAATGCAATAAACAGAGATATGAATTTAATGGGGAAGTGGAGTTACACTGGAGTCAGCAAGACAAGGGCAGTGATGACATAGGAGACCACGACTAGGAAGGAGTATGTATACACACCCCTGAGGCAGAGCCCAAAGTAATAAAACATGATGTTTCCAGGTGGAGAGGTGAAGTTCAGGGGAGATCACGTGTGGTCAACAAAGGTAAGTATTTTTATTCTTACAATTCAATATTGTTTATGTTTTAGTTATTACTCCACAGATCTGTTACACTTGCCCATAAATCTGTACAAATGCTGTGGTTTTTCTCAAAAAATTCTAATTTCATTATTTTTGGTTTCTCTCTCATAGCTTTCTTGCAACGTCTAGTGCAATGAATAATTCAGCATCATCTGCAGGGGCGTTTTAGCCGCATGGCAAACAAGGCATTTGCCTTGGGCGGTATTTTCCAGGGGGCGGCAAAAAAAAGCCGCCCCCCAAATGCCCAGGGCAAATGCCTTGTTAGCCTTGAGGCTAACTAACATGCTGGGCTGGGCGGGCGGCTGGCGATGGAGCACTTCCACTGAGCGGTCTGCTCAGCTCCCTCGCGCGCCGCAGAGTGAGGCTGGGAGCCGGAATATGACGTCATATTCCGGCTCCCAGCCTCACTCTGCGGCGCGCGAGGGAGCTGAGCAGACCGCTCAGAGGAAGTGCTCCCTTGCCAGCCGCCCGCCAGCCCAGCAGCCACTGGACCCCCAGGAAGAGAGGGAACCCCCCCCCCAGCATTCCCAAAGGTAAGGAGGCTGGGGGGTTAAATAAATAAAAAAATATGTTAATGTGAGTGAGTGTGTGTATATGTCTGTTAGTGTGTGAGTGTGTGTGTCTGTTTGTGTGTGTATGTCTGTTAGTGTGTGTGTGTGTTTGTCTGCTAGTGTGTGTGTGTGTTAGTGTGTGTTTGTGTCTGTTAGTGTGTGTGTGTGTCTGTTAGTGTGTGAGTGTCTGTTAGTGTGTGAGTGTGTATCTGAGTGTGTATCTGCTAGTGTGTGAGTGTGTATCTGTTAGCGTGTGTGTGTGTTTGTCTGTTAGTGTGTGTGTCTGTTAGTGTGTGTGTGTGTGTCTATTAGTGAGTGTGTGTGTATCTGTTAGTGTGTGAGTGTGTATCTGTTAGTGTGTGACTGTATCTGTTAGTGTGTGTGTGTCTATTAGTGAGTGTGTGTCTGTTAGTGAATGTGTGTGTCTGTTAGTGAGTGTGTGTGTATCTGTTAGTGTGTGAGTGTGTATCTGTTAGTGTGTGTGTGTGTGTCTGTTAGTGTGTGAGTTTGTGTATGTTAGTGTGTGTGTGTCTGTGTGTGTGTGTCTGTTAGTGTGTGTCTGTGTGGGTGTCTGTTAGTGTGTGAGTGTGTGTCTTTTAGTGTGTGTGTATATGTTAGTGAGTGTGTGTGTGTGTGTCTGTTAGTGTGTGTGTGTCTATTAGTGAGTGTGTGTCTGTTAGTGAGTGTGTGTGTCTGTTAGTGAGTGAGTGTGTATCTGTTAGTGTGTGAGTGTGTATCTGTTAGTGTGTGACTATCTGTTAGTGTGTGTGTGTCTATTAGTGAGTGTGTGTGTCTGTTAGTGAGTGTGTGTGTATCTGTTAGTGTGTGAGTGTGTATCTGTTAGTGTGTGAGTTTGTGTATGTTAGTGTGTGTGTGTGTCTGTGTGTGTGTGTCTGTTAGTGTGTGTCTGTGTGTGTGTCTGTTAGTGTGTGAGTGTATGTTAGTGAGTGTGTGTGTGTCAGTGTGTGAGTTTGTGTCTGTTAGTGTGTGTTCGCTGTGTGTGTGTCTTTTAGTGTGTCTGTGTGTCTGTTAATGAGTGAGTGTGTCTGTTAGTGAGTGTGTGTGTGTGTGTTAGTGAGTGTGTGTCTGTTAGTGAGTGTCTGTTAGTGTGTGAGTGAGTGTGTCAGTTACTGAGTGTGTCTGTTAGTGAGTGTGAGTGTGTCTGTTAGTGTGTGTGTGTGTTTCTGTTAGCTAGTGTATGCGTATCTGTCAGTGAATGTGTGTGTGTATTTTAGAAGGTTGGGTGAGGGTGGCACGGGAGGGGAGGGGGCGCCTGAGTTTTGTCCTGCCTAGGGCAGCACAAAACCAGGATACACCACTGATCATCTGCCAACGTTACCTCTAACATATGCCCTATCTGATAAAATTAGTTTAGAATGCAGCTTATTTTGAATTTATTTGTGAACTGGTTGATCTTCAACACCATAGAAAGTATTTAATGGCTGTCCCTGTAAGCTGTAAAACCATTATAAAAAGAAAAAAAGAAAATCATACCAATTTGCAAAATATTGTAAAATAAAATATTTGCACATCTGCATCTCTTGCTAGTATTGGGGTAGGGCCAAGATCTTAAAGGACCACTCTAGGCACCCAGACCACTTCAGCTTAATGAAGTGGTCTGGGTGCCAGGTCCAGCTAGGGTTAACCCATTTTTTTTATAAACATAGCAGTTTCAGAGAAACTGCTATGTTTATAAATGGGATAATCCTTCCTCCAAAGCATCTAGCGGCTGTCTCATTGACAGCCGCTAGAGGTGCTTGCGTGATTCTCACTGTGAAAATCACAGTGAGAGCACCCAAGTGTCCATAGGAAAGCATTGTAAATGCTTTCCTATGCGACCGGCTGAATGCGCGCGCAGCTCTTGCCGCGCGTGTGCATTCAGCCGAATGGGTGGAGAGAAGGAGGATCGGAAGAGGAGAGCTCCCCGCCCAGCGCTGGAAAAAGGTAAGTTTTTACCCCTTTCCCCTTTCCAGAGCCGGGCGGGAGGGGGTCCCTGAGGGTGGGGGCACCCTCAGGGCACTATAGTGCCAGGAAAATGAGTATGTTTTCCTGGCACTATAGTGGTCCTTTAAGCGAAGGTAAGCTTTAAAATCAGAAACTCAATATGATGTCACCGTTCATTTAAAAAAAAATGAAAATCAGATAATTTTAGCTGCTTTCTATCTAAAAAATGCTAAGTAAACTGTGAAACTGAATGGGACATGACTGATAATGTTCAACCAAAAAACTTGACACGTCCCCACTTGGATCTTGACAGATAAATTAAAAAAACACGTCCCCACTTCATGGACAGGAGAAGCAGTGTGGACACCCCTGTACAAGGTAGACAGACCCCACAAAATTCTGCTAAAAGATTGGTCTAGGCTTTATTGATCATAAACAACAGCTCCACAGATCTTGCACGTTTGTGTACTATAGATCACTATTCTCCAATTTTAACTCACCTTCACATTCCAGTGTCAATGTTAGCTCCATAAGTGGTTATAAATAGCTCTCTGTCGGCATTTTAGTGGACTAACCTTGTACTGCTATCTATATATAGTTTATAACTGTATTTACTGTATGCATCAATATACTACTATTGCTGTATGTCACAACTGAATAACTGTAAAGCTGACACATCATTTACTTTTTTCTCTGCATTACGCTAATTTTTATATATATATTAAATGGAAACAAAAACAAAAAAACTCCATTTGTTTATATATAATCAGTTTAGATAATTCCAATTTAAGAATTCCCAAATGTGCCAAAATGTTCTAAATACACACCACTTACAGTAAATATTGATGAAAGAGAAATGTTCCTAAGAAACACAGCCACTAGCTAGTTTAAATTTTTAACAACAAAAATATAAAAAGCTTGAGGCAGATTTAGATCAATACCAATCATTGCAGACAAGACAGAGTAATGTTTGAATTTGTAGAATTAATAAGAAAAAAAAGTTAGCTGCTTTGTTCTTTAGATGTGTGTGGACATCTCTTGTTTCCAAGCGGTTTGCAAAAAAAAAAAAAAAAAAATACCTCTTATAATCTGAGTGATTTGGGTGTCCTGGGAAGTAATGTTTAAATATATTTTATTTCCTTTCATTATGCGTAGATGGCATATTATTAAATGGAAATAACAAAAATTTGGGTTGGACAGAAAAACTTTAAAAAAATAATTTGCCAAATAAGGAAGTTAACAGGCAAGGAAATAGTGTTAATAGAAGTAAAAGAAGGCAAGTTCCTGGCACTTTTAGTGTAATTGTAAAAGGCTGCTGGGACAAAACCCAAAACCAGAGTCTCTTTTTTCTGGTCAGAAGCAGAATATATGGATGAGGAGATGAGAGCAGTGCCAAGGGGAATCCTTAAAGTTGGAACAGGACCACAAAGGATCCTTGAGTTTGGTTAAGTATGAAACGAGGCAAAGCTCTACTTTTGAGTAACCTAGGTGGTATAACCACAAGGGATGATCCAAAGATTATGAAATACAAACAAGAAAGTCGATATGGTGTAGTATGTTTGGAATCACAAATGTAGGAGGTATTTGTATTTAAATATACACTCACATTTCTTGGAGCCCAAAGTTGGCTCCTAGTAAATGTAATGAAGTGGTACAATCCCCACACTTGGATAAGTTTATAGTAGTGATCCTCATCGTAATGAGATATAAATAAAATCAGAAATAAAATATAGTGAACACTAAATTTAAAAGGTGGTAAAATACTTAAAATGTACTTACAAATGTAGAGGAAAAAAACAGGGTTTTGCTCAATCCTCAAAGTAGCATAGCATTGTGGGAGTTGTACAACAAATTGGGTCTTTACCTTTTGGTCACCCTTGGGCTAGAGGGGGCCCAATAAATGTATTTCACCAGAGCACTCACTCTATTAGTTCCGCCACAGATATATATATATATACACACACACACACACACACACAGTATCTCACAAAAGTGAGTACACCCCTCACATTTTTGTAAATATTTTATTATATCTTTTCATGTGACAACACTAAAGAAATGACACTCTGCTACAATGTAAAGTAGTACGTGTACAGTCAGTATAACAGAGTAAAATTGCTGTCCCCTCAAAATAACAACACACAGCCATTAACGTCTTAACCGTTGGCAACAAAAGTGAGTACACCCCTAAGTGGAAATGTCCAACTTGGGCCCAATTAGCCATTTCCCCTCCCTGGTGTCATATGACTCATTAGTGTTACAATGTCTCAGGTGTGAATGGGGAGACGGTGTTTTAAATTTGGTGATATCACTCTCACACTCTCTCATACTGGTCACTGGAAGTTCAACATGGCACCTCATGGCAACAAACTCTCTGAGGATCTGAAAAAAAAAAGAATTGCTGCTCTACATAAAGATGGCCTAGGCTATAAGAAGATTGCCAAGAACCTGAAACTAAACTGCTGCATGGTGGGCAAGACCATACAGCTGTTTCACAGGACAGGTTCTACTCCTGTGACAGTCATATCCAGAGGTTATATCCAGAGGTTGTCTTTGGGAAATAGACGTATGAGTGCTGCCAGCATTGCTGCAGTGGTTGAAGCGGTAGGGGGTCAGCCTGTCAGTGCTCAGACCATACGCCGCACACTGCATCAAATTGGTCTGCATGGCTGTCGTACCAGAAGGAAGCCTCTTCTAAAGATGATGCACAAGAAAGCCAGTAAATAATTTGCTGAAGTACACTTACACTTTACATTGTAGCAGAGTGTTATTTGTTCAGTGTTGTCACATGAAAAGATATAATCAAATATTTACAAAAATATGACGGGTGTACTAACTTTTGTGAGATACTGTATATCACTAAAGAGCACATAGAATATATAAAAACAATAAGCATAAAAGGCATAGATACACAAAAATTATTTCTGCAGTAAGACTCCCACTACTTCTGAGCGGCAGTAATGACCATAGTACACATCAGCCCCAATACATACAATTAAAAAAAAAGAAAATAGTTACTTGCCTACTACCCCAAATCCCTATGTATATATAAACAAATTTCGTTTGTTTTTTTTTCACTACAATGGCCATTAGGTGTAGTGTAGTAGGTGGAGTGAAACAAAAAAATTAAGAGATGCACAAAGGGAAGGAGTAAGAGACACACAATGGGAAAAATGGGGGATAAGATACACTAAAGTGCGTTTTATTACAGTGGTGTATTTGTATGAAATGTTTGATTAAAGAGGTGTGTTTGTATGTAGTGTTGGCTTTTAAATGCGGTTGCACATGTGTGCGCAGTTTTGGTGTTTGAATAAAGGGTTGTGTTTGTTTATAACTTTATAATTTGAATGCAGGGGTGTACGAGTACAGAATGCTTGTGTTTGATTACAGAGGTGTGTTTGTGTTTGCTGGGATGTATGCACATATATACACATACACTGCCATATACATACTTATCCATATATTTATATATACACTCATTAACACACTGACACATACACACCCTGACATATTATACACAAACTCTGATATGTACACAAACACTGAGTGGCTGGGACAGCAAAGAGTTTCACACCCTCTATAACTGTTCCAGCAGCTTCACTATCAAGACTGGTACAGAAGACACTGGCAACTTGTTACTAATCTCTCCCAATCAGCCCAAATAAGTTCCAAAACAGCATGTTGTTATCATTGCAGAAAATAGGCACCTCCTACAGGACAGGAGTATTTAGTCAGGTGCCTACTCTGTCTATTGGAAAATTCGGCTCTGACTGAGCGTATTTGGAGCAGGGGATTATAGCAAGGGTGCACAAAAACATAAACCCTCAAATGTTTTTTGCAATGCATTCTGGTTTTTGTAGTTTTACAACTTCTACCTTCTGGATCATAGAATAAAGTCAACCGACTGGACAAGATCACTTCACTTCCTCAAGGTATTTGAAGTTAGGGTGCTAAGTATTTTTATTTTACATATTTCACAAGCCTAGTTAAGTGAGATAAGATAATTTACTGCAAGCTAATATATGTGCCTGGAGTTTTGATGCATATTAATAAATGGAAATATAATAATATAATATAATAATATCTGGTGCATACGATCATCCTGCCCTTGTGCACTAGCAATACAAGTTACAGATAGTTTGTTCTGAAAAGTTTGCATTTAGTGGCAGGCTGATCTGACTATGTCTCTTCCTTATTAATAAAGGAGTGCTTTGTGGACCTTCCATCATAGAACCTCAGGGAATGTGACAGACAGTTTCATTGCCTGAGCGCTTTGGTTGGCATTTCGAAATGTTGAATAGATCCCACAGCATACATAACAGTCACAATGTTAACTTAAAAATTTGTATTAGAAACAGGCCTTTCTCACTGGGAAGCTGATGACAAGTGTAAACTGTAACGCATTCTAAAACGTAATATAATGGATACATTGTACATACAATAGAACTTGAGCATGTCCAAGTTGTGAGCAATGTGTGTTACATGTAATTACGTTATATTTGTATGTTGAACTATGTACAAATGTTGACGTCTATTAATTAGTGCTTCCCATTGATATGTTATTGTATCTGTTTTTCTATGTTTCTCTGGAAGCATGCGATGGCGGTCTCAATACACGCATTATCAAGATGTATTTTTTTTTATATATATATATATATATATAATTTTCTCTGTGCTAATGTTCCTTTCATCTCAGAACAGCAATGGGAATACGGTCAACGTTACTGGTAAGAGATATATTCTCAGACTGTAGCTGCCTTCTTTAATTTAATACTCCTCCCAATAGCTATATGACAACAGTATCCAGGAGAGGCTGAAATATGCGATTATTAAAATGATGGCAATTGCAAATAGTGATTGATGATGTCACTCGCCATGCAGCAAAACAGCATAACCTATCCACATGTTTCTTAAAGTGACACCCTAGGCCCCAGAACCACTACAGCTTAATACAGTGGTTCTGGGGCAGAACATTTGTTCCTGTCAGGTCAGAAGTGTACTCAGTTTTTGAGGAAAGACTGCTGCCTTATGCCACCTGTAACGGACCGTTTTGCACACAAGGGGTAAAAACCGTTTAGGCGATTGGCCCCCTTTCCAGAGATACAGGCACAGCTACTGCAGAACACCAAACTCCCGAACTGGATACAAAATAGCACTCCAACTCCCGAACTGGAACCTCCCAAATAGCTGCTAGCAGACGAACAGGAAAAGCAGACAATCAGCTTACACTCCTGGCAATCAGTCTCTAACAGCATACAGTGAATCCCCCCAAGAACGAGACAAGGCTCTGTGTTGAGGGTCAAGCAGTGGTCTGAGGTGCTGGCACACCCAGCCTGGTTTTTATTACAGTCTTGCAAATACAGGACCGCCCACAGGGAGGTATAAAATATCCAGTAACATATTAGTTACAACCCACAGATTCCCTCCCCCTTATCCTGAGAGGTAACCCAATACACATACCTTTTACCACAATGCATCCTGGCTTCCTCTCCTCTGCCCTGGAGATAAGTGAGAAGTAATTCAATTATCTCCCAGGACAGGGACAAGACTCCATTATGCACATGGTGACACAAAGACAGTAAAACACTTTAAAATACATAAAGTCACATTTGTTACATAACACACAGACATTTAACATATCCCCAGATAGCTCAGGTCTGAGCGCACATTATTAAGTGAATGGCGCTCAGACCACACGAATACAGTTTAATCGCCATGGAGCCAAAGTCTTTACAGTCAGTTTCATACGAATGGGCTCCATGGGATTCCTATCTGGGGTATAACACATTCAAACAAATCTACCGAACCCCAGGCAGAAAAGCACGAATGAAGCTTTTCTGCAGGTAAAAAAGATGTCTTTTAACAGGGGGCCATAGTCCAAAGGCAGCAAGCGAGCAACCAGGCTTCTCCAATGCAATGTGGCGAGATTGGTTTCGTCACACCACCTCTTATGGCTGTCACTCAAACAGCATCTATAGCAGGTCTCTCCAATAGGTAGATCCCCATGTGTTGTACAAATCCCATGATGCTTTGTCATTCTAAAAGCTTTCTAATGGCATGAAACGCATCAAAAGATTTGTAGTTCTACAACATATGGGGATCTACCTATTGGGCAGCCCTGCTCTAGAGGGACTTTCCTTGTTGCGGTCCTGCAATCTTTTCTCTGCGTGAAGAAGAGAGTAGAGATGCATTGAGTCAAAGCATTTCTTTGAGGAGAAGTGGATTGACACAGAGTGGTGATTGCTGTGCGTGCACACTAGTCTCTTCATGCTTCAATATGGAAAATCTCAATTTGATTGAGAAATCCCTGGCATTCTTTAATATTACCATCAAAATGCAGGGGAAGGAGATAGGGAGATAGTAGGTGCCTTATATACAATAGGTGGAGGTACATTAGGCAGAGGTGAGATAATCGTAGAAACATCAGGTTGTAAATGAGCCATCCGAGTAAGAAGCGTACTGAAAGCCTGGGCAAATTGAACCATACGGTGATCATTCTCCTCTAGCTTTCTCTCCCAAGCTGATATGTGCTCACACAATTCTGCAGGATCTATGGCCATATCATAATGACAGGATTACTAGTTGATCCAGCACGCAGAATTATATCACACCTAGGACTAAGGATAACGTTTATCCGGACCTTAGAATGGCCGGACTTAATGTTTTCAAGAATAGTCAGAATACTTGCCAAGGTCAGGGATACAGAAGGAGACACAACGATGAGGGAAAGCCAAAAGTGAAGGATATCAGAAATCAGGGAAGTCAAAACTAAGCCAAAGTCAAAAACCAGAATAATACAATCAGGAACACATTCTCGGATAACCAGCAAAGGGAAACAATGACAGGGCACTAATCAAAAGGCAATTTGGGTTTAAATAACTGTCCTAAAGCTGTAATTGGCTGTATGTGACCTCTGACCCCAAAATGTGCGTGCACG
Source organism: Pelobates cultripes (assembly GCA_933207985.1). Lineage (NCBI taxonomy): Eukaryota > Metazoa > Chordata > Amphibia > Anura > Pelobatidae > Pelobates > Pelobates cultripes. The sequence goes on from OW240912.1 coordinate 373,672,408, forward strand.
TCTATGACGGGATGTATCCCCATGAAAACCATAACCTCAGCGGCCGGCATCTCTAGGCCAGCGTCCTTCAGGAGCCGCGCGGGAGGAAGCAGAGGGAACTCTGACTCCCATCAACCTGAGCCACTGGACCCCAGGGAAGTCACCCTCCTGCACCTAAAAGGTAGGTAATAGGAGGGTGACTAAAATATGTTGCATGTGTGTGTTAGTGTATGTGTCTGTATGTATCTGTGTGTGTGTCTATGTATGTATCTGTATGTATGTATGTGTGTCTATGTATGTGTTTCTGTATGTATGTGTGTGTGTCTGTATGTATGTGTATCTGTGTCTATGTATGTATGTGTGTCTGTATGGGGTGGCAGTGAGGGGTGGCCCCCATGGATCAGTTTTGCACCGGTGCCCCATGGATTGTGTGTAAGCCACTGGCCTGGAGAGTCCATTTAACCCCCTAGTCGTGGGTAGAGGTTTTACGTAGGGATCAGACAGGTACCAGCATTTCTTTAAATACCCGGGGAGCAGCTGCTTACTGATTTATTATGCTTAACTTATTGGGCAAAGGTGGGGAAATTAGTGCGAATCAGATCCCCTTATTTTATTAAAATCCCTCTTCCCATTAAACAAACATTAGTGCAGGCCTATGTGGCTCAGTTGTTTAGTTAGTAAACCTACACCTGTGAAATATTGGATGGGGAAAAAGGGAGGACCTTGCTAAGATTTTATATATATATATATATATATATATATATTTTAAATTCTTTATTTAGAATGACAGTCAGTTCACAAAGTTTCCAGACATTACTTAGTTGTACATAGCAATGAACAGGAGTACAAGTTTATACAGCCTTATAAACATATCTATCATCTGTTAAATGGTACAGACATGACTTTAGTTGGATGACAAGTCTGGTTCCCTTGCTCTGACTGTCAAATTTATTTCACTTTTTAACATTGTGTAAAAGGTTACTGTGGTACAGAAGAGGAACAATGTGGTTAGTTCTGTTCGTAAGCTTTGAATGGATCTCGCCCTTTGGGGTAAACAACACAGGCTTTTTATTCATTGTTACAAGGCGTCATACCCAAACACACATATGTTCGGCTGAAGAGGTTGAGGTGGTAGGAATAGAAGAAAGGAGAAAAGGGGGAGCTGGGAATAATTAATGAGAAAAGGGGATAGGGAAGATACACATGGTGGTGTTTGGTTTGCTGAATCGGGAGGTCTTGGAGTTCATATAACTGTGTTTATATGTTCACTGCATGTGAAGTGATCAAGGGTTTTTCTTTGTGCCCACCTTGTTCTATTTATGCTTTTTGTGGAAATTGTGTTGTATGCGTGATGGGCGGAAGTGGCGTTTTGCAATCTTCAACCTGCAACTGGCTAATGGTGTGACTACCCTCCCATAGCCATATACTTGGCCTCATGTAGTTGGAGGTGCAGAGGAGGAAGGAGGGGAAAAGGGATGGGGAGAATGCGGGGGGAAGGGAATAGGTTTTGTCTGTCCATGGTGGATCTGGCAGGAGTGGCTGGGCCCCTCCCCTGGGGCTCTTTTACCCCATCCTGTTTTGTGTGTTTTTAACTGGTTATGTAGGTCTCCCAGGGCTGCCAAATCTTTAAGAAATTTTGTTCAGTGTTTCTAATTTGAGTGGTCAGTTTGTCAATCAGATAATTATCTTTGATTTTGATGACTACCTTTTCCATTGTGGGTGTGGAGTTTTTAAGCCAGGACTGGCCATGGCTCGTCTAGCTGCCAAAGTAAGTTTGTTATGAAGCTTTTGCTCCTTTGATAGGAGTCAGTCAGTGGGTTTGGAAAACAGGAAGGACCATGGGTCCATTTCTATATGTCGTTCAAATACGTTGTCTAGCAGGGTCTGGATTTGAGTCTAAAATTGTTTCACCTTTGGGCATGTCCACCACATGTATTAAGGTCTCTTTGTCCTCACAGTCTTTCCAGCATACATCAGTGGTAGTTTTCCCATTCTATTTAGCTTTACCGGGGTGGTAAATCAGCATTTTGTAGAATTGTTCCTTATTGTTCTCCCCTTCTAGTGTCTGTTTAAGGTCTTTTCCCCATTGGCCTATGTAACTGGGGTCATCGTCATCTCTCCGGGGCACTAAGCTGTGCATGCAGTACAGTAATCATACCTTTCTGGGCAGTGCCTGTTATGCAGAGTTTTTCAAAGAAGATCATGGGGGCTTTTGCCACATTACACACCTTTTGATCTTTTAATTGGATATACCAAAAATAGTTGTTGGTTGTGAGGGGCGCTAGGATTTTAAGGTTCTCAAATGTTCTGAAGGTGTAATTTAAAAAAAAATGTGATGATATCTTTTGGACTCTGGTATTTTCTATTCCTCTAAATTCCCTTGCACTCATCCCAGGCTCAATGCTTATTTTCTTTGGTACAGAGTTAAAAGAGAGGGAGTATGTTTTAGAGAATGTTTATTGGCCATGAGGTCCTATATTCTCATGGAGTTTAGAATGGCCAGCCAGGTTATTCTAAATTCTGGTCTGTCATCCTTGGGTAACCAGATCCAGAACTGGGGCAAGTCCGTACTCATTAGATGTGTTTCCAAATCGACCCAGTGGTGAGAGTCCACTGGTGAGTGCCAGCAAACCACTTGGGTCAGTTGAAAGGCTAAGTAGTATAGGTATAAATTGGGTGGTATAGTAGTTGACATGCTACCCTGTGTCTCTTTTTTGCCCATATAAAGTTCGTACTTTGTAAGGGGCTGAGGTCTCTTTTGGTTACTTTGAGAGGCAGGCCTGAAATAAGAACAGCAAGCGTGGTAGGAGATTCATCTTGATGGCATGCAACTGTCCCATGGTGCTTGCCATGAGACGCCGTGGCCAATATTGCTAAACACAAATCCCAATCCAGACAGTTTGTCTAAGCCTTTGATGTCTGGGTGTGATCATATGAGTTGTAGGAGTGGTTCCTACACCAGTATGAATAGGAGGGGGGAGAGTGGGCATTCCTGTCTGGTACCATTTTTGGGCATGAATGGGACGGGGGAGGACACCGGGATGCAAAACTGAGCTTTAGGTTGTGTCTACAGGGCCCTGATCCCAGTGATAAAGGACTGTGGTAACCCTATGTGCCTTAGTAGTGTGAACAGGTAGTGCTACTGGACCCTGTTGAATGCCTTCTCTGCATCCAGCGACAGGATCAGAGAAGGCTTCTGCGTCCTCTTAGGCCACCAAATAAGGTCCACACTTCTTCTTGTGTTTTCATAGAGTTGTCTTGTGGGCACAAAGCCCACTTGGTCCGCGTGTATCATTGTTGGCAGTAGTGGGTTTAGCCTGGAGGCAAGGATTTTTGCAAACAGTTTGAAGTCAAAGTTGACATGGGATATAGAGCGGTAATTTGCTGCTATAGCTTTGTCTTTACCTGGTTTAGGGATGAGTGTGATGTCAGCTGTCAGGGGGTCAAAATTGGGGCACATCCCACGCATCGACTCCGCAAAGACCTGCATCAAATGGGGAACCAGTTCCTCCCTAGGAATCTTCCTCCCTAAGATCTTATATGTACCGTCAAACCCGTCTGGCCTCGGGGCTTTATTCCCTTTGAGGGCTGATATCGCCTGGGTAATTTTGTTGCTGTCTCTGCCAATTGATGTTCCTAGTGCTTGCTGAGGACTCCAAGTTCTACACCAGACACCACAAGCACTGCAGACCCCACTTCCAGCAATGCAGCTGTGCCGGGGTCTCGCTGTCCTCCACCCACCCTGAACCCAAGACCAGGATCCAGCTTCCAGTGGGTAGACCTCTCCTAATCCAGAGAGTGTAGCAGGAACAGGCTCTTACCAGAGCTTATACTCAGGGGAGTATTGTGATTATAGTAATCCCCAAGAGTGTGGTTATCCCATCCCCCAAACATGAGCCAAGACTTCATGAAGGGGTCAAGCAAGTCTGTTTAATGAAAGCCAGTATTCACAATTTATACAATTCCTCAGGCCAGAGGCACACCCCCTGGACCTGATGGAACACAGGCACACAAACCAATCAAAACAATACAACAATGTCTGACACTCCCACACACAGCACACAAGCCCTCCCCTCTGCCTGGGATATAATTAAAGTAGCTAATAAATAACCTAATTATCCACAGGCAGAAAAGCAAACATTTTCCCCAAAGTCTAGAAAAAAAAACCAGAACACACCCCAGAGCACATCATAAATATATCCCTGGAGAGCCCTGATCTGGGTGAGAAACATAACCAAAAATCACCCAGATCAGAGCAGGGGTTCAAACGTTTTGTGGAAGTCTCTTTTGACCGACAGCACGCATGATTTCATGCCCAAAACAGTTCCAGAGAATTTGGCTGTGCGGCCGGTCTATTTAAAATGTTAATTTCAGTTCAAATAGACGAACGGGAACCATTCGTGCAAATGTCAATGTTAAAAGTGCCGTATGTATTGTTGAATGGTGTTCGACTCCATTTAAAGAGTTGAGGTTCAGAGAAAGTAAAGTTTCAGCGGTGTTCGTGCCGTCGCGTGTCCGATTTGAATTCCATGAACTCGATGACAAAACACAGCTGAACTCGTTCGACTGAATTAAAATGACCACTGCCACGTGTTCGAATGTCGGCCACTTCAACACTTTGGCTGTTTCGGAAGTGCTACTTTGAAAGTGCAAATCCTTGCCAATAGAATTTAAAGGGGAAGAAACCGTGTCTTAATATCCAATATGCACAAATAATGCTTTTACAGGTCAATACATCCCAGGGGCCATAGTCACAGGGCAAGAAGCTGGCAAGCAGGCCTCTCCAAGTAAAAGTGTCGAGGTTACATTCGCCACAGCTCCCTATTAAGGCTCATGTTCCATTGACTTTCCAACAATGTTAGGAATTCTAAAAACATAGTTTTGTGGAAGTAGTCAAAACAAATAAGAGTAGAAAGGACATTTTGCAAATATGTATCTTTTTAATTAAGAAGGCATTGACCACATCACATTTTGTGTGAATTACAGGAATTAGAACCTAGAAGAACAAAAAAAAAAACAACAATATAATTTATGAAAATAAACCTAACAAAAAGTATATGGCTTTAAAACCTGGGTTACATGTGAACAACCGGAAATTTAATAGAATTTTGTTTAAAAAAAAAATATTAACAAAATATTTGTAAAACCAAAAATAGCCATAGAGCTACAAATGTTATTAAATATAAATTTATTATCAATACAAAACAAACGTTCATACTAAAAAAGTTCATATAAATTAATTACTGTGTCTTAAAACTGCAAAATTTATTATAATGTGTGCTTTATGTTAACAAAATAAGTAATGTTCTCAACTCTTTCTAGAGTCTTTGGTTCAGTAATTTCTTACATAGGACCGACAGCAACTTCAAAATTTTGTGACGTGACTCTAATTGTATGTGTATTGCTTTAGATCCTTTAGTAGTTTTTTACAATTATGAACAACACAATGAGAAGTGTGAATGTACTCATTTTACAGTTTAACATCTTAAAGGGGGTTAATCCCTTCTACTTCTTTTCGTATTTCAAATACATAATATAAATCTTAAAAAACAACTGTACCATGAACACCCTGAAATGGTTTTTAACTTTATGCCAGAGAAAACATGCATGTAATATGTTTTAAATGAGAAAAATATATCAAACAAAGAAGTCAATTGTATAAGTCATGAACTCTAGTCATTGTATAAGTCATCAGCTGATGACATATTAATTCATTGCCAATTCAACAATTCACACTACTGTATGGCTAAGGCTCTACCATCTAAAGCAGGGTTCTCCAAAATCTGGCTCTACTGTGTTGCTGAACTACAACTCCCATATTTCTTTGAGTTAAATAGATAGCTAGAGAATCATGGGAGTTGTAGTTCAGCAACATCTGGAGGGCCAGAGTTTGGAGAACCCTTATCTAAAGAATCAGTAACCTCTCATAAAAATCAGAATTAAAAGATGGTGTTTATTCAAAATTTAAAAAAAATTAAGTTAAGCAGATGAGCTGTTATACATGCTATATACAGCATATTATTATTATTTTATTATTATTTATATAGCGCCATCAGACTCCATAGCGCTGTACAATGAGTGGACTAACAGATATGTAAGCCAACAAGCTTCCTGTTAAGATAACATAGATAAAGAAATACATTAGGTAATACAATAATGATGAAAAAGAGTTACATAAACTGAATTCGCTAAAGTGTGAAGTATAATCTAGCATGCAAAACTACAGCTAATTATCTGGACACAAAGCATAAATGTTGTGTTGGTAACTGTTCCCTCACATCAGCCTAGTAAGAGGCAAACTAAGTAGATCGGTTTTCCATTAAAACTGTGTTAATAAAATTAGCAAGGTCTCCTCTATCAATGGTTAATTAAAGGGACACTCCACTGCCCAAGTGAAAAATAAATACAAATTGGTGTCTAGTAGACCCCGCCCAGACTTTCTCAGACTTCCCAGTGCATTTCATTCCCAATTAAAGTGCCACTGGCCATGCATGCAGAGGTAGTCTACTTCATGATGCTTATCACTAGTGAGCTGGTTAGATTTAGAATACCGAGTGTAACCTGAAAATTATAGAGATATCTCTCAAATTTCCCACGGCTAGCAAAATATGTATAATGCTTTACTAAAGTAAAAATCTAAAGTGAATTTCAAATTTAAAGGTAAAATAGCTGAACTGGGAAAGTTCTCTACGTCCGATATACCTCATGTTTGAATACATTAAAGGTTTTGATAAAAAAGCAATCGTCGGACCCCTAATGCATGAAGCAACTCCTTGATCATTACGAAATATCATCTTTATAATGCAAATGGCATGGTGACAAGGGAGAGAAACCTAACAGGGAACCCGTTTCAGGCTCTTGGGAACAGAGGAAATGTGATATTTGCATTATCAACTGACAAAATAAAGATATTATTTTGCATCAATAGAGGATATATTCCAGGACTAGGTCCCATGCTTCTCTCGGACTTCAGTCCCATTACATGGAAGATAATATGATTGTCCCCCACCGTGATTGCATATTTATATGTATTACTCGGGGAAATATAAAGTTGCTGTCTTTAAAACAAGCCAAAGATATTTTTAAGTGTTTAAGGGCTGTTCGATATAAACAAAACATGTTAAATTAAGTTGTAAAAAAAGCAATATGTTCGTGAGCAAATTTCAATGAAATCAACGAAGACATAAATCAAATTAATTTAATGTGGATGAGCAGAATCAAATCAACTTGTTGATGCGCTTGTCACTTATACCACCTGCAATACTGAAAAACAAATCTGGGTTTGCGGTTGGAAATCTATATTTGACACGTTATAAATGTCATTTAAAAAAAAAAAAAAATATATATATATATATATATATATTTATAAAGAATGCTTAGGTGTTTTTGTAGCATCAATTGATCAAGACTGGAATTCTGAAACTTTTTTTACACTGTTATTCCTTTATGGAAAGGTTGAAGCCTCTTAAATTACTATAACAGACAGAATTTAAGATCTGCGTTTTTTGCTTTTTATATCTTATTTTTTCTTCTTTTAAATCATACGTGGAAATGGATAATGGCACCCAATTTGCATTCCTTTTTACAATATGCTTTTATGACAACTCATTTTTGAAACTAATTATAGTAGTATGGTCTTCATAATTACATCTTGTGTGATGTAAGAAACATTTTAAAATGTGATTTGCGGTTTTAATTCCTAGGTGCATTCAATGACCACTCATAAATTTAAATATTATGCAGTTGTGTTTCATTTAACCATAAATTGAAACAGTGACATTTTCTACTGCTGAAACAACACTTTTTACATACAGATGGAAAAATGCTGTTGCAATGCAAAACCATTAGTGATGCATCTAAATCTGAGAAGCTCTTTTGGTCACTCCATGGTCATAATCGACATCTCCTGCTAGACCACCAGCGATCTCACTTCCAGACCTGAATGCTAAGCCCAGAAAGGAATGCAACCAGGAAGAGGGTAGTAATTTCAAGAGGACAAAAATATAATTAGGTACTTCCATATTACAAAGCTGGTAACCAGGACAGTTCGTATTATGTAGAGGAATAATCGGGTTCGGAACCCCCTTGCGCAAAGTGATTTATCTGAAGAACAATGAATGGAAAATAATGTGTTCTATTAAAGAGCTCATATGGGATTTTGTGTTGTTATTTTAGTGTCTCTTAAGTATGATGCAACATGATATAGAACACATATACACATTCTCTATTACTGCTTACAGTACGTCCATGATGAAGGTAAAATTGTGTGTGAGTGCCCATTTTGTGCCACTCTGCACAAATTCATTATTTTGATTTCATTCACCCTACAGTGATGCAAATGCTACCAGTCAGAATAAACTATGTAAGAACATTGTAACACTAACTTCTTAAAGTTCAGTAACCACAAGATGGCTGCTTAACTTTGTCTACTGGAAAACCAAACTGATTTTTTAATTTTTTATGCTTGTGGCCCAGCCCCTTACTCGGCAAAGTTACACACCCACATTAGCATATCAATTTTGTCTAAATTTGGACATCATACATTGCCTGAGTGCATCTGTGCTTAACCAATGATTGCTTTCCAAATATGAAGAGAATTGGTATTGCTATTGATAACGTGTAACGTCTGCAATGGCAATATGCAAAACAGAAGTCCAAGGGGAGTCCTCAGTCTGTGTCAAATATCTTAAAAAAACATTGCGAAACAGATCCAGGGAATAGTAGAAGGAGCATTCTGGCACCATAGCCACTACTATGGGCTGTAGTGATTATGGAATTTAAAGTGGTCCTTTAAAGAAGTGGTTTAAATAATATTTCAATAAATTATCTTAATAGAATGAAACAGATGAGAGACACAAATACAAGAATGTTTTAGGTGTCCACTGGCTGGCAAAGCATTGCTTAATTTAAATGTTAACCAACCTCATATAATGGAAACATTCAAGAAAATTTGATTATATTTATAGTTTTATAGAAATTGATTGATTATGAAGCTGTGGCAGAGTAAATGTTTGATTTATAAATGTAAAAAATATTTATAACAAAAATCTCTTTCCAAACATAATAAAATTAATCTAAGGGAAGAGAAATACTATTAAGGAATGCTTAATTCCTTACGACAATAACCTGATTGTTTAAATAAAAGTCTACATTTGAACAAAACTACAATGAATGTGTTTCATTTGCACATCTCAGTGCTGTGAGCTCCTGAAGAAATGCAGTTTAAACGATGATATAGTCCAGTCTGGCAGCTCTCTTTGAAAACACTTGAGGTTTGGTATGAAACCCTCATAATTCTTCTCTCAAATGTTTCTTCCTGTGAAAATCTTCTTCACTGTCCTGGATTAGCCATGCATAGTAGACCTTTACAGGATCAATATTCCAGTGCTTGTGAAAAGATATTGGAACTTGGTGCGTCAGGAAATCTTTTGGGTAATCGGTTGGTCGTGCCTAAAATGAAACAAAAAAAACTGTGTATTGATAACAAACAAAAACCAACATATACTTTGTCATGTCATCACACACACAAAAAAAAAAAGCTAGTGTTGAACTCTCCCCACCTCCTTACCTGTTCTTGGAGTAATTATCTGGCAAAGATGTAGGCCAGAAGAGCATTACGTGTTTTCCAGGTTTCCAACAATTTTGAATAGGGACAGGACTTTTAAACATTACTTATTTAAAGGGATGCTATTGTGAGGAGCCCTGATTGGTGTATTTAAATCCTGTTTTATTTTTTTTAAATTTGTTTATGAAATCGTATTTTTGGCTTATTGTAGTACTAATGTGTTGTTTGTTTATTTTTTTTACTAACTGCCATCTAACTAATTAGCCTACTTTCTTCCAAGAACTACAGTTTGATCACATCTTAAGGAAAATATATATAAAAAAAAAAAAAGAGACCTTTTTGTCTGGCATGTTGCAAAATCTATGTTGCTGCATTACATGTTAATTCTACCTATTCTAAACCATAGTCTAAATGCCACCCAGGTTTGAGTAAACTCTGTCTTTCAGGGCTGGATTAACATAGGGGTTGACGGAGCTGCAGCTCCAGGCCCATTGATTTAAAAAAAAAAAAAAATTTTTTTACAACTCTTCACATGCTCTTGCTTAAGTATGGAAACTTAAGCGCGGCGTAGGAGAACAAAACTGGTGTAAACTGGCTGACAATTAAATTAGTTAAGGTAAAGCTAACTTTGCGCACTATGCAAACGCTCTTGCTGCTTCGGTCTCACTAACATTGTGGCATGTTCCCCTTTCTTCTACACTCACTACATACACCTGTCCTCTGTCCCAGACTGTGTAACAGCAGCTTCTGCCTGCTAGTAAGAATGTTAGGAGAGGACTGGATCAGTGAGTGTTAGTCCTTAGAAAGCATAGAGCAAGCGCATCATTAGACGCATTTATGCCTAGCACAGGGTGCTGTCTGCACACTATGCCATTGGCTGGTTATCCTGCATGATTGGCAGGCTTCCTGATATGCATTCACGCAAGGATGATCATCAAATACTTTGTGCAGACACACCCCTTTTTTGGGTATGTTTGTCCCATTGGGCAGTTCTGATTATGTGATTACTATCAGTGGTCAACCCTTTTACTCCATCCCACCAAAATCCTGCTTCACTGGACACTGCTGTTAGGGGGTATGGATTTACTTGAAAGATGAAAGTGAGAGATTGGCATAGGGTATGTGTTTTCTGATAGCTATATTCTGTGAGTTTCCCTCGGGGAGCAAGGCTTTGCGCCGGCGAGCTAGGCTTTGCGCCGGGGACGGGGACCCAGGCTTTGCGCCGGGGACGGGGAGCTAGGCTTAACGCCGGGGACGTGGAGCTAAGCTTAACGCCGGGGACGTGGAGCTAGGCTTAACGCCGGGGACGGGGAGCTAGGCTTAACGCCGGGGACGGGGAGCTAGGCTTAACGTCGGGGACGGGGAGCTAGGCTTTACGCCGGGGATGGGGAGCTAGGCTTTACGCCGGGGAGCTAGGTTTTATTCCTGGGGACAGAGAGCTAGGTTTTATGCCGGGGATGGAGAGCTAGGTTTTATGCTGAGGTTGGAGAGCTAGGTTTTATGCCGGGACACAGAGCTTGGTTTTAAGCCAGGGACTGGGACCTAGGTTTCACGCATGAGAAGGGGAGCTTGGTTTTACACAAGGCTTTATGCATTGGAAGGGGAAGCTAGGCTTTATGTATTGCATTGTATGCATTTATTGTATTTATGTATTTATTGTAACCTGTACAGACTTGATAAACAAAATGTATGTTGTAGATCAAAATAGCCAAAATAAAAAAATAAATAAAAAATAAATAAAAAAAACACAAATTTTTGGCCTACAATTTGAATCCCCCTGTCATTTCTGTAGAAATTCAAAGCCAAGCATTTGCGATTCGCACGCGCCTTCATACAGAAAAGCTTGTTTAGGAGCCAACCCTGATTACACACTATTATAAAAAAAAAAAAAAAAAAAAATCAATTTATTGATGTTAGGTGGCTAGCTCTAAATCTAAATCTATATCTAAATATATCAATGGCAAAAATCTTTAATTTTTATTTAAATAAATTACAACAAATGGATATACAAAAGCAAAAAAAGTATAGTTTCTCGGTCCTATCTTTAAATGGTTACTAAAAAACAGTGATTTAAAAAAAAAAAAAAAAAATCATGTTTTTGGATGGAACAACCCTTAGTAGCAGGCCTCGCCCCCCACAAAAAAAATAAAAAAATTTGTACATTTACAGGATAAATAGTATTTTAGCGCTATATGCTTTGAGTGTCATTTGAAATGTCAAGTATGTGTTGAGTGTCAAGTGAAATTCCATACATAAAAAAACTCCAAGCACCATGACCACTTCAAATTACTGAAGAAGTCATGGTGCACATATTAATCATTTAATACATATATACATTTGCAAAAGAGCAATGCCACAAAAAGGGCAAAAAAAACCTTTCTTCTATATTAATTATCCTTGCGATGTAATCACATTTTGAACACACAAATTTGACCCCTTAAGGACACATGACGGAACTATGATTCCCTTTTATTTCAGAAGCTGTGTCCTTAAGAGGTTAAATGTATTTATTTTATAAAGTAGATCTGATACACTATTCCGAAGGGAAATTAATACATATTTTTTTTTCCTTTCTTCCAAATAGCAGGACTAAATGCTATTCAATTGAGAAGAATTTCATAATCATATTAAAGAGTGAGACAGATTCCATTGTTATATTGAGCCAGGACAAAATGTACTATATTTGGTCATTGTTATAATATTGGATATTAAAATAATTATAAAAGTATAGCAACAAATGCTCTTATTTTTCTAAAAGCATTATTTTCTTCTTGCCCTTGTATGCTGAATAATAATTCAAATCAATTCAAATTTAAATCGGCAATCTACAGGACACTAATTGCTATTGATCTATTTTTCTAAATTTATTAAAACTATTTTAATAGAAAAAAAGGTGTTGTGAAGAAATTACAGAGTTATTTCGGTTCTTTAACTTTTTTTCATTAGCTGTAACTACCGAACACCGACCATCCCCCTGGCTCATTATCTTCAAAGAGAACAGTCGATTAAGTGCTCTCCCTGTGTGGCCGCCATTCGTAAAGTCAAGAGCCACGTGTAGGAGAAAACGTCGGCCATCTTGTTCGCACAAAAGGAGGCAGCGGGACTTGATGGTTGAGTGTCTGGAACTAAAATTGGACACTCAACATCCCGAACACCGGTCAAACTGTACGAACGCCTGCTTCCTTTTCCCGAACAGCCAGGAGACTGCTGTTTGGTTCTCCTGAACCAGGGGAACAATCACTACTATGAGCCAGGGGGTGCAGTTTGTGCATTTGTTCATTTTTAAGACTTGTTGAAATGGACTGGCTGCACAGCCTAAACTCATGGAACTGATTCTGGGCAGGAGCCTCGTGTGCGGTCGGTCAAAATTGGACTTCCATAAAATTCCAAAACCCCAGAACTGATCTGTGTGATTTTTGAATATGTTGGTCACCCAGATCAGGGCTATCAGAGGATATGACATTTATGGGTATTTTGTATGTTTTGGGGAACTTTTCAAGTTTTGTGGAAATTATGTTTTTTCTGCCTGGAGATAATCAAGTTATTACAGTATCTGACTCAATAATCTCCAGACAGAGAGGAGGGAATTATCTGTTTGTATTGGGAGTGTCACAGTTTGTCCCTGTATTGTTATTGGCTGTACGCTTTGTGTCCCTGTCCCCCACAAGGTCCATGTGGGAGTGCCCCTTACATGGGGACTTGCATAAAAGCCAGTGTGGCACCCATTAAAATCATTCCTGTTACACCCTTCATCTAGTTTCGGCTGATGTTTGGGTACCTGTCTACTTTACTGGGAGAATCTACTTGGAAAACGTATGGAGAATTGGTCGACTTAGCACCCGAACTGCAAGCTATAATCACTCAGGCAGTTCGGGAGGAAATAGACGAACGGGTAGCTGTTTTACCAGCGTTCGTTGCAGGTATCAAAGAATTTCAAGTCTACATAAATACTGTACTATCCAACATCAAGGAAATAGCTCACTAATAATTAAAACGTGATTAAAACTTTATTTTGTTTTTGTTTCATCCCAATTAAAGAAATTTTACGCACAGATCTATCCCTCACAATTCAGCTGCTCGGATAGATATGATTTTGGGTAATTTAAAATTAGTTCAGCCAATCTCTTTAATTTCTATCGTTGAAAATACTTGGTCAGACCATGACATGGTAATCGCAGATCTGGTGGAAATTAATAAGAGACCTCCGCAGATCTGGAAATTGGCAGACTATCTGCTAAAAAATAAAGCAAATGTAGAACATATAGAGAAGTTAATTGATTTCTTTATTAAGGAGAATTCATCTGAGGAGGTATCTAAAGAATGCTTATGGTCCTCGTGTAAAGTAGTCATCAGGGGACATTGGATAAAACTTTCAAGTTTTCAAAAAAGGAATGTAGATAATATTTTGTCGGATCTTTACATTCAATTTTATAATCTCTCTAAAGTTAACAAACAAGTTTACTCTGAAGATAGAGCTTTAGCTATTAAAGTCTACCAAGAAAAGATAAATGAACAGATTAAGAATAGGGTGGAACGTAATCTAAACAAGTTAAATATTAAATATTATTATAAGAATAACCGGGTAGACTCAGTCTTAAGAAATAAACTAAAGAAAAAGATGACTGACCATAAGATATCTAAATTAAGAGATGGAATTAATTACATCTATAAACCTGAAGAAATTGCCAGTAAATTTAGAGCGTTTTATCAAAAACTTTATAAACTGAATAAATCTCCTGACCAAGGTTTGTTGGACAGTTACTTGAAAAATTCTAATCTATTTAAATTATCTAACGATCAGATGGTGAAACTTAATAGAAATATATCTTTTCATGAAGTGGAATTGGCAATTGATAAGCTTGTTAATAGTAAAGCTCCTGGACCGGATGGGTATACGAATTTGTTTTTTAAGGTTTTTAAGAGACAATTAATTCTGTTGTTAACTTATACTTTTAATGAATTGGCAATCAAAGGGAATGCATCTCAAGATTTATTAAGGGCTCATATTACTCCAATTTTGAAACAGGGCAAAAGTCCAGATGATGTGAGTAATTATCGCCCTATTTCTCTGGTTAATGTGGATATGAAACTTTATGCCGCAATTTTAGCGGAACGTTTGAAAATAGTCTTGCCATCACTTATACATAGGGACCAGATAGGTTTTATGCAGGGAAGATACTCCTCAAATAACACTCGTAGGGTTCTGGACATTATAGAATGGGCTCAAGCTGAGGGAACCCCCCTTCTGACCCTGTCGGTGGATGCAGAAAAGGCCTTCGACAGGGTTGAATGGGGATATCTGAAGAGAACTTTGTTACAGTTCGGTTTTGATGGATGGTTCTTGAATGCGGTGGGAGCGGTATATTCAAATCCCTCTGCCCGTATAGTAGCCCGTGATCTATGCTCAGATTGGTTCTATATTAACAATGGGACGAGACAGGGGTGTCCTCTTTCACCTTTATTATACGTCTTATCAATTGAACCACTAGCAAATAATATTAGACAAAATGTAGGGATTAAAGGATTAGGAACCCAACATGATGAATGGAAGATATGTTTATATCCTGACGATATCCTAATTTCTATTACGGATCCCCTGGTTTCTCTTCCTTATTTAATGCAAGAATTTAACAACTATAGTAGTGTTTCAAATTATAAATTGAACATGAATAAAACAATAGCTATGCCGATTAATATCCATAAAGATAATTTATTTTCCCTAAAGAAAGATTTCGACTTTAAATGGACAAAAAAAAGAGTTTATATATTTGGGGGTAATCATAACTGCAGATATAAGACGGACTATGGAAATCAATTTTTTGAAGTTGTTAAAAGAGACTAATATGTTATTAAAAGAATGGAGAGTGCATGAAATCTGGTGGGGAAGGATAAATACTATTAAAGCCTATATAATTCCTAAATGGGCATACTTATTTAGTATGCTCCCTCTCTCGATTTTGAGCTATTGGCTGAATATGCTGCAAAATAGCATTACAGCGTATGTCTGGAGAGGGAAGAGACCAAGAATTAGTACATACACTCTATCAAGGAATGCCCATCAGGGGGGGTTGGGTTACCCCCTAGTTAATCAAATCTATCAGGCTAATATACTTGTTCATGCCAGTAAATTACAATTAAGCGACTCTATAGACCAAGCTTGGTATAAAATTGAAGCAGCCAGACTTGGTTTAGACAATCTCGAATTCCTCTTATGGAGAGAGGCAAGCCAGAATAAGCATCTGTGTGAGATTGGTTCTCATTTTCCTTTGTCTTTATCACAGACATTAAGAGAATGGACTAATATAAAGAAGTTGAATATTAATAGAAAATTATATGAGAACCTGAGTCTAAGGTCGTTAGAATGTTTTATGCTAGAGATAAACTTGACGAATTGGTATAAAGACTCTAATCATAAGATAAAAGATCTCTATAATGACCACCAATTGAAAAGCATTGAAGTTTTAAAAAATTGGTTAGTTTTAACCCTCCACAGAATTATTTAACTTTCTTCGTATTAAGAGCTATTTGAAAGATAACATATTGGTTTTAGAAGGCCGTTTTGGAATACTGTTTAGGAAAATCTTTTCAGGGTGTAACGTTAAAAGGATCTTCTCTATTGCAGTTGAACTAATAAAAATGAAAGGGACCCCACTTATCCCTAAAGCCTTAACTAAATGGGAAACTGATCTAGCAATTTCTATTCCTAATAGTTGGTGTAAATCCTTTGTAAGGACTAAAAAAAAATATTCACTGCCTGAATATTCTAGAGACTTTTACTAAAATATTATATAGATGGTACCTGGTACCGACCAGACTTGCTAAAATTTCTATTACTAATCCATCTAACTGTTGGTGGTGTCTACATCCAGATGGCTCTATAGTTCATATATGGTGGTCCTGCCATCGAATTAAATCTCTTTGGACGATTATATATGAATTTATAAATAGAATTAGAGGTATTTATTTGGAATTCAAACGGGAAGTCGCCCTACTCCATCTTTTGGGCTTAGAAATAAAGGATAATCTTGATATTGTGATTATACACTGTCTAATGGCTACTAAAATATTAATTGCTAGATTTTGGAAAAGCACTGATATTCCTACGAGAGATCAAGTTAAAGCCCAACTCCTATTCCAAGTCGAGATGGAAAAGGGGTTAATGTCCATGAGAGAATATCCTAATTCTAATACTCGGATGTTTTATTCTAGTCTTGTTGAAAAAATTAATGGGCTTTAATGAGTTTGAGGTGGTGGGGTACTGCACACGATCACCTTATGGTTAATCTGATTATTTCATAACGGGTTCTGTTGTTGGACTCCTTGTCCTCATACTGTTTTACTTAAATGTGGTAGTGGATCTGCAATACATATGACCAGTTTTGTCTTTGTTTTTGTCTGTCTTATCTATAAGGTTTTTAATGGCCGATTTTGGGCCATGATATACACTCGATGGGACTTTAATGTTATTATATTATTGTGTTCTAGGCGGCCTATCGATGAATTTTGAAATAGAGTAATATACCTTTGTATGTTTAATGGGGATAGGAGTCCTTAATTTTTCTTTGTAAGGTTCCTCCCCTGAGATGTTGTTATGTCTACTATTATTCTCATGAAAAAATCTAATAAAAAGAATTTAAATAAAAAAAACTTTATTTTGTTTTATTTATATGTATTGGATGAGCATCGATAAAGGGGACTGGCAAAAACATGCAATCTTCTGGGTCGCTCTTATATAAAGTCATCATGTTACTTCCACAGGTTTAAAGGGACACTCTAAGCAAGAACAACTTTAGCTTAATGATACAGTTTTAGTGCATAGATCATGCTCCTGCTGTTTAACTAAATTCTCTGCCATTTAAGAGCCAAATCACTTTTGATTCTGTTTATGCAGCCCTAGCCACATCTCCCGTGGCTGTGACTCAAACTGCCTGCATAAAAATAAAATTGATTTAATTTTCAATCAGATGTTGACTTAATTTAGAAGTTGGTATCACCTACTCTGTTAAATTAACTTTTATTACACACGGTGGGCTCCTGCAGCAGGCTTATAACAGAGCAGGATATTCTAAATTAATCGGAATTTGCAATCAAC
>OW240912.1:373690143-373703162 GCA_933207985.1 Pelobates cultripes
AGAGCTATTTGAAAGATAACGTATTGGTTTTAGAAGGCCGTTTTGGAATACTGTTTAGGAAAACCTTTTCAGGGTGTAACGTTAAAAGGATCTTCTCTATTGCAGTTGAACTAATAAAAATGAAAGGGACCCCACTTATCCCCAAAGCCTTAACTAAATGGGAAACTGATCTAGCAATTTCTATTCCTAATAGTTGGTGTAAATCCTTTGTAAGGACTAAAAAAAAATATTCACTGCCTGAATATTCTAGAGACTTTTACTAAAATATTATATAGATGGTACCTGGTACCGACCAGACTTGCTAAAATTTCTATTACTAATCCATCTAACTGTTGGTGGTGTCTACATCCAGATGGCTCTATAGTTCATATATGGTGGTCCTGCCATCGAATTAAATCTCTTTGGACGATTATATATGAATTTATAAATAGAATTAGAGGTATTTATTTGGAATTCAAACGGGAAGTCGCCCTACTCCATCTTTTGGGCTTAGAAATAAAGGATAATCTTGATATTGTGATTATACACTGTCTAATGGCTACTAAAATATTAATTGCTAGATTTTGGAAAAGCACTGATATTCCTACGAGAGATCAAGTTAAAGCCCAACTCCTATTCCAAGTCGAGATGGAAAAGGGGTTAATGTCCATGAGAGAATATCCTAATTCTAATACTCGGATGTTTTATTCTAGTCTTGTTGAAAAAATTAATGGGCTTTAATGAGTTTGAGGTGGTGGGGTACTGCACACGATCACCTTATGGTTAATCTGATTATTTCATAACGGGTTCTGTTGTTGGACTCCTTGTCCTCATACTGTTTTACTTAAATGTGGTAGTGGATCTGCAATACATATGACCAGTTTTGTCTTTGTTTTTGTCTGTCTTATCTATAAGGTTTTTAATGGCCGATTTTGGACCATGATATACACTCGATGGGACTTTAATGTTATTATATTATTGTGTTCTAGGCGGCCTATCGATGAATTTTGAAATAGAGTAATATACCTTTGTATGTTTAATGGGGATAGGAGTCCTTAATTTTTCTTTGTAAGGTTCCTCCCCTGAGATGTTGTTATGTCTACTATTATTCTCATGAAAAAATCTAATAAAAAGAATTTAAATAAAAAAACTTTATTTTGTTTTATTTATATGTATTGGATGAGCATCGATAAAGGGGACTGGCAAAAACATGCAATCTTCTGGGTCGCTCTTATATAAAGTCACCATGTTACTTCCACAGGTTTAAAGGGACACTCTAAGCAAGAACAACTTTAGCTTAATGATACAGTTTTAGTGCATAGATCATGCTCCTGCTGTTTAACTAAATTCTCTGCCATTTAAGAGCCAAATCACTTTTGATTCTGTTTATGCAGCCCTAGCCACATCTCCCGTGGCTGTGACTCACACTGCCTGCATAAAAATAAAACTGATTTAATTTTCAATCAGATGTTGACTTAATTTAGAAGTTGGTATCACCTACTCTGTTAAATTAACTTTTATTTCACACGGTGGGCTCCTGCAGCAGGCTTATAACAGAGCAGGATATTCTAAATTAATCGGAATTTGCAATCAACTAGCTCTACCTTTAGTGTTCAGGAAGGCTGTGTAAGTCACATGCAGGGGAGGTGTTGCTAGGGCTGTATAAATAAAGTGATTTTACTCCTAAATTGCAGAGCATTGAGTGGTTATACAGGAAGGGCATAATTTGTTGTTTTTGCAAATAGTGTGTCTTTAATCAAAATAATTTAAATACAACTGTTCACATATCTTAGAGTTACACATACTGGCAAGTATCCATGTGAAGGCTGCAATTAAATGTTGTAATACTTGGGGTTTAAAAATGGTATATTATAGGTTTAACTGATAAGTAAATTAAATGGACAAAGATGAAGCATCTACATCTAAATAAGACAGCCATTAATTAACAAGTTCATTCTACTTCTGGTGATATCATAAATGTTTTTATACCCAACTGCCATACCAATCATCCTTATTAAACATAATAAATCACATTTTCATATGCTCCAACACATATTACCTGGTGGAAGAGCGGACTGTGGATAACGGGAATAGCTAGACCACTGGTGCACATACCAAGGACCATATCATCAGGTGCGTCATTGCTATAGCATCGGCATTTGCTATTTAGTAATCTTCTTACTGTTTTTCTGCTGAATACCATTCTATTTAAAGTAAATAATAAAAAAAAAAAAAAGGAAGAAAGAAAGAAAGAAAA
Source organism: Pelobates cultripes (assembly GCA_933207985.1). Lineage (NCBI taxonomy): Eukaryota > Metazoa > Chordata > Amphibia > Anura > Pelobatidae > Pelobates > Pelobates cultripes. The sequence continues at coordinate 373,692,380 of OW240912.1, forward strand.
ATACTAATCAGATGTCATTGTTATGATTTCAATTTCAATAACATGTTGATTGTCATCTAAATGCAACTATTAGTTTGCATCACTAGATTATACCCTTCTGGTTTTATTATAAAAGTCTTGGTCTCTGAAGACCCAATTAAAAGATTCCTGAGCTGTTTGGTAAATAATGCTTTTGATGAATGATGTGACTGAATGTGCTAGGTGCACTCAATATACACACATCAGAATTAGCAGCTGCTAAGCTCTATGTTGAAAAAAATGTTGAAGTAAAATAATGCATGATATGGAAATCTAAACAAGTCAAAGTCAGGGCGGGTAGCAATCAAGGATAGCCAATAAACAAGCCTTGTAGGGAAAATGGATATCAGGAACATGATAAGACAAGCCAAAATCAGAAAATGCAATAAAGTGTCACGATAAGGACCATGAACCGGCAAAGGTCTATAAGACTGACATGGACTTATAAAAGCAGAGAGCTACTGCATCAAATAACGCTAAAACACACGACTCATTGTATGAAAATGTGGTGCTGCAAAAGCACGCACTAATGCCAATAAAGTGTAGAATGTCCCAGAGTCCAACATTGTAACATCTGGTCGATGCCAAGATGCAAGGTGTGTCTAGGAGAGAGATGTTGACATTGTTTGTCAATGGTAAGAATTTGACATTGTTTATTGTCAAGGGTAAAAATTTTAATACCCATATATAGACAAAAAACTTTTGATTCCTTCTCACTATTGCTTTGGGATACACATCTCTATTAGAGGACATACACTTTTATCATAATCAGTAGTGTCTTCAGGACATAGACTGCAGAAAATACTATGCAATATCTGCTCAAAAAAGTGTGTTGACACTATTGCTTCTGAAACGCTGGACACTTGTTTATACTTTCAACACGCCACATACATTTAATGAATTTAGATAAAGTGCATATCATGGTACATACTGTAGGCATTTTTAGTTCATTTTAACTTCATGATAATATACATAACATCAGGTTTAAAGACAGTGTAAACACACTGTTTATTTCTCAGACTCCACTATCCCCAATTCATTCATATGTACAGAAATAACTGTATTCCATTCACACCAGCACAGTTGTGATTTGTCAGAACAAAGAAAATGTTGCCAAAAAACGAGCATTCTGATTGAAAGCGGACAATAGTAAGTGGCTGCTGACTTTACTGTTCTAACCAAAATAACTTATAGTGTTTGTACATCAAAAGCACACTGTAGATATTAATGGGTTCCACTTACGATACCCCTTTAGATGTCTGTCTATTTTACCATAAATACACTATGGATCTTGCAAAAGAAAGGAAGACCCAGGAGGAAATAACCCGAGTGGCGATTCCTAGACATCAGAATTCACAATAAACGGAAACAAAGGAGGTTAATGCGAGAGATGAATGCATACGGCTCAGAGTAGTAGTAGCACATGTTGTGACCCTCTGGGATCACATATGTCATGGTGCCAGACCAAGAAGACGAGGGAGATCTTTATGCCATCACAATTCTACTGCTCTTATGTATGGTTATTAAAGTTCAACATTGTGCTTTTTAACTTTGGTTGTGTTGACACTCATACGATGACTATTTTTAACTCCATAAAATTGACAAATTTACAAAGGGGCTATCAGTAATAAACTGAAAAATTTAGACCCATGGCTTTACGTTTTTTTAGGACTCATGGCCGCCGGGATTCAGCATGAGGCCATATCCCGGCTGCCGATGCACTGTTAATGGGCAGAGACAGCATAGAACAGGCTGAACATCCCTTTGCCCTTAAAGCCTGTACAGATCTTTTTATAAAACATAACTGCTTTGAAAAGAAGAAAAACAAAAAAGAAAAATCACTGCTTTAAGAAGAGGGGGGTACCACAACTCTAGTACCCAGTTGACTCTCCAAAATGAAAGATCTAGGGCTAAAGATCCCTACATCCAAAACTTCAGATCCCAAAGCAACCCTCCTGCTCCCCAGCAATAGATCTGACTGTACCAGTGGGAAAACGGTGTGGCTCTTTTAAGAAACCCCCGACTTGTTTGGCTCGTCCATCTTAATCTCAGGAAATATCATGCCTGTTCAAATCTACATCTCCAGTCATGTCATCAATAAAGTGGAAACCAGTAATTGCAAATATAATAAAGACAGACACATATTTTTCTAACACACACTTGTCAGTAGTCCTTCCAATGCCAATCGATTAGATTTTTTGTTTTTGCAACATAAATGAGGGGTGCTCCACTGCTCTGTAGACAGTTATGTATGAGAAATTCAGATAGAATTGCAGGGAGGAGTTTGAGATGTATACGTAGTGCAATTAGAAGACAAATTAGCAAGGAATTTAACAATCATAAACACAACAAAGTGATCAAAGACCCTTCTGTGAAGCACAATGTTGCATGCCACCAGATCAGATTTTTTTTATATTATAACAAAAATATCAAACCACTCAAGTCAAGTCAAGACCTACTTTAAAGACAAGTCAATTTAAGAAAAGTAAAAGAAAACCATCTAGAGTTATTTTCATCATTGGTGCAAAAACAAGTATGTTAGCTAAGCTCCAAATTTTAAAAGGAACTATATAGTCACCTAAACAACTTTAGCTTAATGAAGCAGTTTTGGTCTGAAGTTTCACTGCTCAATTCACTGCCATTTAGGACTTAAGTTACTTTTGTTTCTATTTATATAGCCCTAGCCACACCTCTCCTGGCTGTGACGGACACAGCCTGCATGAAAACAAAATTTTTCCATTTTCAATCAGATGTAACTTACTTTAAACATTTTCATATTCTACTCTGTAAATTAAACTTTAATTATATACTGGAGGCTCCTGTAGGGTCTAGCGAACTATTGACAGAGCAGGTGATAAGAAATTCTGAATTAAACAGAATGTGTAAACATAAGATGACTCTTTACAGGAGGTGTTTAGAAAGACTGTGTAAATCACATGCAGTTGTGACTAGGGTTACATAAACAAAGTGATTTAACTCCTAAATGGCAGAGAATTGAGCAGTGAGACTGCAGGGGCATGATGTACATACAAAAACTACTTCTACTTAATTAAGCTAAAGTTGTTTTGGGTACTATAATGTTCCATTTAAGACCATTGTTCGAGCCCTAGACACTAGTGGATATTGATGCTTCTCTTAAGCGCAATACATTCGCTAAGTAAACAATCTTGGGTTTCTTCAGCCTTTACATTTGACCCTCAATGTGCAAAATATTGCTTGAAGCTATCAGCCAGTTTTCCTCAATCTGTGAATTAGTTTATTGAATTAAAGGGACACTCCAGCGCCAAAATACAAAATAAATAGAAAATCACTGTTTAGAAAAATACCTCAAATGAAAACCTACTTGGATTTAATTATGCATTTTTTCATTTGGTGTATATATAAGAATAGCTTGCAAAACCAGCATATATTCTGTCTGCTGCATTTGCAAATCATACCCTTCAAGCTCAGCCCAGACTTTCAGAGATATTGCAAGCTTGAAATTCAGGGGGTGTAACCAGGTGAAAATGTGTCAATTTCTATTGAAATCTGTTCTTTTTGAACAATAAAAAAAAATTAAAAAATAGGACACATTATTCACACATAATACCTTCCAGCAAGCTAAAGTGCTATAGGGGTCCCTTTAAAAACAGTAAACTTATTGGCAGTAAAACAGGACATGAAGACACATGAGAAGTGAAGAAACATTCCGTTTCATAGCAAAAATGTCAAAACCCAGAAATGCTGTTGTGGCTGGCAAGAAAGTAAGTGCAAAGTAAAAGGACATCATGATGCAAACTATAAAATAAAAGACAAATTGCACTTCTGGAGTACTTTTACAATAAATTTCAAACCTCATTAAAAGTGAGCATAATGTTCCTAAAGTATGAACCAGATCCTTTGCTAGTTGTTAATCAGCTGATCGTTGGATTTGTCCAAATCCCTATTCAAGAGCCTATTTACAATAAGAAATGCTAGCACACCAACTCAAACATTAGCTATTTAATCTTACTTAAAAGTGTCAGTCAAGACACATACGAGTCCCCAAAGAACTACTACTGAGACAAGTAGAGAAACGCAGCGATACCAAAGACCTACCATGCATAGTATGGGTCCCATATCACTTACGGCAAATCTCCCCAAACACACTCCTGACCAGTCGTCTAATGCTCACAATATGGGACGCCGACAGAAACAAAATGTGCTTAGCACCACCAAGGGGCACTAGCTACTCCAATAAGAACACCCCACATTTGCAACAAAACGTTTCCTTACCAGACCTGGAAAAGCCATCACTCATCTGTATCACTTATATGCCAAAAAAGGCCGATGTCCTTTTCCAGAGCTTCAAGAATAATATACACTCCCACCAAGATTTGCATTCTCATACCTACAACTGAAAGCGCTCTTGACCACAAATAATGTACAGAATAGATCTCAAACCTTCCTGACCTCAGTGACCACCTTTGAAAAGATGTGTACGAAAACACTATCAACATGTTACAAACAAGTCACAAACTCTAAAGATGATGCCCCTTGGTGATTCATGATTTACTGGCAGAATGACCTCCAACTCACACTCACCCAAAAAGAATGGGAAAAGATATTTACGGCACATAAAGGACTAACAACGTGCGCCTCCCACTTAGAGACGTCCCGCAAAATATTATACCGCTGGCATATGGTCCTCTCGCAACTACACACAATATACCCCTCAACGAATGATCTTTGCTGGAGGTGCCATACTCACAGGGGCACAATGCTTCACATGAGTTGGACCTGCAAAGTAGTGAATATCCTATGTAAGGATGTCACTAAGCACAGTATCCACACTAACAGCCAAAAACTGGAAGACTCCAACTTTGCCATCCATCAAAGAAATCATAGCTCTAGTATCCTCCACAGTGGAACACCAATTAATAATGTGGAACCAAACGAAAATAGGCAACATGTGTCACACAATAGACACCTTTTGAAAAACAATCCTGCAATCCCAACTCAACGCCCAACAAGGCAGCTAAAGACAAAAGCCCCAAATGAAAGGGGAAAAGAAGACTTGTATAAAATGGTACACAACACTTAGATTTTAAAGCCAAAATACTAATTTTGACGCACCCAAAACAAGTTTGCGGAGAAGCTGAGCGCCAAACTACAGACATACCCTTAGCACACCCCCACATCTACCCTCTGCTGTTTCTCTCCATCACGTTAACTCACAGACCATCTCTCTGCACTAACAGGCAGCAAACCTAGAACCTACACATTCCAATGTTCTAAACCAAAGGGTACAGGGACAGAGGTCTCCTACCCTCCACGGATGGCTCTGGGGGATTGGGGGGAACTGACTATGCTATTTCACAAGTAGCCAACCTGACCCAAACTGACTGGGAGACACTGGAACAGTCCCAGGTATGTCCCGGGGAAGGGAAACCCACAAGATCCATCATACAACCCTGGCACCATGTAGGTTTCAGGTGCTGATGGGTCTGCCACACCAGACTAATGTGTTGAAGGGTCTATAACAAGTGTTCCCAACGAAGTGTGAATGCAATATATACCAAAATGGAATGTAATAAAGCAGTGTAATTGTGCGATGAATGCTTTATCTCTTGCCTATTCCCCCCCCTTTATCTATCCCAGTTGAACTAAAAAAAACCAAAAAAAAACATAATGTGGTTGCCAAAATTCTACTAATTTTCATTGTTCAATTTATCTGTATTTCTGCTAATTTCTCTTCATTTTTTTAGGAGTTAAATCACTTTGTTTATATAGCCCTAGTTACACCTTCCTGCATGTGACTTGTACAGCCTTGCTATAAACTTCAAGTAAAGAGATCTAATGTTTAGACTTCCTTTATTGCACATTCTGTTTAATTTCAAATCTTGTATATCTGATCTGTTAATAGCTTACTATAAGCCTGCAGGAGCCTCCTGTGTGATAAAAGTTCAATTTACAGAGCAGGAGATAAAAACTTCTGAAGCAAGTTACCAACTGCTTGAAAAGTAAGCCATTTCCCTCCCACGTAGGCTGGGTGAGTCACAGCCAGGAAGCGCATGGCTAGGGCTGTAGTGTCAGAAACAAAACTGATGTAACTCCTAAATGACATAAAATTGACATAAAAAGTAATTTTATTGATTGCAATTAGGGGGACCTACCTGACCATACAGGCCGAAAGTCCAGAGAATTTAATTTGCTTGCACTATTTAACCCTGTAACTTTCCAAGACACCCTAGAACCTATACCCTGTAACTTTTAAAACCACTATAAAACGTGTACATGGGGGGTTTGTTATACTCAGGAGACTTCGCTAAACACATATATTAGTGTTGTATAAAAACTGTCATAGTGAAGTTTTTTGCATTTTTCACACACAAATGGCACTTTTACTGATGATATTGTTGTGATACATTTTACTGTTTGGAACACTAATATTTGTGTTCAGCGAAGTCTCTCGAGTATAACAGTACCCCACATGTACACGTTTAATAGTGGTTTTGAAAGTTACAGGGTTTAAATATAAGGCAGTTTTTTCACACTGAAATTTCCTGACTGGTTATGTTGCCTTTGAGAGCTTATAGTGGCCCCCATGATGGCATACCATTTGCAAAAGAAGACAACCCAAGGTATTGCAAATGGGGTATGTTCAGTCATTTTTAGTAGCCACTTAGTCACAAACACTAGCCAAAATTAGCATTCATAATTGTTTATTTTTGCATTTTTAACACACAAACAAATATAAATGCTATGTTTGGCCAGTGTTTGCGACTACGTGGCTACTAAAAAAGACTGGACATACCCCATATTGAATACCCTGGTTTGATGGGGGTAAATGACATTGGCCAGCTTTAAAAATGTCCCAAATAGGCAGGGCCGGATTAACATAGGGGCTGATGGAGCTGCAGCTCCAGGCCCAGGCCCATGGAATAGGCCCATTGATTTAATTAAAAAAAAAAAAAAATTTTTTTTTTACATTTTTCTTTTCTACTCTTACAATTCCACCTGGCTTTTATTTTATTGGCACAGCCAGTATTTGAGGCTGCCTGGCTGGTGCCAATATTACAGTGATACTGGCAATACAAATGCTGGTATTTTTCTCAGTATAAACAAGAGATTACTGTGCAATACCAGCACTGGCCAGTAGGGGTCGCTGTGTGTGGAGACAGGCAGGGATAGGAAGTTCCAGCATATCCCTCCCTGCCTATCTATACTCACTGATCTGCAGGGGTGCAGCTACAGAGAGTCCAGACAGCAAGTCCCACCCTGCAGAGACAGCCTACAGCTCAGGGAAGTAAGGGATGGGGGGAAAGGCTGCAAGGAGACATGGGGACACTGAGACACTAAGGGACATTGGGAGACATTATGACACAGACACATGGGGACACAGTGTCCCCATGTCTCCCAGTGTCCCCATGTCTCCCATCCAGTGTCCTTGGTGTTTCAGTGCCCCCTAGTCTCCCAGTGCCTCCAATCTGCCAGTGTCTCACCGTCCCCATGTCTCCTAGTGCCTCCATGTCTCCCAGTGCCTCACGTGTCTCAATGTCCCCATGTCTCCAAGCTAGTGTCCCTAGTGTCTGTGGCCCTGGTGTCTCCTTGTCCCCATGTCCCCCAGTGTCCCCATGTCCCCCAGTAAGTGTCTCTAGTGTCTGTGTCCATGGTATCTGTGTCCCCATGTCTTCAAGTGTCCCCTATTTTCCCAGTGTCCCCATGCGTCGAAGCCAGAGTCCCCTAGTCTCCCAATGTCACTGGTGTCTCCGTGTCCCTGGGTCTCCCCGTGTCCCCAGGTCTTCCCGTCTTCCTAGTGACATGGGGGCCCTGGGATACATGGGTACACAGGGAGACATGAGGCATTGAGACACAGTGATACATAGGATCACTGGGAGACCTGGGGACACGACACTAGGGGACACTGGGAGTCATGGGGCACTGAGACACTGATACATAGGAACACTGAGACCTGAAGTAATCGACACATGGGGGCACTGGGAGACATGGGGCCAATGGGAGGAATCCATCTATACAGCAGAATCAAACTAAGTAGTTTTTTAGTGATTTTACAGCATTTTCTCTTATGTCACTCATGCGATGTCACCCATACATATTTAATTATGCAAATTAGTAAGGCCGGTATGTTTTTCCAAGAAAGGTGGCAACCCTAACTACTTTTCACATACTCTTACTTAAGAATGGAAACTTAAGAGGGATGTATGGTAACAAAACTTGTGTGGACTGGCTGACAATGAATATAGTTAAAAGGACACTAGAGTCACCAGAACAACTACAGCTTATTGAATTTGTTCTGGTGAGTAGAATCATTACCATCAGGCTTTTTGCTGTAAACACTGTCTTTTCAGAGAAAATGCAGTCTTTACATTACAGCCTAGTGATAATTTCACTGGCCACTCAGATGGCTGTTAGAGATCCTTCCTGGGTCATGGCTGCCTAAAATGCATCCAAACATTCAGTGTCTCCTTCCTCTGCATGCAGACACTGAACTTTCCTCATAGAGATTCATTGATTCAATTCATCTCTATGAGGAGATGCTGATTGGCCAGGGCTGTGTTTGAATCATGCTGGCTCTTCCCCTGATCTAGCTCTTTGTCAGTCTCGGCCAATCCTATGGGGAAGCACTGTGATTGGATTAGGCCACCACTTCTAATGATGTCAACAGACTGCTTGTTTTTATGAGTTTAACAGCATGCAGAGTTACAGCTTCAGGCTTGAATACAGTAAGATTTTGCTATATTTATGGAGGCATGAGGGACCCAGGGGGGCTAGATGGTGGTGTTAACACTATAGGGTCATGAATTCATGTTTGTGTTCCTGACCCTATAGTGATCCTTTAAGGTAATGCTGACTTTTGTCTCTCTAACACTGTTGCATGTTCCCTTTCTTCTACACTCACTACATACAGCTTTTCTCTGTCCCAGACTATATACCAGGCAGGGCCGGACTGGGAGAAAAATTCAGCCCGGGCATTTTTTTAGCACAGCGGCCCACTAAGAAGGGGGTGGGGCAGAGAGGGTGTGTTTCGTCATCACCAAAGACAAACACGCCCCCTCTCAAAGTGAGCGTTGGGTCAATGCTCTTCCAGGGCAGAGCTCTGCTAAAGAGCTCTAGCATGAGAAGAAAAAAAAACCTGTATTTGTTCTGCACAGTACAAGCAAATTTAATAACATGCTTGCACTGTGTTTCCTTGAAACTTGTCTCTGGTGTCTCTATAAATGGATACCTGGAGACAAAAGGGCAAGGAAAGAGTATTGTGCATGTGTTTGGAGCCTGCTTTGGGATTGTGTGTGTGCAGAGTGAGCTGGTCGTGGTTTGGTATTGTGTAATAAGGTTGGTTTTAGTCGTGTTGTGTTTGTGGTGTAATGTAATGCATATGTGGCTAGGAGCTGAAGAGAATGTGTGTATAGGGGATGTAGTAAATGTATGCACACAGGCTATAGTGTGTGTGTGTATATAGGTGATGTAGTGTTTGTAGGGGTGTAGGGGTTGTAGAGAGTGTGCGTTTAGGGGTGTAGCATGTGTTTGTTTACAAGGAATCTAGTGTGTGTGTATCAGGGATCCAAAGTGTGTATGTTAGGAATGTAGTGTGTGTAGGTGGTACAGTGTGTGTGTGTGTGTGTGTATACAGGAGTCTAGTGTGTGTTTGAAGGACCCAGAATGTGTATGAGATCTAGTGAGTGTGTGTATATAACGGAATCAGAGTGTATATAGGGATTTAGTGTGTGTATATGATCCATAGTTGGGTAAGGGATATAGTGTGTGTCTGGAATGTAATATGTTTAGCGGTGCAGTATGTGTGTGAGCGGTGCTGTGGTGTGTGTGTGTGTGTATGTATATAAATATATATATATATATTTATATATGTTTGGAAGTATTGTGTGTGTGTGTGTGTGTTTAGTGCAGTGTGTTGGGGTTCTGCGTGTATGTGTGAGGGGTGCAGTGGGTGTCTGTGAGGGGTGTAGTGTGTATGTGAAGGGTGCAGTATGTGTGTGTGATGGATGTTGTTTTTGAGGGGTGCTGTGTGTGAAGATGCTGTGTATGTTGTGTTTAAGGGTGCTGTATGTGGGTGCTGTGTTAAAGGGTGCAGTGTGTGTGATTTGTGTGTGTGTGTGATGTGTGTGAAAGTGCTGTGCTGTGTGTGTGTGTGAGTGCTGTGCTGTGTGAGAGTGCTGTGTGTGAGTGCTGTGCTGTGTGTGAGTGCTGTGCGTGATGTGTGTGTGAGTGCTGTGCTGTGTGTGATGTGTGTGTGAGTGCAGTGCTGTGTGTGATGTGTGTGAGAGTGCTATGCTGTGTGTGAGAGTGCTGTGTGTGAGAGTGCTGTGTGTGAGAGTGCTGTGTGTGAGAGTGCTGTGTGTGTGAGTGCTGTGTGTGCTGTGTGTGAATGTTAAAAGTGATTGTGTGTTGGGAGGGTAAAAAAAAACAACAACAAAAATGCATTATATCTGCCCCCCCCCTTTACCTTTAGCCTGGGAGGGGTCCGGCACGGTGGTAGCTGGGAGGAGGGGGACCGGCACACTCACATCATCCCTGGTGGTCCAGTGGAGTTCACTCTCGCGAGATCCGGCGCGTTGCCATGGCAACGCTCCGGATCTCGCGAGAGAAACCCGGCGGAGCCGCAAGATAGAGCTCCGCCGGGTCCTTTCCCTCTCTCCCCAGCCGCAGGTCTGTTTAAATGGGCCGGTGAGGGAGATCTTTGATCTCCCCACCGGCCCTCCATGGAAGACAGCGGGGCCGGCGCTCGGATAGTGCCGGCCCTGCATAGACCGGCCGGGGAGATCCT